>OZ026577.1:14070364-14670364 GCA_964020215.1 Aurelia sp. 3 sensu Dawson et al. (2005)
GCAACGAAATATGAAAGGAATGGCCAATTGAAGCAATGTAAATTAGTGAATCTAATTGAGCATTTTGGCAACGAAATATGAAAGGAATGGCCAATTGAAGCAATGTAAATTAGTGAATCTAATTGAGCATTTTGGCAACGAAATATGAAAGGAATGACCAATTGAAGCAATGTAAATTAGTGAATCTAATTGAGCATTTTGGCAACGAAATATGAAAGGAATGACCAATTGAAGCAATGTAAATTAGTGAATCTAATTGAGCATTTTGGCAACGAAATATGAAAGGAATGACCAATTGAAGCAATGTAAATTAGTGAATCTAATTGAGCATTTTGGCAAAAAAATATGAAAGGAATGACCATTGAAGCAATGTAAATTAGTGAATCTACGAGTATTTGAGCATTTTGGCAATGAAATATGAAAGGAATGACCAATTGAAGCAATGTAAATTAGTGAATCTAATTGAGCATTTTGGCAACGAAATATGAAAGGAATGGCCAATTGAAGCAATGTAAATTAGTGAATCTAATTGAGCATTTTGGCAACGAAATATGAAAGGAATGGACCAATTGAAGCAATGTAAATTAGTGAATCTAATTGAGCATTTTGGCAACGAAATATGAAAGGAATGGCCAATTGAAGCAATGTAAATTAGTGAATCTAATTGAGCATTTTGGCAACGAAATATGAAAGGAATGACCAATTGAAGCAATGTAAATTAGTGAATCTAATTGAGCATTTTGGCAACGAAATATGAAAGGAATGACCAATTGAAGCAATGTAAATTAGTGAATCTAATTGAGCATTTTGGCAACGAAATATGAAAGGAATGACCAATTGAAGCAATGTAAATTAGTGAATCTAATTGAGCATTTTGGCAACGAAATATGAAAGGAATGACCAATTGAAGCAATGTAAATTAGTGAATCTAATTGAGCATTTTGGCAACGAAATATGAAAGGAATGACCAATTGAAGCAATGTAAATTAGTGAATCTAATTGAGCATTTTGGCAACGAAATATGAAAGGAATGGCCAATTGAAGCAATGTAAATTAGTGAATCTAATTGAGCATTTTGGCAACGAAATATGAAAGGAATGGCCAATTGAAGCAATGTAAATTAGTGAATCTAATTGAGCATTTTGGCAACGAAATATGAAAGGAATGACCAATTGAAGCAATGTAAATTAGTGAATCTAATTGAGCATTTTGGCAACGAAATATGAAAGGAATGACCAATTGAAGCAATGTAAATTAGTGAATCTAATTGAGCATTTTGGCAACGAAATATGAAAGGAATGGACCAATTGAAGCAATGTAAATTAGTGAATCTAATTGAGCATTTTGGCAACGAAATATGAAAGGAATGGCCAATTGAAGCAATGTAAATTAGTGAATCTAATTGAGCATTTTGGCAACGAAATATGAAAGGAATGGCCAATTGAAGCAATGTAAATTAGTGAATCTAATTGAGCATTTTGGCAACGAAATATGAAAGGAATGGCCAATTGAAGCAATGTAAATTAGTGAATCTAATTGAGCATTTTGGCAACGAAATATGAAAGGAATGGCCAATTGAAGCAATGTAAATTAGTGAATCTAATTGAGCATTTTGGCAACGAAATATGAAAGGAATGGCCAATTGAAGCAATGTAAATTAGTGAATCTAATTGAGCATTTTGGCAACGAAATATGAAAGGAATGACCAATTGAAGCAATGTAAATTAGTGAATCTAATTGAGCATTTTGGCAACGAAATATGAAAGGAATGACCAATTGAAGCAATGTAAATTAGTGAATCTAATTGAGCATTTTGGCAACGAAATATGAAAGGAATGGCCAATTGAAGCAATGTAAATTAGTGAATCTAATTGAGCATTTTGGCAACGAAATATGAAAGGAATGGCCAATTGAAGCAATGTAAATTAGTGAATCTAATTGAGCATTTTGGCAACGAAATATGAAAGGAATGACCAATTGAAGCAATGTAAATTAGTGAATCTAATTGAGCATTTTGGCAACGAAATATGAAAGGAATGACCAATTGAAGCAATGTAAATTAGTGAATCTAATTGAGCATTTTGGCAACGAAATATGAAAGGAATGGCCAATTGAAGCAATGTAAATTAGTGAATCTAATTGAGCATTTTGGCAACGAAATATGAAAGGAATGGCCAATTGAAGCAATGTAAATTAGTGAATCTAATTGAGCATTTTGGCAACGAAATATGAAAGGAATGGCCAATTGAAGCAATGTAAATTAGTGAATCTAATTGAGCATTTTGGCAACGAAATATGAAAGGAATGACCAATTGAAGCAATGTAAATTAGTGAATCTAATTGAGCATTTTGGCAACGAAATATGAAAGGAATGACCAATTGAAGCAATGTAAATTAGTGAATCTAATTGAGCATTTTGGCAACGAAATATGAAAGGAATGACCAATTGAAGCAATGTAAATTAGTGAATCTAATTGAGCATTTTGGCAACGAAATATGAAAGGAATGGCCAATTGAAGCAATGTAAATTAGTGAATCTAATTGAGCATTTTGGCAACGAAATATGAAAGGAATGGCCAATTGAAGCAATGTAAATTAGTGAATCTAATTGAGCATTTTGGCAACGAAATATGAAAGGAATGGCCAATTGAAGCAATGTAAATTAGTGAATCTAATTGAGCATTTTGGCAACGAAATATGAAAGGAATGACCAATTGAAGCAATGTAAATTAGTGAATCTAATTGAGCATTTTGGCAACGAAATATGAAAGGAATGACCAATTGAAGCAATGTAAATTAGTGAATCTAATTGAGCATTTTGGCAACGAAATATGAAAGGAATGACCAATTGAAGCAATGTAAATTAGTGAATCTAATTGAGCATTTTGGCAACGAAATATGAAAGGAATGGCCAATTGAAGCAATGTAAATTAGTGAATCTAATTGAGCATTTTGGCAACGAAATATGAAAGGAATGGCCAATTGAAGCAATGTAAATTAGTGAATCTAATTGAGCATTTTGGCAACGAAATATGAAAGGAATGACCAATTGAAGCAATGTAAATTAGTGAATCTAATTGAGCATTTTGGCAACGAAATATGAAAGGAATGACCAATTGAAGCAATGTAAATTAGTGAATCTAATTGAGCATTTTGGCAACGAAATATGAAAGGAATGACCAATTGAAGCAATGTAAATTAGTGAATCTAATTGAGCATTTTGGCAACGAAATATGAAAGGAATGACCAATTGAAGCAATGTAAATTAGTGAATCTAATTGAGCATTTTGGCAACGAAATATGAAAGGAATGGCCAATTGAAGCAATGTAAATTAGTGAATCTAATTGAGCATTTTGGCAACGAAATATGAAAGGAATGACCAATTGAAGCAATGTAAATTAGTGAATCTAATTGAGCATTTTGGCAACGAAATATGAAAGGAATGGCCAATTGAAGCAATGTAAATTAGTGAATCTAATTGAGCATTTTGGCAACGAATATGAAAGGAATGGCCAATTGAAGCAATGTAAATTAGTGAATCTAATTGAGCATTTTGGCAACGAAATATGAAAGGAATGGCCAATTGAAGCAATGTAAATTAGTGAATCTAATTGAGCATTTTGGCAACGAAATATGAAAGGAATGACCAATTGAAGCAATGTAAATTAGTGAATCTAATTGAGCATTTTGGCAACGAAATATGAAAGGAATGGCCAATTGAAGCAATGTAAATTAGTGAATCTAATTGAGCATTTTGGCAACGAAATATGAAAGGAATGGCCAATTGAAGCAATGTAAATTAGTGAATCTAATTGAGCATTTTGGCAACGAAATATGAAAGGAATGGCCAATTGAAGCAATGTAAATTAGTGAATCTAATTGAGCATTTTGGCAACGAAATATGAAAGGAATGGCCAATTGAAGCAATGTAAATTAGTGAATCTAATTGAGCATTTTGGCAACGAAATATGAAAGGAATGGCCAATTGAAGCAATGTAAATTAGTGAATCTAATTGAGCATTTTGGCAACGAAATATGAAAGGAATGGCCAATTGAAGCAATGTAAATTAGTGAATCTAATTGAGCATTTTGGCAACGAAATATGAAAGGAATGGCCAATTGAAGCAATGTAAATTAGTGAATCTAATTGAGCATTTTGGCAACGAAAATATGAAAGGAATGGCCAATTGAAGCAATGTAAATTAGTGAATCTAATTGAGCATTTTGGCAACGAAATATGAAAGGAATGGCCAATTGAAGCAATGTAAATTAGTGAATCTAATTGAGCATTTTGGCAACGAAATATGAAAGGAATGACCAATTGAAGCAATGTAAATTAGTGAATCTAATTGAGCATTTTGGCAACGAAATATGAAAGGAATGGCCAATTGAAGCAATGTAAATTAGTGAATCTAATTGAGCATTTTGGCAACGAAATATGAAAGGAATGGCCAATTGAAGCAATGTAAATTAGTGAATCTAATTGAGCATTTTGGCAACGAAAGAAAGGAATGGCCAATTGAAGCAATGTAAATTAGTGAATCTAAATTGAGCATTTTGGCAACGAAATATGAAAGGAATGGACCCAATTGAAGCAATGTAAATTAGTGAATCTAATTGAGCATTTTGGCAACGAAATATGAAAGGAATGACCAATTGAAGCAATGTAAATTAGTGAATCTAATTGAGCATTTTGGCAACGAAATATGAAAGGAATGGCCAATTGAAGCAATGTAAATTAGTGAATCTAATTGAGCATTTTGGCAACGAAATATGAAAGGAATGGCCAATTGAAGCAATGTAAATTAGTGAATCTAATTGAGCATTTTGGCAACGAAATATGAAAGGAATGGCCAATTGAAGCAATGTAAATTAGTGAATCTAATTGAGCATTTTGGCAACGAAATATGAAAGGAATGGCCAATTGAAGCAATGTAAATTAGTGAATCTAATTGAGCATTTTGGCAACGAAATATGAAAGGAATGGCCAATTGAAGCAATGTAAATTAGTGAATCTAATTGAGCATTTTGGCAACGAAATATGAAAGGAATGGCCAATTGAAGCAATGTAAATTAGTGAATCTAATTGAGCATTTTGGCAACGAAATATGAAAGGAATGGCCAATTGAAGCAATGTAAATTAGTGAATCTAATTGAGCATTTTGGCAACGAAATATGAAAGGAATGGCCAATTGAAGCAATGTAAATTAGTGAATCTAATTGAGCATTTTGGCAACGAAATATGAAAGGAATGGCCAATTGAAAGCAATGTAAATTAGTGAATCTAATTGAGCATTTTGGCAACGAAATATGAAAGGAATGGCCAATTGAAGCAATGTAAATTAGTGAATCTAATTGAGCATTTTGGCAACGAAATATGAAAGGAATGGCCAATTGAAGCAATGTAAATTAGTGAATCTAATTGAGCATTTTGGCAACGAAATATGAAAGGAATGGCCAATTGAAGCAATGTAAATTAGTGAATCTAATTGAGCATTTTGGCAACGAAATATGAAAGGAATGGCCAATTGAAGCAATGTAAATTAGTGAATCTAATTGAGCATTTTGGCAACGAAATATGAAAGGAATGGCCAATTGAAGCAATGTAAATTAGTGAATCTAATTGAGCATTTTGGCAACGAAATATGAAGGAATGGCCAATTGAAGCAATGTAAATTAGTGAATCTAATTGAGCATTTTGGCAACGAAATATGAAAGGAATGGCCAATTGAAGCAATGTAAATTAGTGAATCTAATTGAGCATTTTGGCAACGAAATATGAAAGGAATGGCCAATTGAAGCAATGTAAATTAGTGAATCTAATTGAGCATTTTGGCAACGAAATATGAAAGGAATGGCCAATTGAAGCAATGTAAATTAGTGAATCTAATTGAGCATTTTGGCAACGAAATATGAAAGGAATGACCAATTGAAGCAATGTAAATTAGTGAATCTAATTGAGCATTTTGGCAACGAAATATGAAGGGAATGGCCAATTGAAGCAATGTAAATTAGTGAATCTAATTGAGCATTTTGGCAACGAAATATGAAAGGAATGGCCAATTGAAGCAATGTAAATTAGTGAATCTAATTGAGCATTTTGGCAACGAAATATGAAAGGAATGGCCAATTGAAGCAATGTAAATTAGTGAATCTAATTGAGCATTTTGGCAACGAAATATGAAAGGAATGGCCAATTGAAGCAATGTAGATTAGTGAATCTAATTGAGCATTTTGGCAACGAAATATGAAAGGAATGGCCAATTGAAGCAATGTAAATTAGTGAATCTAATTGAGCATTTTGGCAACGAAATATGAAAGGAATGGCCAATTGAAGCAATGTAAATTAGTGAATCTAATTGAGCATTTTGGCAACGAAATATGAAAGGAATGGCCAATTGAAGCAATGTAAATTAGTGAATCTAATTGAGCATTTTGGCAACGAAATATGAAAGGAATGGCCAATTGAAGCAATGTAAATTAGTGAATCTAATTGAGCATTTTGGCAACGAAATATGAAAGGAATGGCCAATTGAAGCAATGTAGATTAGTGAATCTAATTGAGCATTTTGGCAACGAAATATGAAAGGAATGGCCAATTGAAGCAATGTAAATTAGTGAATCTAATTGAGCATTTTGGCAACGAAATATGAAAGGAATGGCCAATTGAAGCAATGTAAATTAGTGAATCTAATTGAGCATTTTGGCAACGAAATATGAAAGGAATGGCCAATTGAAGCAATGTAAATTAGTGAATCTAATTGAGCATTTTGGCAACGAAATATGAAAGGAATGGCCAATTGAAGCAATGTAGATTAGTGAATCTAATTGAGCATTTTGGCAACGAAATATGAAAGGAATGGCCAATTGAAGCAATGTAAATTAGTGAATCTAATTGAGCATTTTGGCAACGAAATATGAAAGGAATGGCCAATTGAAGCAATGTAAATTAGTGAATCTAATTGAGCATTTTGGCAACGAAATATGAAAGGAATGGCCAATTGAAGCAATGTAAATTAGTGAATCTAATTGAGCATTTTGGCAACGAAATATGAAAGGAATGGCCAATTGAAGCAATGTAGATTAGTGAATCTAATTGAGCATTTTGGCAACGAAATATGAAAGGAATGGCCAATTGAAGCAATGTAAATTAGTGAATCTAATTGAGCATTTTGGCAACGAAATATGAAAGGAATGGCCAATTGAAGCAATGTAAATTAGTGAATCTAATTGAGCATTTTGGCAACGAAATATGAAGGGAATGACCAATTGAAGCAATGTAAATTAGTGAATCTAATTGAGCATTTTGGCAACGAAATATGAAAGGAATGGCCAATTGAAGCAATGTAAATTAGTGAATCTAATTGAGCATTTTGGCAACGAAATATGAAAGGAATGGCCAATTGAAGCAATGTAAATTAGTGAATCTAATTGAGCATTTTGGCAACGAAATATGAAAGGAATGACCAATTGAAGCAATGTAAATTAGTGAATCTAATTGAGCATTTTGGCAACGAAATATGAAAGGAATGGCCAATTGAAGCAATGTAAATTAGTGAATCTAATTGAGCATTTTGGCAACGAAATATGAAAGGAATGGCCAATTGAAGCAATGTAAATTAGTGAATCTAATTGAGCATTTTGGCAACGAAATATGAAAGGAATGACCAATTGAAGCAATGTAAATTAGTGAATCTAATTGAGCATTTTGGCAACGAAATATGAAAGGAATGGCCAATTGAAGCAATGTAAATTAGTGAATCTAATTGAGCATTTTGGCAACGAAATATGAAAGGAATGACCAATTGAAGCAATGTAAATTAGTGAATCTAATTGAGCATTTTGGCAACGAAATATGAAAGGAATGGCCAATTGAAGCAATGTAAATTAGTGAATCTAATTGAGCATTTTGGCAACGAAATATGAAAGGAATGACCAATTGAAGCAATGTAAATTAGTGAATCTAATTGAGCATTTTGGCAACGAAATATGAAAGGAATGACCAATTGAAGCAATGTAAATTAGTGAATCTAATTGAGCATTTTGGCAACGAAATATGAAAGGAATGGCCAATTGAAGCAATGTAAATTAGTGAATCTAATTGAGCATTTTGGCAACGAAATATGAAAGGAATGGCCAATTGAAGCAATGTAAATTAGTGAATCTAATTGAGCATTTTGGCAACGAAATATGAAAGGAATGACCAATTGAAGCAATGTAAATTAGTGAATCTAATTGAGCATTTTGGCAACGAAATATGAAAGGAATGACCAATTGAAGCAATGTAAATTAGTGAATCTAATTGAGCATTTTGGCAACGAAATATGAAAGGAATGGCCAATTGAAGCAATGTAAATTAGTGAATCTAATTGAGCATTTTGGCAACGAAATATGAAAGGAATGACCAATTGAAGCAATGTAAATTAGTGAATCTAATTGAGCATTTTGGCAACGAAATATGAAAGGAATGACCAATTGAAGCAATGTAAATTAGTGAATCTAATTGAGCATTTTGGCAACGAAATATGAAAGGAATGGCCAATTGAAGCAATGTAAATTAGTGAATCTAATTGAGCATTTTGGCAACGAAATATGAAAGGAATGACCAATTGAAGCAATGTAAATTAGTGAATCTAATTGAGCATTTTGGCAACGAAATATGAAAGTAATGACCAATTGAAGCAATGTAAATTAGTGAATCTAATTGAGCATTTTGGCAACGAAATATGAAAGGAATGACCAATTGAAGCAATGTAAATTAGTGAATCTAATTGAGCATTTTGGCAACGAAATATGAAAGGAATGACCAATTGAAGCAATGTAAATTAGTGAATCTAATTGAGCATTTTGGCAACGAAATATGAAAGGAATGGCCAATTGAAGCAATGTAAATTAGTGAATCTAATTGAGCATTTTGGCAACGAAATATGAAAGGAATGGCCAATTGAAGCAATGTAAATTAGTGAATGTAATTGAGCATTTTGGCAACGAAATATGAAAGGAATGGCCAATTGAAGCAATGTAAATTAGTGAATCTAATTGAGCATTTTGGCAACGAAATATGAAAGGAATGGCCAATTGAAGCAGTGTAAATTAGTGAATCTAATTGAGCATTTTGGCAACGAAATATGAAAGGAATGACCAATTGAAGCAATGTAAATTAGTGAATCTAATTGAGCATTTTGGCAACGAAATATGAAAGGAATGACCAATTGAAGCAATGTAAATTAGTGAATCTAATTGAGCATTTTGGCAACGAAATATGAAAGGAATGGCCAATTGAAGCAATGTAAATTAGTGAATCTAATTGAGCATTTTGGCAACGAAATATGAAGGGAATGGCCAATTGAAGCAATGTAAATTAGTGAATCTAATTGAGCATTTTGGCAACGAAATATGAAAGGAATGGCCAATTGAAGCAATGTAAATTAGTGAATCTAATTGAGCATTTTGGCAACGAAATATGAAGGGAATGGCCAATTGAAGCAATGTAAATTAGTGAATCTAATTGAGCATTTTGGCAACGAAATATGAAAGGAATGGCCAATTGAAGCAATGTAAATTAGTGAATCTAATTTAGCATTTTGGCAACGAAATATGAAAGGAATGGCCAATTGAAGCAATGTAAATTAGTGAATCTAATTGAGCATTTTGGCAACGAAATATGAAAGGAATGGCCAATTGAAGCAATGTAAATTAGTGAATCTAATTGAGCATTTTGGCAACGAAATATGAAAGGAATGGCCAATTGAAGCAATGTAAATTAGTGAATCTAATTGAGCATTTTGGCAACGAAATATGAAGGGAATGGCCAATTGAAGCAATGTAAATTAGTGAATCTAATTGAGCATTTTGGCAACGAAATATGAAAGGAATGGCCAATTGAAGCAATGTAAATTAGTGAATCTAATTGAGCATTTTGGCAACGAAATATGAAAGGAATGACCAATTGAAGCAATGTAAATTAGTGAATCTAATTGAGCATTTTGGCAACGAAATATGAAGGGAATGACCAATTGAAGCAATGTAAATTAGTGAATCTAATTGAGCATTTTGGCAACGAAATATGAAAGGAATGACCAATTGAAGCAATGTAAATTAGTGAATCTAATTGAGCATTTTGGCAACGAAATATGAAAGGAATGGCCAATTGAAGCAATGTAAATTAGTGAATCTAATTGAGCATTTTGGCAACGAAATATGAAAGGAATGACCAATTGAAGCAATGTAAATTAGTGAATCTAATTGAGCATTTTGGCAACGAAATATGAAAGGAATGGCCAATTGAAGCAATGTAAATTAGTGAATCTAATTGAGCATTTTGGCAACGAAATATGAAAGGAATGGCCAATTGAAGCAATGTAAATTAGTGAATCTAATTGAGCATTTTGGCAACGAAATATGAAAGGAATGACCAATTGAAGCAATGTAAATTAGTGAATCTAATTGAGCATTTTGGCAACGAAATATGAAAGGAATGACCAATTGAAGCAATGTAAATTAGTGAATCTAATTGAGCATTTTGGCAACGAAATATGAAAGGAATGACCAATTGAAGCAATGTAAATTAGTGAATCTAATTGAGCATTTTGGCAACGAAATATGAAAGGAATGGCCAATTGAAGCAATGTAAATTAGTGAATCTAATTGAGCATTTTGGCAACGAAATATGAAAGGAATGGCCAATTGAAGCAATGTAAATTAGTGAATCTAATTGAGCATTTTGGCAACGAAATATGAAAGGAATGGCCAATTGAAGCAATGTAAATTAGTGAATCTAATTGAGCATTTTGGCAACGAAATATGAAAGGAATGGCCAATTGAAGCAATGTAAATTAGTGAATCTAATTGAGCATTTTGGCAACGAAATATGAAAGGAATGGCCAATTGAAGCAATGTAAATTAGTGAATCTAATTGAGCATTTTGGCAACGAAATATGAAAGGAATGGCCAATTGAAGCAATGTAAATTAGTGAATCTAATTGAGCATTTTGGCAACGAAATATGAAAGGAATGGCCAATTGAAGCAATGTAAATTAGTGAATCTAATTGAGCATTTTGGCAACGAAATATGAAAGGAATGGCCAATTGAAGCAATGTAAATTAGTGAATCTAATTGAGCATTTTGGCAACGAAATATGAAAGGAATGACCAATTGAAGCAATGTAAATTAGTGAATCTAACTGAGCATTTTGGCAACGAAATATGAAAGGAATGGCCAATTGAAGCAATGTAAATTAGTGAATCTAATTGAGCATTTTGGCAACGAAATATGAAAGGAATGACCAATTGAAGCAATGTAAATTAGTGAATCTAATTGAGCATTTTGGCAACGAAATATGAAAGGAATGACCAATTGAAGCAATGTAAATTAGTGAATCTAATTGAGCATTTTGGCAACGAAATATGAAAGGAATGGCCAATTGAAGCAATGTAAATTAGTGAATCTAATTGAGCATTTTGGCAACGAAATATGAAAGGAATGGCCAATTGAAGCAATGTAAATTAGTGAATCTAATTGAGCATTTTGGCAACGAAATATGAAAGGAATGGCCAATTGAAGCAATGTAAATTAGTGAATCTAATTGAGCATTTTGGCAACGAAATATGAAAGGAATGGCCAATTGAAGCAATGTAAATTAGTGAATCTAATTGAGCATTTTGGCAACGAAATGTGAAAGGAATGGCCAATTGAAGCAATGTAAATTAGTGAATCTAATTGAGCATTTTGGCAACGAAATATGAAAGGAATGGCCAATTGAAGCAATGTAAATTAGTGAATCTAATTGAGCATTTTGGCAACGAAATATGAAAGGAATGGCCAATTGAAGCAATGTAAATTAGTGAATCTAATTGAGCATTTTGGCAACGAAATATGAAAGGAATGGCCAATTGAAGCAATGTAAATTAGTGAATCTAATTGAGCATTTTGGCAACGAAATATGAAAGGAATGACCAATTGAAGCAATGTAAATTAGTGAATCTAATTGAGCATTTTGGCAACGAAATATGAAAGGAATGACCAATTGAAGCAATGTAAATTAGTGAATCTAATTGAGCATTTTGGCAACGAAATATGAAAGGAATGACCAATTGAAGCAATGTAAATTAGTGAATCTAATTGAGCATTTTGGCAACGAAATATGAAAGGAATGACCAATTGAAGCAATGTAAATTAGTGAATCTAATTGAGCATTTTGGCAACGAAATATGAAAGGAATGACCAATTGAAGCAATGTAAATTAGTGAATCTAATTGAGCATTTTGGCAACGAAATATGAAAGGAATGACCAATTGAAGCAATGTAAATTAGTGAATCTAATTGAGCATTTTGGCAACGAAATATGAAAGGAATGGCCAATTGAAGCAATGTAAATTAGTGAATCTAATTGAGCATTTTGGCAACGAAATATGAAAGGAATGGCCAATTGAAGCAATGTAGATTAGTGAATCTAATTGAGCATTTTGGCAACGAAATATGAAAGGAATGGCCAATTGAAGCAATGTAAATTAGTGAATCTAATTGAGCATTTTGGCAACGAAATATGAAAGGAATGACCAATTGAAGCAATGTAAATTAGTGAATCTAATTGAGCATTTTGGCAACGAAATGTGAAAGGAATGGCCAATTGAAGCAATGTAAATTAGTGAATCTAATTGAGCATTTTGGCAACGAAATATGAAAGGAATTACCAATTGAAGCAATGTAAATTAGTGAATCTAATTGAGCATTTTGGCAACGAAATGTGAAAGGAATGACCAATTGAAGCAATGTAAATTAGTGAATCTAATTGAGCATTTTGGCAACGAAATGTGAAAGGAATGGCCAATTGAAGCAATGTAAATTAGTGAATCTAATTGAGCATTTTGGCAACGAAATATGAAAGGAATGGCCAATTGAAGCAATGTAAATTAGTGAATCTAATTGAGCATTTTGGCAACGAAATATGAAAGGAATGGCCAATTGAAGCAATGTAAATTAGTGAATCTAATTGAGCATTTTGGCAACGAAATATGAAAGGAATGGCCAATTGAAGCAATGTAAATTAGTGAATCTAATTGAGCATTTTGGCAACGAAATATGAAAGGAATGACCAATTGAAGCAATGTAAATTAGTGAATCTAATTGAGCATTTTGGCAACGAAATATGAAAGGAATGGCCAATTGAAGCAATGTAAATTAGTGAATCTAATTGAGCATTTTGGCAACGAAATATGAAAGGAATGGCCAATTGAAGCAATGTAAATTAGTGAATCTAATTGAGCATTTTGGCAACGAAATATGAAAGGAATGGCCAATTGAAGCAATGTAAATTAGTGAATCTAATTGAGCATTTTGGCAACGAAATATGAAAGGAATGGCCAATTGAAGCAATGTAAATTAGTGAATCTAATTGAGCATTTTGGCAACGAAATATGAAAGGAATGACCAATTGAAGCAATGTAAATTAGTGAATCTAATTGAGCATTTTGGCAACGAAATATGAAGGGAATGACCAATTGAAGCAATGTAAATTAGTGAATCTAATTGAGCATTTTGGCAACGAAATATGAAAGGAATGGCCAATTGAAGCAATGTAAATTAGTGAATCTAATTGAGCATTTTGGCAACGAAATATGAAAGGAATGGCCAATTGAAGCAATGTAAATTAGTGAATCTAATTGAGCATTTTGGCAACGAAATATGAAAGGAATGGCCAATTGAAGCAATGTAAATTAGTGAATCTAATTGAGCATTTTGGCAACGAAATATGAAAGGAATGGCCAATTGAAGCAATGTAAATTAGTGAATCTAAGGCCCCGTTCACACGAGAACGGAACGGAACGGAACGGACCAGAACGGAACGGAACGGAACTTTTTAAGGGGTGTTCACACGGCAATGGATCGATTTGAAGTGTTAATATCTTCCTCCCTAGAGATATAAATTTTCTAAGCTCGCCATTAAGTTTTTCCATTTCCATGCGTAAACAATCCTATTGTTTGGAGTCTTAGAATTACCTCATGTATAAATTGCATGAAAAAAGTCCGCAAAGTGGAACGGAACGCTTCAAAAAAGTGTTCACACGAGGGCTAAATCGTTTCTTTCCGTTTCGTTCCATTTTACGGCTCACTTTTCAGAGCCGTCCACTTTTCGGAACGGAACGGAACGTTTCTAGTCGTTCTCGTGTGAACACCTGCAAAAATTTCTTTGTTTTCTGGAACAGTTCCACATCGTTCCGTTCCGTTCCGTTCTCGTGTGAACGGGGCCTCTTTCATTGCTTTGATATTCATGGAGCAGTATCTTTTAAAGGCAAGGCTTTTGTTTGTTTGTTTTCAATTTGTTTTGAGTGGACTTGTCAGGATTTCTAGCTACTGAAAGCTAATTTAGGCCCACTGTGCATGCCGCATCCAGTCCGAAGGACGATGAGTTGAGTTGTGAGGTCAGGCCTTCGAGCTCACCCATACGGAGTTTGACGTCACTCGACCGAGCTTAACTTCAGTCACCTGAAAAAGACTGTGTAAGCCACTCGGCCACTCAGCCCGCGTTGTGTTTTTGACTGACCCGCTATGTTTTTGAGAGCGTCTTCACATATTCAAACAAAGTTGTTTATAAAGTTTTGTTGCCTGCTCTTTGTCTAGCAGTCAGTTTGGCTTTATATGTCATAGCACCTGACCAATTAGATGCAGTACCTTGGAGGAACTAGCGTTACTGTGAATCTTTAACCATGTAAATTTTGTCTCATTTGAAGTGAGTGCAGATACACTCTATGCACAGAGTGAGCTAGAAAACGGTTCCCACTTTTGAAAATTCATCGCTCCAACAGTAGTTAGTCCCTGTTTAGAATTCGTTTGGTTATGAGTCCTTGTATGAGAGAAAATAAAAATCAGATTGAAAACGCTGAACGAATACAAAGAATCATGTAGTCAGTCTGCTGTCGTATGTCAGCAGAGTTCCTCGCAGACTTTCGATTCACAAGAATCCATTGTACAGTACTGTTCCTGTTTAGAATCGTACAAAAAATCTGAAGAAGCATCGTTTCGAACGTGGAAATAGAAGTCGAACGTCTCTTCGAGCAACATTTCAAATGTCATTTCGCTTCGAAAAGTCGAATATTGAAACAATTAGCCAACCACACTAGGCCCCTGATGGGTTGACCACATAAGTAGCGTAAGTAGTTACCTGATTGATCGCGCCGTAAGCGCTGCGGACTTGGCCTGAATTGGTCGTTGTTTTGAAACTGTCTTACAGAGCTGCAAAAAATATTTTCCTCTCTGGGAACCTGGTAAAGGGGGAAAAATTTTCTGCATGTCAAATTATATTGTGCCAAATACAAGACATCTCTGCTGGCCACAATGTGCTGATAAGGTTCAAAGGCCATTCTGACCAAATAATGCTCTATAAGACCTCAAACTAAGAAATCTTCATGTAAATTATTTGCCATGTGGTAAAACGTGCACAGTTTATTGAAAAATTTTGTTGGACAACTTTACCAAAATAAAATTGTAGACTCAGTCATGAAGCATCTTAAAAAATGAAAATGCACATGTAAGTCATGTTGATCTTTTCAATCTTGCCAAATTTGGATGAAACTGCTAGCTCATCTTCTTATGAAGGAACAAGTTTTGTGGCCATCCATTTTGAAATTTTTTATGCTGTAGTTTGGAATGAAATAAATTTGTTGCACTTCAGATTTAGAGGATTATGATTTTTACAGTCCAGCCTTGTGCACATTCTGCAATTATCTATAAAGAAGATTTGATATTCTCCTGAGGTCTGAAGACTGTGAGCATTTAAAACAAGAGTTATGATATAAAACTTCTTTGACAAAGAGACCATAATTTATACTGAGATCTCTAAGGAAGAGGTGAGTTAAGTAATATTATGGCAGGAGCAAAAGAATTTCCAGCAATAACACTTTCTGAATGTCAATTTTAGAAAATAAGCCATTGCAGGGTGCACAGTGTAATGTAAGGGTTTTTTGAAGTCTTTGGAACAACTGTAGAAAGTGCTAAATGTCTACAGATATGAAACGTTCCATTTCATTACAAGTTAGGTCCTCATTTTGCATTGCAAATGTTCAGTTACAGTACAGACCCTGCATACAATGACTTGTTTTCTCCCCTAGGAATTTTTGCAAAATCTAGAATTTCTGAAGAATTCCTGGTTGAAAATTTTGGTCCTCCAAGTACTTTTAAAGAAATTTACATCATGGATTCATCCTTGGCAGAACATTTTTCTGGAAATGTTTGCTTTACTAAAGAGAAAGTGATTGTTTGTACAAGATTTTTAAAAGGAGAAAAATTATTTGAATGTTCTATATTCTAGATCACATTCCCCAGTAAAAACGCAAGGTTACAGGCCTTGCACACACCAGTATGGCAAGAATTCTCAAGAAGTCTTAAGAATTCTTAAAAAGAATGTTCAAGGACTATTGTATAATTTTTGAAATTCTTAAGAATTCTTAAGACTTCTTGAGAATTCTAGCCATATTGATGTGTACAAAGCCTGTAACTTAGTATTTTTACTGTAAAAGTGTAGAAAAATCAAGTAAGTTTTCTTTTTTTAAAGGAATTGCAAAAAACAAGCATTCTCTCCTTATATGAGCAAACTTTTCCTGGAAAATTTTCTGCCAAGGCTGAAAATTTTCTGGGAACCTAGTTCCCAGGTTCCGATACTTTTTGCAGCTCTGCTGTCTTATCATGAGTCTCAGTTTGAAGCTATAAACATCATCCGATTCAGTGCGAAAAACCGAGACTCGTGTAGTCAGTCTAAGCCAAGAGAAGTATTGTTCCTTTATGAAAATTTCATCGTGGCAAAATTCCTAAAAAGACTTGAAACACTTGATCTAATCATAAAGAACCTCCTTGAAAAAAAGATATTAAAGAAATTAGCAATAAAGAAATTTATCTGAACCCGAATTATATCAGAATTTTAATCAAAAGTTCCCGATTACATCGTCGTCGTCATCAGCCATTCAGTCATTCAGGCAAGTGCAGGCCTGTAGCCTGTCCAACGTTTTCCAGGATAATGCTGTTCCGCTCATCCAATTTATCCCTGCTTTTTCAACAATTTCGTCACTCCACCTCTCTTTTGGTTGTCCTCTGCTGTATTTTCGTTCACAAGGTGTCCATTCTGTGGATTTCTTTGTACATCGGTTATCAGTTTCAGTTTCAGTTTTCATTTTATTTAAATTCACTACATACAATTTATCCTAACAATACAAACAAATAACTAAACTACAAAGATTTAAAAATAATGTCACAAAAAATTAATACAATGGTACAGAAAATTAATACAATATACAAATACTAGGAGGTCTAAATAAATTGTATGCAGGGAATTACTTAAAGGAGGAGCTCTCTCAGTAGATAAACTGATCGAGGAGAGAGCCCCCCCCCCCTATCCTGAGATATAATCAAATGAATTTATGTGAGGTTAGAATAATATTGTGTATTTACAGTACCAAAATAGCTTAGATTCAACGGTCGACCTTGTTCAATAAATGAATTTTTAGTTTTGTCTTGAACATTATTTTCGTTGGAGCATTTCTGAGTTCCAAGGGTAATGTATTCCTAAGCTTGGCACCATGATATCGAATGGACTTTAGACCATACTGAAGACTGTTTTTTCTAAACATATATAGATCACCTTGACTGGCCTGTCTTGTGGAATACTGATGAACAGATGAACTGAGTAGGAAAAAGTCACGAAAGCAGCTAGGTGAAGTTTTATTAATAGAATCAAAAACAAAAGTTAAGAGTCGCAGTTCAAAGTTATCTATCATCTTTTGTGACCTATGTCTAGTTTTTACATTTAGGAAAAATAATAAAAATTTTTTCCATTACAACGTTTGTTTGAACATCTCAATTTAATTTTGCAGATACAACCCGAATGAAGATGTCCTATTTTGCCCTAAATGCCTGTGCCTTGTCATGCAACAACCTTTCATTAGCGCTGCTGAGACTTATCTTCGAGAGCTTCACCGTATAGCTCTAAACGAGGCTGACCTCGTATTACACACCGAGTCAACTGTTTATAACGTATTGTACGAGGTTCCAGCACCACCTCCGGGAAGGACCCTCAAGTTTTCATGTGGCGGAACAGCGATCACTGTTCAGCAACCGAATTTGGATGAATTACCATTGTTCGACTATTCAATCAAGGATGTCTTTCTTACGCTGGGCATTGAGAATGTTGTAGATCTGTACACATGCGTGTTATTGGAACATCAAGTCCTTATTATAGGTTCAGGTGAGTTTTTCCTTCTGTCAGTATCATTGTCCTTTAGCTTCAGAAAAAATGCAACCCAGCTATAATTGAAATCTTAAAGATCTTATAAGATGTTAGTAAATGCTATGAACGTACAGTACATATACCTTGTGAAAGGACAATTTTTCTTCGTTCCAATGATATGCAGTTTCAGAGTTGAATTTTCACAAATTCAGGCATAATTTTAAGGACACTATAAACCCAATGTGCCCTACGAACGATGGTGTTGAGGATACGGAGCACTTTTTGTTGCTTTGCCCATCTTTTGTGGTTCAACGACAAAACCTCCTTGCTGAAATTCTTCCACTGTTACGACCATTTGGGTATGCTAATCTTTCAAATGAGGTTCTAGCGCAGCTCTTATTGTATGGTGATGAAAACCTCCCTAATGATGTTAACAGGAATATACTCGAGCTAACGTTAAGATTCATTAAGGAAACCGGTCGTCTAGATTAAGCTCTTTCCAAACTCTGCTACAAACCACGCAGCCACCAAGCACTCTTTCTTTGCAACACCCTTTTTGTTTATTTTTTTATTTTATTTTTTTTTTTTTTTTTTTTTGTTATCCATATCTTTCTTAATAATTATGTCTGGTTTTCGTTTAAATGTTTTTCTTTTTAAATTTTTCTTTTTTTTAAGGCCTCGGGGTTGTCATAGTATTTTGCTCCTCTTGGTATCGTCGTCGTAGTATTGTAAAGTAGTTTAAGTAGTGTATTAAGTAATTTGTAACGTAAATTTTTGGATTGAATATATACCGGGTGAGCCAGAAAAAAGTTCCCACTTTTGAAAATTCATAACGCCAAGGCTACTTCACGGATTTGAATCATTCAAATTCTAGTTAAAAGCCGAAAGATCAAAGTAATGTTGTCATTTTTCTTGCTATCCTGCCAGCACTACAAATATAGGTAAATTCGACTTTACAAAAATGTCATGGTTGATTAATTACTGAAAAATGGCCCAAAACATCGATCAATGCATAAATGACCTCTCGGACAGAATAATGAAGGAAATGCAACTTCTCATGGGTGAGAGATATCCTCTAGGCATTAATTTCCTTGGCATTGAAAATCTTTCGTATTTGTTTGAAGATCGGTGTCTCATTACTCTTGAGGGAGATGAAACGCCCATGGCCTATTGTTCGATTTGAATAGAATCCTTACGATTTGATCAATGTTTTAGGCCCTTTTTCCGTCATTTTGCAACCATGAAATTTTAATAAAGTTGAATTTACCAATACTTCTAGTGCTGGTAGGATAGCGAGAAAAATCACAAAAATACTTTGATCTTTCAGCTTATAACTAGAACTTGAATGATTCAAATCCGTGAAGAAGTCTTGGTGTTATGAATTTTCAAAAGTGGGAACTTTTTTCTGGCTCACCCGGTAAATATATATATAAAAAAAAAAAGTTTCAGAGCTGCAAAAATTATCGGAACCTGAGAGCTAGCTTCTTGGAAAATTTTCAGCTTTGCGAGAGAATTTTTTAATAAAGTTTTCTTACACAAGCAGAAAATGGTCGTTTTACAATTTCTGTGAAAAAGACAAAATTTTTTGTGACTCTTTTATTCTACTGATCATAATCCAATCCTGGGTAAAATGGAAGGCTTTGCAAACATCAGTATGTCCAAGTATTCTTAAGAATTTTCAAGAATTCTTCACTCAAGTAAGTGAGGAGAGTTTGTGAAAGATAATTTTGATTCTCCAGTATGGTTGGAATATCCATTGGACCTTTTCAGCACATCATGGCCAGCAAAGACATTTGCATAACATAATGTGACTTCACAGAAAATTTCCCCCATTTGCCATGTTCCCAAAAAGGAAAATATTTTTGCAACTCTGTGCAATTTTGATAGACTGAATGCATATTCGTAGTTATTGCTATTGATAGATTGATGGACGCTCAAACTACCACTCATGGATTTCATATTGAAAATTGGGACGACGCTTTCCCCCTAGATTTCATGTCTGCATGTGGAAACCATAGCAACACCATCCGAAAAGCTCAGTGGCAGGCAATGGCAGATAGACCCAAGTTGCTGGCTCGAACCTCTAATTCTAAAAGACCTCAAACTTCAATGTTTCAAGTGATACTAGCCATGAACAAAAGCTGCAAGTATCGAGTTGAATGTTAACAAACCTTTCACTGTGAACCAGGAGTTCCTCATGAGCATTCTTGTTTTCGTTGCATTCTCCTTCCCGGTCTTCCCTTCTGAAGATTTGTCTCTTTTATCTCGTTATTCATTTATCAATTAATTTATCAGTCTTTCATTTATTTATTTGTTTATCCATTTTGCAAGTAAAACTTACATATGCAAGCAAGTTCTTTCTTTTTTGCAGATTTGCAGAAATTCATGTTGATATCTGAAGCGACAACTAACCTGCTATTTCCACTTCATTGGCAGCACGTCTACGTTCCTATTTTGCCATCCAGTTTGATGCACTTTCTGGATGCCCCTGTCCCCTTTATTATGGGTGTGTACTGCCAGACAGATGAAGACAAGGAAAGTCTTGATATTCCATGGGAGGTTAGTCTATCAAAGTACAGTATATCTCAAAAAATTGTTCCACGTTTGTTCAGCTGCTATGAAGGAGCTGTTACTTCAAGTCTCCTATTCGTAATAAACTCATAAAGAAAACCGAGTGAGTCGGGAAAATGCCCGGCGTTTGAAGGGCGGCTGCTCCCTGAATATATAAGCAATGATATTTTGCAATAGCTGATTGAATAGCTAACATGGTCAGTTATTTTTAGTATTTTTCCAGGCTGAATCTGTCACTCCGTTCAGATTATGCTAGGGATTTTCTTAAATTTTTTCTTAGAAACCTGAAAAACGTGCTACAAATTACAAGCAAGCTTCCTTGACCCGTTTATTGATCTTATTGATCAATTTCATCTTAATGCGCCACGTTTGTGTTATCATTCTCAGGCAGATTTTTGACCAAATCTTGTAGCAAAACTAGCTTGTAGTAGTTAATGTATCAGTTTTTTGTACGTGTGCCTGTTATGCTTTAAATACCTGGTGAGCCTGAAAAAGTTCCATCTTTCGAAAATTCATAGCACCAAGACTACCTCTTAGATTTGGGTGATTAGAATTGCAGTTAAAAGCCGAAAGATAGAAGTATTTCGAGCACTAGAAATGTCGGTAAATTCAACTTTACTAAAGTTTCATGGTTGCAAAATGACTGAGAAATGGCCTAAAATATTGATCAAACCATAAAGGACTCCTCACACAGAACAACAAAGAAATTTTGACTTCTCATGGGTGAGCGATGCCCTCTGCAAATTTATTGCCATGGATTAAAAATCTTGAGAAAGTACAGAAAAGAGTATTTGTTTGAAAATTTATGTGGTATAACTATTGAGAGAGGTGAAACGCCCATTGCGTATTGTTATGTGTAAAGAGATTCCTTAAGATTTGATCAATGTTTCAGGCCCTTTTTCAGTCCATTTGCAACCATGAAATTTTACAAATTTAATTTACCTATACTTCTAGTGCTGGTAACACAGCGAGAGAAATAAGGAAAAACACTTCGATCCTTGGGCTTTTAACCAGAACTTGAATAAGTCAATCCGTAAAGTGCTCTTGGTGCTATTAGTTTTCAAACGTGGGAAATTTTTTCTGGCTCACCCAGTATGCAGTAAGATGTTGATAATAGTTCATGGAAGGTATGGCTAGAACAAACCATGCTTGCAACCATTATCAATTGATTACAGATGAAATGCATAGCCATGAATATAGTTGCAGTAAAAATCCGCACATAAGAGCCTTCATTTATTAAGAACCTACAGCCTGAAATTATATATTTTGTACCCAATAAATAAGAACCATTTCAGCCTGATATTTTAACTACGTTCTTAATAAGGGGTATAAAATTTTATTCCTTCATTCACTGCGAAGTATATTCAACCTGTTTGTCAATCAACTTCTTTCATGGATGGACTTCAAAACATATACAGAACTTTGATAGGCAGGGCTTGCAGGGGTAAACCTGGTATGTGCCTGGGGTGAAATGGGAAAGGTCAAGGATGTAAACAAATTTAGCCACGATTAAGATTCACCGATTTCCTGTGGTTGCAATAGAATTCTTCACCAAGCTTTTTTAGAAAAAAACTAGGTGTCTGATGAATTTGTATGGGTCAGGAGATGAGAAAATTCATACCCAAGGACTAAAGGACTATTTTTAAAGTAGAGCGTTGCGTTACTAGCTATATTGCCATCATGTTTCAATGCTAAATCTTCAACTATCCTTTGTTTTATGGCATTTGTTTTAGTTAGACCCTTTGTTAAGAACCTACACCCTGATTGGGGGATGTACCTCATAGCATAAGAACCTAAACAGGCTGAGTTCAAAATCTTAGGTTCTTATGTGCGGGTTTTACTGTATTAGACGTCACAGGCGAAGCCCTTCATCAATGAAAAACCTAATGTGCCCAGACCTACTTTAACTTAACCTGAAAACCCCTTTACCAAAGCCCCAGTCCGAATAATTACCCTTACCCACTTTAACTGATCCGTATTTACCCCACTAAGTAGCTTACCATCGAGGCAATTAAACCTTGATAATGGAATGACTTTGCCCCTGAATTCTGAATTTTCGATGCAAGATTCCCGATTACTTAATCATAGATTCTTGATTCTTGATTATTGATTTTCGATTCTTGATTCTTGATTCTTGATTTTCGATTCTTGATTGCTGATTCTTGATTTTGATTCTTGATTCGTGATTATTGATTATTGATTTTCGATTCTTGATTCTTGATTCTTGATTCTTGATTTTCGATTCTTGATTCTTGATTCTTGATTTTCGATTCTTGATCCTTGATTCTTGATTCTTGATTTTCGATTCTTGATTCTTGATTCTTGATTTTCGATCCTTGATTATTGATTTTCGATTCTTGATTCTTGATTCTTGATTTTCGATTCTTGATTATTGATTCTTGATTTTTGATTCTTGATTATTGATTATTGATTTTCGATTCTTGATTCTTGATTCTTGATTTTCGATTCTTGATTCTTGATTCTTGATTTTCGATTCTTGATTCTTGATTTTCGATTCTTGATTCTTGATTCTTGATTCTTGATTTTCGATTCTTGATTATTGATTCTTGAGTTTTGATGCTTGATTCTTGGTTATTGATTATTGATTTTCGATCCTTGATTTTCGATTCTTGATTTTTGATTCTTGATTCTTGATTTTCGATTCTTGATTCTTGATTCTTGATTCTTGATTTTCGATTCTTGATTCTTGATTTTTGATTCTTGATTCTTGATTTTCGATTCTTGATTCTTGATTTTTGATTCTTGACTTTAACTAGTAGGCAGCCAAACTGTAACGCACCAGGTGCTCGAAAGGAATGCATGTGGATTTATTTGGGTCCAGCAATGTGCATTTTGGCCTTAATCAATGGCTAAACACTCTCTAAATGCTCCACGATACACAACATGAAAACAGATAACTCGTTTGCAGATATTTGTATACTTTTGGGAGCTAAAATATTAATCTTGAAAGTCCATCTTTTGTGTCCAATCCAACTCAAAACAAAGACCCTTGCCCTTTGACCTATCATTGACCTATAATATCACGTTACATGGACATTGAATAACTACAGCAGTTAATGAGGGCGTTTGTCTTATCTCAATTTTGTTACTGTCCACTTGTTTGGATGTTTTTTGATAGAACTTTGGACCATAGAATAAATCGTACTCAAGAAAGGGCATTACGCATAGCATATAAAGATAACGGGAATGATTTTGGTTTCTCTTGAAGCAGACCAAATCGGTACCAATCCATGTAAGAAGCCTGCAGCTGTTAATGACAGAAATGTATGAAACCAGATTCGATCTAAACCCACCGTTCATGAAGGATATTTTCATGGAACGAAATATTAGCTACAATCTGAGGCGTGGCAATGATCCTCAACTTCCAAAGGTACGGACTACGTCATTTGGAATTGAGAGGATAGCCTACCTTGGAAATAAACTATGGCAGCTATTACCGCTAGAAATATAACAATCCAATGCACTTCCTATTTTCAAAGAACGAATTAGATGCTGCAAAGGTGATAAATGCAACTGCAGGCTCTGCAAGACATATATTCCTAAAGTGGGGTTCCTAACAGGATAGATGTTTTTATTATGCAATCTATTTGTATATATACCCACTGTTCATTTCTTTTTTATGAATTTGTTTTGATGATTATGATGATGATGACCTAAGCCAATGCTTGTTTCATGTAAACAATGAAAGAGATCTTCTTTTGTAGAATCCAAGCTTGACCTTATGTTTTCCAAGCATTGAACTTGTTTTGTTTTGATCCAAATTTCTAACGAATTCTTTTGCTTTTAGTCTTCGTTATGCCTTGTGGATTTGGATGAAAATCGAATTGAATTGCCAGAAGAGATTCCTGTCCTTCCCGGTAGAGCAGATTTGATTAAGGAACTCGCTGATGTTCTCACGAAATATGGCGTTACACCACCGAAAGGCTCGATATATCTTAGACCAAATAACACATCGAAGCGAGAAAATGATTACGACAGTAATTCAAGTTTCGAAAGTCTTGATACTGATCTCGAAAGCTCTTACGAAAGGCCGGAACGAGTGCCACCAAACCGGACATCGAGTTTCAAGGGACAACAACGGACAAGAGGACGTTTGTCAACTGGAGAGCGGCCGACAATCAGGAGAAATAGGTCGCATTCTTCGTCGCCATCACTAAGGCGCAAGGGCTGCAATGATATCACTTATAAAATGCAATCCAGGACGCTAACGGCCTTTGATAGTAAAAAGCGGACTAGTGGAGACAAAGAAGAGGGAACTTCAAAGGAGAGGGATTCGGGGAATGAGAGCAAGACGTTACCCAATCCTCGATTAGCTGCCATGATGGCGTTAGCGCAGAAAGCTGGAATCGATCCGAGTTCAGTTATCAGCAAAGACCGGCTTGGTGGTGATTTAAACAAAGCAACTTATGTTGGGAAAGAAGATTTATTTATTTACGGAGAGCGTGCTCAGCAAATTAGTCGCAAAATGCAGCATGAAAATGAATTGAATATCATTATTCGTGATATATTTTTGAATCGTTTTACGCAACTTTTAGTGGAATATGAATCATTTGTCATCGTTCCAAAGCAGGACCGAGAGCAGTGGTTGTCAAATCGTGAACATATGCAGAACTTTGATAAAGCAGCCTTCTTGTCTGATCAGTCTGCAACCGCCTTACCGTTCATGACATTGTTCGTAGAAACGCAAGCATTTGCCAGCTTGATTGACATGAAGATTCTTGCATCATGGGATGATACCAATCCGAGGCTCTCGTTCTTTGACAAGAAGAGAGATTTGCTGAAAGTGAGGCTGGGGATTATTCGATCTCACGTCTACGAAAGATGCATTTATTTTCCAAAATCAAGTAAGTTTACGCAGTAAGAACTTGTTCAGCCTTCTTTGTTTTAAGTAAAACACTCTGATGATAACATGGGTTTGAAAGGCCTCAGTGTGCCTATTACTTAGACTATTTTTCGTTTTTTGAATCTGCCATTTTAATACCGTATTTTACCGTACTACCTTTACCAAATATTTCAAGTAAATAGATGAATAGGTGAATAGATGAATTAGACTGATGCCTTTTCTTCCCTTATTTCCCTGCGTTCTGCAGAGGAAGATTACTGCTTGAAACGTATGCATTTTGCGCTTTGTAGGTCAGCACAACATCATTCTTTGTACTAAAACTTCGCTTTCAATGTTCGAGCCTTTTAAACCAAATTTTGAAGCGATTTTGTTGAGTGTACCAGAACTCCCACCTCATTAGGCCATTTTGAAAAAGTGGGCCCATTATATAAGCGTAATATTATGAGTCCCTATTGACCAAGTGATATCAGCAAATCAAAGAGCGCAGGGAAACAAGGGACGAAAAGGCATAAGTCTATAGATGAATACTAAAGACAAATGGAAAATAAACAAACAACGGATAGATTAACATTTGAATTTTGAATGTCTGCCACATGTTTTTTTTCCCCTTCCCCCCCCCCTAACGTGTAAACTTTTTTTGACTCAACCAGTATTTAGTATGAGCTGTCTCGGTGTAGTGGAGTTATCTCGTTTCGAATAGCGATTACTGGGATACATCGTTATCTGTCTAAGGAAATATAGCAAAATGTAATTTTAAAGGCCTCCTGCAGCGCAATGAGCGTTCTGTTCTGTTGTATAAAGATTATTTGATTAGAGTTTTGGAATTTTTATTTTACAGTTGAAGCATACGTCAATCGATCGAATCATGTGGACTATACTGCACAAGCACCTCATCAACTAAAGCAAGTCCCAATTAGAGGTGATTTATGTACACTGACCTGCGGTTTTCTATAGATTGCTTGATAAGTGACAAATTAAATTCATTGCAACGAAGGTTATTGCTCTTCTGTTTGATTCAATAAAAAGGCCCAGCGTTTGAATAAATGCTACTCCCATAATATAAAGACAATTATATTGACAACTGTCTTGTTTTGTTCCCGAGAGGTCCAGTTGCATTCAGTAATTTTTCGTATTTGACTTCGACAGTTATGTTCCGAAAGAAGGAATATCCTTGGTATGGTGCAGTTTTACAGGGTGTCCCAAAAAGATTGTGCTTTGTTTGTGAACTGCTTTGTAGGAGATGTTAAGTTCAGTTTTCCAATTCGCACGCTTGGATGAGCGTCAGCTTGGAGTTTGAGACGTTGTTTGAGTCAGTATGTCAGCCAGTCAGTCAGTCAGTAAGGCTTTTGAAATCCATTCGAAATCCTTTCGAGAATTACTATAA
Source organism: Aurelia sp. 3 sensu Dawson et al. (2005) (assembly GCA_964020215.1). NCBI lineage: Eukaryota > Metazoa > Cnidaria > Scyphozoa > Semaeostomeae > Ulmaridae > Aurelia > Aurelia sp. 3 sensu Dawson et al. (2005). The sequence continues at coordinate 14,097,400 of OZ026577.1, forward strand.
CTGATAAAATGCTAGACTGAAACTGAGAGGAAAACTACAGTTAATATCTTATATATTGCTCAGACAAAAAGAAGTGTTGAAAATAGTAATACTGACTATTTCCGTTTCCCTTATTCCGAGATGTCATTGGTCGTGCGTTTTAAGCCATTTTTCAATAAAACGAAGTTTTAAATCTTTCGGATTTACCGCGGTGCGACTTATTTTGAAAGTTAGCCAATGAATTTTAAAAGAACATTCAGTTTCGTTGCTATGAGGAAGTGCAATTTGATGGTTCTAGTGAAAGTAAATTTTACTGCATTGATTTTCTTAATGTGAGGGACATTTCCTTTTTGTCACTCGTAACTTTGTTATGACCTACTTCGTAAAATGTCATCAACGCCACTTCAAAAAAGAAGGTAGGTATGACCTGATAATGTGTGTCACAACCAAGTTGCCCTGTGTGCCAGAGAAGTCCTCATGTTGGGAGAATCACGATCGATTTGTTGGCTGATCTTCAAATTACTTTTCTAGCAGGGCCAAATTCTTTTCTGAGTCATAGCCGACCTCCCTATTGGTTTAATAATTATCAGCGATACTTCATTTAAGGCCTGTCCGGTTTTAAAACATGCTATAAAAAAGTTGATTATCGCCGTTAGGTATCTGTTTGTATAAATCTAACTAGTTTTTGGTGACGTTAGTTATCAAGGCATGCCGTTGTGTCACCTTTACATACAGAGTGTATGTATATTGTGCCCCGTTTGTGTTACTGCTGTGGAGGAGCCGTAGATTCAGTTATCTCGGTTTTTACACAGTTGCATAGGTCAGGCTTCAACTTAGAGTTTGAGACCTTGTTTGAGTCAATCTGACAAGTGGTTGCTGATTTATGGTAGAGAAATGGCAAAATGAGTGGTTGCTTCAAAAACAGCACTACAGAACAAAAAAGTGCTGTTTTTGAAGCAACCACTCATTTTGCCCTTTCTTTTCCATACATCAGTAACCACTTATCAGATTGACTCAAACAGGGTCTCAAACTCTAAGTTGAAGCCTGGCCTATGCAACAGTGTAAAAATCGAGATAATCGAGTCTACAACCCCACCACAATAGCCACACAAACGGGGGGGGGGGCACAATTATTTTGGGACGTCCTGTATGTTCCCGTAAAGGGTACCTAAGATTACGTATCAGAAATACGCATGCTAAACTTTAATAAATGCTCTGGTTCACTGCAGTTTGCAGGAGAATGGGAAAATTTCGTTTGGCAAATTATATCTGAGGATATCTAGTAATATGACAAAGGAAAAACTTTAAAGTTTTCCATTTGTTAGAGGTCATATTGAAATATTTTGTTTTTTTTCTGTCAGAAAAGACAAGGGGAGTCTTTCCAAGACTTCAAGTTGAATTGCTGAGTGGAGGAACTGCATCTTCAAGGTAATACTTGTGTGGGGGGGAGGGGGTAACTTAAAGGGCGTTCAAAGACCAGCTTGCTTTGCGTGAAGTCCTTGACTTGCTGTGCACAACTTCCAGAATAACTGACTGTTCTCGATTCACAAAAACAAAAACGATGGCAAATCCTGCTGGTCTCTTAATTCCCTTTAAGTTCTCCGCGTTGATCATGGAAACTTAAGTTATACTTTGCTGGGTTTTTGTCTCACTGTTGTTTTACTTCTCAAATGCAATCTGATCCTAATCTTCTGATGGGTGTTTCAGAGAGCAACGCCAGAAAATATTTACCCGAAGCCGTCAGTTTAAAAAGAACTTTGTGGACCGTGCAGGGGGGAGTAAGAAAATAAAAGTCAATGATAATGTGATAATAGAAAATAAAATAAAATCATAAAATTGAAAGAAAGAGTAGTACCTTCCTCATGAATGCCAACTAGTCCCAATCCACCCAGCTGCACTCATTTAGGTTAAAGATAAAGTGGCACATTTGCAAATCCTTGTAAACGAGGAGAAGTAAACACAATCCTTGTTTTAGCCGCTCGTTCAGTCTCAGTGCTAACTGTGTTTTGTCGTTATGGTGAGGTTGGTTGCTTATGCTGTATGTATACTTTCAAATATAAACCATGAATATATATGGGTACGGAGTTTATAGATGCAATTCTTCAGCCAATTCCTGCACCAATGTTTTACACTTCGGAGCTACAACACCCTTTGGGGCTAAACACCCTCTCGCCGGAAGTTCTGTATCATCGGTATGTAAATGTATGCATAAATGTAGACAGCAAAGACGCATTCGTTTAAACGTTTCGGCCTAAGCCTTCATCAGTAATGACTTTTTCAAGTTAGAAGGAGCATACATATGGAGACTTCGAAATTCAGTAAACAGTAGCCAAAGAGGGAACCTACCTATCATTATTGAATTGCGTAAAAATGTGTTATAAGAGCGGATAATGACAAAGGTGACAGGAGGAAGATCAAAGAAAGCGTAGAGTATAGAACTGCTGAAGTCGGTGGCTGTGTCTGTTTTGCAAAATCAAGGTAAAACAAGACAAGTAATATAAGAGCCAAGAGCGGATAGGCGCAATGAGCTCCCTAAAAACAGCGTGTGTCTCCAACGAAAAGCAGAGCGCAAAACTCTAAACAGCAAAACAACCAAGATGTAAACAAAAATGAAATATATTTCACTTTACAGTTTTATTTTATTCAAGCAAAAATAATGATCTCTTCTTTCGTCGTGCTTTGCGATGTTCTTGCCTTTAAACATTTTATCTACATTTTCTGTCATAGAAAAGCTAGTAAAGTTAATTGGAAGAAGCGTGACAAGAAATTACAGCAGCAGGAACACATTTTGCTGAATAAGGCCCTTAAATCGAATCAAGTATGCTTTAGATATCATTCTTTTATAGATCGGGTAATCCATTCACGAGCAAGATCGCACATACAGGGTGCCCCAAAAAAATTGTTCCATGTTTGTGTTGCTACCGGGGAGGAGCTGCAGATCCAATTATCTTGGTTTTTACTTGTTGCATAGGTCAAGCTTCAACTTAGAGCTTGAGACCTTGTTTGAGTCAATGTGACAAGTGGTTGCTGATTTATGGCAGAGGGAAGGCAAAAACAGCACTTCTACTGCTCTCCAGCAATGTCAAAATAAGGGTAAAGTTTCAAAGAAAGGGTTCTGGCATCGTATTAGAAATTAACTAAACTTTTTAAAAGGTAGAAAGTGCTCGCTTTTGAATAGACAATGCTCCTATCCCTTGAAAAGATTTAGGAAAAATTTTGATGCGACGCTAGAACCCTTTCTTTGAAAACTTACTTTATTTTGATATTGCTGGAGAACAACAGAAGTGCTATGCTTGAAGCAACCATGTATTTTACCTTTCCTCTGCTATAAATCAGCAACCACAAGCTTTCAGTAGCTAGAAATCCTTACAAGCCCACTAAAAAAACAAATTGAAAACAAAAACAACCACTTGCCAGATTGACTCAAACAGGGTGTCAAACCCTAAGTTGAAGCCTGACCTATGCAACTGCGTAAAAATCGAGATGATTGAATCTACAGCTCCTGCACAGCAGCCACACAAACGATGCACAATTTTTTGGGACACCTGTGTTATGGTACAAACAAAGTGTCAGCATGTAGCTGAAAGGCTGAGCTATCTTTTGAGATGTTGCTTGGTCAATTCAAGGTATGTTTGCTGTCCGATAAACTGTTCCAAAAATGTGGAAATTCATTCATTTCCAGGACTATACCCTCATTCTCCAGTCGATGTTTTGGAAGGTATGAAAAAGCTAAATACCAAATTTGCTTTAAAGCGCGAAATTTGAATGAGAAGCGGAGATCAATCATTTTGCAACCAGAGATTTTCCCAGACGACTTAAAATCTATTAATGTGTTGAGTTTTCACAAAGTGTTGACTGGAAAATGAGCTTTGCTTTAAAAGGTAGCTAAATTGAGATCTTTTGCCAACTTCTTATGCAGAAGAGTGTTTTTGGATTTCATCATGGTTTAGATGCTTTTTAGTGTTTTCATGTTTTTCTTGTTCAACTTATTCATTCGTTCAGACAGTCATTCATTTATTCATTCATTATTGAATTTACTTTCAGGAGGGTCAAAAGATTCGAGAAAAGCTTGCCGAAAGAGTGAAGGTCATTAGTTTGTCTATAACATTTAACTGTGTACTTTAGCAATGTTCGAAATTTATCTTTGTCATCATCATCATCATTATCATCGACATCATCATCATCATCATCATCATCATCATCATCACCATCATCATCATCACCATCATCATCATCATCATCATTATCATCGACATCATCATCATCATCATCATCATCATCATCATCATCATCATCATCATCATCACCATCATCATCATCACCATCACCATCATCATCATCATCATCATCATCATCATCATCATCACATCATCATCATCATCATCATCATCATCATCATCATCATCATCATCATCATCATCATCATCATCATCATCATCATCATCATCATCATCACCATCATCATCATCATCATCATCATCATCATCATCATCATCATCATCATCATCATCATCATCATCATCATCATCATCATCATCATCATCATCACATCATCATCATCATCATCATCATCATCATCATCATCATCATCATCATCATCATCATCATCATCATCATCATCATCATCGACATCATCAGCATCATCAGCATCAGCATCATCATCATCATCATCATCATCATCATCATCATCATCATCATCATCATCATCATCATCATCATCATCATCATCATCATCATCATCATCATCATCATCATCATCATCATCGTCTGCAGGCCTACAGTGAACAGTGTATGCTGCATCCATGCATGGGACCTATAACGTCCTTCCTCTTTCTATGTTAACCCTTTCATCCCCGGAAGGGCCATATAGCCCAACAATATTCATTGAGAACTGCGAATTTTTCAGGGGGTAAAGCTTTTAGAGTTTGGATTGATTTGAAAGGGTATGGACATTTATCTATTGCTTATTGAATCAATTATGATACCCCCTGGAAAACGACGATCTACATTAGGTTTTCCTGTTAAGCTTGATTTTATCCGGGCGTGAAAGGGTTTGGTTTGTTTATGATTTATCTTTGTAATTGTTTCCCATGTATGTGTCATATTAGGTCATCTTACTTCATATTGCTTATTGTAATATCATAAATTTTGAGCCTCCTAGACAACCATTTAAAGTTGAGAAGGATTTCTCAAACATGTAGAACTTATATTTTGTTTAATTTAGATCATTGAAATACCCTGAGATTATCAGAATAATCTGATTGCATTGGAAATTTTACAGTCCTGAAGAAGGCAAATAATGAATTTGATGTATCAATCTATGAGAGTTTGCGTGATAGCCCTTCCTTAACCGCACAAAGACCATTTGAACCAGTTTCAAAATCAGTGCTTTATACCGGCTTCAAAATCAATGCACGTGTATCTTAATTCTTTAGCTGAGGATGGCATGAGTTTAAGTGCCGAAATCTCTGATAATTATTTCCTAACTGTTAACGTCTTGATCATTGCCTTAATTAATTAATTAATCATAATGTCTTAATTACCATTTACTGGATTTAGTCACTAACATTGACTTGTCAATACTTACTGCTTGGATTTGTCACTAACATGGATTTGTCAAAATTACATTACTTGGGTTCGTCGAACAATTTGTTTCCGCTTGCTAAATCTTTTTATTATGTTATCGTGAGTGTTGAAAATGAAACTGTTCGTCGTGACACTCGCAATTAAAGTTAAAAGAACCTATTTTTATAAGTACTTTGAGGCTGAAATTCAATATTTTAAACCCCCTAAATAAGAGCCTCGGAGAGGCTGACGCTGAGGAAGGTTCTTATATAACAGGTTTCATGTCTTCAGAATTACTCAAAAATCAAGAATTATTGTCATTCTGATCAGAATTCCTCAGTGGTACAACAGAATATCAGATTCGTAACCTAACCTAAGAATATTCTAGCCTGAAAATGTTCTTAATACTTATCAAGGAATTCTTAGAAGGTCGTCAGATTTCCTGTGCTGAAACATTTTTAAAATGTGGAAGGTGAGTACTGTATATAAGAACCTCGTTAAGAACCTTGAGGGCTGAATTTAGAATAACAGCCATTTAATTAAGAACCTATTCAGGCTGCCCAAGAAAAACCTACTCTCGAGTACCGAATAAACGGGGGGGTGTGAATAATCGGGGGGGGGTGGAAATGGCTCGATATAACAATAATCGGGGGGTTGGAATAATAGGGGGGGGCGTGTTGGAGAAATAGAAAATAGTCGTTTTCTTCTTACAGTGATGTTACTGATACATTTATTTTTGAACCCTGGTTCTGTTGAATGCACTTTTTAAGACGTTTTCTTGTGTTTATTCAGAAAATATGTTTACTATCATTTCATTTTTCCAAAAATTAATAAAAGGGGGGGTTGGAATAAGAGCGGGGGGGTTGGAAAATTTTTCAAAAATTAATAAGCGGGGGGGATGATTATTCGGTACTCGAGAGTAGGCTCTTTTATGCGGGTCTCTACTGTATTGAAATGCATTTGGATATTTCATAACCATTGTAACGACAAACAGTTTCATTTAATGACCCTCCTCAGGATGACATGATGAAAAACAACATCGCATGGATATCATGAATAAATCAACAAATCCATTGGTAATTTATTGACAGTCCAGCTAAATACGTAGACAATTCTAAGTCCATGTCATCCTGAGGAGGGTCGTTAAAATGAAACTGTTCGTCATTACACTCTGGCTATAAAATTCATTATCTGGCTGCGTTTCCAAAAGCATATTTAGATATTTTTACCAATGTAAACTGAAGCTGAAAATCTAATGTTTACGTTGTAGAAATATATGCAAGAGAGTCGTCTTTTGGTTAGTGATGGAACCGTGCCTGGAGGTGGACAACAAACATTATCGGCATTTGCAGATCGTCTTCTCAAAGAATGCAAGATGAAGGTAATTATTGACGTTTACGCAGCAGAGGGCTCGATTCTTTGCGAACGTTTAACATGAATCTTTTATAATATTATTCACGTTAGCAACGTGAATAATATTTTTAAATACTTCTTGCCAGGAAATGTACGTAAAGTTTGAGGCAATTGATAAGTTACCGTGGGAATTCTGGAGGGATGGGGACTTTGGGGATCCGTAGCGGTAGCAATTGCTGTCCTTTGTTGTTAATTCGTCCGGGGTTCCGTTGTTCGGCATCATGCGCCAGTGCTTGAATAGACGCAGTATTGTATGTGTAGCATCTTGTAGCTGTTTACTTAATTTGTATTTTAATGTCTTTATATTGACGGCCATGTATAATCTTTTATATGAATATATGTACAAGAAAGTTCACCGTTTGTTTGCTTTTACGAAACAGGCTCTTAAATATCGCTCTTATCTTCTCATAGACGAAACGAATAGTTGTTCTGAAACTTGGCGAAGAAGCTGTCGAACTTGGCCATAATGAAAATTCATCGGCGGGTATAGAAGAGAACACATTGATAGCTAGCCTTTGTGATCTTTTGGAGAGGGTTTGGAGTCATGGCGTACAGCTGAAACAGGTTTGTAAAATGTAGTTGTTTTCATTTCATTTTCTTCAGGGTGTCCCAAGAAACATGTGCGCTTTTGATTACTTGCTATGGAGCAACCATATCTCTGGTGTTCCCATTTTCAAGAGGTTTAATAGAAGAGACTTCAGCTTAATGGCTGACACCAAGTTTGTGGAAATTCCATAAGTATTTGCTGAAAATATGGTCAGCGAGGAAAATATGGAAAGCAGAAAATATGGTCAGCGAGCAACAAGGAAGTCTAAATTATTGGCCGCCGTAAAACCGGAGGATTTACTTTCTCCATAATGTTAAAGTCAAAGACATGAGATGGCTTGTTTGTTTTGTTTTCAATTTATTTTGAGTGGGCTTGTCAGGATTTCTAGCTACTGAAAGCTAATTTAGGCCCACTGTGCATGCCGCATCCAGGCATGGGACCCCTAGTTTAACGTCCCTTCCGAAGGACGACGAGGTGAGTTGTGAGGTCAGGCCTCCGAGGTCACCCATCCAGAGTTTGACCTCACTGGACCAAGCTTAACTTCAGTCACCTGACGACAACTGTATAAGCCACTCGGCCACTCACCCCGTGGCTTTCGATAAGTCCATGGTACACATGATCAAGCTGGGATTGTGAAATAAGATTTTTCAGGTTTTTATGACTTTGGATCGCCACTAATCTTTCCTTTCACTTTGCTAAATTGGTCATCCCAGTTTTTTTTATACTCAATTTGAAAATTTTACAAAGACGAATTACCTAAGACACTACTTAAAACACACTTTACTATACTACAAAGACGATACCCCGAGGAGCATAATATCCTGACTACCCCGACGCCATTCCATAAAAGACATAGAACTAAACTAAAATTAAATATACGATCACAAAAAGCTACATACAACCAATTTACCGATAACTACTGATAGAAAGAAACCTGTTTCGCAGTAGATGTCGAGTTAACAAATTCGAAAATTTTAGAAGACCAAAACACTGAGCCAGTGCTAGTAAAATTTGGATATTGGAGGTTAGCTGTAACGCGAAATAAACTGTGAAGCAGACGTAAAACTTAAAAAGAACAAGAAGAACTTTGTTACATTTACGAAGGAAAATTTCTGAAAAGAGCGCAAGGCAGGTCACTGGTCGAAATTCTTAAATCTTATCCTTTAAATGTGTGTTCAAAGGTAATCTCAACAGAAAATTGATTATTCATTCCAGTTTAGCCCTTCATCCACCATAACCCCTAATGATTTGGTCTTCGCGACTCGTTTTATTTCTGGATCATTAAGGTTGAGTGGCTCTGAGATTTCAACTTTATTTGTCCTCCGTGGATGGCCAATAATCCTAGCTTTATGAAGCAAACTTTTGAGGAAAAATAAATACAACCTAATGTTTTCTGATAAACTACGAATATCAAGAGCAGGGAGACACTACCAGCAGAGCTGAAAAACTTGGATTCCCTTCAGGTTTTCAAAAGGGTTATCAAAGCCCATAAGTGCCATGCCTGCAACTGCAGATTATCTAAAATATTTTATCTTGATTTAAGATTTTTATTGTAAATTATATCTTCACTTTAAAGTGAATAACCTGAGTTAAAAGATAACATCTCATAGGTTTATAAATAGCCTACTGTATTTAGTAATCCAACTCGTGGCAAAGAAAGCAGGGCCAAAGAAAACAATGCAGGGATGAATTGTCTCTTTACCCTCCCTATTTTTAGAAAAGCGCTACATATCTCAGATCATTAACTTTAATATTACATGTATTTTTTGTAAATAGTTGGCCTTAGCAATTGTAGCTATAGTATTTAGCTAACTTTAAATGAAAGAATTAATAATAATGATAATAATAGTGTCATATAATAATAATGATAATGATAATAATAATAATACTGATAATGATTAAAGTATTAGAAATTATTAAATGCACGAATTTTAGACCTATTTTGAAGGAGTCCGAGATGTGGCAATTTTGTAAAATCTCTTTTAACGTTATTCGATTTGGCTGATGTTATTCTAAGTTACAAAGTAAATTTCTAAATATTTGAAAAGTTATCCAACGATTACACTGTTAAACATCTTATGCCATTGTAGCTAGTGTACAAATATCAATTTTTTTGTAGCTCGAAATTGGAAACCGAGGCTCTTCAAAGTCAAAATATGTTTTAAGAATGAGGCAGGTAAGAAACAGATCTAGGCAATTTTTTTATCTTCAGAGATAAACTTCCACCGGGTGTCCCTGAAAAAACTCAACAGATTTGCAAAATTCTAAGGGCAACTGTTTCATACTCATCATCAAACAATTATTTTCATTTAAATCTGCAATAATTAGAATGAATTTTGTTATATTTTACAGTATTTTTGGGGACTTGATTGTAAAGTTAAAAATTGGCAAACTTCAAAATTGCCCCTACGTCAAAACCAGAGCTGCTGCATTAACAATAGTGAATTAAAATGTCATAATATAAAACATGACAATCCCAGCAATAACCGATTACTGCTGACTAGCATGCAACGCAAAGGTTAATTAAACATTTAACAGACACTTTTTATGATGATTGCGGTCAAGGAACAGTTACTTTTTCTAAAATGATTAGGCCATAATTAATCAGAGTTATGCAGTTAATTGGAAATGAATGCTGAAAGCTCCCTCACAACTAGATAACTCAGGAATCAGCAAGGGATCCCTTTGTCACAGTTTCTTGATCAAATTGTGTGCTTGTCTGTTATCCTGTGAAGTTGCATGTATGCCATGCTTGCAATTTTACAGCATAGTAGTTTGCAATAATGCTGGCAGCTCTGGTTTTGCCCTGACAACAAATTAAAAGTTTGTTGACTTTTAGCTCTGCAACCAAGTCACCAGAAATTCTGAAAAATATATCAAAATTTAAACCAATTATTGCAGACTCAGAGAAAAATACTTATTCAGTTACTAATTTGAAACAGCTCGTGTCAGAATTTTTTAATCCGTTGCGTCTTTTTAGGACACCCGGTAGGTGTAGCCTAGCCACTCGAATGTATAGTACCACCATGGTTTAATGTTACGGTCACACAAATATACTTTTTGCCATTGTGTTTTCAGTGAGGGATTGCGCTAAAGATGGCGAGAACGTTTTACCAAGGTGCAGTGTGTACGTATTATGAATCCTTAGCGATTCTATAGGAATTCGATTAGACCTTGGCACCTTTAACGACGTATTCCAACTACACAACATCTTGAACCTGCCAAATCAAACCCATTTGCAAATAATGTTCTATGGTGATAAAAGATTTACTCATAACCAAAAGAGACAAATTTTGGAATCAACGCTAAAATTCATTCATTCTTCAGAGCGTTTCCTGTAGCACCAGCAATACAAATCTAGGTGCATTAATCTTTTGTCTCATCCTTCTCTTTTAATCTTTAATCTTGTTATAACACCATAAATGTATATATCATGAATATGTCTATGTTACTAAAGACTATACCAATTATGCTTTTGGATGGAAACGCAGCCAGATGATTCTTGTTATTCTATTTCACCTCCTTTATTTTTGTATCAGCTATGTGACTGTAGAAACATTTTCTTTTGGCTGTTTTAGTCAAAGTCTGCATTGTGGTCGCATCTTCTTGCCTTCCAAGAAAGAGAAAAACTACGATTAGCTCGAGAATTTGGTCTGGAAGAATCACCACATATAGAGGGTATGTTGAGTATAATTTTGATACTAAGACTGCTTCCAGACGATGCCGGCACATTTTGAAAACGGTGAAAAATGTGACGATGGCAGAATTTGAGCTAGCGTTCACACGATGCCGGAACAATTTGAAAACGGTACGAGGTATGACAGTAGGAAACTCTTTGCAAGACTTTGATGCCATATAAAAAGGTACCTACACCCTAAGTGTCGATCAGTCTTATTCCAAAAGCTGTTCTATTTTCAAAATTTTTTAAGTATTTAAAATTTAAAATTTTAATATTAAAATTTTAAGTACTCGATGCCGTTTCCAAAATGTGCCGGTTAGAGTTCAATTTTCAAAATCTACCGTTTCAAAATCTGCCGGCAAAGAATGTGTCGCTTTTGTGTGAACGGTAGGCCTATCCGTCACATTTTTCACCGTTTTCAAAACGTGCCGGCATCGTGTGAACGCAGTCTAAGAGTGATGCATCTTTGCTCCATTTGTCTTCTTGAGACACTGGCTAAATTCTACCTGACCAATCTCCGTTCTAAAATTACAAGGAATCTTTATCGAGAAAGCTGGTACAAGAAAAGCACTGCATAGAACCACGCATGTCTATTCCTTATTTTTTTTTTCTATACCAATAATCATTACATTCCTTATTGGAATGGCTTGTACGTGTTGTAACGTGTTCTATTCCTTTGGGAGGATGAAAACTTCACTCCTGGGAGCAAAACAACATTCCATACGATTTCATCTCCCAAGAGAATAAAATATGTCAGAATCTACTGAACGGCAGAAAGTTTAGGAAATCTTGGTCGTTGTTTTTAGCCTGTCTTGAAGATTTCTCGAAGGAGCTTTCTGGAGAAAATCCTTCATAATACACCTTTTCAACTACCGGTCTCGTTTTGAAAATTTTTGAAAATTTCTTCATACGAAATTTCTGACCACGGATTTGGATTCAGCATCCCAAGTTTAGTCTAACTGCAAATTTTCATATTCCTAGAGTATGCAATTTTGATTTTATGTCGATAATAAAGTTGAGAATTTATAAGGGATTTGACCGCGAAAATCGTTCGGGGTGTAATTTTACATCCTCAGTTGTTGTTCACGATCAAATCCCTTCTAAGTTTCAAATTTGTTATCCTCTTAAAATTAAAATCGCTAACCGTAAGATCATGAAAATCTGCAGTAGGACTAAAATTAGGGTGCTGAGTGTGAATCTGGAGTTTGAAATTTCATACAACGGTAGCTAAAGAAATTTTGAAAAATTCCAGAACGAGACCGCTTAGTTGAAAAGGTGTATTTCAGATTGGTTTACCGATTTAAGTCTATTTTTATATTTTGATGTCAATTTGAACAAGTCTGCTATTAAATGGTAGCTATGTTTCCCAATATCATCATCTTGATGTTCAAGGAACAATAATGTTTCAAATAGGGATTCTTTTTATTGACTAACTGGTGAATGATCCCAGAAATTTTCGCCATATTTTAAAAGAGTGTTTTGAAATTCTTTGAAAATTTCAAAAAACTTGCAATATCGTGGAAAACCTTGCGAATTTTTAAAAACTGTTTTTGAAATTCTCAAAATAATTTGAAAATATCAAATTCAGCTCAGAAAATCTCAGAAAGATTCTCAAGGCTGATTTTCATTCAGTAGAATTTTCCTATTGGACAAGAAATCCTTTGTTTACGTGCGAAAATGTTGCTTTGAATTTGAATAGAATGTTACGCGTGACTAACATTTTATTATGTCAAATTCAGTCCGCTCGGAAAATTCCACTGAGTAGAAATCAGCCTTTAAAGATCTTTGAAAAATCTGAGAAATTGTAACATCTTAAAATCTCGTACGCTTTTTTGGGGGTGATTTCCCTCTAAATTCAACAGAAAAAATAAGGCTAAGAAACGACGTAGCGAAGTTAATTGCAGTTATAAAAAAAATTATTATATACATATATATATATATATATATATATATATATATATATATATATATATATTTATGTATAACTTAAACTTTTTAAACATTAGAAACTTGTTAAGCTTTTAAACTTGATTGATATATTTTTACTTTTTACTTTTACGTTAACAGGTCCCAGAGTGATAGCAGCTTTTTAAGCTGAATCTGGTGACCTGTATAAATATAGTATTATTATTATTATAAGAATTAGCGTACGCTCCTCATTTTTGACGTAGGCGATATTTGGTTTCAAGACTGTTGGCACGATGTTTGGTTTACATGGGATTAGATTAGGGGCGGATCTAGGCTGAGTTATCTGAGGCACAGAACTCAGTCAAAATTTCAGATATTTACTACTATAAATCTTATATTCAACTGTCATCCAAGTGGACTATCTCTCTTCGAAAAAGGAAATATCAAAGTTGCGATTGAGGCTTTGAAGTTGGCCATGTTCCAGAGGTGCAGAAAACATTTTCCTTTCTGGGAACCAGGCAAATGGCAAAAATTTTCTGTGAAGACACATCATGTTATGCAAAATGTTTTTGCTGGCCATGATGTGCTGAAAAGGTCCAATGGATATTCCAATCAAACAGGAGAATCAAAATTATCTTTTACTAACTCTCCTCACTTTCTTGATTGAAGAATTCTTGAAAATTGTTAAGATTCCTTGAAAATATTGATGTTTGCAAGGCCTTTCATTTTACCCAAGATTATGATCAGCAGAATAGAAGGTTCCTCTTTTTGCAGAAATTTTAAAATCTTCATCAGCTTGTGTGAGATAGCTTTTATTGACAAATTTTCTGGCAAAGGTGAAATTTTCTGGGAACCTAGTTCCCAGGTTCCGATACTTTTTGCAGCTCTGCCATGTTCACTCGTTATGCGCACAGATCAGTGGCCGTACTCCTGGAGTAGCCTACGCGCAGGAGCGTTGTGCACAAGTGATGGTTTCTATTAGTTTGATTTGATTGGTCAATAAAGGATCGGGATTGTCTTAACGCGCTTGCTTATTGGATGATAATACAATGTGGAATTTTATAATTGAAATCTATTGGTTTTCCTCAGTTAACGATTGTCTTCTGAACTTCCTTGCGGAAAGTACTCACTTGGGCAACGGAAGAGAATCTTCTGCTGCCCCACTTCAACAGGAAGTGCAGACCGGTGCAGACCAATGCCGCGAAAACATGAATTTGCAAATTCAATTCAACTGAATCCTTTTGGCGTGCAGGTCGAAATGGAGCGGATGGTGGCATTATTGCAAGACACAAGCAAACAAAGAGGACAAAATTTAAAGTGCAAGGGATCTTGGAACACACAAACAGATAAATTCAAATAACTATGAATTGAAGAATGCTCAAGCTCTAAAAACAGTACCAGGAAGTTGATTATCAATGCAAAATGCTCTCTTTTCGTCGGCCTAAATGAATCTAGGCCAGTCAGTGGAGGACCAGTGCTGCTTGCCAGCCAAAAGCCAGTGCAAACACACACTTTCTTAGTAGGGTATGTTGCTAAAACTCTGCTAACTTTAATTCAAAAGGGGCGTTTTCCGAAGATCTGAAGGGCGTGGCACCCAAATACTCGCGCTTCGCGTTCGCGCCGGTGCCTCAGTCACTTTTCCGTCTGAATCCGCCCCTGAAGATAATCCTGACTGTAACATCTTTCTCTTTTTTTCAATCACAGATGAAGTAAAAAAGATAATGACTGATGTTCAAAACAGCCGGAAAACTGGAAATCTTGAAGTAATGTCAGAAATGAGTCGAATTAAACGTAGAGCTAGTCCAGAGCCTGCTTTCTCACCAAGTGCAACGCTTCGTAAATTGAGTATTGAGAGTGGTGGGCACAGAGTGAAGCAGTATTCTCTTGATTCTGGTCTACAATCGAATTTAGATGCTTTGATGTCAGCGGAGATTTTAACTCGAACAGACTTCCTCTTGGACCTCAGGTAAGAGGCTTTGAATAAACCTTTAAACTTTGGTCGAGCGATATCTTAGGAAATTTGATGGTAGCAAACTCGTTGCAAGACTTTGACGCCAAAGAAATGACCTCCACCTTAAGAATCGATCAGTCTTGTGCCGATGGCATCGAGAAATGTTCCGTTTTCATAATTTTCGCGTGTTCACACGATGCCGTTTTCAAAATGTGCCGGTTTAGAGTTTTCAAACTCTGCTGGCAAAAAATATGCCGTCTTTGTGTGAACGTGAGGCCTGTCCCTCAGATTTGTCACCGTTCTCAAAATGTACCTGCATCGTTCGAACGCAGTCTCATTAGCATAGCTAAAAGGTTTTACCAGCGGAAATTAGAATTTCGCTTGTTATTGCTGCTTTAAAACAAAGCTGCTGTCTAATATTCACCCCCTCCCAAAATCTATCTTCCGAATTCATGGTCTAACAGGACTAGCGTATCTTACGGTTGGTCTCAGTAAGTTGAATTTTCACAAATTCAAACACAATTTCAGAGATACTATTAATCCAATGTGCCCCACCAACGATGGCTGGAGGATGCGGAACACTTCTAGTTGTTCTTCCCTTCTTTTGAGGCACCACGTAGAGATCTTCTCACTGGAGTTTCTGCGTTGTTACGACCACTTGGACATACCAATCTTTCAAACGTGTTTCTAATGCCGATTTTGTTGTATGGTGATAAAGATTTTACTGATGGTCTCAATAGAGATATACTTCTGTTAACTCTATGCTTTATCCATAAGACTGGTCGGTTTGATTAGGAATTTAAAATTTTGTCATTCAACCACCAAAATCCCTTTCAAGTAAATGGTTTATTTTTCGTGTTTGTTAGCAGTTACGTGTAGTTTATGTGCTATCTTTGTCTTTCACGTCTTTATACATGAAGTGCTATGCTCTTGTTTCCCGTTTTGCGCTGCCATGAGGTAGTCATAGTTTTTCGCTCCAAATGGTATTGTATTAGTAGTAGGGTATAGCATTTTGTAAGTGGTGTAATTAAGTAATATGAATTGTAAGTTTTTAGATTGAATGTGTTAAAAAAGGTTTTATTTTAGGAGTGACGATTTATCAATGACTTATTCTTATGCCTTTTTAGAACTGTTCAAAATATGGCAGAAATAAAGACAGACACTGGATATGCTAGAGCATGGACGAGGTAACCCTTCTGCTGTTTTCTTTTACAAGATTTGATTATTAAAACCTTTTGCAAGCATATGTTTTAGATTTTTTAAAAGGTGCTGTCTATGAAGTAAGAGCCCATAAAAAGAAACCAATTTTCTTCCAGAACAGCATTCCTTGTCTGCCATAAACACGTAATGGAAGTTTTTTGCACGAGGGTACCACCTTCCGGCAAAATCGGCCTTAAAAAATCAATCAATGGTTCTTTCAAATCAATGTAAAAATCAATGGTTCTTTCAGTAACTATAAGCATGTTCAGCTTGGTGTTCCGCAAGGATCCGTCCTTGGACCTCTCTTTTTCAATATCTACATCAATGACCTTCTGTTATCGATTCAAGAGACAGATATATGTAACTATGCCGATGATACAACCATTTATACGTGCGATATGCGTCTCGAAAATGTAATCTCCATGTTAGAAAATGACTCCAAAGTTATAATTGAATGGTTTGGAAATAATTACATGAAACTTAACGAAGACAAATGCCACTTTATGATTTTTGGTGAAAGAACAAATCAAGATGTCGTCATAAATATTGGTAACTGTACCGTTGATAATTCACAAGAAGAGAAACTTTTAGGGGTGTTGATTGATTCAAATCTCAACTTTGAAAAGCATGTAAGCAATATTTGTAAAAAGGCTGCCAACAAACTATTTGCCTTGTCACGCATGTCCACATATCTTGGAACTGATAAATTAAGACTTTTGATGAGAGCATTCGTAACTAGCCAGTTTCAGTACTGTCCTTTGGTATGGATGTTCCATAGCAGAAAAATGAATAACAAGATTAACAGACTGCATGAAAGAGCCTTACGAATAGCTTATAAAGACTATACTTCCAGCTTTGTATCATTATTAGAAAAAGATAGATCTGTAACAATACACCAGAAAAATGTGCAATTGCTAATGACTGAAATGTTCAAAACTACAAATAATTTAAACCCCAGTTTTATGGATGAAATTTTCCTGAAAAGAAGTGTCACATATAATTTGAGAAATGCCAATACATTTTTACTTCCTATGGTACATACAGTTAATTATGGTACGGAATCAGTCCGATACAGAGGGCAGCGTATTTGGCACTCTCTTCCACAGGAAATTAAGGATTCTTCTTCTGTGCAACAATTCAAGAATAAAATCAAATATTGGAACAATGAAGGCTGCGACTGCAGACTTTGCAGGCAGTATATTCCTCGGTTCGGCTTTTTATAGTTTTTATAGTTTTACACCATTTTTAATATGAACTTTGTAAATTGATATGAACTTTGTGAATTTTGTAATTTTATCGACTTATTTTTCTTGTATATATTCATGTAGCATTGTATTAATTTGTTGGCTTGAATTAGCTTTTTTAATTATATATAGCTATGTAAGTTGCAAACGTAAAACAAATTGATAATAATAATAATAATAGGGCCAGTAGGAGTGGGCGGCATGCCAGGTACCGCGGAGCAGGTTAGGCTGGATGGGCTATAGCCCACCCCACTTTTTGGCAAAATATCGCTTGCTTTTGTTGAAAAAATTTTGAAAATAATTGGCACTTAGTCGGCTGAAAGAGAAGCTGAAATTGGAACCGTTAAAGATGAATTCAGAGCGATAATTATTGAAGCTCGTGATTTCTTAGTACACTTTAAGATATGCGATTCAATCAGCCAAATTTTAGAGCATACAAACAGCTCGAATTGCTATAGTATTGAGGCATTGGTGGCCTTGGCATCCAACGATTTTGCAAATGAAATTGAATACTTGAAACCACTCACTATGTTGGTAATAGTTTCTTCACGTTATTATGAAAAAATTCCAGCAATCCAATGAGCTCCCCAAATTACACTCGCTTAGCGCTCGCTGCCAAGCCCATCCACTTTTTGGATCGCTCCGCGGTCCTTGCTGCAAGCGCGAATTCCATATAGCCGAATTGAGGTATACACTTTCTTTGTCATTTTACTTTAAAATTGATATGCTGAAGTCTCCCAATGATATATTGGAGAAGTAACACGTAGATTTATCAACAAAGCAATTTTCGTTACTGGTAGTATTGAAATTTGGGATAAATAACAATAACTTTTGTACCTCAAATCAGGTAGATGGAATTTAAAAACGTTGCCTATTCCTACAGGCACACCTCTTCCTTCTCTTAACAGGTTTGAAGCCTGTCCACAAGCTAGGTACTTCGCTGTAATTCTGCCGTGAAATTTTTTGCCACCCTCAGTGTTTTCAAAATGGTGGCATGTATCATGTTTGAGTTTGTGTCATCATCAAATATTTAAATCATAAACATGAGTAGTTCCTGTTGAGGAGGATTATAGGCTGTACAGAAGCTCAGTCCTGTCCCCAGAGTGAGTTCGTTGCTCTATCTCTACTCTAGGATATAAGAGCCCGTTCGGCGGTTTGATTGCTTGTAACTCACAGTTCTCACGTTTATAAAGAAACTGAAGGACTACTTGCTACACTAGCATTTAACCCAAAGCACGGTCCCTAGGAAGAGCAGCACTTTCCTAATGGTTACATTTCCTATTATTCTTTGTAGATATAATATAGTACGTTGTTTTTTTTTCTTCTTACTTTTATCATTTTTTCAAACTTTTAGCTCATAGGGATTTGTGGATAAAGATGATTAAATGAATGAATGAATGAATGAATGAATGAATGATTGAATGATTGAATGATTGAATGATTGAATGATTGAATGATTGAATGATTGAATGATTGAATGATTGAATGATTGAATGATTGAATGATTGAATGAAACAACAAATGAATGAATGAATGAATGAATGAATGAATGAATGAATGAACGAATGAATGAATGAATGAATGAATGAATGAATGAATGAATGAATGAATTGGCTGTAACTCCTTTTTGCGCCGTAACTCCATTTTGCGTGGTGTAAACGGGCACAGCATGTCAAAATTCGACGGGAAACCGCATTCTTTACCCATTTCAACAATAACTTGCTACTAATATCTCCCAAAAAATTAGGAGAATGACGAGCCATTTCATTTTCAAAGCTGCGGTGAAAGTTTCTCGAATTTGCAACTTAGGCCCATTTTCGCTCAAAATAAACCGAGCTCTTTTTCACATTAAACACACTTTGCCAACCCCAGATTATTGTTCAAATACCTTCAAAAAGGTTGAAATAAGGTCCTCAACCTGTTTGTTTCAGCTTCTCAATTCATCTGCAGAATTAGCGCCACTGCAACGGCCATGTTCCGTCGATTAGCGTTGCAACGGCCATGTTCCGTTGATTAGCGTTGCAACGGCCGTGTTCCGTCGATTAGCGATGCAACGGCCATGCTCCGTTGATTAGCGTTGCAACGGCCATGCTCCATTGATTAGCGTTGCAACGGCCATGTTCCGTCGATTAGCGTTGCAACGGCCATGCTCCGTCGATTAGCGTTGCAATGGCCATGCTCCGTCGATTAGCGATGCCTAGTAAACCGTGAAATGCATAATGGCAGCGAATCTGCCCATTTTGTGAGCAGATTTGATCGAAGTGTGCCAGGGTGTTCATTCGGCTTCGTGATCAGCGTATGACGTAAGAACACCCTGGAAAGAGGTTGACATAAGCTAAATCTGAAGAAAGACAGATCTCTACGCCTTCACAGTAAAATCCCGCGCATAAAGAGCTAGCGATTAAGAACCAAAAGGGTGAAATTTTGAAATTAGACCCCCATCATATAAGAACCCGTTCAGCCTGAGATTTTAAATAGGTTCTTATTTGCAGAGACCATCTAATTGAATTAAAACTCCAGTTGCTTTTTCATTGAACCTATACAAACTTATAATATCATATGTGCATATTGCAAAATCCAAAAATACAATATTTAATGTCCAATATTCAATCCTGTTCAATATTTCAATTACATCTGTTTCAAGTGGCTCTTTGAAAGCTTTTTATAGGATTATGTAAAATTTCTTACCCTTCCATAAACTTCTGTTGTGAATTAGACCCCATGAACCCAAATCCCGTGATTCCATCATGTGATCTGCAGGAAATGTATAGAGGAATTTTTGAGCCACAGTTCAGTTATTGCTGCTCGGTTTGGGGTTGTTTTAGTAAAACCAAATTCAATTCTCTCCAAAAGACCCAGAACAGAGCTGCAAGACTAAATACAAATAGTCCTTACGATGCTTCTGCTGTCCTTGTGCTCGAAGATCTTGGCTGGCCATCAATTAAAGATCTTATCCAAAAAACAGCAACGCTGAGCTGTAGGGCATTGAACTCACTTGCTCATCAATTTTTAGGGGAACTTTTCATTAAATGCTCAGAGGGCAGCTATCGCAATCTTCGCTCTACCGAAACAAACTTGCAGAACTCTGTTAAGAACATGCCCAGGCCAGCAAGCATTTTCTTATCGTGGAGCAAAATTATAGAATGACCCAAATAAGGATAATAAATTGGCACCGTCCTTGGCTACCTTTAAAAAATCCATATGAGAGATGCATTTTATTTTCGTGTTTAGTTCCGTTATGCTCTTTTTCTTTTACCTTATTGTAATTTTCTTTAATTTAGGCTTTTCTGTTTTTACACAGGTCGATTGATTTGTAAAACAGTTGTTACTGAAATCTATTAACCTGTATAAATGAGAGGCTCAACAGTTTCAAGGTTCAGAAGCTAACACTCGTTTCGTTTGTAGATTATCTCTTGAAAAGAAAATCTTATCAACACAACTGAAAATGCTGCTGAGAGACCGTGAACTTCTGCAGTGAGTATAATTCTTATGAAGCTACCGGGTGAGTCAGAAAAAAGTTTAGGCGTTTGAATGGCTGTGGAATAAAAAGTATGTGACCGATATTCAAAACTGAAATGTTCATCTATCAGTCAAAGGTCAACTTAGATGAGAAAATTTTGTTTGGTAGTATCCCTCATCTTACAGACCCAAAAATTAGGAAAATGCTGGTAAAGGCATTTTCGGAACAAAAATTTTCATTCCATTCTGGTCCATAATTTACCTTCTAGCGAAATTGGAATTCACCATCTCAAACTGGCAATGTAAACTTCAATGCCACATAAATCATGGACCAGAATGGAATGTGGAATTCTTAATTCCCATACAAACCCCTTACAAGCATTTTGATTGTTGTTGGGTCTTAAAGATGTTTGATTTTACCAAACAAAATTTTCTCATCTAAGTTAGCCTTTGACTGATAGATGAACATTTTAGTTTTGAATATCGGTCACATACTTTTTATTCCACAGCCCTCCCAACGCCTAAACTTTTTTTTGACTCACCCGGTATTTCCTTGAGGAAAATCATCTGGAACGTAGGAGCGTATCAAATTTTTTCGGAAGCCAGCCTCTTGATAAAAGAAGCAAATGAAAAAAGTGAGTACTAGATGGATCTTTTATGAAAGATTTTCCATGAGAAAAGTCATCAGGAGCGTAGGAGCGTACCAAGTTTTTTAGAAAGCCAACCTCTTAATAATAGATACCAGATGAAAAAAGTGAGTACCAGATGGATCTTGTATGAAAGATTTTCCATGAGAAAAGTCATCACGAGCGTAGGAGCGTATCAAGTTCTCTAGAAAGCCAGCCTCTTGATATTATAAACCAGATTAAAAAGTGAGTTCTTATAAATCATTAGTTAGATGATCTTTTATGAAACATTTCCATGAGAAAAGTCATCAGGAGCGTAGGAGTGTGTCAAGTGTTCCAGAAAGCCAGCCTCGTGATAATAGAACTTAGATGAATGACGGTTGCAAGTATATACAATTAAAAAGCAATTTGATCATGCCTTCAAGTTTTATATGAGACCTCAGACGGATGGGAATTAAATTTTATTGGTTTTCGTATTTTGAAATTCGCAAATGCTAACGATTTCTTCGTGAAGCCAAGAAATTGTTAACGAGGCCAGCTTGGGTTATGGTGGCGCTGTAAAAATTAGCATTTTTAATGTATGGAAGTCTTCTCTAAATTTCAAGTTAAAAGTAGGTAGAGAGTGTAGTGCGTCTTAGACTTCTTATTACCATTTGTTAGATTCGAAAGACTTTGAACAGCAGATGCAAATCTAGATTCTTTCTCTACCAGAAGGAAGAAATAGAAAATAGCCTTGAATAATGGACTCATCATAATAAATCCATACACACCCAATGATATTGTAAACTGCAGAGAGAAACATAGGTTCCAAATCTTGAAATCGATGTAAAAAGGCGGTTGTAAATTTCAATGGCCTATTTCTTTAAACTGAATGACTTGAAGGAAACTTTAGCCGCTTTTCTATGATTCTACCGTTGTAATTTTCAGAAATCTTGAATATTTGTCGACATTACAGCCTATTTCATATTTCAGCTCATTTTGTGATGTGACGTCATCAAATTTCTAAATCACAAACCAGAAGAGTGAAAGAGTTTGGGTGATACCATGTTGTAGATATCCATAAACTATGGCTTTCGTGAAAATTATTTGATTTTTCGTCAACAGGTTTAGAAATTACGATAGTTTTAAGTTTTTTTTCGAAAATTTTCTTCAATTCTTAAGAAAGAAGAAAAACGTTGTAATTCTGAAAATATTGAAGATTTCAGAAAAGACCAACGGCAGATTTACTGTAAAATAGTTCAAGGTTCTTTGAAGCCGTTCAATTCAAAGAAATAGGTCATAGAATTTTACACCCAGTTTTTAAAGATTTGAAACCTATGCTGCAGAGAGAGCACTATCAACTCCTGTAAAAGAAGAACAATCAAAATATGAGATATACCTGTAGCTAGAGAGAAAACTGTTAAACCTGCAAGAAACTCAGGTAATCACCAACAACGTTATTTCACCAAATCATTGCACCAAATACGCGTTTCGTCGCACACTCTTCAGTTTGGTTCATGCGAAGAAAACAGAAAAATGACACTACCGTGCTGTATCTTATATATTTGTTTTTATCCGTAGGATGAGATATAAAGACTACGCTTTTATTCGAACTGAAGATGAAATGGAGCAGTTCCTGTATCATCTCTTGTCCTTGAATGCTGTCGATTTCTACTGTTTTACTCATGGTTTCTCCAACACAAGTACGTTTCACTCATTTATAACATGGATATCAAATGTTTATATACATATTTCTGTTTCACCGATATGAAGGCGCTGTGCAGTGGTCTAGATCAGGGAGCATCTTGCACCCTACGTTCATGTGAATATGTTATGCTATTGCGGGAGTGTTAGATGTTCTCTGGAGACGGACTGTGACACACGTACCTTGAGATTCCCGTGGCCCGGAATGGCTCAGCTGGAAACATGCTTGGCTACCACTCCGAGTGTTGGTGGCTCTAGTCTTCGCCAAGTCACAGTGGTGCAAAATATATTTGCTTTCCTGCGAAGCGAGTTCAAACTAAACTCCTTTCTTCTGTTTTCTTAATTTTCTCTTCTGTCAGATTTCACAACAAAAATTTAAGTTTATTGGTTTAACAAGTTGTAATGCTGAAAGTCTTCCAGGCTATCATTATTTAATTTTTCATAGGACAACGAGAGACACTTTTTTATATGAATCGCAATATTGTGTGCATTCCAGGCAATAATCCACTAGGGACAAGAATCACTCGTAATAGCTTCTTTGGATCACACAACCATGACTGAAGGTGTATAATCCATGCACTGTTGTTTTTTCGTTCATTCCTAGCCTTCCTTTATTTCTTCTTTTGCTTGTAACACTTTCAGTCTTTGTTTTCACCTTCATCATCACTTCTTTCCATTCTTCATTCATCTTCTTTTCCTTTTTCCTTCTTTCCTTCTTTCTCTGACGATTTCTCTCTTTCCTCCCCCTTTCGTCATTCGAGAGAAGCAAGCTTCCTGCAAAGTGACTTCGCAGCTTCATGCACTGTTTTCCACCTATGCTCAGTCGAAGCTGCTACGTAGAATGAGGAGGGCCACAAACAGTCTTTCCGTTATTCAAATACGAACGATTTCAGCAACATCGGGTGCTGCAGGATTCTTAGACTGGATTGAATTTCATGCACGTATGAACATAATTTCATACAAAATGAATCACAAGCTGTTGTAACGCCGAGACGAAGGAACAGAACAGCGAACAGCACACTGCTTGGATAAAATTAGCGTTTCAGTGTTTAAAAAACTGCCTTCGGATGGTGAGCAGAAAGAGAAAAAAGATCACTCAACAACGAGGGAACTAGGTGGACAAAGAGTAAGCAAATCACTCATAGATCATTTCTCTACCTCGAGCTCCAAATGTATTTTAGACGCAGACGTCCTAGAAACGGGGATGGTGGACCACTATTTGGTGTATGGAATAAGGAAAATAAATGCCTGGCGAATAAAGCAGAAAAGAGCAAAGCCAAAAATTGTCGAATCTCGTACAATGAAGAAATACGATAAGGCAAACTTCCAACACGACCTGCAACAAATAGATTGGGAAGCCATTCTTACCCCTTTTGCTAATGATCCTTCTGCCATGGCTGGCACATTTCAGGAGATTTTCCAATCGCTGTTGAATATACATGCTCCGATTAAGAAAAGAAGGGTAAGATCAGAATTCGCTCCTTGGTTAACTCCAAGTCTTAGAAAATCGATGGAGACTAGGGACAAACTGAAAAAAGTAGCGGCAAAATCTCCTGAAATGTGGTCAGCTTATAGAAAGCAGCGGAATAAAGTAACCAAAGAAATTCGATATTCCATTCAGGATTATTACAAAGGTTTAATTGAGAAAAATAAAGGGGATCCAAAGAACATGTGGAAAACAATAAACAGGGTCTTGGAAAAAGATGCGAAATCCACGACACTCTCCAGTATTGAAATTGACGGCAAAACGTTGACAAAAGAGCATGATGTACTTGAAGCTTTAAACTGCCACTTTGTATCTGTTGCACCAAAGCTTGCAAGAAGCATAGAAACGAGACCCAGCGATAATTGCTTGCAGCATATTACACCAGTAAACGAAGAAATGTTGTTCAAACCAGTCGACAAAAAGTGTGTGATGAATGCTATCAATCAGCTAAAGAACGGAAAAGCGTCTGGTCCTGACAAAATTACCATAACTTTGGTAAAGGACGCGAGCAAATTTATCGCTCACCCTCTCATGCTGATTTATAACTCATCACTTGCAAATGGTGTTTTCCCTGATATTTGGAAGTTAGCGAGAGTCACCCCGATTTACAAGTCAGGCCCAAAAACTGATGTAAACAACTATAGGCCCATTTCTGTAATCTCAGTGTTTTCAAGGATGCTAGAAAGGCTAACGCACGATCAGCTGTTTGAGTTTCTGAAAATCAATAAGAGTATTACATGCAACCAAGCAGCTTTTCGTAAGTTATACTCTACGATAACATCACTCATAAGCAGCACAGATTTCTAGTACGAAAACATAGATCGCAGTATTGTCAATCTCAGTATATTTCTCGACCTCAAGAAAGCTTTCGATACGGTCAATCACGATATATTACTAAAAAAATTAAGTGCATATAGAATAAGAGGCAAAGCTGGGGGCTGGTTTGAATCCTACCTAAATAATAGAAAACAGTTCTGCTCTCTAAACGGTCAGCATTCAAAAGCCAGAGACGTAACCTGTGGTATTCCCCAAGGTTCTTGTTTAGGCCCTCTTCTTTTCATCATTTACTTGAATGACTTAGAAAAGTGTCTTAAATTCTCCCGGGCTAGCATCTATGCTGACGATACCAGTATAACGATTGCATCGGATGATGTAGCGAAACTAGTCGAGGACGCACATCAGGAGCTTTCCAACCTCTCTGAGTGGATGAGGGTCAGTGGCGTAACGGAGCAACTAGGGGCCCTTAGTAATTTAGCTACGCAGGGGCCCCCTGAGGCGGCAGATAGATCAACAAAGTTCGCCAAATTTCCAACATCAAAACGGTGTTTTTATCGGCAAAATCAACTTGAGCCCAGCACATCAAAACCTTCATAACCGGCCTCTATGGAAGTGTTTTAATGATGGCACGTTTGCACAAGAAACATATTCGGGACAGTGGCTGAAACTGAATGATTGCGAAGCGAGCTACATTTGGGGTAGCCCATCGGGAAAATTTTTTGAACCATGCTCTTTAGAATATCAGGAAAAGCATCTTTCGTTGAGTTTTCATCATCAAATGCAGAAAAAGAGATAGTGGTCGACGACATGCTTCCCAAGGAAACATTTAAAAGTTAAGTTCAGGTATGAAATGAATTTTGGTAAAGTCATCCTCTAAAACGTTCATATTCGCTAGAGGTAGCAAGGCATTTTTGAAAAAAATTTGCAATTTACACCACTTATACCAAACTAAACTTGCATTTAGTTCAATTCACTGCCGTGTTCAATTCACCAGAAGTCTTTGGGTCTCTTTAGAGGGGCGCTAAAGAACTCAGTGCGAATCAACACGACATGTTGTTTCGCCAAAGCCACATCAGTACATTACTGAAAATCGTAAGGGGCCCCTTGGGGGCCCCTAAAGCTCGGGGGCCCTTAGGAGTTGCTCTAACCCCAACCACCGTGCGTTACGCCACTGATGAGGGTGAATAAACTTAGCCCGAATCCGAAAAAAAACTGAATTCGTGGTCATCGGACATCCACTTAAAACCAGAAATCTAGACCTGCCAGAAATGCTGAAACTAAATAACTCTGACATAAAAAGAGTCAACAAGACGAAATCCCTCGGAGTCATAGTTGATGAAAAGCTGAATTGGGATGAACAGTTTAAGCGCACCAAAAGTAAAATGAGTGGAGGACTTGCAGCTCTAAAAAAATTGAAAAATGTCGTTCCGCAATCCCAACTTTGTAATGTATACTATGCATTAATTGAGAGTCACCTGCGTTATGCTGATGTTATCTGGGGTAATCTGTCTAAAACAAAACTAGCTGCTCTCCAACGCCTTCAAGACCGGGCCTATTCAATAATATATCAAATGCAAGAATAAAAGATAGCTGGTCGACCTCCTGGTTGAACGTAGAAAATCTTTTCCGTTACGACAGGAATGTCATGACCTACAAGATTATGAATAGACTATGGCCTGAAAGCCTATGGGATAAATTCCAACCGAGATCTTTTCACTCGACCTACAATACGAGGCACTGTAAAGATCTCCAGATCCCTAGATATAGGACTGAATTTGCCAAAAAAGGCTTCCATTATACAGCTCTAACATTATGGAATGACACACCTGCTGAAATTCGTGATCTACCGACATTAGATCGTTTTAAAAAACAATTGAGCTAAAGAGCTAAACTCTCAAACACAACTCCCTGGAAGAACAGCAATGATTAGGTATATAGGGCTTTAGGTTTTTATTCTTAGATTTTTATCATTGTAATTAGATGTTGTATACTTTGATTTGCTGAAGGGTTTCTTTTGTGTATAAATAATGTTAAATGAAATGAAAATGAAATGAAAAATGAAGATTCCGTTATTACAGTCTTATCACCAGAATTTGCTCGTTGCTCTGCCTCCTCTCTAGGATACAACAGACCATTGTGCGATTTTGCTGGCTATTCGAAAACTATAGGAAACATAAACTATTTCTCGAATACTTCCCAGTTATTCGAATAACAGCAATGTAATCTTGTCACCAAGCAACAACAATTACAATGCTGCTGCATTGTTTGGAATTGAGGTCGCATAATACTTGATTACGCTAAAGATGGCAGCGACGACCTTTTTACCAAGATGCTTTTCGTTCTATAATCGAATCCCTGTATTCGTTAAAGATTCCTGATTTAAACGCAATGCATTTTGGTAAAAAGTTCCTCGCTGCCATCTTTAGCGAAATCGTCCATAAGCTTGGCTACCAAACTGCAAATCCATCATGCGTATTAGTTAGTTAGTCCTAATAGAGGGAAAAAGAGTAGAGTCTAGAAAAGGTTACAATTGAGTCGCAGAGACAAGCGTGCCAGTGATTTTAAGTGTTGTTTATGCACGTGCAATAGTGATAGTATAATAGTTCGTTCAAGAGTCTTAAGGCCCGTTTTATAAGTCGTGCCGCGCCGCGCCGAACCATAGAAATTTGAGTTTGACCGAGGTTCGACTTGGAGCGACTCTTCTGTTTTATAAGAACAAAACTTTTGCCGTGCTGTGCTGTGCCGAACCATAATGACGAATGCGCACAATACTGACTTAAGAAAATTTTCTTTTTGATTTCATATGCTATTGACATTATTGAAATAATTACAGTTCTTTTATGCACGTGTGAGTATGATGTGGCACGGCGCGACTGAAATTGGTTTTATAAGTCGCACCGGATCGACCCAGTCGAGAGGCCTTTGGCGTATGGTTCGACTTAGTCGAACCAAGTGTCAGGTTGGTTTTATAAGAGTCGCGCCGTGCCGAACCAGGCAAAATCGATCGAAATTCACCTGGTTCGGCGCGGCGCGGCACGACTTATAAAACGGGCCTAAAGGTCGCACGTCGATAGCTTGTTTGTTGATCAGAAGCCCCTCCCCACCCTCCGCATAAGAATTTAGAGCAGCAGCATTATCAGTGATCTATTGTCTGCTGACGTTGATCTATTTTGATATTGACACTCAACTTACCAGTCCATAATGATAAGTCATGGCAGACTACCGGGTGAGTCAATAAAAACGCCCGGCGTTTGAAAAACTCCTGATCCCTGAATATCAAAGCAATGATGTTTAAAACTGTCTTCTTGATATGTCAAATTAGGTTCAGTAATTTACCCGGCTTTAACCAGTCATTCCTTCCCGTCGAAATAGGAGACTTTCTGCAGAAAGCCCCTTTCGAAAACCTGCAAAAACGAGCAAAAATAGCAAGCAAAATTTCCCTTTGTTCTCCTTCCAAGCAATAATGACTTTTGGATATGCTCATGTATTTTGTCCTCATGGGGGAATTGAATCCCCCTGAATAAGTTATTCACACTAGGGGGGAAGACTTTTCAACCGGCCAAAACGAAAGCATGTGCTAAAGCGTGCTGAAAGTCATCACTGTCAGGTAAACACATTAGGGACTTTTGCTTGTAATTTTAGCACGTTTTTCAGGCTTCTCAAAGGGATTCATTTTAGAATATTGCCTACAGAATCTGAACGGAGTGACCGATCTTAGACAGGAAAATTTCTAAAAATAATTGAAGATGTAAGCTATTTAATCAAATATTGCAAAATATCATTGCTTATATATTCAGGGAGCAGTAGCTTTTCAAACGCCGGGCGTTTTTTTTTTTTACTCAGCCGGTACTATGACGCCCTATCCAGGATAGGCTCAGCAATTGTGTTAAGTTTGAAAATATCCTTTGTAATATGCATCTTGTAGAGTTTCTTCCTTTTCCTTTACTAATCTTATTTAAATGTTGTCGTGCACTCGTCTTTTCATAGATTGCTATACTGACCAGTACTACTGTTATTCCTGAAACTTCCTGAAAGTACTTCCTGAAAGACTCTTTCAAGAAACTGTTATTAGATACTAAATAAATGTAGTTATTTTCGGTTGAATGAATTGAATAAGAACAAGTAATTATCTTTTCGTTTTCTTTTCTGTGTTGTCCTGGTAGCATCTTGTCTTTTTACTGTTAAGTATTGATGGGGTAGTCATTCTACTTTGCTCCTCGTCGTTTCGTGCCCCTGTATTGTTGTGAAGTTGTATATAGTACTAATTTCTAGAGTAGATAGTTACTTGTATTGTAAGATTTTATGTGGATAAATAAAAAAATCCTTAATGGCTGATAATGCACCCATTTTCTTGGGGTATATGATCGAAATGTACCAGGGTGCTCATTCTGCTTCATGATCAGCATATGTCATAAGAACACCCCAGGAACGAGGTTGCCCTTACTAAGCATAAACCTTTCTCTTCTAGCGATGTACTATCGGGTGTCTATAACATCAACAAAAACAATTGGATCACTGACAACAGCAAATGCTTGGATACAAGTCTCTGGGGATCTAAAAGAAACGACTGCAATAAGTATACCGAGAAATGATAGAGAATTCGTCTTCAAGGTTAGTAGTATTCAAAAATAGTATTGTTACTCCCAAAGAAATTTTTACAAGCAGAACACGCTGGACAAAAGCTAGAACAAAATTAGTTAGATACAGTGAAAACAAAAGTTAAATCGTGCAGCCAATCACAGATGCTTTCATAAAAGTGAGAACTCAAAGAACTGAGAACTCAAAGCACGGAATTGGTCTCCGTTGCCCAGACTCTACAGGGAGCTTTCTTCTCCTTTTCGCTCCTCCGCACTGACTGTAGTGTCAGCGCGCAGACTATGAAAATTGTGACTAGCAAGAATCTTTCCATTAGAATTGAAACAACAGCACCATTAAGTTATTTCCTTAATCTGCTTTATGATCAACATTTAATTAACATTTGTTTTTAATTTTCCTCAACAGCATCAAAATCTTGGAGTTCTAAGCACACTTAGAATAGGACACGATAATTCAGGTTTGTGACTTTTTATTTCATCGTTGATAATTTGCAATTTGCCAGTGATAGATTTGTGTAAATCGGAATTAAGAGGTGAGTGTGGAATTCTGTAATCAAAATTTTTATTTGAATAGCGTGAAAGAAATTTAGCTACTTACAGTAAACCCCGCAAACAAGAACATATTTTTCTAAAAACCGGACTGACTAGGTTCTTACAAATGAGATCCTTATGACAGTTTCAGGGTGTGGTTCTTATTGCAAGGACTCTTATGACTATGATGCAGGCGTGCATAAACATGGGAACATATTCATAATATATTCTAATATATATTCATCATATATATTATATTAGATGAGAAATCTAATATTTTCATCATTGATGAGTGTATTAGAGGGTATGGTATGCAGAAAACTTGAATATTTTTCGAGATCGCACGGTGTGTATATTTCAGCTCATTCGAGGATGTGACATCAAATTTCTAATTGGTAAACCAGAAGAATTAAAGACTTCAGCTTGATACCATATTGTAGACATGTTTTCTTGAAAGATTTTTCATGTCTCGTCAAACGTTTAGCAATTACGATCGAATCAATTTTGTTCAATAGCGTTTCTTGAATTCTTTAAGAGAGATGGAAAAAATCCTCTCTTTTCAACATCTTAGAATATTCCATCGGTAGAACCTCAGAAAAATAGCTACTATTTCTTTAGAATTTTACACGAACTTTACCATACTGATTTTAAAACTGGGAACCTACCGGGTGTGCCAAAATAAACTGGAATTGTTGAATTATTACGACCATTTGTGCAAATCACCAATCTTTCAAATGATGCAACTTTTACTATATGGTGATCAATACCTTTCTTATGACTTGAATAGAAACATTCTCGAATCGACCTTACGGTTCATTCACGAAACTGGTCGGTTTGACTAAGATCTGTTGACTCTTCAGTTACGTACAAAGCAGCCACTAAGTCCTCTTATGTAATGTTATTTTTCTTTGTAAATTCTGTTTCACATTAAGTGTCAGGTCTTTCCACTACAAACAACCCACGACTTACGCTCGTGACATTTTAAAATTATCGCAACCTGTCACCTAATGTAGAACAGAATCGTTCGTATTTTGTTTTGTTGTAGGTAGATTAACTTGCTCGTCTTTATATATTGGCCATGGGGTAGTCATTGTCTTTCGCTCCCAATGGTGTCGTCCCTGTAGTGTTGTAAAGTAATTAGGGAAGTTTTGTAGAATGTAAGATATGTTGTAAAATTTTTATATGAATAAAAAAAATAAACTATGCAGCTTTTACAGGCCACAATAAATTGTATAATGGGCCAATTTTTAAGATTTATGAGTTAATCTTTAGCTAAGATCCTCAATTAGATGATGGTATTTTTTGTATATTTTTTAGTCTTCTATTTATGGAGCTATACGCGAGTTTCGTAAAATTTTTCAGTTTCGAAAACACTGAACATAACCCAAATAACGTTGATCAAATTTGCCTGCATGAAAGTATGACTTCAATGAAATCTTAGAAGGAAATACATTTTTTACATTCCTTCCAACATAGAACTAATACACATACATTGGATTACAACTAGAAATACATTTTTTACATTCCTTCCAACATAGAACTAATACACATACATTGGATTACAACTAATCAACTTTCAATCCCCAAATCACCGCGAAGACCTTCTCTCTTTGTTCATTCATTTTGAATCTTTAGAAAATTTGATCAACGTCTCTTGGGTTATTTTCGGTGTTTTCGAAATCGAAAATTTTAAGAAACTCGAGTATAGCTAAATAAATACCGGGTGTCTCAAAAAAATGTACCCCCTTTTGACTGGAAATGGGAACGAAACGATAAGATATCATTACTCTCCGCGTAGTTAGCTAAATTTATCAATCTTCAACTTAGATCCACATACCTTGCATTTAAAGATTGGCCACCAAACACTGGAGATACAAGCTTGCAAAGTCAAAATTTACAGTGCACCCGAAACCAGAGGTTTTGTAAAAGGGCCTAGCCATGATTTGCTATCACAGGCATGTTGCACAGGAATTTCGACTTTGACATTTAGCTTTCTCCATTGAAAAGAATTATACCTTGAAATTCTTCAATTGTTCTACAAATAGTTATTCCTTTGAGGAATCAATTCGTGCATTGCATTCCACCCCAAGTGTCAAAGAAGAAGAAAAGGAACACATGCATGCTCATTTGGGAGATGTTGCACAACTTCATCATTCTTACCACATTTTTGTTATATTTGTTTAATCAGGGCGATTTCCACGAGTCTTTTCTATTCTTTTCAAAAGCGAAAAACTGAAAGTTAAAGTTTACAGGTGCTTTGGAAAGATCCATAATACAAATCATGGCTAGGCTCTTTTACAAAACCTCTGGTTTTGGGTGCACTGTAAATTTTGTCTTTGCAAGCTTGTATCTCTGGTGTTTTGGTGGACGATTGTTAAATGCAAGGTATGTGAATCTAAGTTGAAGAATGATAAATTCAGCTAACTACTCGAAGAGTAATGATATCTTATCGCTTCGTTCCTATTTCCAGTCAAAAGGGGGTACTTTTTTGAGACACCCGGTAGAAGACTAAAAAATTTACAAAAAGTACTAGCATCTAATCGACAATCTTAGCTAAAGTTGATTTATAGATCTTCAAAATCTGTCCAATATATGATTTATCGTGGCCTGTCAAAATTGCATAGTATATTTTGGCACACCTGGTGTACTAAACATTTGACGATATTAAGTTAGTTACAGTGGAAACCCGCATAGAAGAACGTACTTTTATTAGAACCTTGAGGCTGAAATTCAATATTTTAAACCCACCTCCTAAATAAGAACATCTCAGAGGCTGAAACTGGGAGACGTTCTTATATAACAGGTTTCATGTGTTCAGAATTCACGAGAACTTTAAAGAATTCTTAACATTATGATCAGCATTCTTCAGTGGTACAAAAGACTATCAGATTTTTAACAATGACTCTAACCTAAAAGTGTTCTCAAGAATTCTCAAGGAATTCTCGAAAATCTCTAGATTCCTCGTGTTAAAATAGTATTAATGTGTGCAAGGTGAGTACTGTGTACAAGAACCTTTTTAAGAACCTTACAGGCTGGAATTTATAATAACAGCCACTTAATTAAGAACCTATTCACGCTGCCAAAGAAAAGCCTAGGTTCTGTTATGCGGGTTTCTACTGTATTCAAAGACTGCCATTTAGCAGTAAATGATAGATTAGGAAAGCGCACTTGTATGATTCATGTTAGCAAATCATGCTTAAAACTTGAATTCATCTGCATGGTGTACTCAAAAGATTTATGCTGTGTCTGTGTGGCTGCTGACGAGGAACTGTATTTGAAGCTTTTTTATCAATTAAAAGTAACAATTATGATTAAAACTACAAACTACAATTAAATTAAACTGTGACCTTCATGGCGAGGAAAGAGACGATTTCACGGAGTCCTCTCCATGAATCCCACTTTCAATTCAGCTGAAGGTTACATAATGGAAAATACTTAGTAGAGAGAAGTAGGGAGGGGTACTGATGTCTTTATTTCAACACTAATTCAACCTTGCCGAGGTTGCTTCTAATATGATTCTGTTTTCAACTGTACGCAAATTCTGATCACCAAACAAGAGTAAAGAACAAACTTCAAAATTTAAGTCTGCAACATTGAATTCATCGATATCTGAGATCTGGTCGAGTAGATCTTGGCGCAATATGCTTCATAGAGGGAAATGCAAGAGAAAATGCTCATTGTTGTCTTTGCCAGTGCCGCAGACACAGATTGGAAGTTATTTGAAGTTTTCCCGTTTTTATTCACTTTTGTAGGATAAGCTTCAAATAGAAAAAGCTTCCTAGCACAATAAAGTTCACTTTTGGTTTCTGTGAGAGAACTTTTTCATTTGATTTCAATGTGAACTTCAAATTTGATGTTATTTCATTTTCTCTAGGCCTTTCTCCCGGTTGGTTTGTGGATTTTGTATTGATAACCAACGAAACGACTGGACTTCAGTACAGGTACAGTTTCTTCGATCTTTCCTGCAATCTGTATGATGTACCTGTTGTCCCAATTAAACTGTGTACAAATTTGAAGACTTATAAAGAGTTTGTGTCAAATCATGCCAAGACTACCTTTTGGTAGCCCTCAATAGCTGAATTAAAGTTTAGCATTTTCCTGTTATTTTTCGATAACTTTGTTGCAGGGCAATAAATCAGAAAGTGTGAAATTTCCTGCCAGGCCAAACTAGAGGCTTTTTTGCCTTTTGAGGGATCTAATATTGGTAGCTCTGGTTTGAGGGTAAATTTTATGTTTGTATGACCATTCTTATAGTCAAAGCAAGAGAAATGTGATCAGCATAATCCTAAAATATTTGATTTTTCCAAGTCATTAATGGATCATTATTCAAGTGAAAATTCGAATAATGATATAACAAGTGCTGTAAGGCCCCCGTGCTGCTAAATATATGGAATGCCTTGTTTTGTCTTCCTCGAGCACACACATCCGCTCAACTATTGTCCACCTAATACAACGTGGTCAGTTGAATGAAACTGTTATTATTATTTGATTCTTGAAAATTAATATTTGATTATTATACGATTAATATTCGTATAATCTATTTCAATCGGTCACACCACTCTTGCCTTGACTTTTAGTTAGCCATCAACGTCAACATAAATATTTGCCTTGGGATTTTAGGTTTAAGCCCTTAGTGTCAGATATTTTACACTTGTATAAAGCTTTTTTTGGGACATCCGATGTCTAAAATATCTCTCACGTTTTTTTCGTTCATCGTGAATCAGTATTATTTCCCACAAAATCGGGTATTTCAAATTTCAAATGTTTAAGCCACTCGGCCACTCCCGGGGGTGAGTGGCCGAGTGGCTTATTCAGTCTTCGTCAGGTGACTGAAGTTAAGCGCGGTCAAGTGAGGTCAAACTGCGGATGGATGACCTCGGAGGCTCGACCTCACAACTCACCTCGTCGTCCTTCGGAGGGGACGTTAAACTAGGGGTCCCATGCCTGGCTGCGGCATGCACAGTGGGCCTAAATTAGCTTTCGGTGGCTAGAAATCCTGACAAGCCCGCTTAAAAAAAATTTTAAACAAAAAAAATATTTCTTCCTTTTTGTAGCTTTCAATGCAACCGATGGCTATCGAGAAACCAGGATGATGGAAGTACGGAGCGATTATTGATTGCAGAAATAAACAGAGAGTTGCCTGCTGAGGATAGTAAGTGCCATGAATTTGTAACGGCTGAAATCTTTATTCCTTGACAGGGACAATATAGGTTCTTGCCTTCCCTTCGGGTTCGACAAGAAGGCTATAAAGTTTGTGCAAGGCTAGAAGCTTGCATTTGCAAAGAGCAACGTAATTTCCCATTCAAATTGAAGTTGCACACGCATGGTTAACAATAAGAAACAAATCTATGCCTGAATGTTTACTTTGTTCTATTTAGAGACAAGCCTTGTTACCTATGTATACCGGGTGAGCCAGAAAAACGTCCCCACTGTTGAAGATTCATAGCACCATCATTACTGTTCAGATTTGAATGATTCAAATTCCAATTAAAGTCCGAAAGATCGAAGTATTTTTGTGATTTTTCTTACTGTCTTACCAGCACTAGTTGTTTCGGTAAATTTAACTTTATAAAAATTTCATGATTGCAAAATGGCTGAAAAGGGGCCTAAAACATTGATCAAATTGTAAGGACTCCCGTAGCACCGAACAATATGCCGAGGGGTGTATCACTTGCCAAAATGGCGTACGAGATTTTTGGGATTTTCAAAAATCCCTGAAAATCAGGCCGGATTTTCGGATTTTTCCAGAAATTTCCAGGGATTTTTGGGATTTTTTAGGGATTTTCAAATGTTTGAAATTCCTGAAAATATACTTATTACGAAGATGTTACAGGTGCTTAAGTATGCCGAACCAATGAGACTATTTTTAAAGCGATAATAGTCAATAAAACAATCAATTTTTTAATACACTCTTAACGCTATTTTAACCGGGGTGGTGTTTTTCGCCACCCGTCCCAAACTTTTTTTAATAGCTCCTAAACGATGGCAGCTATGGCACTGAAAATCCTTGCCTTTTCCTAAAATTTAACTGGTAATCAGAAAATAAAGATTTCAATGCCTATTGTTAGACCACATGACCACCAGATGCCCATATTTGGAGAGTGGTCACAAAGAAAATCGTGAAAACTGCTCTAACTTCTTCATTTTGTATCAAATCTCATCAATATATGTACCATTCGATTTTCTCGATGAGTACTTTCATATGATATATAATTTATCTATATTTGCTGACATCAGCAATTTATAATTTCTATGACGTTATAAACCTCTATGACGTCATATTTCTCATGAATTAGCAATTTTTACATGAAAAATCATGTAGTGACTTGAAATATTGAAAAAACTATTTCGTTTCACCCGAATTATGCGAAATTGATGATGTTTAAGCATTATTATTGAGGAAACAATTTTGCATTAAATCGAATTACTATTATTTATTTAGTTAATTAATTAGGAACCACAAACATTCATATATAATGAATGAAATCTCATACTAAGGCTGTCAATCAAGTATTTGGATAGTTTTTAGCCTACTTTAGCCAGGTATTCAATGTAAATCTAGTTTTTTTCCCTAATAGCTCAATTTCGACAAAATTTGCCCTATTTTTTGGTTGCCTAGCAACCAATCACGTGATTAGAAATTAGTTGATACTTAGTATATTTGTCCGACAGGGATGTGCCGTTTTTCAGGGTATCGTTTTCGCCTATTTTTTCGAGAACAGGGTATCAAAAGAAGGCAAATTTTCTGGAGCAGGTTGTCAAAACATGTCAAAAGAGGAAATTTTGTTACAACGGGTTATTTTGTAGTCCAATTTTTGTGTTATTGAGTATACTTTTCACCGACTTTTCTAGAACAGGGTATGATTTGAAGGCAAAAATTCTGGAGCAGGGCGGAAAATTTTTATTTCGTGGGCACATCCCCGTACAAATCTAGGTCAAGTACCCCCCCCCCCGGGGGCACATCTAAATATTGACTGGAAAGGAGGCCCCCAAAGGCCATCTAAGGAGGCCCCCAAAGGGGGGGGGTCGCTGAAGCCCTGGAGCCCATCATTTTGAAAGCTTGGAGCCCTGGAGCCCAGACGATTCCCATGGCAATTTTCTCGAATTTTAAGAAATAGAGTTCCTGGAGCCCAGACGAGCATGCAATGGAGCCCTGGAGCACAGTAATTTTGTCTTTGGCAGCCCGGAGCCCACTAAAATACGTCCTGGAGACTGGGAGGCCGAGATCCCTTAGGGGACCTCTCTAAGGCTTGAATTTGAGCAAGTTTATATATCTGCTTTTCGACATGAAAACGCCGTGGTAAAGTTGCCAAGTAACTTTCACAGCAATGCGCATGCGGAGAACAGAAAACGCATGCGCAGCCTCGCTTTCAGACATAATCGGTTACGAGGATGTCTTAATTTGGCCTGCGGATCTTCGGATTGCCGCACAAATTTAATGGATTACTGGGCTTTTCAGAGGGAGTTTTGGTAATTTTTCACATTTTCCAAGGATTCCAGGATTTTTCAATGTTTTTCGGAGATTCAAAGGGATTTTTTGGATTTTCAGGGATCTTTGGGATTTTCACTTAATTCTCAGGGATCTTCGGATTTTTTTTCTCGATTTTTGGGATGGTGTACGAGATTTTTGCTAGTGATACACCCCTCGCAATATGCAATGGGTGTTTCACCTCTCTCAAGAGTTATACCTCATCAGTCATGTAACAAATACTAAAGATTTTCAGTCCCATGGCAATAAGTGTGTAGTGGATATCTCTCGCCCATGAACAATTGCTTTTTCTGTATTAATCTGTGCGAGGAGTCCGTTATGATTTGATCAATGTTTTAGGCCATTTTTCAGTCATTTTGCAACAATGATACTTTGCAAAGTTGAATTTACTTATATCTCTAGTGGTCGTGAGACAGCATGAAAAATCACAAGGGTACTTCGTTCTTTGGCTTTTCACTAGAATTTGATTCTTTCAAATCTGTGAAGTACTCTTTATGCCATGAATTATCAAATGTGGGAACTTTTTTCTGGCTCACCCGGTAGACTTTGCGGTTTCGTCCCTTGTTTCTCTGCGTTATTTGATTCACTGATATCACTTGGTCAATGGGGAAACGTAATATTTCTCTTAAAAATTGGGCCTTATTTAGGCCTGCGTAGAGTGATTCCGTACTCACCAATCAAACTGCTAGAATTTAGATTTCAACCCACCAGGAGGCGCCGTTTAAACAGCCGTCGTTGTTGCATACAAAACGCGGTTGATGAGGCCTAGAGTTCTTGCAGCAAAGATGAATGTATTATGTTTCTACAGAGAAAGATTACTGCCTGAAGGAATGCATTTTGCGATTTGTAGGTCATAAAATCATCATTCTGTGTACTAAAAGTCCTCTTTTCAACGTCCAAGCTCTTCAGAGCAGACTTTGAAGCGATTTTACTGAGAGTACGAGAACTCCCGCTAGTTAGACCATTTTGAAAAGGTAGGCCCACTTTTTAAGAGTAATAATAGGGTTCTCTTTTGACCAAGTGATATCAGCAAATCAAAGAACGCAAGGAATTCAACTCGATCCAACCTCTCATAGAAAAATGTGTTCAGAAAAGCTAAAAGGCCTATTCTGAATTTTTCTTCCCTTGTTGATTTCCAGATGGGAGAATTTCAAGATCAGCAGAATCATCTCCTTGTTCAACATTAACAAGAACGACACCAACACATCGCAAAAAGTCATTGTCGAACCCTAAGAGAGGTAAAAATCAAGGTAGGACTCTCAATTTTTGACTAATTAGGTGCAGACTTGACAATCTCAAACAAAGAGACTTTTACGGCCTATTTTTCAAGGCACGAAGATAAGCAAGACAGGCTGCAAAGGATGGACGGGAACCTTGGTAGCTTGTTCACGTACTGTGCATGTATGGGGGTCCATACGAAGGCATGAATATGTAGCGAAAAGATGGATAAATGAAGGATGTGCCTAATAAAGTTGATTTCTCTAATTCAAAAGATGAAACTTAGAAGCCATTTGCACGAGGCATGCCAGTCCATGTTGAATGCAACACGGGTTGATTTTTGAAAAATTGATTTCTTTGCTCTGCGTTTACGCGCCGTATCAACCTTGTCTGAGATTAAATCACATGGCATGAACAGTTGAAACTAGAGAAACATACGGGCTGCCCAGTATCCCAGAATACAACAATTTTTTGCAAAACGCACGAGGTGAAACTTTTCCTGTTTATTGGAATAGTTACAGTACAGGTACGATACCATGGGGAGCGAAAGATAATGACTACCCCATGGCCAATGTAAAGAGACTCATAACGTTTAACAAACTACAGCTAAACTACAAACAATTAAAAACTAATGTGTAATGTACTAGGATTCTGTTCCACATCAGTATTCAGGTCAGGGTTTCGATGGCTTAGATGATGTTGCAAGCGCAAGAAGATTTAAAGTGATATTTGAACGTGTCCACCATGGAATAACATACCTGCCAGTATCATTTCCTTGGTAGGCAGGGAGCAGTAGCCTTACAGACGGGGATTCAGATTTCGTAATACAATAGTAACAGTTTTTTAATTCAAAGCGATTAGTACCTGCAGACAAAGGAAATTCTGTCAACCGGTAAATCAAAACAAACGCGGCTGCGAAAGTTGCTTGGAAACTACCGGGTGAGTCAATAAAAACGCCCGGCGTTTGAAAAAGTCCTGCTCCTTGAATATCAAAGCAATGATGTTGAAATCTGTTTTGTTTTATCCTCGATATGTCAAATTAGGTTCAGTAATTTACCCGGCTTTAATCGGTCATTCCTTCCAGCAAGAAAAATTTCCCTTTGTTCTCCTTCCTAGCAATAATGACTCCTGGATGTGCTCATGTATTTTGTCCTCATGGGAGAATGGAATCCCCCTGAATAAGTTATTCATACCAGAGGGAAGACTTTTCAACCATCCAAAACGAAAGCACGTGCTAAAGCATGCTGAAAGTCATCTCTGTGAGGTGAACACATTAGGGACTTTTGCTTGCAATTTTAGCACGTTTTTTAAGGTTTCTCAAAGAGACTCAATTTGGAAAATTGCCAACAGAATCTAGACAGAGTGACCGATTTTAGTCGAGAAAATTTCTAAAAATAATTGAACATGTTAGCTATTTACTCAGATATTGCAAAATATCGTTGCTTATATATTCAGTGAGCAGTAGTCTTTCAAACGCCGGGCGTTTTTTCTGACTCACCCGGTAGTAGGGGAAAAGTCTCACCTTGTGCAAGTGGAAGCTGGTTTTTATGAGAAGTTCTATGCTTATAGCGACAGGAGGAGGGTAAATATAAAGTTCCGTCTCACGGATTTTGTTTATTTGATTTAGGAGCTGTGCAGTAATTGTTGCTTTTAAGCCCTAAGAATTATAATGCCTTCTGCAAGGCTTCTGAGTCAAAAAGCAAATCCGCAGGACAGAACTTTCGATTTACCCTTCTTCTTTGTTATAAGCACATAACTCCTCCCAACAACCATCATTCGCTTGCACAAGACGAGAGTTTGCCCTGTGGTTTTGGGCAACTTTTGCGGCCGTGTTTGTTTTGATTTACTGGTTTAGAGAATTCATTTTCATTTTAAATTATTTATACACGAAATCCCTTCAGCTTACAAAAATAAAGTTTTATTAATTATATTACATCATACAAAAAAAAATACTGAGGGCTAATCGCATTGCTGATCTTCCAGGGAGTTGTGTTTTAACTGGCTTTCAGCTCATCAAATATGTTTTTAGTTGTTTTTTGAATTGGCACAAGTTAGGAAGTTCCCTAATTTTATTGGGATTTCATTCCAGACCTTAAGAGCTGAATAGGAAAATCCTTTTTTGGCATACTCCAGATTATACCTCGGAATCTGAAGATATCTGCAGAATCGCGTGTTGTAGCTGGAGTACTGGGATCTTTGTTGGAATTTGTTCCAGAGATTTTCTGGGCAGAGTCTGTTCATGATCTTATAGGCCATAACGGCACGATCAAACATGACAAGTTGCTCAGTGCGAAGGAAATTATGTGACCATTCGTCTTTAATCCTGGACGTTTCGATTATGGAAGTGGCTCTGTCCTGAAGACGCTGAAGGGATTCCTTTTTTGAATTTGAGAGGCTACCCCAAATAACATCTGCATATCGCATGTGACTTTCTACAAGAGCACGATATACATTGCTTAATTGAGATTGTGGGAGGATGTTTTTCAGCTTCTTTAAAGATGTAAGACCTCCATGAACTTTCCCTTTGACAGTTTTGAATTGTTCTTCCCAATTAAGCCCTTCGTCTACAATGACTCCAAGTGATTTGGTTTTTTCAATCGTTTTATGACAGAACCATTCAGTCTCAATGTTTCATGTATCTCGACTTTATTAGTTCTAGGAGGGTGTCCAATTATCATATACTCCGTTTTTTGAGGATTGGCGCTTAATTTATTTAACCTCATATATTCCGAAATATGGGTCAGTTCCTCTTGAGCTTTATGAACAAGTTCTTCAACATTCATAGATGCTACGGTCACGTGAGTATCATCAGCATACATACCAGCCTTAGAAACTTTCAAACATTTTTCAAAGTCATTCAGGTAGATTATGAAGAG
This sequence comes from Aurelia sp. 3 sensu Dawson et al. (2005), assembly GCA_964020215.1. Classification (NCBI taxonomy): domain Eukaryota; kingdom Metazoa; phylum Cnidaria; class Scyphozoa; order Semaeostomeae; family Ulmaridae; genus Aurelia; species Aurelia sp. 3 sensu Dawson et al. (2005). The sequence goes on from OZ026577.1 coordinate 14,139,626, forward strand.
AAGGGGGCCAAGACAGGAACCTTGGGGAATACCACATGTAACTGTCCTAGGCCTTGACTCATAACCATTGGCGGCACAGTACTGCCTTCTGTTTTCTAGGTATGATTGAAACCAATCTCCGGAAAGTTCTCGAATACCGTATATCCTCAGTTTTTCTAGCAGATAATTGTTTTCTTTTGTCTGCAGTCGCTAATCGCTTTTGATTGACGTCTCACTTAAAGCAATTGGTTTCCTTCTACTCACCTGGTAATGGTTTTTCGTTGTAGCAATGACAATTTCAGATATTCAAGAGAGAGTTGCAGATGCAGTGAACGCATTGGTTAAATATTATTACCGAGAGAAAGAGGTAAATCTTTTTAATTCAATTCAATTCAATTTCATTCGCAGAATATAAAAAAAATTATGTATTCTACACGACCCAAGGGAAGCAGAGCTTTTTTAGCTTGGGCTGTAAATTAAAATCTAGAAGGCTATACGAAAATGAACAATTAAAAAGAATCTAATTGACTGGAATCTTTTGCCAGCATTGATCAGGTTTATTGTAAAGACCCTGTGTTCCCCATGATCAACTCTGGTCTGACAATGAATTTCATACTGTATGAAAAAGATTATGGCCCATCAATCGCAAGACTGTGCATTGTCGTTTCAACCTTCAAATGAACGTTATGAAGTCATCGCTTTGAACTCAAACAAAAGACATTCCCAAATTAATTGAAGCTTTTGATTGATTTAATTAATTGAGAATTAGGGAAGCTTTTCTCCTTAGAGCTATTCATTTACCCATATTCTGTGGTCAAAATGCGTTGTTTACAGTAACTGTGATGTTTTGCTGGTTTGTGTGCATGCAAAGGATCATGGGGAGCATAGGGTCTTTAAATACACCAACTTTAAATAAGATTATTATCATTATCATTATCAAACATCATGCTAAACAGAAGTGGGTTGATGCTGGACAGTGTAAGGTACGAGGTTCAAGTGTCCTGCTAACTTATGCTTTGAATACAGACAAGGCTTTCATTACTTTTTATGTTTTTCACCAGCAATCTCTTATTATTCCAAAGTTTTGGTCAAACTGAAGGCCGAAACCTTCTGCTCTCGAAAGTGTTATACCTCATTTACACTTGCAAGTTAAACCAGCCTAAAAGGAATCGACATACTTAAAAGCTGGTCTGGGCCAGGTTAAAGATATGATCTATTGAATTCGATAACGGCTTCATTGTGGAGCCAAAGAAGAAATAATGAATGGATTGGCGTTTTCCATAGCTTATTTATAGCGGCTACGAGATATAGCTGTATATTCCCTTTAAACAAAGCCAGTTTATCGAATGGCGTCTTCTTATTGCTCAGTCCATTAAATCGAATGATTAATTTGAATATGTTGTAGTAGTTGACGTTGTTGTGGCGCAGTGGTGTAATCCTATAGACCTTGCCCCAAGTCCCGCTCGTCACACCGAACAGCGAGCCAATGAGCCGCAAGTACGAGCTTCGAGCTTTGCGAGAAACGAAGCGAGCGAGTGTGGCGAGCGGAACTTGGGGCAAGTCTATAATCTTATGGCAAGCAATTGGACAGGGTTCGATCAAAAAAGTTACAGCCTCAAAATCAATAAATGCCACCATTTTGAAACTAATCGAAATATCCAATCATTGCCACGGCAGATTTACAGTTAATTACCCAAAGTTACTTTCAAGCACTTTTATTCAAACAAAAATGTAATAGAATTTTACACCCACCCTTTTAAAGATTTGAGCCCTATGCTAAACTTTATATTTCAGCATTTTGGAAGGTAATTAAAGGGAATAGACATAGGTATATCTCATAATCGCTATAAATAGGCCAGAGGAACGCCCACAAATCCATTGTTCCTTTAGCTACACAATGAAACCGGATGCGTCTAAGCTGTCGAGTACAATAGATTATATTTTTGACCTGGCCCGGGCCAGCTTTTAACCATGTCAATTCCCTTTAAAGTAAATGACCTGAGCTACATGGCGGAGTCTATAAAATCTTTGATATTCATACTTTCTTGCAGGAAAGCTTTACGTATTTGCTTCGAGGCGATGGTGGATTTTGTGAATGCATGGAAATGGTGAGCGTTTGTTTTCGATATTCTACGTTGGGTAAATCCCGTTTGATTATACCACACGATGTAGCAGTTTTGTGATCAGCAGACTGAGACAAGGCATCTGTTGACCTGAGTTTCTGCGCTTTTTTCTTTGATAATTTCTTCTTTACCATGATTTACAAAATAGCTAATGACTTGTGCCCTGGTAGCTTGAAGGGACGATTTTCAACAACATCACAGCTATCTAACTATCGGTTAAGGAACTCATTAGATATCGACGTGCCAAGGCAAAATCTGGAATTTTCGAAACAAAGTTTCTTTTATTCTGCAGCCAAAGTTTGGAATGAAATTCCACCGAACATTAGACAAAGTCCTACGATTTACACTTTCAAAAAGAAGTTGAAGGATTTTTTACTCAATCGGCAACGATTCCCAAAGCACGATCCCTAGGTAGAACAGCATTCTGCAGATGAGGTCATGATTAGGACTTTTGTTTTTAATTCTTTACACTATTGTATTAGATATTTTAATTTTGGTGTTAATAGGATTTATAAGTTGTTTATAGCTGATAGGGATTTTTTGTGCATAAAGATGTGAAAATTGAAAAAATGAAAGTTTCCATTATATTTTATAATGTTTTATTCATTGGTATGTTACGTCCGTTCTACAAAATAGCGCTGCTTCCAATCACACAACTTTCATTTCATTTCATTTTATCGCAGGTATTTCGTTTTGGATTCAAAAGCTCGAGGTTGTTTGGCAGAAATATGTTTCTTTGGGATTTCATTGGTAAGTAGGAAACCATTAATTTCATATCATAGCGCAATGTCACACAGATTGATGCCTGGAAGTATGCGGAGAAGCACAGGGCTCAAACCTCAAAAAACGCTGGGTGTAAAATTCTATCAAATGTTTCTTTGAGTTAAAGTACCGTACTTGAAATTAATGTTGGTAATTTGCTGTAAATCAGCCGTGGCAATTTTTTGATCTCTTGATTGGTTTAAAAAGTGCGGCATTTATTGATCTTTAGGCTGTGACGTCATGAGATTTCTAAATCCTTAACCATAAGAGCTAAAGATTCCTGTTTGCCGCCATTTTGCCGACCTTCATAAACTATGGCTTTCTTGAAGACTTCATCAATTCTCCTCGAGTAATTTAGGACTTACGAGGATTTTAAGTTTTTGAAATTTTCGAACAATATTTAAACAAAAGCAATCGAAATGATGCCATTTTGAAAATAATCAAGGTGTCGAAAAACTGGGATGGCAGATTTACTGCAAATCACCCAAAGTTTCTTTCCGTTCATTCATATGGCACGCCGTTTTCGTCAAAAATACTTTCGTTTCATTTCATAAAACTTCTCGCATTTTATTGAATTTCATTTGTATTATATAAAGGTTCTTTGTAATAATATAAAAATTTCTCATGTTTCTAAAGATTCCTTCCTTTCATTTACATTATACCACCGATTTTTATTAAACTTGTTCACTTTTGTAAAACTTGTTCATTTTTATAAAACTTGTTCACTTTTATAAAACTTGTTCATTTTTATAAAACTTGTTCATTTTGATGAAACTTGTTCATTTTTATAAAACTTGTTCACTTTTATAAAACTTGTTCATTTTTATAAAACTTGTTCATTTTTATGAAACTTGTTCATTTTTATAAAACTTGTTCATTTTTATAAAACTTGCTCAGCTATCTCAATTTATAGAGCTATTTCAAAGAAAAATCTGATACAGTTTTACGCCCACCTTTTTAAAGATTAGATAGATTTGAGCCCTATGCTATATGGAGCCTTATTACCTGACTGAAGTTTCAAAAGCGACGCGATACAGAATCCCGCAACTCCTATTGGTTAATTGCACCTTTCCTGCAGGTTTACTGTAGCCTTATATGATACGATGCAAGGACGCATTTTTGTCGCCACAGCAACTGCTTTAGGCCTGTGAGATTTACAAGCAACTCAAATGATATGACAGTAATAAAATGCGTTTGATTAAATGATGCGAGTTAAAATTAGAAGCTATCAGGTAATAAAACTCGTACGAACCGGTTTTGTTGTTGTACAGGAAAATATGAAGCCCTATAAGCCCTCTTTCAATGCACAGACCTCGCAAGCTCGGTCTGTACTCTTAAGACCTCAGGCTTTATATTATCTTGTACAACACGAAACCGGTTAGTATGTGCATACTATGCTATGTGCTATCTGGGTATTGGAGCTCTATGCTTTATTTTCCTTGCTAGGCTAAGCAGGTCAAGAGATATTTAAGTTTAGAACTGGGAAGCTTTTTGTGAGACACCCTGTAGAGTATCATGGCCATTGCTGGCGTAGCAGGTGCTGAAAAAACTTCAAAACCTGCTGCTTTGAATTATGACCAACAGCAGTTATGATTCTTCCGCTAGTGCCTTGATAAAAATTCTGAAGTGGCCGTAACGGATATGATAAAAATCGAGACAGCTTACATGCTTTACAAATCAATAAATGACCTGGCTCCAGACTACCTGTCAGAACTTTTTACACAAAACTCAGCATGCAGTAGGAAAAATTTGAGAAACACCGCAACTGATTTCAAAGTCCCACTAATGAAAACGTGTAATGGTCAGCGAGCTTTCTCGTATCGTGGTGCTGAAGTCTGGAGCCACTGAGATTTGGAAGTCAAGCAGGCATCCTCTTTCAACGCATTAAAAGACGTTTTAAAATGATTTATTTTGCTGTTTCGTTATTATTTATTCATTCTCGTAATTAGCTGGGATAGGGTTTTACATTATATAACGTATTTTGCCTAGGATTTTATGCACGGCCCCCTGAAAAGCAGTCCTTCTTGACTGATGGGGTAACTGTGGGTAAAAAATTTTAAGTGAAAATTAAATGAATGAAATAAAGAATACTACAAAAAGTGCACAGGATTTGTAGCAATTCTTTCATTTTGTTTACTCGAATTCATTTACACGGTTGGTTTTGTCAGAAGACAATAGACCTTTTAGCTATTCAGCAAAAGAGCCTGGATCGAGCGTTATTGTTATACATTTTATACGCGAGGTTCGATCGAGTGGCGTTAGAGCTTCCATCACTATTGTGCAAATTCGAAAATTCTACAAAATGTAGCAAAGTATCATTCGATTGAGATTCTTTTCAAAAGGTCTATTCCATATTTGTTTGTACATGTTGAAATGAAAGCTTCTTGGCAAGATCTGCTATATTTTGGAAAGTAACATCTTTATTCGTTATTACCATTTGGCCATTCAATCACGGGTTGTGGGAAAATTAGAAGTTTTTATTGCATTAATTATCGTTGCAAAGAATCAGAACTGTTAGGCCTACCTTTGTGTGTTGTTTGTTTTTCCATCTTCTCCGTTGTCTTGTCGATTGAACATTTTCAATTTGCTCTCATTCACTTTCTTCGTCTCGACAGCAGCCATGTTATTTTAATTGTCTTCGTCTTCAACAGCCATGTGAGAGCTCCCTCAGTGGGGAGAGTGCGGAGCTCTCACATGGCTGTTGAAGACGAAGACAATTAAAATAACATGGCTGCTGTCGAGACGAAGAAAGTGAATGAGAGCAAATTGAAAATGTTCAATCGACAAGACAACAGAGAAGATGGAAAAACAAACAACACACAAAGGTAGGCCTAACAGTTCTGATTCTTTGCAACGATAATTAATGCAATGAAAACTTCTAATTTTCCCACAACCCGTGATTCAATTTGGCCTTCACATGACGGAACGAAAGAATAGTCAGTTTTTTAATTTTCGGAACGTCAAAACTTTTTGTGAGTAATTTTAAATTTAAAAAGTCTTATTTGCTATTACCCTCTTTGTAGAGAAAGTAAGTAATGAATTTGCCAACGAAAAGGATTCAACGCACACTTCACACGCACCGGATGACAAAAGAGCAAAAAGATCGCTCTGTGCTTTTGTTCAGAAAATAAACACCTCCCCTCAATCTATTGGGAAAAATGAGAAATTTCATTTATGGATATGTTTGGGACTACGGTAAGTAAAGATTTTTTAATATGATATTTTCCATCCATAGAATGCGTAAAAGGCTGCCTAAGCCAACTTCCCATCATCATCATCATTATCACCATCGATCATTATCATGGTTTATTGATACATGGTTACTAGAAACTAATTTAAACCAACTGGTTACAATATAATGACATTATTTACAAGTTAAACATTTACATCCTTAGCCATCCCAATGTGCTATCCCCCTTTAAAACTAGTCAAGGTTTCAGCTCTCCTGTTGATCATCTTTAGTGTTCCATAGAAGACTACCTCCAAGTGAAATAAAGGATCTAGTCTATATTGATGTGACTGTGCTGCAAAGATCTTTGGCCCGAAGATTGTAAGGTATATCCTTTTTGACAAAGAACTCCCTAAGGATTTAAACGGTTGAACGTCTTATAAATTTCAATCAAAAGACCATGTAGATTCTTTCGATGGCCTAGAAAACAAGGACAGATTTTGTAATACCATAGCAACAGTTGCTTTTATTGACACCTCAATTCAAAGCGATTAGCTAATGCAGACAAAGGAAATTCTCTCAACCGGTAAATCAAAACAAAACAAATTGCACATTCCATCAGGCGCTTTAACTTTCCTTGACTCACATCCTGCGCTCTTTTATCTTTAAACATACCGTGTTCAATCAAGAAGGGAAGCTCTAAACAAAATCTTGATCTTTAAACAGGGATCATCAGCTGCAAAGTTGGCTGGATCTGCTTTCAAAGTCTCATTCAGCTGCTCAGATGTATGAGAAGACTTCTTTTGTTCTCAATCATGATCTCCTTGGTTTTATCATCGATGTGTTGGACGCCCTAGCAGAGTTCGAAATTGTATTGGAAACTTCGATAACAAGAGGAATTTTGCAATGAAATTCAGTTAGAGATGGAAGTCATTCAATGCGTTCTTGGAGTTACGATCAATGTGTTCAACGTCCTGGCTGAATTTTTGGAAACTTCGATAACATGAGGTATTAATGACGAAATTCAATTTCAGACGGTTGTTTGTGATTGCAACTTTTCAAACCAAATAAAGTAAGAATCCTTTACTTTGTTTTTGATGTCCTAAGAATATAAGAATACGAGAGATATTTTTATGACGTGCAGCAGGTCAGATGTTAGATTTAGGTCCTAGATGCCTTAAGAACTGTTCAACATGTCTTTAAAAAACGAATTTTAAAGGGTCTGTTTCATCCAACATTCCTTGCACATGTTGTCTCTTGACTGGCCTTTGTTTGTCGCCATTTTCATGGGCCATGAAAATGGTGACAACAAAGACAAACCAAGTGATGACACTTGCAAGGCATGCTGGATGAAACAGACCCTTTAAGGCCAAGCAAGCTGGACACAAAGGTCAGGATTCACAGACTGCCAGCTGGTAGTCAATTCATGAGTTACTCAAATTGTAAGACAACGGGCAGCATCAAGGATGGATTTGATAACAATGGTATTGCAAGCAAAGATATTTCAACGTCAGCAATACAGACTCAAATAATGCCCATGAATTTGGTTTGCTAACTCACACCATCTACGTGCTATCGCGTGACAATCAAGAGAAGTGTCCTCATTGTCATAAAAGCTATTTCTAGAAATCCAGAAACCACGCAGCAAGCTTTTGCTCTTTGCTTCGTAGATCCTTTCTTCTTTTGGAAAATGGGTCTACGCGTAGGCTACATAAAGCAGGCATGGTAATGGAAAGGAAGAGGCAGTGTATTATGCGGTACAAAATGACAGACAAAGCAATACAGAAGACATGTTAATTTCAGGCCTGAGTTACACAACGCTGGATTGGGTTCACTTCAGATTGCTTTTCACTTCGGAAAGGGGATTCAGTTACATGATGCTGAGGCAATGTGAAGTAAGTCGATGGGCGTAAACGGAGCGAAAGTCACTCCGCTCTGGAGGTTAAGTGAAAATCAATCCGAAGTACTTCGCTTCGCATTCCATCACATGTGATCACTGAATCCAAAGTGGTTTTCACTCTGAAACCTCGTTCCTGGTTGCTTTGCGTTGCTTTGACACATCTTCCTCCGCAAGAACACGAAAGGAAGGTTTTTGTCTCCGCACTACATAGCAATCCGACATCGTGTAGCAGGGATGCAAAGCGGAGCAAAAGTAAAACCGAAGTCATGTAATCACTTCGAAAAGCGAAGTGCAACTGCTTCAAATTGGGGTGGGCTATCTGAAGTGAAAACCGATCCAACGTCGTGCAACTCAGGCCTCAATCTCTTTGCAAATCATAGTAATATTGTGCTGTTTACTTGTTTTATTCCTGTTTCACAACATTTGGTTAAGAAAGAACCAAATGTTGATTGCATTTAAGATCCTTATGGTGCTTCCGAACCTATGTGGGCATATGATGTTTTATCCATTATTTGCCTGATCAGAGTGCTTGAAAAGTATTGTTACTTGTAAAAGCAAATTGTATTGCGTTTTCTGGCGCATGAGCTCATTCATAGATGCATGAGTCAGGGGCTTGGGGCAGGAGCCCCCCAACATTGGAGAACTGTTCAAGAATCAGCCTTTTTTGGGTGAAAAACTGCCCTTAGTTTGGCAAAAATGTTGCTAAACAGTGGAAACGTTTTTTCCACGGAAATCAAGCAGCTGCTGTATTTTTGTGATCATACTGCCGTCCATATTCATACCACACTGTCAATGATTCCCATTTTAATACATTAAGCTACTGTTCTATCAACAGAGCACCATGTAATAGTAATTCTGTGTGTGTTGATTTTTGTGATAGATGTTGAAATTTGATTATTTAAAACAATCTTTATGTATTTAAGTGAACAATTTTAGAAATAACTTGGAAAGAATCCAGCAATATGTTGTGCATGTGTACATTTTAGATTATAATCATAAGAGTATTTCCTGTAAAAGTTTAATATATGATTAGTTTTTATTGGCTTGTGAAAGTCTTGTTTCATGAGTGTGTTCAAACTGTTCCCTTGTGAGTTTATCAATTTATTTCATTAATTTTTCTTTTAGAAATGGTGTGTTACATGCACAGCCAAGAGCTACATGTATACCCAAAACGGGAAACCTCTTTGGCCTTTTTTCAGACAACAACATTTGATCAGTAAACTCCCCCATGTGGAACCCACTTTTTACCATAGCCTATTGTTTCCCCACAGGGATGCACTTGAATAGATTTTAGGCAGTAATGTGCCATCCAGCCTTCAAGTACATACCCTCTTCTCTTTGAAGGTGTTGTGGCGCCGTGGTGTAATCCTCTGGCATTGCAGCCAGAACAGTCAGGCGGAGTGGGTTCGAGTCCCGGTAGGGCCCCACCACTTGAGCGTCATGACAAGGGGTGGCAGACTCGATTAGGTCTACTCTATTTCTGCGATCCCAGCGCTTGGCGCTGAAAAACGCAACTTCACCTTCACCTTCACCCTAAAACAATTTTTGAAAAACGTAAGCCGGAACTTATACCAAATTTTCGGATTGTGGCCTATTTATTAAATCTTTGTACCAAAATCATGAAAAGTGATACCATTCCTCATGTATAAATCAGAATCATGAAAATTGATGCCGTTCCTCATACCAAAATCATGAAAATTCTTACCTTTCCCGATGGCACGTCCGCATACCAAAAATATATGAAGTGCCCAAGGGATGTTATCCTTTAACCATTTTATTGTTTCCATTGTTCTTTCAAAATCTAGGACTTTACTGTATCGTACCAATTTTGAAAAAACCTTCTTTTATACTCAATATAAAATTTTACAAAATGAAACTACTAAAGACATTACGTACGAGATTTACTAAACTACGAGGACGATACCATGGAGTGCAGGGGACCATGACAGTTCCGCAGTCATTAACATAGAGAACATGTAACTAAACTAAAATTAAAATATACGGCTAAGAAAAATACACATGAACTTTACTGATAATTACTAAGGTTCGTTTCGCTGTGCATGTCGGGCTTACTTTGGGCAAGCAGGTCATCACAAAATGGCTAAACTGGAGATTCCATCGCGGATTTTGAAAAATGCACAAAATACCTTTTGTGCATTTGTTTCATGGATCAACTTAATTATGTAGCTATATTGCTGTTATGTTTCTTGCAGGTGCAAGACTATGTTTCCATATTTTGAGCAAGGATAATTTCAAGTGGCATACTGTCAGCCAAAAATCTATATGTTCCAATTTAACATCAAAGGTTGAAATATACATGATACAGGAGCTGACACAGGAGAAACAAGTCCATCATCTCTGTGCTATCGTGCTTTATAGAAGGGGGCTCACACAGCAGCAAAAATTCAAAGCCAGTTCTTCACATTCCAATAATACCTCTTTAAAGCTGATTTTATCCTTGATACAATGCACATCCAAAGTTTGGTTATCTACTGTATGCCCATACACTATATATCTGGTATGTAGTTTGTACAAGAAATTTAATGTTCAAGAAGTTGAATAAAGGAAAACTCACAAAAAATGGCAATTTGATAAAGTTTTGGGAACTGATAAAGGTGATGCCAAAAACAATTCCAGTCTGTATAATCCGTTAATGCTATTTGCGACACTGCTCTTCCAAAACTCACTTACACTACAGGCCTTTTCCATATTGACGCTGTTTTCTTGTCATCTAAGAATTAAGATTTCTTAGTTTTGAAACTTTTAACTGTCTTTCACACCTTTTGGAAATCTTTATCAAACTGTGAGGGAGTCATGAAAATTCTGAACAACTTTAGTCATGTTAATTTGCTCTGTACAGTAGGTAAAGACAAAATATGTCAGCTCTGTTTTGATAAAGCTTGGTGAAACTTACTGAAACACTCATGGATGAGTTGCCTACAAGCAAATTAACAATGTTCAATGGTTCAAGGTCCATTTAGTTAATTTCTACTTTCTACGGCTGTAGAAAGGCAAGACGGTTAGCCCTCCTTTGTTTCAAATACACAGATTCACAAAGAAATCTGTTGTGTTGAGCGCTGACTTTGTCGCGGCCAATCAGAGACGTGACAGACTGCCTTTAACCACAGGCCTCTTCCATTCACCCTAAGATACAAAAATCTCAACATGGACCCCTGAACCAATTTGTTTAGAAACTGAATGGAAAAGAACAGAAAAAGAGTTATGTCTGTGCTTCACTTGACTTGCCACAAGTCTTCGTTTCCTTCATTTTCGCATGATGTGTAGTTCGCATCGGCGCGGTATGAACGTGCGATTTGCACATCATGCGAAAATGAAGGAAACGAAGACTTGTGGCAAGTCAAGTGCTTCACTAGATGAACATGGTCTGCTTCACATCCAGTTTTGGTAACTTGAAGAACTAAGACTATGTTGAGATGTTTGCCACAAGTTGAGAACAAAGGAAAATTTAATTCTATACCGTAAAATTAAGCTCTATTAAGCTCCTGCAGGGCTTGTTTAATTTTTAACACTCCAGAGGGGGGCTTCTTAGAGAGGGGGGCTTGTTCCAAAATCAATTGACAAAGGAAAAATGTGATAGCTTTTTGGTTCTTTTACCCCATATTTTGTGGATTCAACATGCAATTTAACAAGTCAACTACGTAAATTGAACACATTCTCCATCCCAAACACTATCAATCCTAAAATGGAGGCTTGTTGGGCGAAATACATGGAAAATCTTTGGTAATTTCTGAACTTTGATAATAAGAGGGGGGGCTTATTTAAAATTTTGGCTCACAAGGGAGAGGCTTATTAGAGAGGGGGGCTTAAAAGAGCTTTTTACGGTAAGTCTCTTTTCAAATTCTGTGAAAAAGATGATGGGTTTTGATAGTAAAAATTTATATGGGCTTAAAGAATCAAACCAGGTTTTGAAAGTGTTGAAAAATGTTATGTTTTTGTTACTTTTGAATGCTGACATGATGCCATCAAAATGTGCCAGTTAGAATTCTGTTTTTCACATCTATGATTTTCGAAATCTGCCAGAAAAAATGTGCAATGTATGAATCAATAGCTATTAATAACATTTTTCACCATTTCAGAGTTGTCCCAGGATCATGTGAATGTAGTCTAAATGAACTCATATGTGTTCTTTGCTGTTTAAATCACTTCGTGGTATCTTGCTATCTACTCCCTGTCAGGCTAGTCTGTGTTCAAATACCATGATGTGAGTGATTAAATAAGTCACTTTATTTCTTGTTCCTTGGCTTAAGTTCATCTGCGCATCTTCGTAAGTATATGACTGGCTTGACTTGTGGGTTAAAATACTCATGTCCTCTGGACCAATCATAACCAATAGCATATGCAAAAATCTCCCCGGTAGAGTTAAATCCACAGCATGTGATTGGCTGTTGACATTGATCGGATGTTTTCAACTTTGTTCTTGCATCTTTGTCCCAAAAACTAAATTTCCCATCAGAACCAACAGTAGCAAGTGTCCCATGTTGTGGATGAAATGCTATGTCATTTACAGCAAAAATATCTTGTGTTTGCGCTGACGTTGTCACATCTGTGCGATGACATTTAAATGTGAAATTGTCTCTTGGGTTTTGTGGATTGATGTATTGTATTGCCACTCTCCCTTCAACTGATCCCAATGCAAAACCTGCAGGTTGATTTTTCTTGTCTTTGAAAATAGATATACAGCGATGTTGGTACTTGAGAGGTGATTCAAGGCGTTTGAATTCTGATGGAGTGTTTTCTAGTTGATAAACAATTATTCCTTTTTGAGCAGTTGTCACAACAGCCATAGGGTAAACAACATCTGTAGCGTAACATCGTTCTTTCAGATCAAGTGACAGGACTGGAGTTTGCTGACGGAGATCCCAAAGTCTCAATGATTTGTCCCAGCTGCCTGTCATTAAGCATTGATAGTTTGGTGCTTGAATCCAATGGCATGTTTTGATTGGAGCATCGTGCTGTGCTACCTATAAAAACAATGTTAATTTTCAATCCTTTTGTAAATCAAATAAACCTCATACTGGGTGAGTCTGAAAAAAAGTTTGGATATTCAGTCATAGTCATCGGTAATTAAATTTTTCCATGCACCTGAAAGTCAAACTTATGTATATCATAATCTTTTGTTATTGAAATAGATCTTGATGCATTGATTGAAAAGATTTTCTTTGCAAGACCTTGTATGGGAGTCTTGCAAACTGATGAAATCTTTGACCAAGCCCCTCCTTCAGCATTTTAGCCTTGCCAAAGTTGCAGTTACACATGGTATTATCAGGCCAGGTCAATGAAAATTGGAGTAGTTAATGTAATAGTTTTGTCAGGTAGCAAGAAGCCTAGTTGTAAATTAGAATCAATTCACAAGACAAAAAGCTTACTTTTTTATCTCGTTCAAATATATTCTCCATGTGCCAGGTAGCAAGTTATAATAAGGTATCCCAGGGGAGAAAACACTACATCTCCCCTGACAATCCCACATGTGCCAGTAACTTTTGCAAGGCTAAAATGCTGAAGGTTCTCAGTTAAATCATATGACTTGGTTAAAGATCCACAAAATAAGAGATTAAGAAGCCTTTTAAGGTTTTGTGAATGTGCGATCATAACTTTATGATATGTTTGTACCTGTGTAGCCTGATTTGATGCTAAGTCCCACATTTTTGCCATGTTGTCAGATCCAGCCGTAAAAACTTTTGTGCCATCATCATGCCAGCACGAGTCAAGGATTGGTTTTGTGTGACTTTGCATGGCTTTGGCCACCGCTTGCCCAGTCTGTTGTATCTCCCAACATCTTATGTTGTTGTCCCATGATGATGCAACCAGTAAATTTGACTTTGGACTGAATTTTAAAGAGCTTATTGTGTCATCACCAGGCTGGGTAACTTCAAAATCTTTGTTTGGGTTTGTCGACACTGCAAAAGATGACCAAGTTAGGATATTAGCAAATGCAAAATAAAGTCTAGTTTGTATTGTAGCAATTCACTTATTCACTTGAAAATGATTAAAAACCAGAAAGCTACTTACTCCTAATAATAATAATAATTAATACAGATATTTAAAGAGGAAAGCCTCAGTCCCTCGAAAGTGCTTTTCATGAGTGTCCTCTATTTAACTAACTGTAGCGATTTATTTAAAACATCATAATTACATATTTCCGAATAGTAAAAGAATAGTTCTATCATAAAATAAATAGTTCAATAGCTTCCAAAACCTCTGCTTAAAAACACAAATTTTCTTCAAACATAACTTTCACAAATTTAAAGTTCACAAATTTATTACAAGCATGGAGGATCTTCTGAACAATTTTAAGTATAACAAAGGAGGAGCAATTGATTCATTGTTTTGAGAAGAATGGCCAGGTACGCATCTTCTGTGACACTCTTCAAACTTATCAGTTTGGTGCACACTTGCAAAATGGATTAATTTCCAATTTGCTAAAATTCAATCAATTTGACCACTTTTTCATTATCACTGAACTTGAAAATAACATCACCAGGCCTAACACCAACAGTAAATGTGATTTTCTTTCAATGATCAAAATGTCTCCATATACTTTTAGATTTCATTGATGTTGACTTTTGTTTTCAAAGTAGTGAACAACAGATGTCAGAATCAGCGTTTTTGTAAAAAAATCCTGTGTACAGTTGCCTTGGCCACTCTGCAGCAGCCCAGTTTGCATTCTTTGTACGGCATAAAGAAGACCCTCCCGCATCACTTTGACTACTTCTTAGTTCCACCTGTGTCATAACTCTTCTGTAAACACAGCAATTTGTTTTTAGACAGTTTACAAAAGACCCCAACCTTCAGATGCACCTGAAGTTTACTTTTTTAGAACATTAACAAGTTCCCAACGCCGAAATCAATTAATTCTGCAGCTTGGTGGACCAATTCTGAAAGGTTGGTCTTGGTGGGTGGAAAAACTCCTGGAACTGCAGCTGGTCAAACTGCCATCACTTTGGAACCCAAGACCTTAGAGCACGTTGGAAGACACGCGTGAAGTGATTTGGCCAGTAGACGCGCAGTAATGAGTGAAAAAGATTTGAAGGTGCGAGCTGCAAGCAGACCCCAAAAAGCTACAGTGTATAGCTGCTGCTGTACTTGTTGTATCCTACTCAAAATTTGGCAGTGTGCAGATTTCTTGTCAAATCCATCCAGCCATCTGGTCATGAGTCACCAGGTTGGAAAGTTTGTTAACTGCGCACCGAATGCCAAGAGACCGATAAAATTTTGCGCACCAAAAATGAAATTAATGTGCGCACCAAAATTAAAATAGAAATAGCAAGGGATGGCCCAATTCCGATTTTTTATGATGATGTTTTATAATATTATCATGTTCACCGAGTTCTCGTTCAGTTGGACAAACTTTGATTTCTGGCGCATCTCAACTTTAGGTAAAATACCAATTACAACTCAGAGCCCCTCTTGTTCAGACTCATTGTGGCAAGAATCCCCGTAATTTATGCGCTCTGCGCACCAATTTTTTTACATTCGCGCACCGAAGTTTTGAAGTGCGCCCCGAAGTTCTTCGGCGCGCAGTCCGAACTTTCCAACCTGTATGAGTCATGTATTACTGTGTTTTCCATTACATATTTTGTATTGATGAGCTTACCGGTGGTAGTTGCAGATGCACCAAACAGCCCTGTTCCAGTCGAAGTGGAACCAAATGCACTTGTTGATGAGCTAAACATGTCTGCCGATTTGCTGGACAACTTCAAAATGCAAACTGTCTAAGCGAAGCGAAAGAGTTTTCAAAATGTTTAGGCCCGTTTGAGTTAGCCTCGGTTTCGATTTATTGAGCAATATGAGCATGAGCAACGGGATTGAGGGGTGAGAAAATTTTTATCGAAGGTCGGAAGAATCTTCGAGATATGCCGAAAACAAGGAAGATACCAAATCCATATCGATTTAAATCTTATTTCTATTTCTCATATAGTATGCTGCTTTGTGGCAGTATCCTTAGGCCCTACTGGCTGCACAGAGAGCGCAGCGCATTTCACTTCTCCAATTTCCCACCCAACCCCCTCATTTGCTATTGTACCAGAAAGAGGCCATTTCTACTATCTGTCCACGTGACGTTCTACTCTGCCTTTCTCACAACGACGGTAAAGCGAACAGCAGCCTAGAGAAGATGAGGTAGGAGATCTGCTTGAATCGTTCAAATTTGTTACTATCTGTTATTCGTTTTGATCGAAGTTTGATCTCAAAATATCATGCTGTCATCTGATTTGTTTTTGGGATGTTACATTATTCTTTGTGGTTCCTAAAAGGCTCATTCGTTATGACTAGTTCTTGCTCTTAGGCCTAAAAGGAATTGTGTGATCATTTGTGATTTCTTTATGCAATCCTTATGGGGGGAATTGATTTGGCATGTGACCTACACGTTTTTTTATAAGAAACTGGTTTATAAGGAACTAGTACTAAGATGGCCAACATTTTAAGAAACTCTAGTACTATGTCTTATGAGAACTACTAAGAAACTTTTCAAAGTTAAAAGCATGAATTTTATAGCAAATAGATCGTTGAACCTTTATTATTGGGCAATATTATCTAACCATTTGTGTTTTCAACGCAACAGAACACTGTTTATTCCTATATGATGTTTTGAATATCAAGAAACATACCTGCAGCCTGGTGTGCAGAGTATGGCACTTGCACACCGGAGATTTTCAATAGTCTATTCAAAATAGACAATAGAGAACAAAAGAGATGTCTTCTTGCACACCGGAGATCTCGTCGAAAAGTGCCATACTCTGCAGACTGGCCTGCAGCTGCAGCAGTGTTAGCGACCACATTGACAATTCATGCATTCAAAAATAAGAAACCAATTAAGAAACTTTTAGTACTAAAATGGACAGAATTTCATGTTGAATTAAGAAACTTTAAGGTTATGGCCTGATCCTAGTTTCTTATAAAAAAAACGTGTATAGTCTCTGATGCAGACAGACTCACTCTAAGCAACAGAAACGAAGAGAACAAATTGGTCCACAAGCCTTTGGTTGGCAGCATACATCAATATAATTCAACTGGCGTGGCCTATTGCTACAATTTTGAGGACATGATGACCACCCAGGAGAACTTTCATTCGCATGCAACTAACTTTGCATCTGTATGTGATCTCACTGCTCACAACTAGAATAAAGTTAATTTTATTCATCCTTACAAGCAGGCCAAATCATGGGTTTTTCTAACATTTTGTGTGGTTATCTTTTTTCATTAGTTTCAAAGTCAGCCGTGAAACACTCTATGACTGTGTTAAAACAGTCTTAGATGGCTCAAAAGACAAGAAGAGGAAGTTTGTAGAAACCGTTGAACTCCAAATTGCATTGAAGAACTATGATCCGCAAAAGGACAAGCGTTTCAGTGGTACAGTCAAGCTGAAGCACATCCCCAAAAGATTGCTCAAAGTGTGTGTATTGGGAGATGAATCTCATTGTGATGAGGCACGAGCAAACAACATTGCATGTATGGATGTTGAATCACTCAAGAAGCTGAACAAGGACAAGAAGCTTGTCAAAAAGCTTGGTAATGATAACTTTTCTAGCATAGAGACATTGAAGGGGCGGAAAAGATGTTCATTTGAGTGAGGATGCGCAAAGAATGAAAGATTGGCCTGGGCGTTATACTTCATTCACACTGACACAGTTAATTGGGCTTTATCCAAACCAGGTTCACTTTTGACCATCAGAAAGCATTTGATCTTTTTAGATCTTTTTGCATTTTGGTAACCTGGCTTCATCTGAGCTGGTTTAACTTGCAAGTGTGGATAGGGTGTTAGGCGCAAATATTAAGCAACTAGTCTATGATATTTAGGACCAAACAAATATTTTACAAAAGATTATCTACTACTGCATGTCAGTTAAACAAACTTCTGTGGAAAGAGCAAGAAGAACCTTGGGCTGGCAAAAACACACACATCTGTTTTGAGGTGTTTACACCACTTCTGCAAATCTTGAAGTGTCTCCTGAAGTAAATCTTGATCATGAAATTGTTTTCACGCTGCAGTTAGATTTCATGTTATCTTTGTTTTTGAAACACATTTTGTTTTGTTGCAGCCAAGAAATATGATGCCTTCCTTGCTTCTGACACCATCATCAAGCAGATTCCTCGTCTCCTTGGACCTGGATTGAACAAAGCTGGAAAGTTCCCTACCATGATCACTCACAATGAAAACATGGTTGCCAAAGTTGACGACATCAAATCAACCATCAAATTTCAAATGAAAAAGGTAACTTTCACCAGAATCATGGCACAAAATAGAAATCAAATCAAAATAGCATCATTCATAAAGGATAAGGCTGAATCTTTATCTGCATAAAGATAGAGGCCAGTTCCTTTCTTTGGAAACTACATTATCATGACTTCAATACAGTATTGAGTCAATTATCTGTCACATCCAAGAGTCATCAAACATTATATATGTGGAGAGTCCTCTAAAGGCCCATTCCACTTCATTCGCAATTCGCAAGTCATTTGCAATTCTTTGTTTGAAGTTGGCATGCGACCGTTTGCAGTGGCATTTGAACATTGGCTTTGCAATTTTGACCTGTTTGCAATGTTTGATTTTTGTGAACTATTGTAAAAGCTTTTTAAAAAGCAACTTTATGAAATAGAGAGGCAAGGGCAGCATGTGCTGTCAAAGGAAACAGATTTTGTTGGCAAACAATTCCAATAAATTTGAAGTGGTTATTGAATTCACATTCATTCGATTTTGGGGTTCATAGGTTGCATTCATTTTATTAATTGTAATTGAAGTAGAAAGAGGCCTTTACGAAACTGGACATACACTTACCTCACATAAGTATTGCACCATTGAAAACAAAATGGCTGCCTAAAGTTTCTTGCAACTCAATCAACAAAATTTGTGTAATAAAGTATCAGCATTTACAGGTTTCTCCACTGGGTGTTTTTGGACAGAAAGTAATTGCTTATCCATCTTCTCTTTAATTAAGGTAAAATGAAGTGTTATTTTGTTGATTTCTTCGATGAATTAGCAAAAACTTTAGAACAACATCGAACAAGATTTTAGTAAAAAATCTAGAAGAGTAGGCCATGTCGAAACGAAGAATGAACAGATTTCTTAGAGCAAAGGTAACAAAATCTCGTTGTTTTCAAATCTGGACTCTGCAAACTTCATTGCCATGAAAAAAGTTTCCCTCTTTGAATAGGGTAAAAGAATAAAATTTAAGTAAACAAGGAGGAAGTCATTCAAGGTTTAATGAACTTGAATCAATCTTAGGAGAAGTCATGTTGAAAAAACCAAGCTCCAGTCACTTTCAAGCTTTTAATCACCTTCAAACTAAATTCGAGCGAGAGGATATTGTGAGGTATATCCAAATCAAGATATTTAATTGTCAACCACCTACCTGAAGTTTCCCATGAACAAAATTAATGCTAATGTGATAAAAATAGTGTCAAGCATATTCTTACCTTGGAATGGCTTCTTTCAGTTTCGCCTCCGTTTTATAGCCAGGTCGCATTCCTCACGGAAAACTTTTGTCATAGCGAAATAGTTTGCAGAATCCAGATTTGAAAATTACAAAGTTTTGTTATCTTTGCTCTAAGAAATCTATTCATTCTTCGTTTTGTTATGGCCTAGTTCTCCAGTTATCCAGCCAAAATCTTGTTCAATGTTGTCCTCAGGTTTTTGTTAATTTATCAAGGAAAGCAACAAAACAACATTTCATTTTACTGTTAAATGAAAAGTAGACAAACAGACAATTATTTTCCCGCCAAAACACCCCGCAGGGAAACCCTTAAAATGCTGATGCTTTTGTCATGCAAATTTTGTTGCTTGAGTTACATGACATTTTTGGCCGCCATTTTGGATGCGGTGGTGCAATACTTACGTGAGGTAAGTGTATATAAAACAGAAGATCCTTTTGGATGATTACAAAGTCCGTCCTGAGCTAAACAAGCATAAGAATATCTGATTATTGATTTCTTCATAACCCCAAATGATCGTTGATTCTGTTTTTTGCTACAGTCAGAGAGATGAGTGTTGCTGCTAAAGTCGCCTTCAATGGAAAATCGAGCGCCTAGTATAAGGACAAGAATCGCCTCAAGGTCAAAGGCAATGTTTTGGTCTTTATGTCAAACGAGAATGATACGCAAAAATCAAAAGTCATTACCCCTAGTTTGCTTATAGTTCGTGCACAAAACTATTGGTGCATCTGTGTCAAATGAGATGTCATGTGAGATTTACGATAACGCAAAATTACTTATGCAGAACCCTACAGAACGTTTCAGTTGTTGCTATTCGCGGGCATCTAATTTGAGACAAGCAGTCACGAAGATTCCTCTGCGCAGAATGATATGCATGAAGATGTTTTGGTTCAGTGTGATCATGTCCCTTCCCCCAGTCCATGGCGCCATTGCTTGCTGGGATTCTGCACCTTTCGTCTCAACTTCACCTGCGATGATTGCATCCGTTGCTGTGTAGGAGGGGGGTCCTTCTACCTTTGGTTATGCTGCAAATGCTAGCCTCTGTGCAGGCCGCCGGTTACATCATCCTCTAAAGTTGAGTTATTTGCATAATGAGTACTATCAATAAGTGGCTAATGATTCGTTCGTTCTAGAAAACGATTGTTTTGACATAATTAAGCTGCTAATGAAGTCAAGAACGTGCCAATTCTGGGTGAATTTGTTGCTGTGCCAGGGTAAACATCCTAGTAATTTATCCATCTTATGGTGTCAAATCTGTCTAACATGAAATAAGCCGACGTCAAATTCTGCTATAGGATCGCGGGAAGCTTCTGTGTTGTATGCGCTTTCTGTGCGCTTTCTTTATCTGAGTGCTCATTAGCAGCGGTAAAACGTTTGTCAATTCCATTAACGAGCGTGACTTACTTACTTACGTTCTTTCTGACTGACATCGAGTGCCCTCTTAGATTACAAAGTTGGACTTTGTAATCAAAAAGGACATTTGATTATAGTGACTGACACCATACAACTTTGAGTTTTTACACATGTCTCAAACAGTCAGAAAAGTGTGAATTTTGTATGTTAAACTTTCTTCATGATGCTATTCACATCAATGGTTGGTTTCTGTTTTGGTAAGGCCATGTGACTGGGAGGCCTTTAGATAGGCCGGACTTTGACCCAGAGTCTTTAAAAAATTGGGGAGACCCTTTGGTCAATCAAACTTGGCACTGTTTTGTGCTGAACTCCAAAGGTAAGTCAAGACTCCACTGATGTGTCCACTGAATTTGCTGCATCTGCAATTAACTTAGAGAATTTTAATGAAATTAGTTCAAAACAATGCACCTAATTTGCAAGTCTTGTGTTTTATTATGAAAATTAACTCTAATTTTTCATGGCAGTGAGCTTAATAAATGCTTGGAATATTGTTTGGTGAATATGGAAACAGCATACCACCACTCCATAGCATGTAGCTGTAGCAAATTTATTTATGAGATAACAAGTTATGCCTCTGTCATCATTTTGTATTTACAAAACAGTGATTTTTTGCAGTTTTAATAAATGGCAGCAATGCAAAAATTACAGGGAGATATGGAATAGCCCTGGATATGGAAATCGGAGTCCATATTTAGGTGAGGAAAAAGAGTAAATAAAGCCTTGATTTGTTTCCCCCTCTCACAATATTTTTGAATATTTGTGCAATTTTAGGTGCTGTGTTTGGCTGTTGCAGTTGGACATGTTGAAATGACTGATGATGAACTTGCACAGAACGTCTTCCTTGCTATCAACTTCCTTGTCTCACTTCTGAAAAAGAACTGGCAAAATGTCAGATCCCTTCACATTAAGAGTACCATGGGAAAAGTACAAAGGCTGTATTAGGTCAATTATGTGAATGAATATGGAAGAATATGAACTCATTTGTGTTTTTTTGTCTCATTACTTACAGTCTTTCGGATTTGCTTCAAGTCTGCTTTGTGGCCCAACTTGCGTATCTTACATGAATGCCCATTTGTGAAAATATGACTGTAAGATTTCCATGTTGGGCACGAAGGTGACGTGGAGTGAGTCAGCAAGTCTTCAGGCTGTGTGCCACAGTAAGCAGTTACAGTCTTTGAAGCCTACATTTTTGCAATTCCTCCTACATTGGATTGGTTTCTACAAATGGGGATCTATTTGAAAATTTCAAGGTTTTATTCTCACACCACAATGTTCTTACACAGGGGTGTTTTTTGTACTCGGTGTGTATGCATTCAGGTTCAGATTTAAATCTTAGCATCTTTTTAAGGTGCATCCAGGTCAAAAGTTGCCTGAAGGGATAGATATTTATTGCTATGGAGAAATGATTCCAGATTTTTGTAACAATGGTTTTGATAGAACTGCTAATGTGATAGAACTGCTACTGGGATTTTTACATCCAAAGATGAGGGTGCTGGTGGTCTTGGTGGTCAAAACAAGAAATGATGTCTAAACATTTGTAGACAGTGATCATGGAAAATACTGCATAACACATGTCTGTTAAACTAGCTTATTGGTAGTTCATTTCAGAGTTTTGTTTTAGTAACCCATAACTTGGAGTGTTTCAGGGCCAGGTGAATGCCGTGGATGTACAAAAAATCCGCCAAATCAGAAAGTTAACTACATGGGTATTGAATTTGATTTCATTAGAATGGCCTGTAAATTATGGGGTAGCATTTTTCAAACACTTTCAAATTCTAGGGTGGCCTCCCATGGAAAAAAGGGCGCCCCACCCCGGCACCTGTCTATCGCATTATCCCTCCTTGGGAATAAAAATGCGTTCTGGGGCAACTGGTGACGCCACAAGCAATGACGATTTGACGAAACTCGATCCAGGCTCCCAAATGAAGAGGTCTGGAAACTAGTAAAGGCAAAGGCCAAGCGTTTCGAGAAGAGAGCGGGAAAATGGAGGATTTTGTAAAGAAAGAACTGCTGCAATTTGTCACAGAGAATTCCGATGAATTTGAAGAATGGTAAGTATAAATCTGATTTTTTGATCTACTCATTCTAGTAAAGAATCATTCTATCGATAGGATCTGACTGCTAGTTGAATAGAATGGGAAATGCTATGCTGTCCCTGCTGGCCCTCGTGCATTTTCAGTTTTCTTGTGCCCCAGACCGATTTTGGACAAGATCTGTTGTCCTTTACTTTACGAACAAAGGAATCGCAGACTCTGCACGTCCACAAATCATGCCCCCCCCCTACCTGCGACCTCAACGGGGGAGAAAAATTTGAAGGGAAGGAAATATTTCCTTTGCGTTCAAATTTTTCTCCAGAGGTCGCACTGCAGACTAGCCCCCCCCCCATTAATTTCTTTGCTTGGTCCGCCTCCGCACACAAGATGTTGTCAAGAGAAACAGCCATACTGGGCCTACTGTGTAGACTGGCTTGTGACTTTAGTAATGTAATACTAAGGGGTCAGTCATATATCAATTTCGTCCTTCCTTAGCATCATTTCAACCCTAGCTTTCAGACCCCCCCACCCCCACCCTTAGCGTCGGTCCATTCAAAAGTGACTAAGGGCTCAAAGGGGCTGCAGTAGACCATACGGGAAAGGCACGGGAAATCTTTTGGCATTCCAACGAAGCTTCAGCGAACATTCTCCAACCGAAAAGATCGCATGAAAATGGGCTCAGAAAAAAAAGTAAAACATAAAATTATCGTAATCTTCACAATATTACAGATATATATCTTTATGAAAATCGACGTTAATAATTTTTGTTCAAGTAGCGTTATTGTTGCGGAAGGCTGTTGACCCCCCCCCCACCCATTAACGTTGAAATGACGCTAAGCGAGGACAACATAGATATATGACTGACCCCTAATAGGCCCTAAATGCGTCCAAACTCGGCTGGTGTAATCTGCATAACGCAGGTTGCATAATACAGGTTGCAGGTCATGTTTTATGGCCAAGGGCTGCATGGCTGTATCAAGAGGCTGTCACCCACAAGAAGGCTAACATTTCTGTGTCAGGGGGAATACAAATAGTTGGTATGTAAGAGCTACTGTTCGGGTGGAAAGAACATGCCACAGGATTAGCAAAACAATATCATGAATTAAATCGCTTGGTTGCAAGTGATTAATTGCCTCTGACTCAGATTTTGATGACAACAAAACATTGTTATCAAATCAATGGGGAATCAATGAGTGACATCATTCTATTCATATTCAATATCCATAACTAACATGATGCAATTGTAATGGTATCCTCAATAACCTTGTGGATTGTCATGAAAATGTTATGTTTGTTGGAGGGAAATTTCGTGGGAATTTTACTCATTTGTTAATATTTTCTCAGAGCAAAGAATTTTTAAGATTTTGATGGATTTTATCAAAACCAAAAGAATTTTTGCCAGAGGTGTACAAAATGTTTTGGGAATCAATGAAATGCCCTTGTGTTAGTCGCTTCCTCGGAGGAAACTTTCAAGTTTTCCCAAGTCTACTCTTTTCTGTTGGCCCTACTTCAGGCTCGAAAAGTTGGATTTTGCGAGCAAGGTAATCTGAATCTTCTCTTAATTACCAAAATTTGTTTCATGCTCCACAAGAAACTTTGACAAAGTATATCATAGAAAGAACATAAATAATCAATTGTTAAACTTTGAAACCAAACCCCCTGAAACTAAAAAGCTTAGTGTCATCAAGAAGGTGGTCCCATGGTACAGCCATGCAGCCCTTGGCCATAAAACATGACCTGCAACCTGCATTCTGCAACCTGCATTATGCAGATTACACCAGCCGGTCCAAACTTTGATTACACAGTCCAAACTATTTTTTATTATAGAACCATCAATCATTTGCAGTAAACGTCTAAAAATTGTATGAACACCCAACAAATTATTATTCATATCAAAATCTTACAACATTCACAACAAAGCAAAGCCTCCAATGAAACATTGAAATAAAGTTGAAGTGACAGATTCAACACCTAGGGGATG
The DNA here is from genome assembly GCA_964020215.1 of Aurelia sp. 3 sensu Dawson et al. (2005). Taxonomy (NCBI): domain Eukaryota; kingdom Metazoa; phylum Cnidaria; class Scyphozoa; order Semaeostomeae; family Ulmaridae; genus Aurelia; species Aurelia sp. 3 sensu Dawson et al. (2005). Next base: position 14,164,434 of record OZ026577.1, read on the forward strand.
TACACAACATGTTGTTTGTACTAGTATGTGCCACCTATATGGGTAGGTTTTCTGGCTCAAAATTCTCTAACACAAGGATCCTTTTTCAGCAGATCTGCCTTAAGGACCAATTGCTAGCCATAGCCCTTTGTGCGCTGAATGAAAAGCAAGACAAAGCAATTTAGGCCAAAAAGGACTTTGAGATAATAAGAATGTCGATTTTGGTGCCAGGAGGGATCATGATTAGCAACTGGTCTTTAAACCCTTTTAAACATGAGTGGCTTTGGCAGAAATTCACGAAAAAATTAGTTTAAGGTGGACAGTTTTCCACCAATTTTCTTCATGAAAGTGGGCACAAAAGCAAATTTCAGTGATTAGAATGAGATGCCTTTCTGAAAATCAGGCGGCACCCACCATCCATGCATCCATCCACCAGTCATGTACCCCTAGGGTATGCATTAGGTTTGATGCTAGGATCAGCTTTTTTGATGGGCAGGATGCGGGATGCACCATTCCTGGCAAACAGGATAGGAGATAACAGTGGGAATTGCAAAACCTCAAGCAACACAAAACTTCCACTTTGGTGCCTCTATATTTTGAAAATTATTTAATCTGGATCACTTTACAGTCAAAAAGAATTGTATCAACAGTGGTCCAGCTGTTTTCGTAAGTGATCTAAATCATCCTTTTCAGCATTGACGATATTGTACTGACGTATCTACTGAGTAATCTTGAAGAACTTGCAGAGGGGCCAAATGATGATGAATTTGACTTGGAAGGTTTTGTGGAGATGATGTCAGCTTATGTTCCTGGATTTGAGGATATTAAAAGGTACTATAAACATGCTAAAGAAATGTTTTGTATTGGCTTAAATGTTTTAAACACTAAGAAAAATATTGAATATGTTTGCTTCAAGCCTGATACTAACTTGTTTTGAGTTAGCTTGATTCAAGTAAGGATTTTACACCGCTTGCACAAGATTGCACCATGTATCTTCTGAACTGCAGACAAATCGATCAAGCTTGATTGTGGTATGTTTGAAAATGCTTTTAGCATAGGATTATTGTCAGACTTGATCAAGTTCTCATCATACGTGCAAACTGGCCAAAATTGTGTTGACATACTCATTCGAAACTCCTTCAAGCAATCACTTAGTGAGAGTGCTTTTTTGCTGGAACATTCCCCCAACTATTTGCTTGCAGTTACAGAATGTATTTAAGGGAACAATCTTTGAGACAGGCTGTAGTTCAACTGAACCATGCAAAAAGGTCACCCCCCATTTTACATTTGTGATTTAATTTAGAAAGTAAAACAAATTGCTCTGATACACTTTAAGAGGTTGGGTAAGCAACTGTAAACAAGCCTGTTATCTCTAGAACCTATATTGTTGCCCGCACATGGCTTACACAGATTTTGATGGGTGGGGTGAATCCACCATAAAGTTACTTCTAAGGGCCTGTTCATATGGAGAAAGTTTCCCTCACATTTCCCGCTTCACCGGGAAAATTCCTCAGCCGAGATCTCGCCTCATATAGCTTTACCACATAAAATATCAGAAGCGTTCACATGAGAAAAAATTTTCCCGGCCAGCCGAGATCTCGGTTGAACTCTACCAAGATCCCGCCTAGCCGAGGAAATATTTTCCCTTATGAACACATTTTCCCAGCTAGGCGGGGAAATCTCTTTTGTTTATGGCTAATCCTTTGGGGCCAGAGACAAAGCGCTATTGTTCTTTATGCCGGCTTGCCGGGGAAACTTTTCTCATATGAAAGGTCAAGGAATATTACCTCGGCTGAGTGATTTTCCCGGTGAAACGGGAAAATGCCGGGGAAAGTTTCTCCATATGAACAGGCCCTAAAAATCAATCAATATGTACCTACAACATATGAGTGCTTTGTTCGCTTCTCTGTGAAGTACAAGAGTCCTTCTTAAAGATATGGAGAAAAGGAGTGGAAAATCTATCAAAAATACTGCAAAATCATTGTTTCAAAAAAACTTTATTTACTTTATATACTGGGTGAGTCAAAAAAAACGCCCGACGTTTGAAAGGCTACTGCTCCCTGAATATATAAGCAATGATATTTTGCAACATTTGATTAAATAGCTAACATGTTCAATTATTTTTAGAAATTTTCCTGACAATAATCGGTCACTTCGTTCAGATTCTGCAGGCAATTTTCCAAAATGAGTCCCTTTGAGAAACCTTAAAAAACGTGCTAAAATTACAAGCAAAAGTCCCTTATGTGTTTACCTCACAGCGATGACTTTCAGCACGCTTTAGCACGTGCTTTAGTTTTGGCTGGTAGAAAAGTCTTCCCCCTGGTGTGAGTGATCTATTTAGGGGGATTCCATTCTCCCATGAGGACAAAATACGTGAGCACATCAAAAAGTCATTATTGCTAGGAAGGAAAACAAAGGGAAATTTTGCTTGCTGTTTTCGCTCGTTTTTGCATGTTTTTGAAAGGGGCTTTTTGCAGAAAATCTCCTATTTCGATAGGAAGGAATGACCGATTAAAGCCAGGTAAATTACTGAAAATATTTTGACATATCGGGAATAAAACAAAAAAATTTTCAACATCATTGCTTTGATATTCAGGGAGCTGGATTTTTTCAAACGCCGGGCGTTTTTATTGACTCACCCGGTACATGACCCAGCCCCTTTGATTAGGACCACAACTACCGGGTGTCTCAAAAAAGTACCCCCTTTTGACTAAAAATAGGAATGAAGCGATAAGATATCATTACTCTCCGAGTAGTTAGCTAAATTTATCAATCTTCAACTTAGATTCACATACCTTGCATTTAAGAATCGTCCACCAAACACCAGAGATACAAGCTTGCAAAGACAAAATTTACAGTGCACCCAAAACCAGAGGTTTTGTAAAAGGGCCTAGCCATGATTTGTATTATGGATCTTTACAAAGCACCTGTAAACTTTAACTTTCAGTTTTTCACATTTGAAAAGAATAAAAAAGACTCGCGGAAATCGCCTTGATTAAACAAATATAACAAAAATGTGGTAAGAATGATGAAGTCGTGCAACATCTCCCAAATGAGTATGCATGTGTTCCTTTTCTTCTTCTTTGACACTTGGAGTGGAATGCAATGCACAGATTGATTCCTCAAAGGAATAACTATTTGTAGAACAATTGAAGCATTTCAAGGTATAATTCTTTTCAATGGAGAATGCTAAAGGTCAAAGTCGAAATTCCTGTGCAACATGCCTGTGATAGCAAATCATGGCTAGGCCCTTTTACAAAACCTCTGGTTTCGGGTGCACTGTAAATTTTGACTTTGCAAGCTTGTATCTCCAGTGTTTGGTGGCCAATTTTTAAATGCAAGGTATGTGGATCTAAGTTGAAGATTGATAAATTTAGCTGTCCACTCGGAGAGTAATGATATCTTATCATTTCGTTCATATTTCCAGTCAAAAGGGGGTACTTTTTTGAGACACTCGGTATATGTCAATGATTGTTATTCAATTTTTTAGCTCATTGATTTATGATTGGATGTTCAAGCTAGTGGACAGGTTGAGAGACTTCAAGTCAGAAGACAACAGATCATGCCCAGGGATAAAAGGTATGCTTCATTTAAATGTGATGTATTGTATACAAGGTAGAAAAAAGTTAACAAGTACTGACTGTTATACATTGTGAGTAAATGGCATGTTACCTTTGACAAAGCACTCTACCCTGACTACATAAACAATGGTATTAAGAGTTGTTTTTGATAGCTCATATTAGATCTTAAAATTCACCTTGCTTAAACATGGTCTCCTGTCCATAGTTACGAACATTTCTCCTGTGAGTCTAAACAATGGCTGAAAATTATTGCCATATTTTGTTAGTTTTCATATTGCAATGGCAATTACCTTTAAGTATGCATTATCCCCTTGGGAGGATGGAATCCAATTGATAATTTTGTTTCGCTGGAAATGATGACTTTCCAATTTCCTGAGATGACATGTGCCAAACCATTCACTGCTAAGGAGAAATATTTTTAGGAAAATTTGATTGTGATTTTAAACATTCTTGCAAGGTTTTTGAAGAATTAAAGGCTGTCTTAGATGAGAAAATTTGTTTGGTGAAATCACACATCTTTAATACCCAACAATTAGAAAAATGTCTATAAAAAGTGTGTATGGGAATCGGGAATTCCACATTCCATTCTGGTCCATGATTTACGTGTCATTGAAGTTTAAATTCAATGCCATTGTCAGTTTCAGAAATAGAATTTTAATTTCAATTCAGTTACAAGTAAATCATAGACCAGAATGGAATGTGGAATTCTCGTTCCCAAACATGCTGGTTACCATCATTTTCCTAATTTCTGGGTCTAAATGATCGATTTTACCAAACGATATATTTTCATCTAAGGGCCTGTTTATATGAGGAAAAACACCTCACCTGCCAGACCGGGGGCTGAGAGGTGAGATTCCACCTTCCCATAGAATTCTTTGTATTTTCATTTCACGTTTACATGACGAACGCAACACCACCGGTATAGTGAAATCCCACCTCACCAGAGGTGGGATCTCACCTGGGTGAGGTGAAATTTTTCCATATAAACGAAACACCACCGGTATGGTGAGGTAAATTGAAATTATTCGTTGATTCTTATTGGTCAGTTTGATCTGATTTCACGGAAGAGAGACTTTACTCCACATCGCCTCTCATCCCCGGGGCTGACAGGTGAGGTGAAATATCTCATATAAACAGTGGCTAAAATTTACCTCGCCTCCCAGCCCTGGGTCTGGCAGGTGAGGTGTTTTTCCTCATATAAACAGGGCCTAAGTTAGCCTTCGACTGAAAGATTAGCACCTTTGTTTTGAACATCGGCTAGGAACATTTTATTTCATTGCCCGCCCACCAAACACGTACATTTTTGACTCACCCGGTACTGTATTGAAATACAATTCACACTACAGGTGTTCCTTTGCCATTTCACTAATGTTATCTGCATAACGACTTTCCCATCAATGATTTAATCTCCATCTCATAGAGGAGGACATCAACAAAAACATAAAGAAATGCATTTCAAAAAGAGAATGTTCAAACAAGAATGGCATGAAGCAATTAGCTGAGAGCGACCATTGCTTGGCAGATGTGGCTAAGGACCTCCAACCTGACAGGGATATGTGAGTGTTTCACGTTGTTTGCACAGTTTCTGCTCAGATAATCATAAAGATATCAAAAGTGCTCTTTCTAGAATTGTAGCCAGCAGCCTAAGGTTCCCTTATTTTATTTTTTATTTATTTTGAAATTCTTTACCCAGGGATACAATTCAGTTTGAATAACTGTTTTACAATGTACCCTGCAACTAGAAATAAAAATAACCTAATAACAACAATCATCTAATCCTATAAATATATAAAACACCTATTAATAAAAACTTGAAAAGAAAAACGGAAAATTAAAACCAGCTTTCCTGGAATATTTTCAATTATGACTTTGGATGGAAGGAGCTAACTTGATATCAGAATGGAGTTTGTTCCATGTATCAACTCCGCATCAAGCAAATGAGTTTTGACCATAAGCTCTTCTCAATCAAGGTATAACTAAATCGCATTTCGTATTTCGTAAGACCCGACTGTGAACATCAGACAGTCGGAGAAGATCTGATATAGGTTGTCGGGTGCAAGTCCATTTAGGGATTCATATACCATGATAGATGTTTCCCTATGGACAAGCCTATCAACTGAGAGCCACCCTAATCTTTACAACAATGGAGCAGCCGATGAATCAAAAGGGCTGCCCGTGACAATTCTTGCAGCTCTGTTCTGCAATGTTTGCAAGGTATTTAGCTTAGTATCGCCACAGCATCCCCATACTGAGCAACGATAGCTGAGGTGTGGCTCTGCGATACTTAAATACATGTTCCTTAACGTCTCTTCTTGTCCAAATTGTTTGGCATATTTCAAAAGCCCAAGTGTTCGTGAGAATTTCGCCCTTGATTTATTCTATTGAAAAAAATTAGGCAATAACTTTTTGCACTTCTTATTTAAAAGTTTGCAAAGGTTCGATCCCTATGCAGGTATCTCTGCATTCTTATCATTTGAGTCAAGGACTTAAGAATGACATTTGATTTCCAGGGAGGAGATATCAAGTGGTGTCATGTTTCTGTCCGAGATGTTTCCAGATATGACGAAGCTGGAATTAGAACGATTCCTGTTTCTTTCGAAAGGTGACGTCGAACATGCAACACAAATCATCCTTGCAAAAGAAGCGCATAGTGACGATGAGATTGGTCAGGATTATTTATATGGTAAAGCAAAGCCAACTGCTGTTCAGGTAAAGGAGCGGTAATTTCTAATCTGGGGTACCAGGGTGGAGGATAATTTCGCACGATTAGAAAAAGTTTCATACCCCATCTTGAACATAGAAAACGTTTTTGTACCCCATTATTTTCCAGCAAATTGGTTTAATGCCTGATTCAGAAGTCTTTTTGCGTAAAACATAGACACATCGACAGATGCCAAGTTGTCTCAGGCGCACTGTGATCCAGAGCATGGAAAATGTCAAAACAAAAAACCTTTCAAATGCAAAAACCGTTACGCTCATCTTAAAGAGGATCTAAGCTATTCAGAACAAAAGTCCGTATTGACGAACGGGTGCAGGGAAGTTACAGTTTGAAGTTGACCAAACTTGTTATGTCATGTTTTTGTTTACATTTCTGGTCTATCACTTTTGAAATGGACCTAAACCAGAACCCCAGTCTTATATGAAGAGAGAACCCAAGCCTACTGTCATTTGATTTGTTCATCATTAGATTGTTTAGGACTCACAGTTTTCAATTTGTAGTAAATAGCTGACAAAACCCTGAAGAGACTAACCCTTCCTAGGCAACGCCGCAGAACTATTAGAAATTTTTTAAGATACCCGCTAAAAATATCAATCATCACCTTAGGAACACATACCATCGGCAGCAAAGACTGAACTCTCCGTCTCAGAAATGGACAAAGTTAAAGCGAAAATTGTAGAAAGGTAATACCATTCTTGTTTCAATAGGGACCTTTAGCAACCAGGACGGCAACGCCAACCAGAACGTCGTCTTCTATGATACAACCGAGTATAGTTTCCGACAAGTTACCTTCACATGTTCTTAAACAAGCCAAGGAAGAAGCTCCTTCTTCATCTAAATACTTTGGAACCTTCTTTTTCCTTGATAATTAACATTTAAAATTAATGAGTTTCATTTGTGAAGATCCAGATCTGAAAAACAGCGCGTTAAAAATGAGATTTCCAAGTTGTGCAATTGAAAAGGACAACTTCATAGACTCTCAAGGGAAGCAAATTCGAACGGAAAACAAGGAGTCTTTCCAAGCCGAAATTCGAAAACAAATGGCACGTTTGTGTTGCCGTTACAGTAGCCGTTCTAGTTGCTAAAGGAGGTCCCTAATATATTTAGAGTCGGGAACACCCCCAAAATAAGGCAAAAAACAATAAAAACTATATTTAGAATATATTTCACCTGATATTTGACCTTGGCTTGCGAGGCTCCTTCAGAGCTAAACCACAGGGTGTTCCAAAAAAATTGTGTCCTGTTTGTGTAGCTACTATGGAGGAGTTGTAGATTCAATCTTCTCTCTTTTTACACAGTTGCCTAGGTCAGGCTTCAGCTTAGAGTTTGAGACCTTGTAGCAGTCAATCGTACAAGCAGTTGCTTAATCATCGCAGAGAGAAGGCAGAATGAATAATTGCTTAAAACACAGCACTTCTGTTGCTCTCCAGCAACGTTAGAATAAAGTAAGTTTTCAAAGAAAGGTTTCTAGCATCGTATTAAAATGTTTGCTAAATGTTTTAAAGGGTTAGCAATCATGGCTAGGCCTTTTTACAAAACCTCTTGTTTCAAGTGCACTCAAAGATTCGACTTTGTGAACTCATATCTTTGGTGCTCGGAGGACAATTTAAAAGTGCAAAGTGCATTTAAGGTTTATTTAAGGCGCAGAAAATGCAAGGTCCATGTGCATTGAGGATCAACTTATTTGCCTATCGACTCAAAAAGTCCCGATATTTCATCATTTCGTCCCCTTCTTTCTTCAAAAAAGGGTACTTTTTTGAGACACTCGGTATATTGGAAAAAAGCTAAAGTAACCTAATTACGATTTGATAAATAGGCGCAAATGTTTCTCGTGCGATTTCTTCAATTTACAACATACTAATAAAAATCCCTATGATCTAAAATAAATATTTGCAATAAAACAAAGTGCATATAAATACTCGTCAAGTTGTTTGGATTTATAAATTGTAGATGCCATCTTACGCTCAGCTGAGAGACCATTACTAGACTTGGCATCTCTAAACGAGAAACATCTGTGTCCAATTATGGGGTTTTTCTTGAATGTCCTTAGATCAGTTGCTGAATTCCTAAGATTCCTTGAGATTAGCTGGGATGTCGTTGTGAACAGATTGTACATTAATTGTGGGGCAAGCCCGTGAAGAGATTCGAAGACAATTAAATTAATCATTAGATTCACAAATAGATTAGATAGTGGGTGGATGGGAATCCTACTGTGGCAGCTGCCCTTTGGTTCGGTGTTGTTCCGACTGGGATGGCGCGTGTGGCAGCTGCCCTTTGGCTGTCGGTCAGCGCGTGGGTGCTCCCTCCTCATTATCTTCCACCTGTGTTCTTCCAAATTTTCCAATGCTCACTGATATTGCTGCCGAACATCAGATGTGAGACAGACATTAAATCTTTCTTTGTAGTTGTTTTTTTCCTAATGGATTGTAATTAGTGAGTTGATGGGAACTTCGATGACCTAGTGTTAATTCCTGCCATGATCGGCACAGTAGTTGTATTCTTTGAGTTTTATCGTTTTAGTTGATTATAAAGAAGAGACTCACTACTGGTTAGTTGATCTGTGGTTTTCCAACCAAGCCGTTTTATAAGTAGCATGCCCGTATCCTTGGTATACGATTTTCAAATAGTGTATACATTCTTTTGGCTCAGCCGGTACAATTGCTTAGACGGGGGTTTATATCCGAGCAATTTTTAGAACATGTTACTTTGATGTTTCTCTTGTCATTTTCTAATTATTGAAACCATGCACCTCCTTCATTTTGATAGATATTCCTTTGAAATGGTTGGTTTAGAAGAAAAACAACGAAATCCTGTACTTCGAAATAATGTGAGTAACTGCTTTTCACCCGAGAGTAAATTTAGTAAAACTAAACCTGGTGGCCCAAAAAGGACTATCATCATGCAATTTAAAAATTTTGGTGGTATTTGGCCCGTAAAGGGGGCGGTGCTTCGTGATGGGCCTCTCAGAAGAGAGCAAATTCTCCGTGGCGAAATTTTTCATGGCGATATTTGTTCGTTTTTATACGGAAATACAACTAAAATTTTGAAATTGCATGTCGACTGCCCTTTTTGAGCTACCAGGCATAGTTCATACCTCTATCGTTCTCGCTATTCAGAAAGCAAATTTCTCAGTTTAGCTCTCGTCGAGACCTGGAGTACAACCAAAAACGATGTAGAGTAAAACTTTTCATGGGCATAGAAATACTGTTATTTTCCAAAATAATGGAAACAAGGTATCATCCGAAAGAGTTTAGCAAGCGGATCTTTATTCTTCAAAGCATCTTAATTTTTTCTGACTTAAAGAGACTTTATTAGTCCCTGTGGAGTTTAATGAATTTTCTTGCTTCACAAATCCCCCCTTCCCTTCTTTGCATAATTCGAAAGTGTAGACCTTCGAGGACAGTAATGTGATGTTAGATTCTGTGTAAAGTGACTGATTTGACCGTTGCCCGTCACAAAATGCACTGTGGTCAGTTTTTTACTCCTGTGCTTTCTTGATAAATCTTGACAGTAATTACCTAGACCAGTGGCTATTCCGGAGCGACTGTTTATGAGGAACAACCCTTGCCTTATTCTGCTTGCAGATTCCTAATCAGAAGGCAAGGTATCACAGTTTCGCAAGATGCCATATTTGTTTTACTAGAAAAATAAACAAGAAATTTCAAATAAGTCCCAAGGAACTGGATGCTACATTGCTTTCTTCTAAGATTTAGAACATGGCTGCTTCGTGGTAGCATAGCCTGCGTGCAGACTCTACTGATTTCTTTTCAGAGAGGTTCTCTTCCAGTAGAGTCTGCGCATCGGCGACCAAATCCTTGTTCTGAGCCACGCGCGATTCCCTCTCTTGAGGAACCATATCACTGAATTGGATTCAATAGAGCTACCTATAGAGTGGGAAGGCATAACACCCACACACAATAAGGTTTCATTGGCCAGCTTTGTCCATGGAAGAGCTAATTAAATACCTGCAGACTCGAACAAAGACAGAGACGCTCATGAAAGAAAGGGAATATGCGTCAGCCAATCAGGAAAGGTTCCATGTTTCTCAAGAACTGACAACAAGGATTTGGTCGCTGATGCGCAGACTCTACAGGAGGAAAACCTGTCTGAAAAGGGATCAGTACAGTCTGCACGCAGGCTATGGTAACAGAGCTGCAAAAAAGTATTTTCCTTTCTGGGAACCTGGTAAACGGGGAAAAAATTTCCTGCACTGTCAAATTAGGTTGTGCAAAATACATGATGTCTTTGCTGGCCACGATGTGCTAAAGGATTTTCTGACCAAGCTAGAGTTTTCAGTTTTTGTATATATAAAATTGTAGAATTCACAATATAATAAAGAATGCTCTACCGGGTGAGTCAAAAAAAGCGCCCGGCGTTTGAAAGGCTACTGCTCCCTGCGTATATAAGCATTAATATTTTGCAATATCTGATTAAATAGCTAACATGTTCAATTATTTTTAGAAATTTTCCTGGCTAGAATCGGTCACTCCGTTCAGATTCTGTAGGCGATTTTCTAAAATGAATCCCTTTGAGAAACTTTGAAAAACGTGCTAAAATTGCTAGCAAAAGTCCCTAATGTGTTTACCTCACAGCGATGACTTTCAGCACGCTTTAGCACGTGCTTTCATTTTGGGTGGTTGAAAAGTCTTCCCCCTGGTGTGAAGAACTCATTTAGGGGGATTCCATTCTCCCATGAGGACAAAATACATCAGCACATCCTAAAGTCATTATTACTAGGAAGGAGAACAAAGGGAAATTTTGCTTGCTGTTTTCGCTCGTTTTTGCAGAGTTTCGAAAGGGGCTTTCTGCAGAGAATCTCCTATTTCGCCGGGAAGGAATTACCGATTAAAGCCGGGTAAATTACTGAACCTAATTTGACATATCGGGGATAAAACAAGACAGTTTTCAACATCATTGCTATGATATTCAGGGATCAGGATTTTTTCAAACGCAGGGTGTTTTTATTGACTCACCCGGTATAAACCTCAAACTTAGAAATCTTCATGTAAATCATTTGCCATTTGGTAAAACATGTACCAAATTTAACTAATTAATAAGTGGTAAAAAATTTCACCAAATTTTTAGACTCAGTCATAAGAAGTATTATTAAAATCTAAAAGCAAAAATAAATTATCTGTTAAATAAATTATTTAACCTCACCAAATTTGGCTGAAACAGCAGCTCATCTTTTCAAGAAGAAACAATTGTTGTGGTCTATTCTTTTTGAAATTTTTGTACTGTACATTGGAATGAAATCAAATTTGTTGTAATTCAGATTTCTAGAATTGTGATTTGCACAGTCCAGTCCTGTGTACATTACTACTGCAAGAATTCAAAGAGAATATTTCATATTCTCCTGAGGTCTGGAAGACTGTGAGCATTTAAAACAAGAGTTCTGAAAAATTTTTAACTTCTTGGGAAAGAGACCATGATGTATACTGAGATCTCTGTGGAATAGGTGTGTTAAGTATTATTATGGCAGGGGCAAAAGAACCTCCAGCAATAACATTTTTCTGAATGTCAATTTTAAAAAATAAGCCATTGCAGCGTGCACACTGTAATGTAAGGGTTTTTAAAGTCCTTGGAACAACTGTAGAAAGTGCCAAATGTCTACAGAAGTGAGACAGTCCCTTTCATTGCTAGTTAGGTACTCATTTCACATTGCAAATATTAAGTTACAAGACCTTGCATACACTGACACTGTTTTCTCCTCCAAGAATTCTTGGATTCTTGACAAATATAGAATTTCTTAAGGATTCCTGGTTGAAAATCTTAGTCTTCAAGTTCTTTTCCAGGATTTTCATCATACCTGTGAATAATTCTTGAAAATTCTTAAGAAGTCTTGAGACTTCTTGAGAATTCTTGGCATGTTGATGTGTACAAGGCCTGTAACCTTTCATTTTTACTGGGGATTGTGATACATAGTATAGGAAAATCAACTAAGTTTTCTCTTTCTTCAAAAAAATGTAAAAACAATCATTTTCTACTTGTGTGAGCAAACTTTTCCTAGAAAATTTTCTGCCAAGGCTGAACATTTTCTGGGAACCTAGTTGCCAAGTTCCGATACTGTTTGCAGCTCTGCCTTGGTATGGGAGGACGTCTCAAGTTAGCACAGTGATCCAGCAAATGTAATAAATGCCAAAAAATGAAAGTTTTCAAAATTAATCAAACTATAGCTCATTTGAAAGAACAATGATTGACAATCAACTTAAAAGAAGAATTATCAAAATCGGACCAGTGAGAGCCAAGAAACTGATTTTTGAAGTTTAAGATATCACAAGTTTACAAAGTTCTCATCAAAAAGACAATGAACACTCAATTTAGGCTAACTTCAAAATTCAATTTCTCTGCCTACACTAATCCGATTCTTGAAATTCTTGTTTTATTTTGATCGTATACATCTCAGCATCATTTCTGATTCATATAAACGAGAAGAAAATTGAGAAATTTCACGGATTTCGCGAATTGCGAGATAGTACTATACTAAAGGATAAAAACCTATATTTTGATAAAAACAGTTAAAAATCTAAAAGACGGGGTCAAACGGTGTCTTAGCAAAAAATATAATAATCAATTAGAACATGTCTAGGGTGTATCTGCCAAAGGATATGTTCAGGAACCTTCTGCGAAAAATTTTATGAACGTTTCAGAATGTGAGGTCATTTTCTTGAAAACGACATGTGGTTGCATGTTGAATCGGTATTGTTTTATGTTGATTGAATTACTGTTTAAATAATGCCCTAAACTCATATCAAATCAAAGCAAAGTCAATCAACTGAGTTGTAAAAATTCGCAATAGTCGGAAAAATTGAAAATCAAGATACAGTGGATTGAAGGAACAACACTTCTTGATTCTCGTTATGATGTCTGAACTGAATGTTACGTCAAGCAATATCAAGTTCTGTTTCGTACCACAAAGTTCTTTCTCGTCAATATTTAGAGTTTGAAAATTTGACTTATTGCTTGCTCTTGAGCTTTAGTATACTAGTTGACTGTTGTTGGCCGTACTCTCTTCAGTACAAGAACAGATGGTCATTGATCTGATTGATGATTTTAAGAAGAAGGCAAAAATCTTTTATTCTGTTGTGCTACTTTGATGTTTGCCTCACAGTTCCGAGAACGTGCACAATACTTACCTATCAACGTTGATGAACTGAAGCATTTCACATGTTTTATGATGCTGCACTTAAAAATCAATTTTCCCCGCGTAAAGATTTTCGTCTGTACACCAAATGTTTGCCCATAACTAGGAGCTGTTTGAAGTTCTCATTAAGTTCTCAAAAAGGCTCTCTAATAGCTGATCGGTTTGAAAGCGGGCCAGACGCCTTAAACAAACATGTTTGGAGCTGGCCTAGGATGAAGAGCAAGACAAACGTCTGTGCAACTCGACTTACATGACTCTTCGTCAGAATGCTCATAGCGTCTGCCCTGCTGTAGTAAAAGCGAGCCACATTCTGAAAAAGTACCCTCAAAGTCGGACGATGATGACACTGGAACTCAAGGGGAAGAATTAAGTCAAGCTTTTATAGTCTTAATAATAGTGACGAGAAAGAACTTTGTTGTAAGAAACAGAACTTGATATTATTTGACATAATATTCAGTTCAGACATCATAACGAGAAACAAGAAGTGTTGTTCCTTCAATCCACTGTACGCTAAAGTATCTTGATTTTCAATTTTTCCGACTATTGCGAATTTTTACAACTCAGTTGATTGACTTTGCTTTGATTTGATATGAGTTTAGGGCATTATTTAAACAGTAATTCAATCAACATAAAACAATACCGATTCAACATGCAACCACATGTCGTTTTCAAGAAAATGACCTCACATTCTGAAACGTTCATAAAATTTTTCGCAGAAGGTTCCTGAACATATCCTTTGGCAGATACACCCTAGACATGTTCTAGTTGATTATTATATTTTTTGCTAAGACACCGTTTGACCCCGTCTTTTAGATTTTTAACTGTTTTTATCAAAATATAGGTTTTTATCCTTTAGTATAGTACTATCTCGCAATTCGCGAAATCCGTGAAATTTCTCAATTTTCTTCTCGTTTATATGAATCAGAAATGATGCTGAGATGTATACGATCAAAATAAAACAAGAATTTCAAGAATCGGATTAGTGTAGGCAGAGAAATTGAATTTTGAAGTTAGCCTAAATTGAGTGTTCATTGTCTTTTTGATGTGAACTTTGTAAACTTGTGATATCTTAAACTTCAAAAATCAGTTTCTTGGCTCTCACTGGTCCGATTTTGATAATTCTTCTTTTAAGTTGATTGTCAATCATTGTTCTTTCAAATGAGCTATAGTTTGATTAATTTTGAAAACTTTCATTTTTTGGCATTTATTACATTATTTTGTCATTCTGGATCACTGTGGTTAGGTTTCAAATTCTGCTTGAAATTTTTTTATATAGATTCAATGGTGACGGCCTCTTATTTCGTTTCAAAGTTCCCCTTCGATCTTCATCGCTTTCAGAATGCATAGTTTCTCTGCGAAATCAGCCGTTTTCAGAACATTGCCGAAACTTCAGTTGCCCAAAAGATTACGTCCCTAATTTTCAACAGGGTTGAGTCATTCAACTTGCGATTCTTTTGATAGGATTGTAAAAAGACAACGAGATACTTAAACAGTAAAGTTGTGAATACGAAAGGTGAACGGTACACAGAAATCAAAGATCCAGAAACAGGAGAACATAGGCAAAGGAATTCCAGAAGTGCTAAGAAGAGTACTGAACATTAAAGCGAGTGCTCTCAACTCATGGTGAGTAAACTTTGCTTTGTCGAGTGTTTTGAGATCGACACGCTTAAATGGCACCAGGTGAGTCAATAAAAAAGACCAGCGTTTGAAAAAATTGCTGCTCCCTGAATTTTAAATCAATGATATCGACAAAGGTCTTGTTTTATTCTCGATATGTCCAATTAAGTTCCATAATTTACCCGGCTTTAAACGGCCCTTCCATCTGATCAAAATTGGAGATTTTCTGCAGAAAGCCTCTTCCGAAAGCCTGCAAAATCGAGTGGAAACAACAAGCAAGATTTCCCTTTGTTTTCCTTCCTAGTAATTGTGACACTTGGATGTGTTCATGTATTTTGTCCCCTTGGGAAAAATTTGAATCTCCCTAGTTTAAAGCTTTCCATATTAGGAAGAAGAATTTTTCAATCCCTCAAGAGGAATGCACGTGCTAAAGCGAACTGAAGTCATCGCTGTGAAGAAAACATCTCAGGGAAGCTTGCTCGTACTTTTAGCACATTCTTTAAGGCTTCTCGAAGGAAATTTTGTGGAAATGAAACTATTACCGCGAGACGGAACTTTAGATTCTTCTCTTAAAAGCCACTTTTCGCTTGCACGAAGCACTTTCGTGTGAACAATTTTTTACAAAAACGAAGGTTTTTCTCTCCGTTTTGTACAAAAACGCAATAGTGTGAACGGGGCCTGAACTCAGAAACAGTGATATGCAGCATTTCAAGAGCACCATTATTTTCCTGTTTCCTGCTGAATTGTAACCTGACGACCATATCATGTTCCATGAATCTAACGCTGGTCTTCTCATTTCACAAGAGCTGTTAGGTTTACGGGTTTTCAAATTTATCGTTTTCACCGATCTCTAAGCATCACCTATCACCTATTGGAGATAATCGTTAATTATTCAATAGCAATCGAACTTATGAATTCATTACCATGCTTAGTCTATTCGCCAACCAGTTAAGAAAGGCGTTAAATTGCTATCACGAATTCTCAAAATGCAATGCAGCAGTGTTGTTTCATAACACGCCTATTGAGATGTTAATGTTGCCGTACTAACAAGTTGCATTTTTGCGACTTTCAAAACTCGCCTTTTTGCTTTGTCTTGAAAGAAGCATGTTTATTCATTGAATGCAATTTTTACTTGTTTGTGGATCCGTTGATCGCACCTATCTTGAAGCTGCAGCTCAGATCCTAACGTATTTCAAACATGCAGCCCTGAAGAAGTCATGTTGTTCTGGAGCAGACATTCATGCTGTTCTACAAGGGATTGAATATTAAAGAAACGCGTAGGAATTTTGCAGATGCTCTTACGTTAGCTCATTGTACTGCTAATAAGTCAGATTTAGGAGTTGATAGTGAGGACTGCACTTGGCGTAGCTTGTTAAAAGCTGTAATCTTCAAATTTATCCAAAAACCAAACGTTTCAAATTATTTTATGTGCCTTGCATGGTGACAGAATCTGGAAGACAGAATGTGGAAAACCAATTGACATTGGATTGCAATAGTAAGGATAACACTTGGCAGTGCTCGTTTAGCAGTTAAAAACTGGAACATTCAAATCAAATATATCAAAAATCGAAACATTGAAATTATCATTCATGCCCTGATATATGGAAAAGGACCTTGAAAAGTATTGGCATTTGGAGTGTTTCGTACAGTTTGGCATAGACACAGCCACGTAAAGACCAAGGGCTATCACCGGAGCAAATATAGAATGAGTCCATAATATCAAACATGAAAATGCGAAGACTCAGTTCAATTCAACTTATCACTTTCACCTCCTAACAGGATCACATTTTCACATGATAAACACAGGAAGTCATTTGTTTTCAAGAGGTGCGAACTCCAAGAACATTGCTCCACTTTGAAGTTTAATTTATTCGTTGTTTGAAATGAGCATACTCAGCTTTTGATAACTCCTTCCAACCTTTCACAAAGGAAGGACCACATACCAGGAACTAGAGAACAGGAACTAAAGAGGCAACCTCGTGGCACAGAGTGCACAACACGCGTGAATTGGCTAAAGAGCCTTATGCTACAAATGTGAGGTACTTGAGAGATGAAAACATGGAACAGGCTTTTATTCAGGCTTATACTGTTTGCATTCGCTGTTGCAGTTTACGTGTTTTTTGTCATGCAGGTATTCACCCGCAAAATCCCGCGTTACACACATGAAGGCACTCCACAGGGCAAAGCCACGCAAAAGAAAGTCATCGTGCTGGTATCGCAGCCTCGAACTGGATCGTCATTCCTTGGTACGTTTTTAAACGAATTTGAGACTGTCTTTTATCTTTATGAGCCATTCAAAGCTTTGATGACGTTGTCTGACAGGACCATGGTAACCTCTGACAAATGGCAAATTTACAAAACATCGACTATACCCTTCTTGAGAGAATTATTTCGTTGTCAGTTCACTCGATCATATGAAAATATCCTCACGAAGAACTTCGACTCATTTTTCAGACATTTTAGTCGCGCTCTCGATAATTTATGCGGCAACATATCGTCAAGCAATGCTAATGTATGCAGCGAGCCTCGTTCGCATGTTTTTAATTATCTCTGCCAGACGCATGACACGTTGTTCGTCAAGTTCCTAGAACCCAGACTCCCAGTGAAGTTATCAAGATTATTTGAGCTGATGTCAAATGCAGATTCTTTTTATGTCATATATTTATGGAGAGATCCTCGAGCCTCGTTTTGGTCAATGCTGAACAAAGGATGGATTAGTGAAACGGTAGATGCTCGCTTCGAGAAATACATTGCTGAGAGATGTAGCGAAATGAATTCGAATTTGCGTGATATTCGAAATATGAATCGGGATGAACGTAAGATTTTAATTCTACGACAAGAGGATTATGTAAGGAGACCACATGAGTTCTTCAAGATTCTTTCGAACTATATAGAAATGGAATTCCCAGCCAAGGTCAGGAATGAGTTTATTGGTAAAATGCATAACAGTTTTGGATGCTTACAGAATGGATCTTTTAGAGAAAACCTGGACTCGGAGTGGCTAAATTGGCGCATTGGAGCAGACGAGAGCTTAATTCGTTTAGTTGAACAGCATTGTCAAGGATCAATGTTGGACATGGGATATTTGGTTAGTTTAGATTTTGATAATTATAGAAATTGCGAGACCATTGTTATTGATGATAAAGAGCATAGTGAAATTGATATTTTTAGTGAGAACGAAATTGATGATGATGATGAGGACCAATGAAGAAATATAGCAACTGCTTTAAAAAAGCAATGTTTGTCAAAGCAGTAGACGAAATCGGCTTGTTTACACCCGTTTCAAGTCATGTGATCAATAGCCTGCCGAAACATCATTTGATTTCTCTGACATATTTCATGCCATGCAATGCTTCCCAATAAAGTCAGTGCAAACGATGTATTAAAGTATGGTAGAGCCGCACTTTCGATATTGTTGCCCAGTATGGGGGGTATGCGGAATCACGGCACTAGACAAGCTACAGAAATTTCAAAATGGTGCAGCCAGAATAGTAACCTATAGCCCTTACAACGCTTCTGCTCTTCCTACTTGGCTGGCAGAAAGTTAATGATTTGATTGTAAAAGAAACTTTGAAAATGTACAAGTGTACAAATGATGAGGCTCTCTCTTACCTTGCATGCCTATTCGACAGGTTATCAGTGTCCCGTTTCTACGAACAACATGTGGCCAATAATGCTTTTCTTTTAG
The DNA here is from genome assembly GCA_964020215.1 of Aurelia sp. 3 sensu Dawson et al. (2005). NCBI lineage: Eukaryota > Metazoa > Cnidaria > Scyphozoa > Semaeostomeae > Ulmaridae > Aurelia > Aurelia sp. 3 sensu Dawson et al. (2005). Next base: position 14,183,162 of record OZ026577.1, read on the forward strand.
AGGGGCGAAACTATGGAATGGCCTTGACGCAAAATCAAAATTAACAAAAAATTTCAAAAAATTCAAATCCTGTCTCGAAAACTCCAGAGCATAAAGGTCCCCTTTATATTCCTGCTGATCAAGAACTTTTAAACTACATTTACTTTATTTTTCTACCTTGTATACACTCAAAAAAATAGGGGTGCTACGAGGGGTTTTTCAGAAAACGATGGGGTTTTTATAAGAACCCCTGGCAAAGGGTTTTTGTTACCACCTCCAGGGGTTGCGTATTTGTAGGCTGCTGAAAAACCCCTGTGGGTTCTTGTAATACACCCAAAAGGTTTTTTAAAAAACCTACGTAAGGGGTTCTTTTAAAAACCCCAAAGAAGGGTTCTTGGAAAAACCTGTAAAGAGGGGTTCTTTCAAAAACCCATGATAAGGGTTTTCTTAAGAACCTCCAGGGGTTGCCTGTTTGTAGGCTGCTGAAAAACCTCTGAAGGTTTTTCTTGGTACCTCTATTTTTTTGAGTGTATTTTTTTGAGTGTATTGTAAATGTTTTAATGTTTTATCTTCTTTCATTGTACAGGGCAGCTTGTAAAGCAATTTATGCATATGTAGTTGTAGCTTTACCCTGTTTAAATAAATAAAAATGAAATGAAATGAAATGCGAGGTTGTGCCATGAGTTCAAAAAGTATGGTCACATGACTTGAAATGTGTTTAACCCTATTTTACCCGGGGGGGCCATTATGGCCCCCCACTTGAATTATCGACTATAGCTCTCAGATGGAAGAACCTAGAGAACTGAGACTAAGGTGACTTTGCCTAAAATTCAACAGCCTATCAAATTTTTAATGTTCCATTGTCATAAATTTAGTCACGTGACAATAACAATACCTTATTTGGAGAGTAGTTTCAAAGAAATTGACAAAAACTGTTATAATTCTCTGGTTTTCAATTAAATCGTTCTGAAATTGGTACCAATCGATTGGTCTTTGAAAGAGCTTTCATTTGATATATAATTTTTTTATATTTGCTGACATCAGCAAAAGATAATTTCTATGACGTCATCCATTTTGATGACGTCATATTTATAATGAATAATGATGAATTTTCAAAAACTTACTTTTAATCAATATAAAATCACATTTTCTTTATTTACACTATTTCATAAATTTTTAGACATTAAAATCCAAAATTATTAGCACTTTCTCTGTTTTCAGTACTGAAGCTTATGTGTCACCACTTGACACCTTTTGGTTGCCTAGCAACAAACCACGTGACCAATTAAGACCGGAATTGTTTAATTGGCTTCTTAATGGTTGTAGGTACAATTCTGGAAAGTTTCAGCAGCATTTGAGTTACAAAAACAGACCGGGAAAAAACACCAAAAAATTTGCCCGGGTAAAATAGGGTTAACAAGCCTTAGCCTATTATGGCTATGAGCTCAGATTTTTAAAAAGATCCTTTAGAATTCTATTGTCGCAAGGAAACTTTTCAAAACAATTGAAAGCCATCTTAATTTCTAAACTTTTTGACAAAATATGAAATAATTGTCAAGGAACCGATCGTCTATGAATGTCTACAACATGGTATCAAGCAACGCTGAAATTTAAAAAATTATTCTAGAGATTTCTAAAAAGGTCAAAGGTAGATTTATGAATAGGTAGAACACGGACAGATTTTGTAATACAATAGCGACAGTTGCTTTAACTGACTTCTCAGTTCAAACTGATTAGCGGCTGCAGACAAAGAATTTTCTCTCAACCCGTAAATCAAAACAAACACGGCCGCCAAACGTTGGCCCCAAACAGCAGGCATCAACTTCGCCTTGTACAAGCGAAAGGTGGTTTGTAAGAGGAGTTATGTGCTTATAAGGAAAGAAGAAGGGCAAATCTAAAGTTCTGCCTCACGGAGTATGTTCATTTGATTCAGAAACCGAGAAGAAGGCATTATAATTCTCGGATATTTAGAGCTTAAATGAAACAGTTATTACACAGCTCCTGAATCAAATAAACAAAATCCGCAAGACAGGGCTTAAGATTTGCCCCCCTTCTTTCGTTATAAGTACGTAACTTCTCTTGAAAGCTACCTTTTGCTTGCACAAGGCGAGAATTTGGCCTGATGATTTCGGTCCAACTTTTGCGGTCGTGTTTGTTTGATTTACTGGTTGAGAGAATTTCTTTTGTCTTCAGTCGCTAATAGACCTTTTAGCTATTCTAGGAAAGAATCCGAATCGAACGATGCTATGATGCATTTTGAAGAATTTTCGAATGTGTACAATTGAGATAAAAGCTCCAACGCCACTCAATCGAACCTTGCGTATAAAATTGTATAAAAATAACGCTCGATCCAGGCTCTTTTGAGGTGTCAATCAAACCAACTTTTGCTATTGATAACAAAATCTGTCTTTGTTGATAAGTAGCTAAAGTTTTTTTCAAGTCATTCAATTAAAAGAAACAGGTTATAGAATTTCACTTCACACCCACCTTTTACACCAGTTTATAGATTTAGAACCTATGGTCTGTTTTGAAGGATTTTGAGTTGAAGTATTTTGTAAAAATCCCTCGTAATTTCATAACGATTTAACCGATTGAGCTAAACTAAATTTTCTTACCCAAGTTGATATGTAAGCTACCCCGCTATCGCAGCTTTTAAGGATCTGACAGATGGTTTCAGAGCTATAAGTTTCCAAAGTTTATACATTTTTCTGACTCACCTGGTACTAAAGGGAGCTGCCATACAGTTTGAAACAGAGAGGGGGCGGAAGGGATAAAACTGTTGGGCTAGCAAACTCTTTCAAGTGATAAACAAGGGGTCATGAAGATAATTGTTTACAATGGCTGCGGTCACACTAGGTGCTTTATCCCTTTATTTTCTTTCGAAACAATGAGCTTACAACGCTGTGGTATGCGTCCACTCTTCCTGTTCATATACAACGCTGTTACAAAGTTTCGTTCTTTGGGCAAGAATCCTATAGTATCCAAAACAACGGGATAAGCAAGGTGCTGACCTGAATTAGAGCATCGTTGAAGCAAAATGAACCAATCATGATTTACCAAGATAATCACGTGACGACTACTTTCGCTAAGGGGTGTTTCATTCTTCCAAAAACGCGTACGAGACTTTTTAATACAATAGGATTTCTAGGGATTTTTGACGGATTTTTCTTGAGAACAAAAGGATTTTGGCCAAAGGTGTACGGGACTTCCAAAATGATACGCAGAGTGATACGCCCCTCAACTTTCGCGTCGAAAAATTTGCCACAATACAGGCAGGCAGCTTGCAACAAACAAGATGGGCACAGTGTGACCGGGTATCATTGTATCGTTATAATGCCGTACTTTTCTGATGACAAAGATGAATTTAAAGAAAGTGAAAAAATTCAGATTATAAGGGGATTAGATTCTAGTTTGACCGAAGCCAAGATTTTGCAACTGTTTAAAAAACTTCAGCATCTTTTTTACTTCCCTCTTTATGATTGATATTGCTCTCCATCTGTGTTTCTCATACACTATTATCTGGAAGTTGATAGCCCGCAATTTCTGTATTGAGAACATGATGCAACGTGAAACTGTGCAGTGAAAAAACTTTTTCTTGAAGGAGTTTCTCAGCCACGCAGTTCATTTTGAAGCTCTGGGGTCATCAATGTTTTTGCAGATATCTGGCTTTCAGCATACGTTTCAAATCTTTTAAAGGAGGGTGTAAAATATATTCACTGACCTATTTCTTTGAATTGAATGGCTTCAAAGAAACTTTAGTTATTTTGCTATAATTCTGCCGTTAGACTTTTTTCTGAAATCTTCAATATTTTCAGAATTACAGTGCTTTTCTTCTTTTTGAGAATTCGAGAAAAATTTTCTAGAAAACTTAGGCCCCGTCCACACGTATACGTTTACGTTTTGTAAACGCATAGAATGTTTTCCGTCCACACTGATCCACTAATCGTTTATGGAGCGTTTTAGCCTGTCCACATGTAAACGCCAAAACAATGGGAAATGAATGATGAGAATGACATCTATGACGTCATCGTTTACAAAAGTATGCGTTTACGACCGTCCACATGAAAACGCGAAAACATTGTTTTAATTAAACTGCAAATGATTGGTGAATATGAAGTCTGTGACGTCAACGTTTACGAAAGTATGCGTTTACGACCGTCCACACGGAGACGTGAAAACAGCGTTTTCAAAAGTATCCACTTTGGAAAGCGTTTTCGAATGTATGCGTTTAGGATAATTTGAAACGCCGTTTACGTGTGGACGCAAGGTGTAAACGCATTAGAATGTATGCGTTTACAGACGTAAACGTATACGTGTGGACGGGGCCTTGAAATTCTCGTTATTTCTAAACCGTTTTAACGCACAATGAAATAATTTCCAAGAAAACCATAGTTCATGAATGTTTACAATATGATATCAAGCAAACATCCGTTTCTTTTGTGGTTCATGATATAGAAGTTTGATAACGTCACATCCTCAAATGAGGTGAAATACAAAATGCGTTGTCATTTCAAAAATATTCCAAATTTGCGACAAGTCCAACGGTAAAATTATGGATAACAGTTAGAAAAAAATTTTCATAGTATTTCACACCCACCTTTTTACGTGGATTTAAAGATTTGGAACCTATGCTGGAGCTATCTGAACAGTTTTTATTTCTTGAATTGGGCTAAATCATTTTACGGCGAATTTTGAAACACACCCACCTCTGTTCTATGCTGTTTGATGGCTCCCTAACCGTCAAATCTTTTTCAGCGAGGGTTTGACTGAGCTCATTACCTTGTTGAGTGCATAATCTTGCCTATGTAAGTGTGGCTCAGTTTCTTTAAATTCACAAATGAATTTTATCTCCCACAAATATTGGAATGACCTGCAATGATTGATTGTCGGCAATACGAGCTGAATTTGCAGCAATATTCCCTCTCAATAATAGTAATTAAAACTGTTGGTTTTTTTTTAAACATAGACACGCTTTTCTTTGATGAGAAATCTAAAATCAGGCAGACCCAGTACTGACAGTATCTTTGAATTCAGTACTGACAGTTTCTTGATTTGATATCAGGCGCGGATCTAGCAATATATGTGACTGGTTTGTTGCGCCGAAGGCGCAATCGACATGGGGGTCCGGAGGCGAAGCCCCCGGAAAGATTTTTGGGGCCACGCCCTTTTATTCCATGGGAAACGCCCTTTTTCTTAGGGAACGCCCTTCTTGAAGAGGAAACGCCCAGTTTCAATAAATCCAATGCAATACAATGGCCATCCGACTTCTAGGTATTGTCTGAAGCTACCCTTAGCAAGTAACGACCATACTCCTTCAGAACTTATCATCAGGCAAATACGTTGACACAAATTGTACGCTTAAACTTCGATAAATCTGATAAATGTAATTCACACGACAAATTGATTTACGTGTTTCTCCTGATTTCATTTGTATCACCATGTTCACGGTCTGCAATACAAATTTAATGTTTTTTCTAAGCGGAACCTTACCCTGCTCAACTTTCTCACAAAAACAGCAAGATTTTCTTTCTCTAAATTCCTTAACTTCGTAAGATTCGTTCTTAAGATTTCCAAATCTGCAGCCATGTGGGGATCGCAAATTTCAAACTACGAACGTCCATTGACTCACAGTAGTGAAGTATATTGCACGATGTTTGACCACAACCACTGTGAAACCTATGGATATCCCTTGCGCAACCTTGGGCGGGTTTGACCGAGTTCTGACCGGGTCAGAAGCTCAAAATGAATGGGTGACCGGGTCAGAATTTCCTTCTCTTGCGCAACACTAAGTTCCTCAGTGAGTAAGACAATACTCGTATTGAAATAGCATACACCGGCTTGGCAACTGCTATCCTCACTCAATTAGCAAGGATTACGTTTGCATTGAAAAGCCAAGTTGGGATGATATTGACAAGCAGACACTGAAATTCAATATTGCGCCTTCGCATAAAAACATTTAGGCTGTAGACAACGGTAAATACGCACTTCACGGAGAAGACGAAAATTTGGAGATAAAAATATTTATAACTCTGAAAATCTGACCGGTTTGTGCAAACTGTTCGACCCGGTCTGGATCCGCGCCTGGATATACTAGCCTGCGTGCAGACTCAACTGATTCCCTGAAGAGAAGTGAGGTTCCTCCTCCAGTAGAGTCTGCGAATCAGCGATACAAAGCGAATCGATCTAATCTGAAACACCACGGAAGTGGAACACAAGTGAACACAAGTGGAACACAAATGAACACAGATGAGCACAAGGGGAACACAAATGAACACAAATGAACACAAGTGGAAAACAAATACAAGTGGAACAAATTTGAACACAAGTGGAACACAAATGAACACAATTAGAACACAAACGTTGGTGTAAAAAACGGGGAAATTTCTTCAAATTTTCAAGAATTTATACCAAAATTGCTACCTTTCTCCAAAAAGAATTCCGAGAGGAATATTTTCTCTGCAGAAAAGGCATGGAAGTACGAGGGGCATATTATCATTCAATAAAGCGTGTGACTTTTTCTGGACCTCTACAATTTTTCATAGATTTTTCTTGATAACAAAAGGAGTTTACCAAAAAGGCGTACGAGCTTATTTGGGAGTGAGAGAGAAGGGAATGAATGCTTTACTTTCCTTGTATGTATTTTTTTTGCTGCGAGCTCGAAATACCAAACTGAACTGGTTACTAGGGAAGTGAATGATTAACAACGTTGTTTGGCTTCTTTCTACCGGGGGAATACAAAGATTATCATTCTACAATACATTTTTTACGCATTTGGTCTTTCAACGAAGCAAAATATAGTTGGATGTCTAACTTGGCTATTCAAGTGTGAAGAATGTGCTTAAAATTTTATCAATCATGTCAAATGAAAGAAATGTTAGTAAGGATGGTTCCCCCGTCCAGTTTCACAGCAAACTCCCAAATAATCTCGTACGACTATTTGGTAAACTCCATTTGTTATTAAGAAAAATCAATGAAAAATTGTAGAAATCCAGTATAGAAAAAGTCGCACGCTTTATTGAATGATAATATGCCCTTAGAATTTATATGCCCTTTTATATGCCCTTTATATGCCCTTTATATGCCCTTTATATGCCCTTTTTATATGCCCTTTTCTGCTGAGAACATATTCCTCTTAGAATTCTTTTTGGAGAAAGGTAGCAATTTTGGTATAAATTCTTGAAAATTTGAAGAAATTTCCCCGTTGTTTACACCAACGTTTGTGTTCTAATTGTGTTCATTTGTGTTCCACTTGTGTTCAATTTTGTTCCACTTGTGTTCATTTGTGTTCCACTGGTGTTCATCTGTGTTCATTTGTGTTCACTTGTGTTCACTTGTGTTCATTTGTGTTCCACTTGTGTTCATTTGTGTTCACTTGTGTTCCAATTGTGTTCATTTGTGTTCACTTGTGTTCCACTTGTGTTCATTTGTGTTCACTTGTGTTCCACTTGAGTTCATTTGTATTCACTTGTGTTCCACTCGTGTGGTGTTTTAGATCAGATCAAGCGAATCTGCTGATATCTGCATTGGCATATTTTGATTTAATTGGCGTGTGCCTAGATAAACTCAGCTAAATAGATCCTATTGTGTGGGGGCTTGCCAACCAACAAGTTTCTTCGCATGAGCAAGCTTCTTTCTACATGCAAATACTTTGCAAAATCTGCACGAGCGTTTAAACGCATACAAAAGATTGTGCAATGTGAACGCAGCCGTAAGCTGAGCTGCACTGCTTTCGGTACGAGGTTTTTATGTGGTTTATCGAGCTGGTTGTCCCTTTATTTCAGCTATCCGTTGATAGTATGGATTTATCGTGCCGCCAATAACATAATACACATCACGAATTTGATGTTGATCTACACTTTTCACTTCAAAGTAGCCCGTGTATTGTTTTCGTCAATTAATTTCAGCGCAATCTACCAGTTGCTTCCCAAAATCAAGGCTTCCGATCTGAAAGCCTGAAATTGCTTTTCATATCAGATTGCTCTATGTAAGAAATAACTATTGGTTTCTCGTGACAGCGGATTGCTTTCAACCCACCGCTATTCATCACCACATAGGAGCCGTCATCAGTGAGAGATCAGATGTTCAACTGGATCCTGGTGATCGAAAAAGTAGTCCAATTTTCCAAAGAAGTCCAATGAGGAGCTCAAAGTTTGTGTTAAAGGAGCAGGGTCACGTAACCGTAAAAAAACCTGTTATCTCTATGATCTATATTGTTGTCCACACGTGGCCATTGTGTTCCGCTCAGATTTTGGTGGATGGGGTGAATCCACGATAAAGTCACTTCTAAAATCCACCAATATCTCTGCAATCCTACAACGTAAGAGTGTTTGGTTTATTTCTCTAGAAAATTCAAGAGTCCATCTTCAAAATAACACCTATATTTTGAGAAAAGTAGTGGAAAATCTCTGTGATATGGACTATCAAAAATACTGAAAAATCATCGTTTCGAAAGAAGTTTGTTTACATTACGCGACCCTGCCCCTTTAAGGATAGGATAATTTGTAGTGGGGAACTGCATCTGCTTCTATACAGCATATTGCGCCAAGATCTCTTTGACCAGCTCTTAGATACTGATCGATTCAATGTTGCCAATGTATATCTGAAAGAATTTTGTCCTTTACTGTTGTTTGGTAATCGGAATTTGGATACAGTTGCAAACAGAACGATATTAGAAGCAACAATTTCCTTCATCAAGGCCTCGGCAATGTTAAATTAATGATAGAGCAGCACTCCCTTTTCTTCTTCTCACTTTAATTTTCCTTTTGTTGTTTCAACTTTCAGTTGAATTGCAAGTGGCATTCATGATGAGGACCCTGTGACATCGTGTCTTTCATCGTCATGAATGTCACAGTTTAATGTAATTTTAGTTGTGTAGTTTTAGACAACTTGTTGTTTCTAATTGATAAATAAAAAAATCTACTTCTTTGTAATTTCCCCCCTGCTTGTCGACAATTTACAAGCAAGTTTGAAGTTACCAGGGTGGAAAGATTTACCCTTTTTGTCGCGGTAAACTCATGACTTCTCTTAAAAGCCACCCTTTGCTTGCACTAGGCGACAGTTTGCCCTGCTGGTTTCAGGCTACTTTTGCAGCTTTCCTTGTTTTGAATTAGTGGTTGATAGAATTTCTTTCGCCTGCAGTTGCTAATCGCGTTAAATTGCGTTATCAGGCAAAAACAACTGATACTGTTGTGTTGCATAATCCTTTGTTTTTGGACAATCAATTATGAAATATTTTTATATCAATGCATACCCAGGGTACTCTACTGAAAAAATTACTTTACAGAGCAAAGGGCACAAATCTTTCCAATCTTTAAAAAGGTGGGTGTAAAATTGTATCACATTTTCCTATGAATTGAATGACTTCAAAGGAACTTTCAGTAATTTGCTGTAAATTTGCCGTGGCAATGTTTTGATATCTTGATCATTTTCAAATTGGCGGCATTTTGATTTTTTCGTAAAGATTCATCAAAAATTTTGAAAAATTGAAATAATCGTAAATCCTAAATTGCTCGAGGAAAATTGATACAATCAACAAGGGCAGATTTTGTAATACAATAGCATCAGTAGCTTTGGTTCACACCTCAATTCAAAGCGATTAGCGAATGCAGACAAAAGAAATTCTCTCAAGCAGAAATTGAAAACAAACGAAACCGCAAAGTTGCCCTGAAACCAGTACGGCAAACTCTCGTTTGGTGCGGGCGAAGGGAGGTTTTTAAGAGAAAGTATGTGCTTATAACGACTGAAGAGGGGTAAATCTAAAGTTCTGTCTCGCGGATTTTGTTTGTTTGATTCAGAAACCGAGCAGAGGGCATTTCAATTTTTGCATACTTATTGCTCAGACGTACGCAGTCACTCCTCAGCTCCTGAATCAAATAAACAAAATCCGCGAGACAGAACTCTAGACTTACCCTTCTTCTTTCGTTATAAGCACATACCTTCTCTTAAAAGCCTCCCATCGTCCGCACCAAACGAGAGTTTGCCGTACTGGTTTCAGGGCAACTTTGCTGCTTCGTTTGTTTTCAATTTCTGTTTGAGAGAATTTCTTTTGTCTGCATTGGTTAATCGCTTTGAATTGAGGTGTGAAACAAAGCGACTGATGCTATTGTATTACAAAATCTGCCCTTGTTGATACAATCTTCATGAAAACCGTAATTTATAAAGGTCTACAATATGGTTGCAAGCAGAAGTCTGTAGTTCTTCTGGTTATGGATTTATCAATTCGATGACGTCACTGCTTCGAAATAACTCTGTCAGAAAGAACGTTATAGCCGTGGAACTTCTTGACTTTTTGCAACTACTTATTGTGCAACTTCTCAAAAAGTTTTATTGAAATATTTTGAAAAATGAAGGGGTGGGAGACAATTTTCTGGGACTGACCCAGGAAAAATCGCAAATTTTCAAATCTCAATCATCGCGAAAATAGGAGCAGAAGTGGAATACTTTGCAAATTTCTTTTGTAATGTAGTGTTATTTGATGCATTCTATCATAAGTTTCATGCTTGGATGGAAAATGTGCTCCAAATTTTGGCCAATTTTGCCGCTTTTCTTGTCCACACAAACGAAAATGCTGACGTGAGCAAAATGATGGCTGTTTTTAGGTTAACTTTTGTATTTGCAGAAAGTACATGCCTCGGGCTTTTAGCACACCAAATTTTGTCGCTCTACCTATTACCAGTAAAGAGTTAGGTGGGGGGGGGGGCTTTTTTGCCCCCCCCTAACCAAAATAGGACTTTCAATAGCCCAACCACTATAGGGTTAAAGATTTGGGCCCTATGTTTTCCTGATGATAGGATCTTGCTGTCCTCACATGATCTTATCGACATCTGTTTCTTTAAGTAATTTCTTAGTACTGTACGGTAATCTTATTGGCTTCATTCTGGATTGAAATATGTCTTTCCTGCTTTCCAATCACCTAAAGCAAGAATAATCTAAATTCTGTTTAATCATTTAAGATTTATTTAAGACCTTGAGAACAGTGAAAAGTGTTCATCGTCAACTGTTTCCAACTCTAATAAATGTCTTGTGTGATTTACTGAGAAACTTCCAGTTTATTCCTTTCTTCAAGAGTCCTGTAATTTTAGTGGGTTGGGTGAGTCAATCAGGTGTATCTTTGGAAGATTGTAAAAATTGATCTCATTACTCCCGAGTTGATGCCGGATAAATCTGAAATTTATTTAGATATGTATGAAGTGTGATTGAGGCCAAAAATACAATTTGATCATTAAAAAGACAAGTTGATAGCCCTTTATCCATTTGTACAATGCTACCTTGCTGGTCTCACACAAGTTGATCATTGCACATGCAATTCGATGGGGTAAGCGAGCATGGACAAATGCAAGTTGATCATTGCACATGCAACTCGATAAGCAAAGCGAACATGAACGCATGTAAGTTGATAAGCAAACATGCAATTTGATAAACGCAATGAACCACTAAGTGATGCTTCGAAAGTTGATACTAATTAGCAAAGAAAGGGTGCAATAGACCTCTAACCGATGCAAATTAGTGTGCGATGGACCTCTAACCGATGCTACTTAGATCATTGGACCATGGATCGATAGACCTTCCAGTGAAAGATGACAAACTCTCTGGAGAGCACCCAAATGAAATGCAAGGAAAGAATGCAAGCGACATCATCACCACAAAGAAATTATTCCCAAAGAACAACAAGGCGATTCTTAATTAAATTTCAACCACCCCTCGAAGCATTGTCCGTTTGTTGTCTGCTGAGATGGGAAGAAGTTGCAAGATTTCGTTTTCCGCCCTTGTAGGACTGGTGAGCTTCTCTAGACTCGCACGAATCAGACCCAAAAAGCTGAACATGAGCTGAACAAGGTTGTTCAGGAGGCGAGATGCTTCAGCGAAACGCCTGTCGCGTCAATCCAGTTTCTTTTTCACAGCCTCCATTTCCATGTGTCTTGATTCTCATGATAGCAACCGTACCTAAGGGCCCCTAAGTGATGGGGACGGGGGCCAACAACATAAAACGAAATTCTTTGGGCATTAAAGAAAAAGTTGCATTTATATTTTCTCAACAAGAGGTAAGGCTATTCGTTCCGATAATAACAACAATGGCTGAAACTATGATTTTTGAAATAGTTGCACGAGGCAACCCTCTGCAATATACCAATCGTTCCCTTTCGCAAGGGGCCTCCATAGTGGTGGTGATTCAAGCATAGGCCTACAATTTTTTTGACTCTTCACGCATTCACGCACTGCACAATTGGATTTTCACTCTAATCATGCAAACAACAAATGTAATATCAGCTAGGCCTATTTCTTACCAGAGAGCCGTGTTTGAAATGCACTACTTTCATACATTGAATGTCTACAATTCGCAAAAAGTTAAAGCCTTTTCACGACAAGGGCGCAAGGAAAATTCATGCTTCACGCTTCATGCAGGAATCTTGATTCACGAAATCACGCTTAAAAATCGAGATTTCACTATTTCACGCACGAAAATTTTGTTGCGATACACGTTTTTTACATAAGAAACTGGTTTATACGAAACTAGTACTAAAATGGACAAAATTTCATGTTAAATTAAGAAACTTTAAGTACTATGGCCTGATCCAAGTTTCTTGTAAAAAAATAAACGTGTAGCCCAATGTTATGATACTTTTGCAGACAAATTTGTAACTTGTTGTTGTTTTCGTGTTGTTGGCATACACAGGAAAGTAATCATTGAAACGATGCCAGAAATGTGCATTATTTGGACGAGAGTAGACTCTCTCCGTGTTGGACTTTATTATCATGCGAATGACATTTTATTCTTTATTCCTCTTTTTATTTCATTGTATTTTTCTTTATAAGGTAAACTTTAGATGTGCTTTATTGTTTTATGGCCCTGCAATTTAAGTTAGGTTTTAGGGATTTTTAGTCAGTCGAGTCGAGACGAACGCTTGGTCGATGCAGAACTGTTGATGCCGCGCATAAAGACGATTTAGAAGAAGTACTGAAGAGACGAATCAAAGATGAACTACAAATGGTTTTACTTGAGACCTTGAGCACGATGATTTTAAGTTAGGTAGGATATGCTGCACCAAGCTGTCATTGTTGAGGTCGTAAGTTTCCTTTTATAGTTTCTAGCTTTCCGCTACGACTCACGCATTTGTTAAGCCCGTTAGTAGCTTAACAATATGGCCTATAACGCATCACACAAAAATATGGAGGGGGCACCTCACAAAGGTCTATTCAAGCAACATTATATTTTTGAAAGGGTTCATTACCCTCCTCATTGCTCCATTGAGCTAATGTGAATTCTTTTGGTAAAATTTCTATGCTCTGCCAAAGTCACAAGATGGCTCTGCTTTCAATCAAATGAGAGTTTGTCATCTTTCACTGGAAGGTCTATCGATCCATGGTCCAATGATCTAAGTAGCATCGGTTAGAGGTCCATCGCACACTAATTTGCATCGGTTAGAGGTCTATTGCACCCTTTCTTTGCTAATTAGTATCAACTTTCGAAGCATCACTTAGTGGTTCATTGCGTTTATCAAATTGCATGTTTGCTTATCAACTTACATGCGTTCATGTTCGCTTTGCTTATCGAGTTGCATGTGCAATGATCAACTTGCATGTGTCCATGCTCGCTTACCCCATCGAGTTGCATGTGCAATGATCAACTTGTGTGAGACCAGCAAGGTAGCATTGTACAAATGGATAAAAGGCTATCAACTTGTCTTTTTAATGATCAAATTGTATTTTTGGCCTCAATCACACTTCATAGATATGTGAAGGTGAAGGTGAAGGTGAAGTTGCGTTTTTCAGCGCCAAGCGCTGGGATCGAAGAAAGAGGGCAGACGTAATCGAGTCCGCGACCCCTTGTCATGACGCTCAAGTGGTGGGGCCCTACCGGGACTCGAACCCACCCCGCCTGACTATTCTGGCTGCAATGTCAGAGGATTACACTACGGCGCCACAACACCTTCGAAGGTCAGTGGCCATTAAACCATTGGTTGCGTTGCTAACGTTTCAAGTTAGGAACAGAGTTTGTTTTAAATAAATCGCTCGTATCTTTTCAAATTACAGACAATTATGTAAAACACCATGTAGAGCACATGTGCAGTAGTATAGAGATTAAACAGTAAAGTTGGCGTTATTCAGTGAGATCGAGGCATCACTTCTTGTTTTTGGCAGGATAACGTGCAGTAAATTGGAGGTTATTCAGTTGTTCGGGGGATAACATGCAGTAAAGCGGTTGGATAATATTGTCGCTGGAAAGATAACATTGACAGAGGACAGAGACAGAGGACATTCAGTTATTCTGAGGATAACATGCAGTAAATCGGAGGATGTTCAATTATTTGGAGGGATAACATGCAGTAAATCGGAGGATGTTCAATTATTCGGAGGGATAACATGCAGTAAGTTGGAGGATATTCAGTTATTTGGGGGATAACATGCAGTAAATTTGAAGATATTCAGTTATTCGGAGGGATAACATGCCGTAAATCGGAGGATGTTCAATTATTCGGAGGGATAACACACAGGATCAAGTCTAAAACACCACACGAATGAACACGAATGGCCACGAATGAACACTTTCGATTTCTAACGAGAAGGGGGGTGATTATTTTGTTTTCCTTCACATATTTACCAGCTTTGGACGCGTGATGCAACCCTCTGCAACCTTTGCAAAAGTTTGATGCCAAAGATGTGTACCTTCACCTGTATCGTCTCACTACGATCGCTGGTATGTTTCTTCAGCGACGGGAGCAACACGAATGATCATATGGAAACCAGGCTTTACTGTTTTGAAAATCGTTGTCATCTGATGTCAGGTACACAGGCTAAAAAGGCTGATGCCCGGGGGGGGGGGCACTTCGATGTTTTCGGTACCGGGTACGTGCCGCTGGACAGGGTATAGTTTTCACCATTCTTGCTCCCGAGCCGGGTATCGTTTTCTGCAAAATGCTCCCAAAAAGGTATACTCTTTTCAAATTTTTGCTCCCAGACAGGACTACAGTGTATTCTCTTGATCCTTTGCTCCCAGACAGGGTGTGGTTTTTTGCCATTTTGCTCTCAGACTGGGTTATTTAAATTGAGGAAAATGCTCCCAAACAGGGTAAAAATCACAGCACCTCAAAGGCACACACCCGTATATTTTAGGACCAAGTGCCCCCCCCCCGGGGGGCTCATGCAACATAAAAACACATGTCTTGCTTCTTTTTTGGCAAATGTCAAGTGAAACCTTGTAGAGAAAGTCGCGAAATATAAATTTAGTTTTATTTTATTGTCAGGTCAAAATCCAGCTTCGTCTGGTTAATTATGACTGAAATTATTGTCAGTAGGAGGTGTACTTTTGTGAGTGGGAGATTCGATGTAACTGATGATGAATTATTCAACTGAAATGCTTAAATAATTTAGTAGGTGTGCATAATACACCCAAAAAGGCGGAACTGTTTGATTTGCAGTGTGTATTAGCAAACATTTCAAACTACGATCGATGCGACAACGGCAAAATTGTTAAGTGAGGAAGCTATGCATCATGTGCACCCCTGTTTACACCTCAGTTAATATGATCGGTAGCATGGTTAATTTTTTGTGATGTTCGCTTTATATTATTAAAAACCTCTTATTAAAAACAGAAGACATAGACGAACACTGACAAAGCTACGGCTTAGTGACCATACTGTTTGCTTGGCTATTGAAAGAGGAAGACATAGCAAACCTCCAGCGATAAGAGAAGAAAGATTCTGTACTTTCTGCCCAAATATAATTGAAGATGAAACCCATTTTATACTCTCGTGTAACACATACGACACAGAAAGGGCAACCTTCTTGAGCCAAATCAACAAAATTTACCCAAATTTTATTAAAATCCCAACAAAAAAACAAAAAAACTGATTTTCCTATTTACAAATGAGGATGAACAAAACCTGCAAATATTTGCCGAATACCTGGATAAGATTTACGAAAAACGCTTGGATAGTAAATGAACTCCTTTTTTCCCTTTTCTTTCATTAGAATGTATCAACATATCGTTAGTATTACCTTGTTGATTCACTAATCAATTTCGTTGTATTAGATTATTAGTTAGATTAGACCATGTATCTGTTGATATTGTGTCGAATTGATAAAAAAGATGTTACATGTGTCAAAGACAAAACACAGTAGAACTTTCATTAACGGATACCTCTATACAATATAGACTTATGCCTTTTCGTCCCTTGTTTCCCTGCGTTCTTTGATTTGCTGATATCACTTGGTCAATAGGGACTCATAATATTACGCTTATATAATGGGCCCACTTTTTCAAAATGGCCTAAACAGGTGGGAGTTCTCGTACATTCAACAAAATCGCTTCAAAATCTGGTTTAAATAGCTCGAACATTGAAAAGCGAAGTTTTAGTACAAAGAATGATGTTGTGTTGACCTACAAAGCGCAAAATGATTAGCTACGTTTCAGGCAGTAATCTTCCTCTGTAGAGGCGAAATAGATCTATCGAAGCTGCGAGAACTCCAGGCTTCTTCAATCGCTCTTTAAGAGCAACAACAACAACATTCTGAATAGCGGCCCCTGATTGGTTAAAAACTGAATTCTAGCGATTTGATTGGTGAATACGGAACCACCCTACGCGGGCCCAAAATCCAGTAAAACAACAGATTGCGCCTCCATACAGTGGACACCTCTCTACAACGGACAATTGAACTGATCACACAAGTGTCCGTTATATACCGGGTGAGCCAGAAAACAGTTCCCACTGTGGAAAATTCATAGCACCAAGAGTACTTCACGGATTTTAATTATTAAAATTCTAGCTAAAAGCCGAAAGATTGAAGAATTTTTGTTATTATTCTCGCTGTCTTACCACCACTAGATATATAGGTAAATTCAATTTTACAAAAATTTCATGGTTACAAAATGACTGAAAAATGGTCTAAAACATTGATCAAATCACAAAGGACTCCTCGCACAGATCAATAAATAAAATGCAATTCTTCACGTGTGACAGGTATCCACTGCCCATGTATTTTTCTGGGACTGAAAATCTACAGTATTTGTTTGAAAATTGATGTCGTATAGATATTGATGTCGTGAGAGGTGGAACACCCATTGCGCATTGTTCAGAGTAAGGAGAGTCCTTACAATTTCATCTCTAGTTCTTTTATTATTGATTTTGCAACTATGAAATTTTCATAATGTTAAATTTACCGATACTTCTAGTGCTGGTAAGACAGTGACAAAAATCATGAATTATTTAGAGTGGGAACTTTTTTCTGGCTCACCTGATAGAGGTTCCACTGCAGATGTAATACAGGGCGTCTCAAAAAAATTGTGCCCGGTTTGTGTGGCTGCTGTGGAGGAGCTGTGTAATCAGCATAGGTTTCAAATCTTGAAATTTGCGAAAAAAGGCGGGTGTAAAATTCAATGACCTATTTCTTTTAACTGAATGACTTGAAAAAATCTTTAGCCATTTCTCTATGATTCTACCGTTGGACTTTTCAGAGATCTTGAATATTTGTCGACATTAAAGCCTATTTTATATTTCAGCTCATTTTATGATGTGACGTCATCAAATTTCCAAATCACAAACCAGAAGAATGAAAGAGTTTTGCTTGATAACATATTGTAGGCATCCATAAACTATGGTTTTCTTGAAAATCATCTGATCTTTTGTCAACAGGTTTAGAAATTACGATAGTTTTAAGTTTTTTTCGAAAATTTTCTTGAATTCTTAAAAAAGAAGAAAATCACTGTAATTCTGAAAATATTGAAGATTTCTGAAAAGTCCAACGGCAGATTTACTGTAAAATAGTTCAAATTTCTTTGAAGCCGTTCAGTTCAAAGAAATAGGTCATAGAATTTTACACCCAGCTTTTTAAAGATTTGAAACCTATGCTTGTGTAATCAATAGACCTTTTAGCTATGCTGAAAAGAATCTCAATCGAACGATACATTGTTACAATTTCTAGAATTTTCGACTGTGCACGATAGTGACAGAAGCTCAAACGCCACTCGATCGAATCTCGTGTATAAAAATGTATAAAAATAACGCTCGATCTAGGCTCTTTTGCTGAATAGCTAAAAGGTCTATTGTCTCAATATTTGCACAGTTGTATAGGTCAGGATTCAACTTAGAGTTTGAGACCTTGTATGAGTCAACATGACAAGTGGTTACTGATTTATGGTAAGGAAAAGGCAAAATAAATGGTATCCTCGAAAACAGCATTTCTATGGTTCTCAGGCAATTTCAAAATGAAGAACATTTGCAAAGAAAGAGTACTAGCGTTGTATTAGAATTTTTGCTAAATTTTTAAAGGGTTAGCTTATAAGAGAGCACTTTCTAACTTCTAAACAATGTAGTGAAATCACAGGAAGCCCAGGCAGTTAGGTAACTGAACAATGATAAGTTTACAATCTTAAAATCGTTAATTGTATTGGAATACCAGCAAGTACGTCGCATCAAACTCTCGCATTCGAACAATTATGCAGTGCAATGCAGAAGTCAATGAAACACAACACAGCTGTGGAGAGGTGCAACAAATAACACACAAAGGTATTATACAATTAACGATTTTAAGATTGTAAACTTATCATTGTTCAGTTACCTAACTGCCTGGGCTTCCTGTGGTGAAATACGATACCAGAGAGCCATTTCTTTCAAAATTTACTTTATTTTGACATTGCTGGAGAACAATAGCAGTGCTGTTTTTGAAGCAACCACTTATTTTGCCTTTTCTCTGCTATAAATAAGGAACCATTTTTCAGATTGACTCAAACAAGGTCTCAAATTGTAAGTTGAAGCCTGGCCTAAGCAACTGTGTAAAGCTGTGATAATCGAGCCTACAGCTCCTCCATAGTGGCCAGGCAAACAGGGCACAGTTTTTTGGGACACCCTGTAGGTGGTCGTGGTTTTCGTTCTTCCTACCCTGGGTACCAGAAACAGTTTAAAGGGACATTCCGCGAAAATCAAATGTTTGCAAAGGCTAATATCGTTATCCCGATCGAAAAGTAGATTATGTCAGCCCTCAGAAATCGTTTTCCTTTCCTCGATCGCACTTCCCAAACGCAAGATATGGAGAAAAACATTTGGACCGATTTCAATTTTAATACCCTACTATTTTTAAGCTTCGTTTTTGGCGAACAAAGGTTGCAAATTTTCGTTATTGTCCGCCGGTTGGTCATCGGCGAGTATTGATGGGTTTGTTGCGTGTCACTCTTAGGATTAAGTTTGAACATCCTGTTGTATTGGTTCCTTCATGTGTCTACGATCGACTACGACCAAGAGAAATGATCGGCTTTACCGACAATTCTCGTTTTCTGTCTCGGGTTCAAATGCGAGGTTATGAGTGAGTTCTCGGTCTGTCGTTTGTGGCCGGTCTGAGCTTTATTTAAGTTGAAGAAATTTCGGGAAATGTTAGGAATGATATGAATGTTCGTTTTAAACGCAAACGACGCAGTTCGCCGATATTCGGTTTTTTCCCGCGGAATGCCCCTTTAAGAGCCATTGTCACATAGGGGCCTTTTGTGGACACTCCGATATTTCAGACTTTGAACATCAATTTATGTACTCACCTTGAAAAGTCCAGATAAGAAACGCTCCATGCGTCTACACGTATTTTGTATCACAAACTATGAATTTCGGCCACTACTGAAAGTTATTTGAAACCATCAGCTTTTGAGTATTGATAGTTTCGTACAAGTCTCTAAGAGTATGCTCGCTACTTGTTCCCTCGTAAACATTTGAAAACAAAGTTTTTGAAGCCTAACTCAAGTACCGTACCTCAGTGGCGGATTTAGAGGGGCAGATGGGGGCAACTGCCCCCCTTCACGATGAAAATTCAGCTTTGGCGCCCCCTTTTTGGCAAGAAAAGCGCCCCTTATCCTAACCCGAATGCACTCTTTTTTCAGTGATTCGTTCTGAATGCGGCGAAACATATAAACTAAAGCGTTATTCAGTAGAAAAACCAGAGAATTTTCTCGAATAAAGGAACTTTTCACTTTGTTTTTGGCGCCCCCTCTCCAAGTTGCCCCCCCCCTTCAACTTTGGTCTGGATCCGCCCCTTCTGTACCTGCCGAATAACGTAGGTCAGGGACCATAAATTGAAGATATTTCAATGATATTCCTCACAGAAACAAATAGTTTCTTGCGTTATCTGCACCATAGTGCACCCACTACTGGAGATTCTTAATTTTTGGCGATTTTAGAGGTGACTTTCTCACCAGCTGGTTCTGAAAAGAGTATGCGGCGGCGCAGCAGTCAGACATGTAAATGCGTAGGTGCAGACGCTTGGGCCGCGCGGTGGAGCAAAGCAAAGACACCTGGGATTTTCTTTTCTGTAATGTTGATCAGCAAAGCAATCACAACTTTGGAGTGCAGCAAGCGAGAGTAATTACAACTCATCAACTTTATACCGCGATTGCCTCATTATACAACTGCTAACTGGCTTATAAAGACACGAATAAGACTAACACAACATTGATATATCAATATGTATTATGGCCACGATGAAAATGGGTAAGAATCTTGTGTTTTTTGTGCTTAAGTTCAGTGTAGTTGCAGTCAAGGTTTCAACATTTTGCCGTGTAAACTGAGACGTGCGAAAGTCATGGGTTTCAGGAAGGCTGTTAATGGGGGACCTTTCGCTTTCGTTTGCATTAGTTTCTTGGTTTTAGCAGATCTACCGAGACTGTGGAAAATGGAGGGGGCTATGGGGACGACCTTCCTCCCAAACTTGATTGAACTCGCCCTTTTCTTCAGTTATCTTGATGCCTGAAAATTCCTTTCCATTTCAAAATTAAAAAGCGTTGCAAAAGTACTTCCTAGTATGTCCTGGGGAATCGTACGATATTTTTCATTACATATAGAGGTACAAAGAAGTATTTAAGAAGGGGATGATATCCTTAACGTTTACCCTCCTACACACTTAGTTTATCGTTGCAGATTGCATTTTGCATGAGTACATTAGGCTTTGTCTTTGCTTGTCTGTGTTGATAACTCTTGCCAGTGTATTCAGAAATCTGATATGATATCGTGGCTGGTGATGATGATTTGGTTGGAAAATTTCCATGTAATGAATGTAATGGTGGTCCATGTTTTTTTTTCTTTTACCAGACGAGCCTACTTATTTTGCTGTCTTGCAGATTTGTTATGTTCCGGTGGTAGTTGTAAATAAACTGTGGTCACTAGCTGACAAATCTGAACGGTTGAAATGGCACGCAGCTTTTAATTTGACAGATTTCTTTTTCTTTGAATAATGCAAGTCTCAAATTCTACACTTTTGGGAATACCTGATGTCAAAGAGAACACTTTTGGGAATGCCTAAGAACATTTGGGGCAGAACTTATTTCATCGACAGTATGGAGATGAAGTATTCCAGATGTTAGACACCTCCATCATGACAAGGAAGTTTTTTGCACCGGCGGATTTTCATAGACACACGCATTCAGTTCAGTTCAATTGTAATTTCTTATGAACTGGGAAACTGATAACTTGCATATATCTGAGGTTTCTCCATTTTGCAAGAGCTAGATCTTTAGCAGTGGGGGACATATCATTTCATGGCAAATCTACAAAAAATTTCGGGAATCTTGAAACAGGGGGAAGGCTTTGAGCACCATGACACGAGACAAACATGTAGCCATAATTGCTTCTTCGCGGAAAGTTACGAACAAGTTGATATTCCCGACTTTAAAAAAGCAAGGAGCAAATGATATGACTGTTTATCACAGCCAACAACTACTGCCCGTCAAGTAAAGAAAGTAGCAACTGCAGGGTATGCATCAACAAAAGGGAATATAATTGAAAATCTTTGTAGTCATGGCTTAGGCCAAGACCCGTTTCTGTGGCGTTGTTTGTAACCATGGAAAGCAGCTATCAGGGCGAGTCATCAATCTTTGACAGTTGTTTACTATCAAGATCCGAGATCATGTATATGAATAAATTCGGTAAGAGATAACATATTGTTATCTTTATTTAATGATAAAACCTCTGAAAATAGGATACATTTGATATTCAAGGGAATTTAGAAATGGTTTTTCAGAAATAGTTGAAAGCCTGCTCGAAGGAAAGTGGTGGTGTTGGCAGTCCAAGGCTTGAGCAATTTTGAATGTAAAGTGATACCTGGGCATGATGGCTGCTATGAAAGTACATTTTGTTATGCATTTTTTTAGCAATTTCTATTTATGCAACTGACACATTAACAAACTTTTAGACTTATGAAGTTTGAGAAATGTATGTTGACTTTTTCCTCATTTGAGACAATCATTATATACAGGAACAGAGTTATTACAGGCCCCTTCCGAGCCCAGGCCCTGCACCTTGAACTTTTAGCCCCTTCAACTCCCGCTCTTGATGGTCCTGATAAACGTTATTCAAACTCGTTTGATTTGCCTTTCTGTAGGTTGTACTATAATGCAGTTCATTTTGAAAAAGCAAGATTTATGCTTAAGGAATATATATAATCCCACTTTTCATTGTTTTTGGAAAGTCATTGTTTCATTTGCCTTTCATTCATAATTGCAGAAGAATATATGACATGCTTTTGCACAGATCTCAGGATTTTGTCATCATAGGTTGATCTTTACTCTATCTTGCTTTGGGGATGGATTCAACCCCCAACCAGTGTTTATCAAATGCAGCATTCCAAAATTTGGCGACTTTGCCTTTGTATCTACCCTGTATATCCTATCCTATTTAGAACTATAATGTTATTTCTAGGCATAGCGACTGTTCATTGATTGCAGGTTCAGAATCACATGGTAAATTCGGCTATAACAAGATAAAATTGGTTATAAAAAATTCCAGATATAGATCAACATAAAAAAAATTGTCGAGCTTTTTGAAATGAAAAATCTACAGATCAGTGGAAAGGTTTTGTCAAATGCTGTGTAACTACATTATTTTTGAGGACATTGGACTTACACACAAGGGTAAAAGTGACATTACGTACCTCTAAAAATGACAGTTACTGACATAAAAAATGGCAGTTCCATTCAAAATTCAAAATGTATCCAAGTCTAATGTTAATCCCCATCGTTAATTTTATACAAATTCCAGCATAAAATCAAGGTCATTAGGCAGGTTGCTACCAGGTGAGTTAGTAATAACGCCTGGCATTTGAATGGCTACTGCTCCCCAAGTATATAAGCAATGATATTTTGCAATATGTGATGGAATAGCTAACACGTTCAATTATTTTTAGAAATTTTTCTGGCTAAAATCGGTCACTCTGTTCAGATTCTGTAAGCGATTTTCTAACATAAATCCCTTTGAGAAACCCTAAAGAACATGCCAAAATTACAAGCAAGAATCTCTCACGTGTTGACCTCACAGCAATGACTTTCAGCATGCTTTAGCATGTGCTTTCCTTTTGATGGGTTGAAAAGTCTTCCCCCTAAGTTGTGAATAACTTATTCAGGGTGATTCCTTTCTCCCATGAGGACGAAATACATGAACACAGCCAAGAGTCATTATTCATAAGAAGGAGAACAAAGGGAAATCTTGCTTGGTGTTTTCACTCGTTTTTGCAGGTTTTTGAAAGGGCCTTTCTGCAAATTTCCCTATTTCAATCAGAAAGAATGGCTGGTTAAAGCCAAGTAAATTACTGGACCTAATTTGACATGTTGGGGAAAAATAAGACAGTTTTCAATTTAATTGCTTTGATATTCAGGGAGCAGGAATTTTTCAAATGCTGGGCATTTTAATTGACCCACCCGGTAGCTAGTTACGTTATGGGAAATTCCCTATCCAGAACATTTGCATGTGAATTCCAGTTAGTGAATCACATGAATTGATTCAAGGACTCAATTTCCAGGTGAATTGAAAATCAGCCTTCAGAGGATGTGGGATTTGCCAAATGGAGATTGTTCTATGTATGTCATGGTGCTTTGGCAGAATCAAACTTCATGACACATGCTTTTATGATAATGAGGCAGAACTTTCATTTGAGGCATTTGAGATAAAGGCATCGTGCAGTGGTGGCGCCAGCTCTGAAAAATCTGAGCAAAATGGGGGGAGGATTTTGACATAATTTTTCAAGTTAATGGTATACCCAACTAACTTTATGCCATTTTCATTGACAAATTTTGCTGACTTTTGGGAATTGGGAGGACAAGACACCCCCATGGCACTGCCACTGGCATTGTGTAAGGTCTACTGGGGAAGTGGGTAAGTTTGGGGTACAGTGGTTAAGGTCACAAATTTACGTAAACTTTGCCTAAATATTTGTTAAGAGTTTTCCTCTTGCTAGAACTGCTCAAACTACCCTCCTTGAAACTGTTTCAACACTATCCAGCCAAACCATTTTGCCCCCAGGAGACTCTATAAACGTGATTTAAACTTGTAAGATGTTTCAGAATTTCTTTAAGTGGGACACTGCATTCTATGAACTGTTTCTTATTGCTAGTTTATTCATTATTGATGGATGCAGTCCCATCCCTTGTTAGATAAGTTCTTGTGGGTGGTGCTATGATCCATGATTTATATCCATGGCTGCAACTTAGAGAAAAGTGAAGTTTCTTGCTTCTGCAGATTGTGGTGACAAAAATCCAGTTTTGATTGTTGACAAATTTCATAGATTTTTTATGGTTTCTTCAGATAATTAGTAATTATGTGGTCAATCTCCACTGATTCTGAGTTGGAGTGAACAATTTTTAAAGTGCTCAATATGTTACTTAATTTATCATGAAATTTGTAACAATTTCTTTTATACATGCATTAAAAACCCGCATGTAGGAACCTACAATTTTTCAAGTCACCCTGACCAGGTCCTTATTTATTCGGTATCTAGTGAGAAATGCCCGGGAGGGGTACATAACATCTTGGTGGTATGGGTATGTGCTGCCAATATGGGTGGGTTTTTAGGACCAAATTCTCTAAACAAGGGTCCCTTTTTTGGCAGATTTTCCTTTAACATTGGTGGAATATCCAGAAATTGGCGAAAAATAGTCCAAAATGGGTGGGCTTCCGCCAAAATTCATTATAAAGTGGGTATCTTTGGTAATTAGAAAAGGGTACCTTTCTGAGAACCGGGCGGCAGACCCCCATCCATCCGCAAATCATGTACCCCCCTGGGAGATATGAGGCTGTTCAGGTTCTTAAATTGGTTCTTATTTTATTGAGCGCTTTCAGGTATTTCTTTTGTCAAGGCTCAAACTTCAAGCCTATTATTTTCTAATTTGTTACACTCAAACGAAAATAACTTTTTTATTTACTGATCAACACTATACACTAATTACGTTACAAATACTAAAGGTGCAACACAAGATATAAATATTACAGTCTAACACATAGTATAGTAGGCTCTGTATAATGAAAGCAACCCTAACTCTAGGGGGAACTTTTCCACTCCTTACATCTCCAGGGATCAGTAAATTCATTTACTTACTGTCAGTTCACAGCATTTGAGTTCATTAGTTCATGAGTTCTGATAAAAGGCCTTCAAAGAGCCACTTGAGTAATTTAGATACTGAACAGGACATTAAATACTGTATTTTTGGATTTTTTAAAATGTGCACATATGGTGTTATTAGTTCAACTCAGCAACTGGACTTTTAATTCATTTGATATTCTCTGCAAATAAGAACCTATTTCAAATTTCAGGCTTAATAGGTTTATATATAAGGGGTCCTATTTCAAAATTTAGGCCTGTAGGTTCTTAATAACTAGCTATTTTTTACATTCACCGGGAAAAAACCGTTGGCGGGCTTGGGTTTGGAGCGCCCCCCCCCCCGCTCCCCAGGAGACCAGTTGTCAGAAAGTTTTGCTCTCTTGTGGGAATCTTTGTGATTTAAATGGCTAGCTTTGGAGGATTTTGAGGAGAAATGATCCATAAAAACATGAATTTATTAGCGTTAAAACATGAATTCTGATGGAATGCAAAATGTGACCTGCAAAGGAGGTAAAACATTAATAAGCCCCTCATATTTATGGAATTTCACAAGAGGAAAGAAGTAACGTACAACCGAAGGACTAAACATCTTTGCAAACTTCCGAAGATCAAGAACTATTATGGCTTGGAGTCTCTTTCTTTCAGAGGAAGTCTCCTCTGGAACACACTTAGTGACAAAATCAAGCAAAGTCCATCTCTTGCAGCATTTAAGAATAAAATAAAATAATGGACTGGTGACAAGTGCACCTGCAGGCTATGTTTATAACGTTTTTGTTTACGTATATATAGTACATTTATTATAGCATTAAATATTTTACTTTTCAATTGGAATGAGTTTGTACCATGTAATTGGTTAATAACCCAACTTTAGATAATGTCAATGATGATGATGATATTTTGTTTTATTCATATAAAATAATTTACAACAAAGTTTACATTCAACTGTACCTATCCAAAGTTACTAGACAACACCACAGGGACAATACAGCGGGGAGCGAAAAAACAAAGACTACCCCAAGGCCAAAAATATAAAGACACACAACATTCAGCTAAAACTACAGGATACACTACTAGATTCTGTTTCAGATTAGATGTAGGATCAGGGTTGGGATGAAAAATGTGGAAAGTCACGAGTGGAAACTTGTCCTTAATTTTAGATGAATACGAAGATCTGGCACCTAATATGAAACAGAATTTACAAAGGAAGAAACAAGAACATTTACATAAAGGTACATAGTGGCTGCTTTGCACAGAGCTGAAGCTGCAATAGATCTCTATCAAACCGACCAGTTTCATGAATGAAACGTAGAGTCAATCTAAGAATATCTCTGCACACTTCACAAGAAAGGTTTTTATCGCCATATAGTATGATCATCATCATCATCATCATCATCATCATCATCATCATCATCATCATCATCATCATCATCATCATCATCATCATCATCATCATCATCATCATCATCATCATCATCATCATCATCATCATCATCATCATCATCATTTTTGTTTCGATATGGGAATGTGTACAGCACAAAATGTACAGGGTGAGTCAGAAAGGACCAGGGATGCTTCAGAAACCATATTATGCAAGTCAGATAGGGCTTGATGAAGTTTCATATTGCAGAGGAGAGGCAGAAACTTAGCTTGTTGAAATAAGTTATTTCTTTCCTTTTGTTTATCTGCGATTTTGTGATATTGCAGTTTTCATGAGAGGTATCGCTTTGAAGAAACTTTCTGCTTCTTGGCAGTGCCATATAAGCCATAAGCCGTGGTGTAATCCTCTGACATTGCAGCCAGAATAGTCAGGCGGAGTGGGTTCGAGTCCCGGTGGGGCCCCACCACTTGAGCATCATGACAAGGGGTCGCGGACTCGATTAGGTCTGCTCTGTTTCTGCGATCCCAGCGCTTGGCGCTGAAAAATGCAACTTCACCTTCACCTTCATATAAGTGAATCCCTAAGTCAACCTCCCCTGACGTTTAGGAATTTGAATACATCTTAGACAAACCAGTAATATCTTATTGATCTTATAGGTATTCCTATTGGCTACTTCTGATTCATTTGCTTGCTGTCCTCGTTTTCCTCATTTTCCTCATTTACCAGAATTTTCCCTTTCCGTTCGTTGAGCAGACAAGCTGGTAATAAAGCTAACAAACATACTAGCGTTATCGAAACCAGCCCTTCTGTATGTGTGCTTTATAACCTGTGAATAGATAAGAAAAGCCAGTTATCTTTTGCCTGCTAATTTCCTTGCATGTGGCTGAGTAAATACCTAAAAGTGGTTAGTCATGCTAGAAGAAATACCGAGCGAGTACAAAAGGCAGTCCCCTGTTGAAATACTACTGCTCTCTGAATATCGAGGCAATATTCTTGGCTTTTTTCTTGTTCATTTTATCAATGTCTATACACGAACTACCTTTGAGGAGGGCTGCCAAGAGGGGCGAGCAGAGGTTGCCCCGGGGCCTCGGGGTCTAGGGGGCCTCATAAAGTAAGATAGAGAATTCCTCTGACTGGAAAACAGCCTTTACACAGTCTCTTGTCACGTGCGACATTCTATTCAATTCAGAGTGACATTTTCTCACGTCAACTAAAGATATCATGTCCAATCGGAAGGATTGACTGAGTGGAAATCCGCCTTACCAGGTGAGTCAGAGATATATTTCTTTGACGCACCTGGTACACCCAAATGTTTGTAGTGTTTGTCTTTGTTTGTTATACTAGATTTAAAGTTGTATTAAATTTTTGTAACATGTCGTTCGTAGTGGGAACTCGATGACCTTGTGTCCTTTCTCTCTACAAACAACGTGCTTTTCCCTTGTGTATTCTAGTTTAACTGTTGTTGTTCTTTGTGTATATTTTAATATTTTAGGATGACAAAAAATAGTAAGATATTGCCCTTTCTTCTGCACGCTTTGCTCTCAGGGGGGGCCGCATTTCATAGTTTCGCCCTAGGGCCTCCAGATCCTATCGGCGGCCCAGCCTTCAACCATAAAAACCTAGTAACAATATCTGTTTATAACCAGAAAATAATGATAACATGGGCTAGTTTGCACTTTAGCAGACACACTTTCAGGACTTCTTCGTGTTTGAGTTTTGTACCGATTTTTGATGGCAAAATGCGTCAGTACTGAGATCAAAGTATATCTACTGCATTAGTGGGGGCTTGGGGGCGGCAGCCCCCAAATATTGGCAGCCAAAAGACTATTTTGATTGCCAGTTCCTGCTGCAGATTTAGGTCAAAGTTAGGTCATGTTGACGCACTCAAGCCAGGGCAAATTAGTCGAATCACGTTCGAATTCTGCATTATTCAATCAGATGATAGGATTTCTATCACTTTTGTTAGAGAACCAATCAGGAATTTGTTGTAACAATACAATTCAATTCAACCGCCGTTTTCCTTGAAAGCTTTGTCCGCCAAAGTGCATTTGTCCCATAATATGAATTGCTGCTCTACCAAGGGGTCGTGTTTTGGTCCTCTTCGTTAAAAGGTCCAAGAGATACTCTCTAAACTCTCTTTTAAAACGAGCGATTGATTCTGTCTCTCGATTGCTGTCAGGGATATCGTTCCAGTTAATGACACCAAAAAGGTAGAAACTTCGCTTTGCTTTGACCTGACTCTGGCAATTTGTAGATCACTTCAATTCCTTGTTTAATAGTTTGAAATCTGAGATCTTTCAATGAACTTGTGGCGAAGATTGCCGGGGCAGAGGTTATGCAGTATTTTGTATGTCGTGACCCCTTGGTCAAAGAAGGAGAACAAAGCCTTCACATCGGATTGTTATACCATTCATAGCGAACCTGCTCAGATATATTCTAGCTTGAAATGCTGTAGGCTTTTGCCTGTTGATAAACCTGAGGTAAAATCTAATCTGCGGAGCGGAGCTGCATGTTCCGCTCAGAGCATTTTGCGCTTGAGAATAAAATGATTTCCATTGAGCAAAGTTTTCCTCTTTGATGCGTCTTTTTGAAGACGGATATGGCTGCTATAAACAACAACAACCTAATTCCATTGACTACATCATATCATCGAATACTCAATCGTGATTGGCTAATGGAGATAGAGACCAGAATAAAGCACTGCAAAAGTCGAACGAGGTTAATTTTTCTCTTAGCTCACAAGCAGCTCATGAGCATAAGAAATCTCGCGGTCTGCAATATTTTCCCCGTAGTGCGTAGTCTTCTTTGGAATGCACCCGAGCATTTTCTTCTAAAGAGCATAGGTTTCAAACCTTTAAAAAGTTGGGTGTAACATTTATGACCTATTTCTTTGAACTGAACGGCTTCAAAGAAACTTGAACTATTTTTCAGTAAATCTGCCGTTGGACTTTTCTGAAATCTTCAATATTTTCAGAATTTTAGCGTTTTTCTTCTTTTTTGACCATTCAAGAAAATCTTCGAAAAAAGCTTTAAACTATCGTAATTTCTAAACCTGTTGACGAAAGATCAAATAATTTTCAAGAAAACGATAGTTTATGGATGCCTGCAATATGGTATCAAGCAAAACTCTTTTTCTTCTGAAATTTAGAAATTTGATGACGTCACGACATAAATGAGCTGAAATATGAAATAGGCTGTAATTTCGACAAATATTCAAGATTTCTGAAAAGTCCAACAGTAGAATCATAGAATATTGGCTAAAGTTTCTTTCAAGTCATTCAGTTTAAAGAAATAGGTCATTGAATTTTACACCCGCCTTTTTTCGTAGATATAAAGATTTCGAACCTATGCTCTTCTAAAGCGGAAAATGCTGCTTATAAACGAAATACTCAAAATTGTTTTCATATTCGTTTTCGATGAAAACGAGGACCCGTTTCTCCCCCTTTAATGGGCAACATGTAGACTCGAATACATGTCATTGTTTCGCCTATTGGCTGAAATGATATCGCTACAACTGCGACTCGTTTCCTTACGTACTGCTTCTCTATGAAACCTTTCAGCTGCTCTACAAACAGTTCGATTTTGTAGCGTTGAAGCTTCTATCACTATTGTGTGCTAGTGTCAGTACTTCGGTAAAGGATCATTCTTGCCACAAATCAAAAACCGCCTTCCTCTAAGCCACATGCTGATTGGTAGACAAAGACGGAGCGGGGCGGCAGAATCTCGTCGCCGATTTTTGCCGTTTTTACAGCTCTAGGGGAAATAAGGCCCCCCGGGGGGGGGGGTACTTCACTATAAATTCATACGGGGGTGTGCGCCGCAAGGATTTCTGTTACGACCCAATCCCAGAAATTTAGTCCGATATTGATACCCAATCCCAGAATATATGTCAGATATTGATACCCAATCAAAGAAGTAACAAAAGCAATTCGACGTCAAAAGGATAAGGGATAGAGGGCTGGGAACGGTTATTTTGGTTCCAAGTGGCCATTGGAACGAGGTTCTGATCTGAGGACGTTTTTCAACACAAAAATACTTGAAATCAGTTCACCTGAAACTGACCACGTGTTGCTCGAAAATTTATCCAGTTGTACTTTCATTCAACACCCATTAAGCTTGGTACTCACTGCGCGTTTAAGTGCGTTTAAGTGCGTTTATCTGAGCGCGTTTAAGTTAAACCCTCAGTGAGTATGATGTGGGCGTTTAATTTTCGGGATTTTAACGCACTTAAACGCACTTAAACCCTCAAAAAAGTTAAACGCGCAGATCAAAAAATTTTGATCTTGGCGTTTAAAGTTCAAAAGTGCCGAAATATGCATCGGATTAACGCCATTGAATTTGATATTGCGTTGTCCGTTTTGGTGAGTCAGGACAACTTTTCAATGGGAAATATTGAAGTTTATGTGCAAGAGAAAGAATTTGCAGGCTGTTTCCATATTTCCTGTTCAAGTTTTATGTCTTTGCCTCCAATTTCTGTCTTTCTCTAAATTAATTTACAACCTACATCCCTGTTATGTGCTTTGCTTTCTTATTTCGGTAAACGAGCGTATATCGTTTGAGTTGAATACGCTGAATTTTCAAAATATATATGGAATTAGGTCGAAACAAAAAGAAAAACTGTCGATTTTGATCATAAAGTTCTCCAAAACATGCTCAAGGGAAGAATCTTTCGTTTATAGTAAACTTTTCCTCAACTTTCCCCTGTCTGTTGCTGTTGAAACCACGTTTTGGCGTTTATGTTGGCGTTTACGTATTGACAGTGAGTATGATCTTGGGTTTTATCCAAGATTTTAAACACACTTAAACGCACAAAGATAAACGTTCTTAAACGCACTTAAACGCACTTAAACGCTCAGTGAGTACCCAGCTTTACAGAATTTTGAGTAACCCCCAGTCCCAGAAAATTCCGAGTGAAAGTATACCCCAATCACAGAAATTTTCCAGTAAAAGGATACCCCAATCCCAGAATTTTCAGGCCAAAAACTACCCAAAACTGGCGCACATCCCCGTCTTACCCAAAGTGAAGTGCCCCCCCCCCCCCCGGGTAAGGCCCGCAGTGGAGCGATAACAAGAACAGCAATTCAACTCAATGAGATGAATGTAATTTGAGGGTTCTTGTGTAGTAAGGCTACGCCACATTATGTACGTCTGCAATGAACAAAGTATGTGGTGTGAAATGTTCATCAAGTCAATAATTAAGGTTGTCATTGTTTGCTGTGAATTTGATTTTCATGGATCTATTTTTTTCGTTTGCAGGCAATTTGCGCCCGGACCACCTGGCAGGTTAGTCGTTTTCTTCCTCATCTTATGGCTTGCCCAGTTTCCATTTCTTGTGAATCCCCCCGTAATTCCTTTAAAAGAGGCATAATACTGGGTGTCCCAGGAAAAATTCTCGAGCTTATTCAAATTTGGTACTAAGAATTCGCCTTTCTCCACATGTTCCAAAAGATGGACTGACTGGGAAAGTTGGGAAAGTCCGGGAAATGAATGAATCCCCATGTTTTTGAACTGGTTTTCCGTAGGGCATTCATAACTTAAAATATTCAAGCAACATCTCAAAAGATAGAAAGGCCCCTGTACATCAGTGTCTTAATTGTAGGCCTTCATTAGCTGTAACTTAGTTATTCTTTTTTAGCCTACTTTAAATTTTTTATTAATTTAATAATTTAACAATAATGTCCCACATATTAGAAACACAAATTTAAGAAGCGCAGACACTGATTTTCAAAATGATACCCCATTTTATCAGAAAATGGTTCAGGTCTGAAAAAGGCTTGCTTCTCATCCAAAAAATATGTATTGAAACCTTTGAATTTTGCAGCTTTCCGGTTGAATTGAACTTCATTTTCATTTCATTTCATTTTAAATTCTTCATACACAAAAATCCATTCAGCTTACCACTCATTACCAAATAAGAAAATCAATACCCAAATTACATTAATACAATCTGTATACAGTTAAAGCTAAATCATGTACAGTAACCTATCTAATAGCATTTGCTCTTCCAGGGAGTCGTGTTTAAAGTTGTATTCAGCTCGTATAATAACTTTTCAATTGCTTTTTGAATCTTCTAAGTGTAGGGAGCTCTCTGATATTGGTGGGAATATCGTTCCAAGCTTTCAGAGCCGAAAAGTGAAAGCCTTTCTTGACATCTTCAAGGTTATTTCTTGCTATTTGTAGGCCCTTGCAATTCCTTGTTCTGTAGTTGGAGTGCTTGATCCTATGATGATATTTATCCCAAAGGCTATCGGGACATTGCCAGTTGATTACTTTGTATGTCATAACTGATCGATCAAACTTTGTCAGTTGCTCAATTGTCAACCAGTTATGAGACCAATTGTCTTTTAGTCTGGCCTTATCAATAGTCGAGTGGGCTCTGTCCTGCAGATTGTACCTATTCAAATGAAGTAAACGAGAATTTTTTATCCGAAGTAAGCAAACAGCACCTTCCTGGAAGTGACAATTTACTTGAACAATTCAAAATGATATGTTTTGTATCACAATCATTGAGCTTATATCTGAGTAGTTGATCCATAGTACATTATTTTTGTAATAAGAAACTTTATCCTGTCTCAAAGTTTATCTTATTTTATAAGAAACGCATCAGACCTGAATTTGAAAAAGTTGTTTCTTATGTGCGGGACAGTTCTGTTCTTCAGCGTCTTCAATCTCGAGCACGGTCAATAATAGAGAATTCAAAAATTAAAGATCGCTGGTCTTGTTCCTGGCCAGTGGCGTGGTGGCTCAATATTGGCTGTGGGGGCACAACCAGTTTTTGCGCCCCCTACAAAACTGTGACTGTTGTTTGTTGTACAATGTGCCATGGCTATTCAAAGGTGGTTAATTCTAGACTATCCTTTGAAATTGAATAACTATGTTTTTTATAATCCCGTTGGAATCGAAAACAAACAGTTTGAGAGAGGCCTAAATCTTTTCGCGAGCGGAGCGAGCGAAAATTTTCGAAACCATGCTCTTCATATCGTTGGGAAATGCTCCCTCTGTGAAGAATTTACCATTTTACTGTGAAAAGGAATCTGAAATAATGAGGGCTCTCGGGGAATATTTGGAAAATAGAGTATCAAAATCTCGAAGACTATGAAGTAAGCAAATAAAACTTAAATGATTCCCTTCGTTCTCCTTTGGATAGTTAGCGACAACAGACATTCACCTTTATGCCCAAACTTTTGATATTCATCCTTTCCACCTTTACGTAAAGTCATCTGGATCCATTGTGACGTTCAAATGAGTAAAAATGGCATCGAAGTCTTGCACCCCATCCTGGATACTGAAGCCCAACGAACGGGCTTATATGTTGATTTTTACAAGGAAGTCAATCGCAGAAGATCTTTGCGAATATGTTTTCTGGCTTGGCCTGATTTGTTAGATTAAAAGTTTAAAAGCTTTAAAAGCTAAGTTCACACTGGAATTAAACACCTTATAGCCCATAGAATAGCTATTAGTGAGCTACATTGTCCTTATCGACTGTTCAATTCTAATTCCATCAAAACATCTTTAAAGGCTAGAAGTCTATAGTTGAGGCAAAACTATTTCGCATACTTTTTTCTGTCGCATTTGTGCATCCCAACGTGATTTAGTGTGAATCAGGCTTTCTGGCATTTGGTGCCCCCTCAAAACGCTGGGCGCCTTCGGCGCCCCATCTTCTCACGTCGCTGGGGGGCACGTGCCCCCCCGGCCCCCCGGCCACCACGCCACTGTTCCTGGCTAAATGTAGAAAATATTATTTGTTATGACAGGAACGTGATGACCTACAAGATCATATACAAATCGTGTCCTGAAAACCTTTTTGATAAATACTTGCCCAGATCAAGTTTTCTTCGTACAATACGAGAAATTCTCAGGATCTTCAAATTCCTAGATGCAGGACTGAATTTTCCAAAAAGAGTTTTCACTGTGCATCTTTGAAAGTCTGGAATGATACACCTTCCACGACTCGTGAGCTACCGACTTTAAATCGTTTTAAACAACGACTAAAAACGCATGTATAGGGCTAGACTCATTTAAAACCGACTTTCTGGAAACAGCAGATTAGAAATTTGGGATTTTAGGCTTTTTAGGAATCTGATTTTTAGATTTAAGATTGTAAGTTTTTTTAAATCAATTGCTCAAGGGTTTTTTCGTGTTGAAATGATGTTTGTTTGCTTTTCAATTTGTTTTGAGTGGGCTTGTCAGGATTTCTAGCTACTGAAAGGTAATTTAGGTCTACTGTGCATGCCGCATCCAGGCATGGGACCCCTAGTTTAACGTCCCTTCCGAAGGACGACGAGGTGAGTTGTGAGGTCAGGCCTCCGAGGTCACCCATCCCGAGTTAATACCTTCTCTTAAAAACCTCCCTTCGCCCGAACCAAACGAGAGTTTTCCGTACTGGTTTCAGGGCAACTTTGCGGCTTCGTTTATTTTGAATTTCTGCTTGAGAGAACTTCTTTTGTCTACAGTAACTAATCGCTTTGAATCGAGGTGTGAACCAAAGCGACTGCTGCTATTGTATTGCAATATCTGCCCTTGTTTACAAGGAGGCGTTTTTGTTGCCACAGCAACTTCTTTAAGCCTGTGAGATTTACGTACGATAAATTCAGGGACATGACAGTAACAAAATGCCTTTGACTGAATAATATTCAAAATTAGAAGCTATCAGGTTGTCAGACTCCTCCTGACCGGTTTCGTTGTTGTGCAGGAAAATATGGAGCCCTCGGTCTTAATTCACAGGCCTCGTTTTCCTTTACAACAACAAAACCGATTTGTATGCGCATGCACGTTTTTTTATAAGAAACTGGTTTATAAGAAACTAGTACTAAGATGGCCAAAATTTTAAGAAACTCTAGTACTATGTCTGAGAAAAGCTAAGAAACTTTTCGAAGTTAAAAGCATGAATTTTATAGCAAATAGATCGTTGAACCTTTATTATTGGGAAATATTATCTAACATAACAGAACACATAACATAACAGAACCCTGTTTATTCCTATATGATGTTTTGAATATCAAGAAACATATCTGCAGCAGTGCTAGCGACCACATCGACAATTCATGCATTCGAAAAATAAGAAACCAATTAAGAAACTTTTAGTACTAAAATGGACAAAATTTCTTGTTAAATTAAGAAACTTTTAGTACTATGGCCTGATTCTAGTTTCTTATAAAAAAAGCGTGTAATGATCGCCACGATTCTCACTGATCGACCCCAGAATTTTAGTAGTATTAAACCCTTGGCAGTTCCACCTAGACTGACGACGTGATTCCTTGTATTCGTTCAACATTTATAATCTGATGTTTTAATTTCACTCATACAAAGGACTCACGACCAAACAGATTCTAAACAGGGACTAAAATCTTACGAAAAATCAGAAGAAACTTAGAACATCTTCCATCCTACGAACGTCGAAAGAAAAGTCGAACGTCTCTTCGAACGTCATTTCGAGCGTCGCTTCGCTTCGAGAAATCGAACTTTGAACTAATGAGCCAATCAAACGCTACAAATAGGCACGTGGGTTGACCATATTAAGAAAGTAGCGATCTGATTGGTCGCGCCGTGAACGCGGCGGACTTGGCCTAATTAGTCCCTATTCTGAAGCGTAAGGATATAAGTCCCTCAACTGAAGCGATGACAACAACAACAACGAGCGTAAGTTAGAGGGGCTTATGTAATGTAGTCTAAGTTCCACCTGCTATCACCTGTTTTTAATGGCAGCAACTGAAATCGTCAGAAAATCACATCAGATTTCAGATGCATGTCGTAATTCGTTCTTCAAACAATTCCAGTTGTGAATGAAATCTGTAAAGTTGCTAGGTCAGATTTTAATCTTTTATCCATCTGTCCACTGAAAATTAAGCAGTCGCTCTTCTGTTGTTCTGTACCACAGGGTGACCCAATAAATTGTACCGCGTCTGTGTGGCTGCTGTGAAGGAGCTGTAGCTTCTATCCTCTCGGTTTTTATTCAGTTCCATAGGTCAGGCTTGAACTTACGAGGCTGAGACCTTGTTTGTCAACCTCGTTGCCAGGGTGTTCTTACGTCATACGCTGATCACGAAGCCGAATGAACACCCTGGTACACTTCGATCACATGCCCAAAAAATGGACAAATGTGGAAGCCATTATGCATTTCACCGTTGACTAGGCAACCCCAATCGACGGGAAATGGCCGTTGCTCTGGCGCTAATTCTCAAACACTTTGGGGACCTTATTCGAACCTTTTTGCAGGTATTTACACAATAGTCTGGGGTCGGCATGTGTGTTTAATGTGAAAGTAAGCTCGGTTTGTTTGGAACGAAAATGGGCCTAAGTTACAAACTCGGGAAACTTTCACCGCAGCTTCAAATATTAAATGGCTCGTTATTCTTCGAATTTGGGAAGTAAGTTGCAAATTATGGTCGGAATAGTTAAAGAATATGGTTGTAAGCTGAATTTTGACATGCCGAGGTCGTTTACCCAGCGCAAATCGGAGTTACGGCCCAAAATGGCGAACAGCCAATCAGATTGCCGAACGGCCTCTTGTATCCCAGAGTAGAGGTAGAGCAACGAACTCACTCTGGGGACGAGATTGCTTGTTTGTGTCAATCTGACAAGTTTTTGCTGATTTATGGCAGAGAAAAGGCAAAATAAGTGGTCGCTTCAAAGATAGCACTTGTAATGTTCTCCAGCAATGTCAAAATGAAGTAATTTTTCAAAGAAATTTTATTTGTATTAAATCGTATTAAATTTTTTTGTTAAATTTTTAAAGGGTTGATAGCGTTGTCGATTTATAAAAGAGAACTTTCTACATTTCAAAACATGTAATGAAAATTTTAATGCGACCCTGGACTTGCCCAAGTCGTCCTGGAGGAAAGAAAGAGACGACTTGTTGCGAACAGTGAACAGCTGGATAACACAGCTGGATGGCCGGACGGTTTTTGGTACGGCAGACGGCACCTTTGATCATAATGTTTGACCAATAGCAGACAGGATACTGCTGTTCCATGAAGGAAAATGACGGGGCAAACCAACATTGAAACAAAAATGGCTGTATGTAAAAACGAACAGATGTTTATATATTGGCGCCACCATTTCCCTAACAGCGCCACTGATCAGTGTACAGCGCTCATGTGTAGACAGATACAATTGACCCCCTGGTTTTCAAATTCCTTGCGGTTAGATCCTATTACAAACATCGGGTTAAGTCAGGTCACATACATCTTATGAATAATTAATAAGGAGCTGTTCGCGACAAGTCGTCTCTTTCTTTCATATATGACGACTTGGGCAAGTCTAATGCGACCCTTGAACCCGTTATTTGAAAAATTACATTATATTGACATTGAAAGAGAACAATAGAATTGCTGTTTTTGAAGCAACCCCATGTTTTGCCCGTTCTCTACCAGAGATTATTTCACAGCCTGCCAAATGTGCTACCTTTCGTTTTACTGCCCCCAGTGAGCAGTGATAGTAAACGATTAACATGTGACGCAACCGCTTTTGAAACGTTAGCCATGGTTTCTGGGTATAACCAAGGACCGCGGATCGATCCAAAAAGTGAGTGGGCTAGGAAGCGAGCATGGGGCTCGAATCTTTGCAAAACTTCAAAATTGAATGTGTAAAATGTTATTACCTTATTCTTTCAACTAAATAGATTGAAGGGAACTTGAGGACGTTTTCAATGATTCCAGAAAGAGCATTTTTGATGTTATCATCATTTTCAGAGTTACAGCATTTTTAACATTTCTGCTGGTTTTGAAGTTGTGACGTCATCAAAATGCTAAATCGTAAACCATAAAAGCGACAGACTTTTGCTTGCTAATATCTTGTAGATCGTCAAAAATTGAGCACTTCTTGTATTGGTCATTTTTACTTTCCTCAATTAGTTGACAATTTATGATGCTTTTAACAGTTTTCAAAGCTTCTGCCGATATCTCCTGTCGTACACCCTTTCATAAATCTTAAAAATGCTGTAATTCCAAGAATAATGATGATATCGCAAATGCTCTTTCTGGAATTATGGCATACGAAGCGAAGTATCATTCGATCTATTCAGTTGAAAGAATTAGGCAACAACATTTTACACACTCAATTTTTAAATTTTGCAAAGATTCGAGCCCTATGTTTAGGAAGCGAGCCCTAAGCGAATGTAATTTGGGTGTCGGGGGCTAAGCCCCCAGAAAATTTTTTTTAGGATCAAGCTCATTGGATTGCTGGAAAACGCCCTTTCCATGAAGAAGCTGTCACCATCATAGTGATTAGTTTCAAGTATTCAATTTCATTTGCAAAATCATTGGATGCCGATGCCGCCAGTGCTTCAAGAAGTAGCAATTCAGGCTGTTCGTATGCTATAAAATTTGGCTGATTGAATCGTAGATCAATAAAGTGTACTACAAAATCAAGAACTTCAATATATATCGTTCTGAATTCGCCTTTAACGGTTCCAATTTCAGCTTCTCTTTCAGCCGACTAAGTGCTAATTATTTTCAAAATTTTGTCAACTAAAATAAGGCCATTTGTTGCCAAAAAGCGGATGGGCTATATATAGCCCACCCAGCCTACCCTGCTCCACAGTCCCTGAAAACACAAGACTATATTGCTCTTCGAAGAACTTTCATTTTTCATTTCATTTCATCTAACATTATTTTAACACGAAAAAAACCCTTCAGCAATTAATATAAAAAAACTCACTTACAATTTTAAATCTAAAAATCAGATTCCTAAAAAGCCTAAAATCCTAAATTCATAATCTGCTGTTGCTCCTTGGAGTCGTGTTTTAAAATGAGTCTAGCCCTTCAAATGCGTTTTTGTCGTTGTTTAAAAAGATTTAAAGTCGGTAGCTCACGAATCGTGGAAGGTGTATCATTCCAGACTTTCAAAGATGCATAATGCAAACTCTTTTTGGAAGGTTCTGTCCTGCATCTAGAGATTTGAAGATCCTGAGAATTTCTCGTCTTGTACGAAGAAAAACATGATATGGGCCAGTATTTATCAAAAAGGTCTTGAGGAGATGATTTGTTTATGATCTTAGGTCATCACGTTCCTGTCATAACGGATGATATTTTTGCCCCACGAAGTGGGGCCTTCTGGCCTTGCGCGACCGCGTTGTTGTTGCTGCTGGTGCCGTGAGATCAGACCAAAAAATTTTGTTCCACACTTTATCACGTGATTAAATGGCAAGCCCTTTTGTGTCTTATTGTCAACTGTAATTGGCAAATATTTCGTGACGTATGAGTTTACACAAATAGGAATTCTTTGCATGAAAAGAAGGGAAGATCAAATCTGGAAAACTTTTGTCTGCAGAAACGGAATCAGTCAAAACAAAACCCATTTCTAAACACATGTCTAGGGTAACGTAGGCCTGACTTTCACTGCCGCATATTTTACTTGCCCTCGCGGCCTTCTTCAGTTTACTGTCTTTTTACACAATGAAAATGGCCAATGCATCTGCACGATAGGCCAATC
This sequence comes from Aurelia sp. 3 sensu Dawson et al. (2005), assembly GCA_964020215.1. Classification (NCBI taxonomy): domain Eukaryota; kingdom Metazoa; phylum Cnidaria; class Scyphozoa; order Semaeostomeae; family Ulmaridae; genus Aurelia; species Aurelia sp. 3 sensu Dawson et al. (2005). The sequence continues at coordinate 14,223,288 of OZ026577.1, forward strand.
CATCTGCCGAGGAATAAACTATTTTTTCAACTCAAGAAAAACTTTAAAATGGTTACAGCTAGTGGGGCACTTAGTTTATACTATTGCTAGTCTACATTTAGCCAGGAACAAGACCAACAATCTTTAGTTCTGTTATTGACCGTACTCGGGATTGAAGACGCTGAAGAGCAGCTAACTTTAACCAAGCCCTGGACTTCCCTAAGTCTATTTCATCAAATTTTGCTCTCAGACAGACTTATCAAGGATGACGAAGTAGACTTGGGGTAAGTCTAACTAAGACCCCGTTTACACGATATCGGTAGCATACCGGCATGACATGACACCGGCATGAAACCATGCCGGCATGGGCTAATCTGAGATTTTTCTCACCCCGTTTACACGATACCGGCATGATATCATGTCGCTTCGGTAAGACAATGGCTGTGACGTAACATGATTGTTTTATTGTACGCTTTCGCGCTGATTCTCAAACAGGCTCCAGAATACATGAGAATAACCAAAGAAATCGAACTCGAAGCAACGAACGAACGATCACAAGGTTACATCGAAAATAGCAAGCGAAGAAGGATACGAAAAGTAAGAGTGAAATACATACATACATATACATACATACATGGCTTTTATGAGCATATCCACAACTAAAGTGTGGCTCTTCAACTCTAGCTAAAAAGGTTTTGTCCCTATGCTTACAATTACAGTAAAAGAATAGTAAAATTGAAATAAGGCCACCAAAGAAGAAGACCAAGTTTAATAAAAGCAAAAGCAAGGCTCCATCGCTCGCATGGACTAATTGACGTAATTCGTCAATACAAGGCAGACAAGCACGCTTTCTCGGCTGCAAAATACCCTAAGATTTGAATATTTCTTAGCGTTGAGGCGAAAGCGACATGAAATCATGTCGGCACCATGCCGGCATAGCCCGTTTACACGATGTCGTTATCATGCCGGCATGAACCCGTACCGGTATGGCTATCGACCTGGTTTTAATCCGGATTAACACCTTCGCATACCGGCATGGTACCGACATCGTGTAAACGGGTGGCCTAAAAACAAAAGATATCATGCCGGTGTCATGTCATGCCGGCATGCTACCGACATCGTGTAAGCCCTCGTTTTGCAGCTTATGGCTATAGAGCTTTGATTTTTGACCTCGTATGTAACCTTGTGATCGTTCGTCCGTCTCTAGGAGGAATGGGTTTTAAACTATCCGATAAGTTGTCAGTGGTTTGTTGCTGAACATCAACAAGACGGAAATGTAAGAGCCCCGTCACCCCGTCCTATCATGTTTTGTTGCCATTGACGCGAAAATGCACCTGCCCCTTTGAATGTGAATAAGAGCCTTTAACATTCATAGTAGCACTTGCTTGATTTTTGTCGCGATCTTGAAAATAGTACTTGCCAGCTCTGCCCTGCTTTTGGATGTACGAATTTTCGATGGAAACTGCTTTGCTCAGGTATATATTTCTTCTTTCTCAAAACATTATCCTAACAATTTATAATTTCATCTGCAGGCTATTCATCATCGTGATTCATTTTGTTCAGCTCTTTTTTTATATTCCAATGAAATTTTACAATAAACAAACAAAGGTTACAATAATAATAATAATAATAATAATAATAAATAATAATAAATAATAATAATAAATAAATAAATAAATAAATAATAAATCCAAAGATGGCACGAGGATACCCCTTGTCCTTACTTTTCATCCTGCACTCAATGAAGTTCATGAGATTTTGCGGAAATGTGAAAACATCCTTCTTGTGGATCGCGAGCATCGCAGGGTTTTTTCGGGAAAACTTTTCGTTTCGTTTAGAAGGGCCAAAAACTTTAAAGATACCTTGGTTCGGGCAAAATTACAACCGGAAAATGAGGAGCTGGTGGAAAAAGGTACACATAAGTGTAATGGTAGAAGGTGCCAAATATGCCCGATGATGCAAGAGGGGTCCATGTTTTATAATGCAGATGATTCTCGGTTTTTTAGGAACTTTTCGGGGGCGTATGACTGCAACTCGGTGAATGTGGTCTACTTGCTGCAATGCACATGTTGCAATAAAAAGTATGTAGGCAGTACGAAGACTAAATTTCGCCAGAGATTTAACGTCTATAAATCGTATTTTCGGACATACAAACAAAAGCGTCTAAGTGGTAATCTTCATACGGGTAAGCCTGTCCCACAGGCAAGCTTTTTCTCTCACTTTTTTGAACAAGATCATCGGGGTGAATTTTCTGTAAAAATAAGCATCATCGATGGTGCAGGTGACGTGTATTCGCTTCGCAGAAAGGAGCTTTTTTGGCAGTATAAATTGGGTGTATTTTCCCCTAAGGGCCTAAATGAAAGGGTGGCAGATATCGAGTTGGATTTGTTTGCTTGTGGGAGCGCTTAATCCTTCTACCTTTGCACTTATATCCCGAGGGAGTGGAAGGAGATGCTGGCCGGTTAACTTCGTGTATTTTGCACGTGGTGTTGGGGTGGAATTCCCCATCGGGCTATTCGGGATTTAGCAAATTAAGCAAATCCTTGGAGGGTTACTGGCTGGCGTCTCTTTTTCCGTTCCCTTGGAAATTAGGATTCTGCTACGGAGGACACTCTCAATCCCATGTGGGTAAAGAAACCAAAAAGATAGGCTGTATTATTATTATTGTAACTCTATGGTTTGGAAGGTGTAGTATTTTATTCTTGTTTTTATTTTAAGGCCTGGTTCGCGCTGGGTCTTTTGGGTCTGTTGGGGTCGTGCGGGGGGACCCGAGAGACAGAGACTTAAACTCCAGTTCCCAGGGACCCAGTGTGAATCAGGCCTAGGTTTCTGTTAATTTTGTTTACGTTGTAATGTATTGTATGTTCATAATTCGAGTTGTATCAAGGGTATTCTAATTTTGATTCTATGGAAATTTTATGTTAATTTTAATTTTGTTTACAACGTATAAAACCTGGCTTGTCCCCAATTGTAAGTAAACTGACGAAGATTTCAAATCGAAACGTTTTTAGCAAAATTGCAGTTGTGTTTCTTTATTTTAATTTTCTGTTATTTTTAGATGGTGCTTTTTGTTTCTTTATAATAATAATAATAATAATAATAATAATAATAATAATAATAATAATAATAATAATAATAATAATAATAATAATAATAATAATTACTTTATTTTAGGTAGACTGACGACGTGATTCCTTGTATTCGTTCAACATTTATAATCTGATGTTTTAATTTCACTCATACGAAGGACTCACGACCAAACGGATTCTAAGCAGGGACTAAAATCTTACGAACAATCGAACGCCTCCTTTCCAAATTGCGCCTCCTAAACAAGTTAAAGTTTTAAAGACGGGGGGAAGCAACATCGACTCTGATTTGTTATGCTGGCAGGACGTCTCCTGGGAGTGGGCAACATGATGCAATCACGAAAGTAGAACAGGGGGTTGATCCCAAAGCGGCTGTTCTCTCCTTTTCTGTCAAACGCTGTTTTGCAAACCTCTTTCTTTTCCTTCGCCTTGGGACTCCAAGAAGATATTCCATAGCTCGTGCAAGCACAACAGATTTGTATGAAAAAAGATTGATTTGCACTGTCAGTCTCGAAAGACTGCCGACTTGTTTTCACACAAGGTGCTTGCAAGCGCTTCATTGAATCTTTCCAATCATATCGACTGACCAACTTTTTTTGCGTTTGTTGTCGAGTACACCTTTTTTTTATAAGAAACTGGTTTATAAGAAACTAGTACTAAAATTTCAAGAAACTCTAGTATTATGTCTTATAAGTACTAAGAAACTTTTCAAAGTTAAACTTTATTCTTGAGCAATATTATCTTACCATTTGTGAACATATTTACCGCAGTGTTCGCGACTACATTGATAATCCATGCAAATAAGAAACCAATTAAGAAACTTTTAGTACTAAAGTGGACAAAATTTCACGTGAAATGAAGAAACTTTTATTACTATGGCCTGATCCAAGTTTTTTATAAAAAAACGCGTAGGCTACCAAACTTTAGAATTTTATTGCGGAAAAACTGGCCAAGCTTTTGACTTAAAATTTGGTATGTGTGTCCGTGAGCATGTTGTGTGTTTGGTGAAAAGTTTGATTCTGGAGCTAGTAAAATATTTTGAGATGAGCCTTCTCAATAACCGTGAAGGCTAGCCCTTTTGTTAAATATGTCTTTCGATTTCTAAGAGTATGAGCCGAGGGGTATTTCACTCCCAAAAATCTCGTACACCTTGGGCAAAAATCCTTTTGTTTTCAAGAAAAATCCATCGAAAATCCGTATAAATCCTTTTGTTTTGAAAAAATGTCGTACGCTTTTTCGAGTGAGTGAAGTGCCCCTCGGTATGAGCAATCCCATACTTTTTACAGAATTTCGATAGCCCGATTGGTTGCAGAGTAATTAAAAAGTTTCTAGAGAGGATCATTTCTGAAAGCCGACTTTCCGTGCTCATCAGAGCAGCGTGTTGCAGAGTCAAGCCTCCACGGCTTCGATGGCACGATCCTTCATTTTGCAAACAAAGCCCGCGAAAGCAGTGAGAATATTTACAAAGATGCTGACTAAATCAATGTTATTTCTTTGCTGAACCCCCCGACACATTCAACTCAGGCCCAGTTTTCTTTCGCTCCAAACAGTAGCATTTTCCTAATCAGCCAATCAAACACTAAGAATTGGCACGTGGTCTTACCTTATTAAGAAAGTAGTGATCTGATTGGACGCGCCGTGAACACGGCGGACTTGGCCTAATTAGTCCCTATATTGTAGCGTAAGGACATAAGTCCCTCAACTGAAGCGATAACAACAACAACAACAAGCGTAAGTTAGAGGGACTTATGTAATGCAGTCTATATTTTAGGTTGGCTTCTCGTTTAGCCAGTTAATTGGCTAATCAACGCCAACCAAAACTTAAATACACGGTATGATTTACATCATGAAAACCCTAAATTTTGAACAAATCGTTTGCATAATCTACAGTTGCACTCAAACTTGTATTTTTTGATGTCGAGCTTAAAGCTATTCAACGTGTGGGACTCTTTTAAGGAAGATGGTAATGTATGCCATATCTTCGCTCCAAGAAAACGTGCATTTTCAATACCATACCCTGTCGTGTTACAAGACGATGCCACGAGGAGCATGGAAATACATAGCAACCCTGTGACCATAACATTTAACTTAGAAATCAAAGTTGGTATTACATTTAAATATTACAAATAACATATTACAAATAGCAAATAGGAAAACAATTATGGATAATTCCAACAAAAAAAACATTTCTTATTGTATTCTGGTTCCAATAAATTGGCTCTTTGCTTCCTTGTTTGTTTGTTTGTTTGTTTATTTGTTTTCACGTTTTTCAGACAACGATTTTGAGATGTTAGTTTGCCATTTGATTTGCGCGAAGTGTGCGTCCGAGAAAGGACAGTGTTACTTTCGCCTCAACCGCTTGATTCGCCCTCCTTCACGGAATATAGAAATCCGGGTATTGGCAAGAAAACGGAGTGTGATTAGAAAACGAAGAGCAAGAATTGCGACGATAATCATGTTCATGTATTTCATTCCAATTTTGACAAATCCAAGTAAATATTACGACAAATCCATGTGAGACAAATCTAATTTAATTTTTCACTTGGATTTGTCTCGCATGGATTTGTCGTAATATTTACTTGGATTTGTCAAAATTGGAATGAAATACATGAACATGATTATCGTCGCAATTCTTGCTCTTCGTCTTCACAGAATGATATTGGTAAAAAATCATACTTAGAATATAGATACTATAAGAGAATATAGATACTATAAGAGGCAGATGCAAAAAACGAAAAATTTTTTCAAGAAAAGTTTCGGTTTCTTTGCATTTGCCCTTCACAGAATGAATGTTGATTTATCGCTTGAGGGTCGTCTGTTTGCCAGCAATCAGCATTACCCATTTTCCCCCAGCCTACCTGCCACAGCAGAGCCAAGTTTCTGGGGGTATTGTCATGAGAATCTGTTAAAATCAATTTATTTCTATGTGGAAGATTTTAGTTCTTGCAAAACGCGAATGTTTTAGCAGCTACTGTGTGCCTAGCGTACGTAGTATTGTAGTTTCTCAGTATGCATTCACTTATTTCGTTTGCTTCCTGTACTGTATTATTAGTATTATTATGTGCATAGTAACCTGTTTTGCTTTGTGCAGGAAAATATAAAGCCTGATGTCTTAAAGGTTAAGACCGACCTTGCGAGGTCTGTGCATTAAGACCGAAGGCTTTATATTTCCTGTACAAAGACAAAACCGGTTAGTATGAGTTTTATTACCTGATAGCTTCTAATTTTGACTCGTATGATCTAGTCAAACACATTTTGTCACTGTCATATCGTTTGAGTTTCTTGTAAATCTCACAGGCCTAAAACAGTTGCTGTGGCGACAAAAACGCGTCCTTGTGTCGTATAATACGAAGCTACGGGAAACCCGCGGGAAAAGTGCGATTAACCAATAGGAGTGGCGGGATTCTGTATTGCCTCGTTTTTGAAACTTTAGTCAGGTGATAATATCATATGTAAACTAAGACCACAATCGAGAATAAACAGAAAGCTGAAGATAAAAGCACAGCGGTTTATATTCAAACCTTTCGATGAAGATGCTTTTGCCAATTTCTGAATACTGCAGAATATATTTTAATCGAAACGTTTCTTTTTTATTGATATAACTTATTGCAACAAGAATATTACTTTCTACCCTACAAATTTTAATTACTATACTACACTACACTACAGGGACGATACCCCATGAAAAGGATAATTGGGATAAGGGGATAAGGGGAGCGAAAGGATAATGGCTACCCCAAGGCCAATAAAAAGACACGTAACATTAAACTAACATTACAACTACACTACGATTTAAAAACTAATGGGTAATGCACTAGATCCTGTGTGACATTGATGTCTGGTCAAGGTTTCGAATTGATTTTGATTTTATAATATTTATACAGGGTAAAACATTCAGTTGTACTGTTTTACAATGTACCCTGTAAAAAAAATACTTACAAACGAAAAGAAACCATCTAAATTTACATGTAAATCCAAAATAAAACAGGTATTAACAAAGTATATAAAAATTGCAGGTATGATGTAGATATGATATAAGAGAGAATTAGCTAAATGCATGGTTTGCTATGCTTTTTTTGAAAGTTTTCAAAGTCGGGGACAATTTTGATTCTAGGCTGAGGCGATTCCACATTGTCGCACCTTTATATGAGAAGCATTTTTGGCCATTTGCAGATTTTCGCATGGGAATTTCTAAATCAGATCTAGTATTGCGTAATTCTCTCTTACATTTATCCGAGAGCCTTGAGAACATTTCTGTAAGGTAAGTGGGAGCCAGATCATTGATAGATTTGTATACCATACTCAAAGTCTCCATTTGAATAATTTCACTAACAGTGTGCCATCCAAGTTTCTTGATGATAGGCTTTGCAGAAGCATCATATCTACTGTTAGTAACTATTCTTGCAGCCCGATTTTGAAGTTTTTGTAGTTCGTTTATTGCTGTGGAGCCACAGCTTCCCCATACAGGGCAGCAATATCTGAAATATGGTTCTACAAGACTTTTATACATGCTTTGTATTGTAAGAAGAGGGAGATACCTCTTGGAGTATTTCAACATCCCTATTCCTCTAGAAACATTTTTCTTGATGGCAGTAATTTGTTCTTTCCAGTTCAAGTATTGATCAACCATATCTCCCAGATATTTTGCCTCCTTTATGATAGAAACAGTTTCTTCCCCTACATTAAAGAGAGGCTTTACACCTCCTACCTTTTCTATGTCGTTCAAACGCTTCCTACCACCTATCACGAGACTTTGTGTCTTGGTCACATTGAGGGACAATTTGTTTGCGTTAAGCCAAGATTTAAGGTATCCAAGATCCTCGTTGACGCATTCATTTATCAAATGAATTGACTTTGAAGAGAAAGAAAGGCTTGTATCATCCGCGTACATGTTAACATCTGAGTGTCTCAGAGAGAAATGAAGATCATTTACGTATATTATGAAAAGAAGAGGTCCTAGGCAAGAGCCCTGAGGAACTCCAGTCGTTATTGATTCAAGATCTGAATAGCTGCCCATTTACCTTACAGCACTGCTTTCTATTGGTTAGATACGAGCGGAACCAGCGTATCTCTTTGTTTTGAACCCCATAATGCTCCAGTTTCTGTATAAGGATGTCATGATTCACCGTATCAAAAGCCTTTTTTAAATCAATAAAAGTGACGGCTGTATATTCACTGTTCTCTAGATTGAGATACCAGTCATTGGTACATTTTAAGAGACAGGTCAGTACGGAATGTAGTAACCTGAAACTAGATTGTTGTGAGAATAGGAGTTTATTAACATTTAGAAAGCCGTAAAATTGATCATAAACCAGTTTTTCAAAAAGGCGAGAGATGACCGGTAAAACAGATATCGGGCGATAGTTTGAATTTTCATCTTCTGAGCCATCCTTGTAGATAGGTGCAACCCTAGCTATCTTCCAATTGTCTGGAAAAATGCCGAGAGACATAGACATGTTAAAGAGCCGACTCAGAGACCCGGCCAAGACAGGCATCCCAACCTTAAGAAAGAAGCTTGAGATACAGTCAAGGCCGGACCCCTGAGAGGTCTTGAATTTTCCCATAGTCTCAATTAGCTGCTTAGGTGTAACAGGTGCAAAGCTAAATGTAGCATTTTGAGGATTTACAATATATTCATCATTCAAAAGGGGATTTCCAGTATCAGGTATATCATTGCTCAATTTTTCTCCAACAGTGCAATGAGTTAGCAATTTCCTTTGAATCAAAAATAGTAATACCATCGACCGTTAAGGATTGGATTGTCGTCGTTTTCGATCGTTTATTTATGAGTTTGTTAATAGTAGACCATGTTTCCTTCACATTACCTTCCGCTTCATGAATTTTGTTTGTGAAATATGTCTTTTTAAGATCGGCATTCATCCTATTTGCTTTATTTCTTACTTGCCTATATGCAGCCATAAGGATTTCAGATTTTGATTTGACTGCAGCAACCTTCAGTTTGTCTCTACTCCTAAGCAAGTCCTTCAGACTGGAAGACAGCCAAGGGCTATATCTTTCAGAAACTCGCTTTTGCATCATGGGGGCATGAGTTTCTATGATTAACGAAAGCATACTAATCCATTTTTCAACTACTACATTAATATCTTCAGAGCAATACAGGATACTGGACCAGTCATAGGCTGAGAGATCCCGAAGGAAAGCTTCCTCATTGAAGTTTTTCATCTGCCTAGTATATATTTGTTTGTGTTTTCGTTCAATACCACCCAGGTGCTTCCTTACTGCATACACTAGATAGTGATCGCTAATGGCAGTCCTGACAACACCGGATTTTGAAATGTTTCTTACATTACTGACAGCAATATGATCTATCAGAGTGGAAGTTTGTTCAGTTTCACGTGTCGGCTCTGATATCAGCTGCGTCAGGCCGAAAGATTCGTACATATCTTTGATGTGTCTAGCATTACCTGAATATGTGGGTGCTGAGCCATCAGTTGAGTTAGGATTTACCGAAAGATCACAGTTTGTGTCCCCTAATAGAATCATCTCCTTCCCCTCCAATTCTAAGAAACGCATGACTTGTTCAAGCTTATCAAAAGTGTCTATCGGATCACTGGGAGGCCTATACCACGAGAGAATTATAAAGGGTGCAGCTCTGAGGGGTGTAATCTCGACCCCAATCATTTCCAATGACGTTTTCGGAATATCCTCCCTAACCTTAGATTTGAAACTGTCTCTGCAATAGACAGCTACTCCTCCCCCATGGCGAGTTCTATCAAAGCGTATGAATTTGTACCCATCAATTTTAAATAGATTATCGGGTAATTTGTCATCTATTTTAGTTTCATTTAACGCTAGAAAGTCAATGCCCCGACTTTTGAGTAGATACTCGATTTCATCTACATGTGGAAGTAGACTGTTAACATTTAGAGAGGCAATCACCATTCCTTTTTTGGTGCCCAGTTTATCAGAACTGCCATTACTATCAATTATGTTTGGTGCAGTAACCAGATTCACATATGTTCTCTCAGAATGTCTATCATCAGTGTTATTAAGTCAGATATCATTTATAAAATTCTTAAAATTATTAGCAAGAAAAGATGTACCTTTACGATTGAGGTGAAGTTTCTTCATACCTAAGCCCGTGTCATCAATGTTCTTATTGTCTATCAGGTACACGTTGTTCCTCGTGGCAACTTCTCGTAAGATGGCGTTGTGCGAATCCACTTTCTTTGCAAAACCTTGCTTGTCTTTTCTAACAGTACAGAGGGAAGCTGCAAACTCTGTATCCGGTGACTCAGCCTTAACCATATCGATGACTTTTTGGGTATTTTTATCGGTATCTTTCCCTGCAGTGATATCGTTGGTGCCAAAATGAACGATAATCAAATCTGGCTTCTTTCTGATGATTGGCTTCACATGATCGATCAAATCTTCGGTGTTGTCGCCGGGGTATTTTCTCACTTTCACAATATGGTTTCGTGATAACCCTTTTTCTTCTATGCCATTTATGATTGAGTCACCGAGAACATACACCCTTTTCCTTTCTTTTTCTTGTTGCTGAATCTTTTTTATGGGTGCTTGTTGTTGTACCGCAGCCACATCACTATCACTGCTGGCATCTGCATTAACTGGCTCGCTTTCATTTAGCCCTTTCTTAGGCGCATTGAGAGATTTTCCATCACTTGCATCATTTGCTACTTTGTTTACGCCAGGACTTCGGTTCTTTCTTTTTCGATTTTTCTTTGGTGTTGTTTCGGACCCATTCTTTTCACAGCTTGCCATTGTGCTTGGTTCAATGGGATCAGAACTCTGTTTTTGTCCTTCGTTTGGAGGGGGTCTCGAGGGACTGAGTTGACTTTGAATATGGAGGGCCTTGTTTTCTGGTCTCGGGGATTCCAAAAGTTTCTCAATAATGGTTTGTTTATAGGCAAGTTGCCTTTCTAATGATGTTATCCTATCCTCCATATTCCCGGAAATATGGAAAAGAGCTAATGTCGTACCAGTTCACAAAAAGAACAGTAAGAACCTTAAGCAGAACTATCGTCCCATTTCCCTCCTTCCAATTCTTGGTAAAATATTGGAAAAATTAATGTTTGATTCATTGTACGAACACCTTTCCCTTCATGAACTTCTAAATCCTAACCAATCTGGTTTTCGCCCTAGAGATTCTACTATCAATCAATTGATCTCAATAGTTCATTCTATCTTTGTTGCATTCGACTGCAACCCTCCATTAGATGTACGTTCAGTTTATCTAGATATTTCAAAGGCTTTTGATAGAGTGTGGCACGATGGCTTAATCTACAAACTACGGCGAAATGGCGTATCCGGGCAGTTGTTGACACTGATTCAGAGTTTCTTAGCGAATCGTATGCAACGTACGGTATTGAATGGCAAAACATCACAATGGGGCAAAATTTCGGCCGGAGTTCCACAGGGATCGATTCTAGGTCCACTCTTCTTCCTTGTTTACATTAATGATCTGACAGCAGATCTCAAATGCAATGTAAAGTTATTTGCTGATGATACATCAATTTTTTCAGTTGTTCACGACCCAAACGAATGCGCTGCGGATCTGAATCATGACTTAAGTCTTATCAAACGTTGGGCGCATGACTGGAGGATGTCTTTCAATCCTGACCCTAGAAAGCAAGCAGTTGAAGTGACATTTTCTAAGAAAAAGACCCCTGTTGACCATCCGCCTATCTTTTTCAATGATGTAACAGTTATGAAGGTTGACGAACATAAACATCTAGGTGTTGTGCTTGATAATCGACTAACGTTTTCTAGTCATATTCAATCTGCTATAAATAAAGCGAGACGTGGGATTGGTATGCTTCGGTTTTTATCTAACTACTTGCCAAGGCAAACTCTAAACGAACTTTACAAACTCTACGTTCGTCCACATCTCGACTATGGTGACGTCATTTATCATATCCCACAGAAAGTGTGTGACTTTAGTCATGAAGTCACCTTACATCGTCTGATGGAACGACTTGAATCCGTTCAGTATTCTGCTGGCTTAGCTATAACTGGCGCGTGGAAAGGTACATCAAGAGACAAAATATTCGAGGAACTTGGCTGGGAATCATTGAATGACAGAAGGTGGAGCAGGCGTCTCGTTCTCTTCTTCAAGTTCATCAATGAACTTGCACCTGAATATACAAGACATCCTATTCCACAAATTCGTTGGTCAAATTATGCCCTTAGAAATCAGGCTGTAGTTGGGCGAATAAATGCAAGGACGGAACGCTTTGAGTCAAGTTTCTATCCAAACTGCTTAAAAGAATGGAACAGTCTTGCTTCTGAGATCAGAGAATTACCTACAGTGAGCTCATTCAAAGAAAGACTTTCCTCTCTCATCCGCCCCACCCAAAAACCTATTTATGGAATTTATGATCCAAAAGGTGTTGCCATCCTCACCCAGCTACGCGTAGGCCTCAGTAAGCTAAATTCTCACAAATTCAACCATAACTTTCGAGACACTGTTAACCCAATGTGTCTAATTAATGATGGAATTGAGGATACTGAACACTTCTTGCTGCAATGCCATGCATATGAAGATCAGAGGCGTGAGCTCCTTGGCACCGTTAACGAAGTATTCCAACTACACAACATCTTAAACCTGCCAAATCAAACCCTTGTGCAAATATTGTTGTATGGTGATAAAAGTTTTACTCATGACCAAAACAGAAAAATTTTGGAATCAACGCTAAAATTCATTCACTCATCAGAGCGTTTTTTGTAGCACCACCAACGCAAACCTAGGGACAGTAATCTTTTATCTCATCCTTCTCTATTAATCTTTGATATTGTTATAACACCATAAATGTATTGTAAATATATCTATGTTACTAAAGACTATACCAAAACCTGTCAACTTTATACTCCGATCCGGCAAAAGTGTTATCTAATCTCTGCGATCTGTTTCTTCCTATGAAGGGACCAGAACTTTGGTATAGCCTTTAGTATCTGTATTGGTTTTTTGTTAAAAGATCATTTAGGGTAGCCATGCCTATCATGCTCCCAATGGTATCGTTCTTGTAAACATGTTTTTGTTAAATTGTAAATTTTTAGATTGTGTATAAAAAAAAAAAAAAAAAAAAAAAAAAATACTTTTGATCAGGAGCCTTTCATAATCCAGAGATTTAGCAGGCGATGATTTGTTTGACTCTGATATTGATCTGTTTGAAATGAGTGCTTTCAGTCCAAGGAGCTCGCCATGCATGTATTTTTTAAAATCAAGCAGGTCCTCGTAAAAATGGTCTTGTTGCCGAGGGGTATCATCTACAGGAGGACTCAAATCTGGAAGATTAATTTGTGTGTTCTCCTGGATGAGGGATGATGCTGTTTGTGCGCTATCTTCGAGGCTAGAGGTTGACGTTGTACTTGAAATAAAGTATGATGTACTTCCATCCGCGTAGGTCTCAAGGCGAATGGAGCCTTCGGAATTTAGGCCATCTATCATTTTCAATGCGTCGTCCGCTGGAATGTCAAATTTCGACGAAAGATGAGATACCAAGCGATCTTTATCTGGTCTTTTCTTTAATTTCTTGCGAATTTCGTTGATTGCATTGAAAACCAATTCTTTTTCTGAAGGTGTTTTGTCCATATTTGAAATAATCGCAGGAGCAACCAAAAACACGTCCGTCTCATAAAAGCGACAACAACAACAACCAAAGAAATTTATAGTACAGTAAAAACCCGCATATAAGAACCTAGTGATTAAGAACCTACATGCTGAAATTCTAAAATTAGACCCCCAATACATAAGAACCCATTCAGCCTGAAATTTGAAATAGGTTCTTATTCGTAGAGATCATCAAATTAGATCAACACTCCATTTGCTTTGTCATTGAGCCTATACGGACTGATACTGTCCATATGTGCAAATTGCAAGGAACTCTAAAGAAGCGTTGAAAGCTTTTCATTGTATTCTGTAAAATTTCTGATTCTTCCAAAAACTGCTGTTGTGAATTAGGCTTCATGAGCTCAGGTGCCTATGAACTGACTGTAGATCATGGGCTTGAAGTTTCAATATGAACGAAAGAAATACCTGAAAGGCCTGAATGAAATAAACCTAATTTGCCACTAAATACTCAATGCATAAGAACTCAATCAGGCTGACTTGCAATATTGTAGGTTCTTATATTATTACACCAAATACGCGTTTTGTCGCACACTCCTCAGTTTGGTTCATGGACTTCATGGTATTGTTATTATGGTAATTACTATTGTAATATTACCGGGTAAGTCAAAACAAACTTTACGCGCTCGGAGGGCTGTGGAATGAAAAATGTGGAGTCGATATTCAAAACTAAAGTGTCTATCAACCAGTCAAAGGCTAACTTAAATGTGAAAATTTTGTTTGGTAAAATCACTCATTTTATAGACCCAGAAGTCAGTAAAATGATGAAAGGGGGTTAGTATGGAAACCGAGATTCCACATTCCATTCTGGTCCATGATTTACGTGCTATTGAAATTAACATTAATTTCTGAAATAGACAATAGCATTCAATATTAATTTCAACGCCAAACTTGTGCAATGTCATTGTTGATGGCCTCAAAGCGATGTCAAGGGATTTATGGCAAATGCTCGTGTCATCAGCATACATGGACACTCGTAATCCTTGGACAGCTCATGGGAGGTCAGTAATATGAACGAGGAAAAGAAGGGGACCAAGACATGAGCCTTGTGGTACACCAGCATTTATTACCCTAAGCTTCATAAAACTTTGTTGTAAAATATTTGTTAGGATCAGAAATAAAGCAACTGGTAGTAAGATTTTTAGAAACTTGCAATAATGGATTAAATTCTTAGGCCCTATTTATATGAGGAAAACCACCTCACCTGCCAGATCTGGGGCTGAGTGGCGAGGTAAATTTCAGTCACTGTTTATATGAGATTTTTCACCTCACCTGTCAGCGCCGGGGCTCTTAAAGGCTCTTAAGTACAGGACACGCCTTGCACACACTAATGCTGTTTTCAGTACAAGAATTCTGATGACCTTTTGAGAATTCTTTACGATTCTTAAGAAAATTTTTGGATTAGATTTCATGTTTAGAATCTGTAGTCTTTTGTACCACTGAAGAATTCTAATCAGAATGTTAAGACTTCTCTAAACATCCGAGGAACTGCGAAGACATGAAACCTATCATATAAGACGCTCCCAGCCTCTTGGGCTTTTTATTTGGGGGGTTTAAAAAGATTAAATTTTAGCCTCAAGGTTCTTATAAAAACAGGCTCTTTAATGCGGGTTTGTACTGTACTGTTCTTAAAATCTGCCGGCAAAAATCCGTGTGAACAGGAGGCCTGTCCGTCACTTTTTTCACCTGTTTCCAAATGTGCCGGCATGGCGTGAACGCACTCTTAGTTTCCTCTATAATTAAGAACGCAAAATATCTATCCCCATCCATGTACGGTCTTTGATTATTTAAGCTGGAAATCAGAAATTTAAATTGCATACATGAGGGTGTACGCGGACTGAGTAGAAAGCAGCTGCAGTGAAGATTGACCAATGTTACGGAGGCGTTTGGAGTGGCTTTGCGTGTGATTTATGTTTGTCGTCATGGAAATGAGAAGATCCATTGAAAAGCTGAAACTGTGTGGAGAACTTTGAAGTTACATCGCAAAGGAATTTGCTCATATGTCCTTTGATTAGTCGACTGAAGGCTTAGTTCCATGGAGATGCAGTTTCCGCTTGAGAGGAGAATGCTAGAGAACATTTTGTGCTCATAATAACAACAACCTAGTTCGCCATTCCGAAGCAGTTACCACTTACTTAAACGTAACAGTAACGCAGATTTTTTTAGTTGGGAGAATATATGTGTTTTCCTTTTTCTATTTATGACAAAAGTGTCTCCTTTTTTTTAAAAAATCTTCCCGAGTTTTGTTGGGTCAGTTTTCAGTAAATTGTTTGAGTTCAAAGGTTTTCTTTAAAATTTTGGCAATGAAATGAATGTTCTATATTTTCTTCTTGAGCTCCACACCTTCTGCACAGGGCATCTTCATGTTTTCCTTTATAGTTAGAGAATAAAATAATTTCCTTTGAGCAGAGTTTTTCGCTTTGATGCCGCTCTTTAAAGACGAATGTGGCTGCTTTTAACGAAAACAGCATAAATCCATGGAATAGTAAGTAAGTAAGTAGTAGTTTTATAGTCTTTTATCTAGCCAAAGGCTACTCAAACGACTTTACACCTTACCCCCTGGTCACTATACTTTGTAGCATACAGCAGGGTGCAGCCACAGACGGCGCTCATAACTGCGGACCAGGTACCCATTTATACTCCTGGGTGGAGAGAGGCACAATTTGTGTTAACACCTTGCCCAAGGATGCTATCTTCAAATGTGGCCAGTGCCGGTATCGAACACACGACCCTTGGATCGTGAGCCCGACGCCTTACCACTGTGCCACCGAAGCCACAAAATTTCATTTCATTGAGTGCTGAATCGACTTTCCTTTCTTTAGACTTGTGGACCCCAAATATTGAATTTTTATCTACAGGGTGTCTCAAAAAAATTGTTCGACGTTTGATTAAATACTAGAAAGTAACGATACGCTGAATGGACCCTTGGTCAAGTCACCCTTTTCCTGAGATTTTAAATTAATTTTTGACACGAATCTTCCAAATCCGATCCGCTAAAAATTCATGGGGTTACAAGCTTTTGAAGTTCAAGTTTGTGCGAAAGCTGAAACCAGAGGCCTCAAAATGGCATTTTTGGTAAGAGTCCCATAGGCCGTCGTTTCTGTTATTTCTCTTGGTTCAGGGCGAGCCAAATGGGATTCAAACAGGTGTTTGATAACCTAACTGTCAAGCATATGGATGCTTTGAGGAAACAGATTCAGTCTCTCGCCGATTATGTTTTGAACCATTGATTTTGGACTTACGCAATGTTAGGAAATTTTGAGAATGATTGCAACAAATAATTTCCTTTAGAAGTCGTATTTGGTTTGCTCTGATATCAACGAGAGCTATGACACTGGATAAGCTTCTCTTACCTCCGTCTTCGAGCTTTTTTTTTATTCATATAAAATTTTACAATAAATCTTACATTAAACTATACGTTTCTAATTACTATACAATACTACAGGGACGATACCATGGGGAGCGAAATACAATGACTACCCCATGGCCAATATAAAAGCACATGCAATGTTAAACTAAAATACAACAATACAATGAATGATTTAATGTCTAATGGATACTATACTAAACTAAACTATATTTCGTCCCACATTAGATGTAAGTTCAGGTTTTTGCAATACAGAGTAATCTAGGGGGTCTCTGGTTTCAGCTATCGCATATTTCCGATCTTTGAGAGCTCGTAACTCAGTGAATTTTCAACCGATTTGCACGATTTTAGTCTCTAAAATTGTTTCATAATCTTAGGAACAAGGCTTTCTTTCCATGAGCCTGTTCATGGTGTCCTTATTTTTTAATATTTAATTAAACGTCGAACAATTTTTTGAGACACCCTGTATGTTGCTAGTCACAGACCCAAATATTGATTTAATGTAGGATCTCGGACCCCAAATATTAGCACAGACACCCCCGTATTGAAAGTTAATGATTACCCCCCCCCCCCCCTCTGGAGAATCGCTGCTGGCTATTAGAGAGACAGAGCAAATGACGCGCTGCAAAAGTCGAACGAGTTCAACTTTTTTCTCTGGCTCACGAGCACGAGAAATTTCTCTTGATGAACTGTTTTTGTCTTAATGCGCGTAGGGCTCAAATCTTTAACAAAGTTGGTGTAAAATTGTTTACATTTTGCTTTAAATTAAAGAGTTGGAAAGAAATTTTAAGTTATTTGCTCAAAATGTACCGTGGAAAATTTTTTGATATCTTGATTAGTTTCAAAATGGCAGAATGGCTCAACTTTCAAAAATGTGCACGTGTAAAAATTCGTTATTTTAGGGCCTGTGCTTCGTAGCATGTTTATCTGTTTACCATGGTTTTCCCTATCTTTGTCGAGAGGTAAACAGAGTGTCATTGTCGCTTGCTGGAAATCAAGTCAATCCCTTGCAATCAGACTTAGTTACGTTTCGACCAACGACCCAATTAAAGATGGAGCGAAAGAAAATCAAAATTCCTTGAGGATTCTGGAGATATATTAACTTTTCTGAAATCAACAAGGATTTGCGAAGCCTTCGTTGACGGAAATGTTGTGATTTATACATTTTTTATTGCGAATACCAACAGCCTTTTGATGATGCATAGGCCAAATGATGTTGGAGAAATTTGCAACTTGCTGCTCGCTAGAACCGTAAGCAGAGTTGGCCTGGAGCGAAAAAGTTTACTGATGTATATGAATAGACTGTTGAGTAATAAAGATCTGGCCTGCGTCCAGATGCAACACTCCTCCGCGAAAGTGTAATGTTGAGGCTGCACGCAGGCTATAAAAGGTCCTGGTTAGTTATTTTGATACCTCAGTTCGTTTTGAAGTTTTCTACTGATGTTAAGTATCAGCTGATGACGTAACTTTGTTTGCAAATTACTAAGATACTGTATGGAAACATAGCTGTATCTTGTCTTTGAAGTGTGACAGGTGTGAAATTTGCAGGGAACTTTGCAGCTAAGCTACATGGTTTGTTGTATGCTTTCTTTTCTTTGTGCAAGCAAAAATGATCTCATCAACCAATCTTACAAAACAATAGATAACTCGAAAACGAAAAAAGGTATTAAAAAATTTTTTTGAAAAATTCGACAAGTGCCATTCATTGGCATCAGCAAAAATTTAACTTTCAGATCACCTTTAAAGGGGCATAGGGGTCAAATCTTTCAAATCTTTAAATAGGTCGGTGTAAAACTGTATCACATTTTTTTTAATTAAAGTGTTTGAAAGAAACTATGGGTAATTTGCTGTAAATCTATCGTGGCTAGTTTTTATATCTCGATTATTTTCAAAATGGCGGCATTTTGATTATTTTTGCAAAGATTCATCAAAAATTTGGTGAAATTAAAATCCTTGTAAATCTTAAATCATTCGAGGGAAATTGATAAAATCTTCGAGAAAACCATAGTTTATGAAGGTCTACAATATGGTTCCAAGCAGAAATCTGTAGCTCTTCTAGCTGAGGATTTAGAAATTTGATGACGTCACAGCCTCAAAATTAATAAATGCCGCCATTTTGAAAATAATCAAGATATCAAAAAATTGCCATGGCAAATTTACAGAAAATTATCCAAAGTTCCTTCCAAGCATTCGAAGAAAAATGTAAAGGAGTTTTACACCCACCTTTTTAAAGATTTGAGCTCTATGCTCTTTAAAGGGGCATTCCTTGGCAAAAAGCTGAATAACCGTGAACTGCGTTTTCTGCATTTAAAAGGAACCTGCATATCAGTTTCAACATTTCCCAATACCTCTCCAACTTCGATAAAGCTGAAACCGGCCACAAACGACAGACCGAGAACTGACAATATCCTTGCATTTGAATCCGAGACAGAAAACAAGAATTGTCAGTAAAGATGATCAGTTCTCTTGCCCGTAGTCGACCGTAGACACATGAATGAGCGAGTCCAACAGCACATTAAAACTCAATTCAGCCAGCAACGCACAATGAGCCTATCAAGGCTCGCCAACGACCACCGACAGACAATAGCGAGAATATACAACCTTTGTTTGCCAACAACTAGATACTAGAGAATTAGACTCGATTAGACAATAGAATTAGACAACTAGATACCAGAGAATATCTTTGTCTCCAAGATACTAGAGAAAGCTGTTTGTTATCAGGTTATGAAGTACCTTGAGAGTAACAGTCTAATTAACAAGAACTTTTCTGGGTATCGAAGATTTCATTCAACCACTACTGCCTTGATTAAGATCACAGATGACATTCTAAGAAACATGGAAAGAGGTCTTGTTACATCACTTATACTCACAGACCTTAGTAAAGCATTTGATACAGTTGACCACAACAAACTGCTTGTCAAACTATCGAAGTACGGTTTTGATTACCATTCAATATTCTGGTTCAAAAGTTATCTATCAAATAGAATTCAACATGTTAAGGTAGATGGCACACTTTCAAAGGAAGCGCACTTACAATGTGGTGTCCCTCAAGGATCTGTTCTAGGTCCAGTTCTGTTTATGATTTATCTCAATGATTTACCATTAGCACTTGCAGAAAATACAAGGCCTTCACCATTTCCAACTCATCTCCATGGATATGCTGATGATACCCAGATGTACAATGCTGCACCTGCAAATCTGTTTTCTGCAGCACATATGCAGATCCAGGATGATGTTCATATTCTCATAGAGTGGCTTACTCACAATAAGTTGAAAGCCAATCCGGACAAGTTTAAGTACATGCTGATTGGCACAGCAGCCATGTTAAGGAGAATTCCAGAAGAGTTCTCCAAAATCGAAATTGAAAACAACATTTTGACCAGGGCAGAAGTAGCAAAAAATCTAGGGCTAGTTATTGATCAGAACCTTAAATGGGATGCACACATAAAAGGCATGACAAACAAATGTAATGGAAAGCTTATACAATTGACTAAAATTAGGAAATGCATGAATCCGAAAACATTCGAGAACTTAGTCAGAGTATCCTATACATCAACTCTTGACTATTGTGATATCGTTTATGGAAATGCCTGTAAGAAAGAGCTGCAAAGAGTTCAAAGATCTCAGAACTTTGCTGCCAGAGTTGTCACAAAAAAGCGAGATAGTATTTCATCAACAATCAGCGAGCTGGGCTGGCTAACTATGGATAAGAGACGATTTGTACACAGAGTAAATCAGATTCACAAATGCTTGCAAGGAAACGCACCCCAATATCTGACAGAAACTCTGACAATTAATAGTAACATTCATCAATATTGTACACGTCAGTCCAATGAGTTACACTTACCATTAGCTAAAACTAACAGCATGAAGAGAACATTTCAATACATGGGATCTGCGGACTTTACTTCTCTGCCTACCTTAGCTCAGCGAACAACTAATAGCAAAAGTTTTTTAGCCAATGTTAATTCCTTATTTTGACACTTTTTTCATACAAACGATTTTAAAGTTATAAGGTTCTTTCTATTCATTTTTTTCATAGGTATTATTTAATCTTATCATTTGTATCTTAATATTGAATTTTTAATGCGTAATACTGTATATTGTAATTTTAAGTAGCACTACGAAAAACCATGTAA
Source organism: Aurelia sp. 3 sensu Dawson et al. (2005) (assembly GCA_964020215.1). Lineage (NCBI taxonomy): Eukaryota > Metazoa > Cnidaria > Scyphozoa > Semaeostomeae > Ulmaridae > Aurelia > Aurelia sp. 3 sensu Dawson et al. (2005). The sequence goes on from OZ026577.1 coordinate 14,244,468, forward strand.
ATGGATAGTGTGTTATTATCATATCATATCATATCATATCATATCATATCATATCATATCATATCATATCATATCATATCATATCATATCATATCATATCATATCATATCATATCATATCAACGACGCATAAAGGCTGATTTCCAGTCAGTGGAATTTTCCGAGCGGGCGGAAATTCTTTTGTTTGCGGGAGAAAATGCCGTTCTGAAATTGAATGGATAGTTACGGCTGAGCAACTTTTTATTGTCTAAAATTCCGTCCGCGCGGAAAATCCCACTGACTGGAAATTGGCCTTAAAACTGATAGCGTATTAAGATTGAAATTGGCCCATATATTTTTCTCCATATCTCACGTCTGGGAAGTGCGATCGACGAAAGAAAACAATTTTTAGGGCTGACATAATCTGCTTATCCATGGGGGTATCAACATGAATCTTTGCAAGCATTTGATTTTCGCGGAATGCCCCTTTACGATGGACTTGCCCAAGTCTCTTCCGCGTACCAAAACTAAACTACCTCTGCGAAGGAGAGGCATTTGTTGGTTTTAACACGGGAGATGTGAACACGGGAGATGTGGGCTTTAACACGGGAGAGACTTGGGCAAGTCCACCTTTAAGATTATTATTTAGATTGGGACTGCCTTTCTTTTAGATGTTTCATCTTCCTCATATCTTGATCCAATACTTTCTATTTATTCCATAGCATCATTGAAGATGATGACTACAGGCCATCTACTGCCTCAAGTAATCAAAGAGAAACGAAGCTAGCAGAACTTGTAAGTTTTTTCCCTTTCAATATTCATTTCAGGAAAATATTTTATTATGTCCCAGTTTAACTATTGCCCTCAAGTGGGGATGTTTCATGATAGGAACTTGAATAATGAGATAAATAAGATGGACTTAGAGCACTGAGAATTGCATACAAATACTATAAGTCTTTTTAAAAACCGAATAAAATCATGGAAAAGGGAGAACTGCAACTTTAGGCTTTGTTGAATCTTTGTTCCAAATCTAGGGTTTTTAATGTGAACTTGTAAATAGTATTTTTTCTTATTGTAAGTTTATTTTTTCCAGATTATTTTTTGTTAGTAGGCCTTAATTAGCTTTAAATTAGCTGTTGTACATTACCCAATTTTAAATGAAGAATTAATTAATAATTAATAATTTATTTGTACAGGGTGTCTCAAAAACATTGTTCGACGTTTGATTAAATACTACAAAATAGCTATACTAAATACTACAAAATAGCTATACGCTGAATGGACCTTTGGTCAAGTCACCCTTTTCTTGAGATTTTAAATTAATTTTTGACACAAGAATCTTGCTAATCCGCTAAAAATTCATGGGGTTACAAGCTTTTGAAGTTCAAGTTTGTGCGAAAGGTGAAACCAGAGGCCTCAAAACGGTATTTTTGGTAAATGTCCCATAGGCTGTCGTTTCTGTTATTTCTCAATTGTTTCAGGGCGAACCAAATGGAATTCAAACAGGTTTTTGATAACCTAACAGTCAAGCACATGGATGCTTTGAGGAAACAAATTCAGTCTCTCGCCGATTATGTTTTGAACCATTGTTTTTGGACTTACGCATTATTAGGAAATTTTTAGAATGATCGCAACAAATATTACTTTAGACTAAAATACTTTAAATACTTTAGAAGTCCTATTTGGTTTGCTCTGATATCAACGAGAGGTATGACAGTGGATAAGCTTCTCTTACCTCCGTCTTCGAGCTTCTTGCAATACAAGTAATCTGGGGGATCTCTGGTTTCAGCTATCGCATATTTTCGACCTTCAAGAGCTCATAACTCAGTGAATTTTCAACCAATTTGCACGATTTTAGTCTCTAAAATTATTTCATAATCTTAGAAACAAGGTTATCTTTCCATCAGCCTGTTCATGTTGTCCTTATTTTTTTATATTTAATCAAACGTCGAACAATTTTTTTGAGACACCCTGTAGGCGGCCAGTATTGTCCTGGAAATTTAGGTTGAAGAAATACCCAAAATGTCAAAAACTGTTTGGGCATTTGACAGGCTTTGTAATAAAACATGTGTTACTGTTATTCAAAACTGAAGTGTTAATTTATCAGTCAAAGTCTACTTTAGGTTTCAAATCTTAAAAAGTTGGGTGTAAAAGCCTATGACCTATTTCTTTGAACTGAACGGCTTCAAAGAAACTTGAACTATTTTACAGTAAATCTGCCGTTGGACTTTTCTGAAATCTTCAGTATTTGCAGAATTACAGTGTTTTTCTTCTTTTTAAAAAATTCAAGAAAATTTCCGAAAAAATCTTAAAACTATCGTAATTTCTAAACCTGTTGACGAAAGATCAAAAAATTTTCAAGAAAACCATAGTTTATGGATGCCTATAATATGGTATCAAGCAAAACTCTTTGATTTTTCTGGTTTGTGATTTTGAAATTTGATGACGTCACATCATAAAATGAGCTGAATTATAAAATAGGCTGTAATTTCGACAAATATTCAAGATTTCTGAAAAGTCCAACAGTAGAATCCTAGAAAAATGGCTAAAAGTTTCTCTCAAGTCATTCAGTTTAAGGAACTAGGTCATTGAATTTTACACCCGCCTTTTTTCGTAGATTTAAGGATTTGGAACCTATGCTTCAAAGTCTAACATTGATGTGGAATTTTATTTGGTAAAATCGCTTGCCCCTTAGACCTAGAAATTAGGAAAATGCAGGCAATTGGTTTGTATGGAAACAGGGTTTCCCTGTTTGATTCTGTTCCTTGATTCATGTGCCATTGAACTGTAAATTCAATACAATTGTCATTTTCAGAAGTACCGGGTGAGCCAGAAAAAAGTTCCCACTTTTGAAAATTCATAACACCAAGGCTACTTCACGGATTTGAATCATTCAAATTCTAGTTAAAAGTCGAAAGATCAAAGTATTTTTGTGATTTTTCTTGCTGTCCTATCAACACTAGAAGTATTGGTAAATTCAACTTTATAAAAATTTCATGGTTCATTGATTACTGAAAAATGGCCCAAAACATCGATCAATGCATAAATGACCTCGCGCACAGAATAATGAAGGAAATGCAACTTCTCATGGGTGAGAGATATCCTCAAGGCATTAATTTCCTTGGCACTGAAAATCTTTCTTATGTGTTTGAAAATCGATCTCTTATAACTCTTGACTGAGGTGAAACGCTCATGGCCTATTGTTCGATTTGAATAGAATCCTTACGATTTGATCAATGTTTTAGGCCCTTTTTCCGTGATTTTGCAACCATGAAATTTCTATAAAGCTGAATTTGCCAATATTTCTAGTGCTGGTAGGACAGCGAGAAAAATCACAAAAATACTTTGATCGTTCGGCTTTTAACTTGAATTTGAATGATTCAAATCCGTGTTGGTGTTATGAATTTTCAAAAGTGGGAACTTTTTTCTGGCTCACCCGGTAGAATTTGAATAGCAAGTAAATGATGGACTAGAATGAAATGTATTATTCTAAACCCTTGTGAGGATTTTTCGAAGTTCTGGCTCCAGATGAGTAATTTCCAAAAAATATTGCCATTTGAATAAGCCATTGACTGATAGGTTAACATCTCACTTTGGAATATCAGTTGCTTACGTTTTATTCCTCCGCCCGCCAAACATCTAAACTTTACTTTGATTCACCTGGTAAACTCAGGAATAGACCTTTTTGCATCTTAAAAAAGAGGTTTGAATTGGGCGTCCAAATCTGGTCAATTTGTGAAGGAAAAGGAAAGCATAACCCACATTCTCTGCATGAACACTACTAGCTGTGTGGTAAGAAGTTGCTTCAAACTTCCAAACACTTTCAAAGAGTCTATTATCGACAAATTTGCACCCAGTGAGTCAGCAGCTGTTCAGTTTACACACATGCAAGTGTTATTGGTCTGTTTGCTTCGTTTCTCGTCTTTTTCATTCATTGTTAGCTGATTTTTCTTTAGCAATATGAGTTAAGCAATATGATAAATTTTCTCTCATAATGACTTAGGAATGATTAACTTCATGCACAGGAAGTTTTTTCTCCCTTCTCCTCCTTCGCCTCCTATACAGCTCCTTCATACTGATAAATTTGAGTTGGCACTTGCCAAATATTCCAAACAAACTTTCCCCAACCCTAATAGCTAAGATTGAAAACAGGAAACTTCAATTTGCAGCTCGCAAAATTATACCTGTGCATGCTCGCAGTTTTAGCTGTAACAGTTACACCATGAAATTCACTAACAATGGACCAAGGTCACGAAAACAACGAGAAACGAGGCCAGCATAATCATGATACGATTTACTTACAGTTGGCTAGAAGAATAGCTATTAAATGCTAATAAAGGCCAACTCTACCCTATCTACAATGCTCGATGGTCTATCCTATTTAAAATGTGCATATATGGCAGTTACATCCAGACCCACTCCAGCTTCTGATTGTCATTTTGAACTCATCACAACCTTGTGCAGCTTTATATATGTCTGGAAGCCGATTCCAAACCATGCTACCCCAAAAAGAAAGGCTCGTTACCATATCTACTAGTCCTGGTTTTAGGAAGTTGGAGGAGATCATTTATTCTTAAGTTATATGGAGGCATCTTTTGATTGAAGAGCTCCCACGGGAAAGAGGGGTTGCCAGAGGTAATACATTTGTATACCTCTAACACAATTTTTTGCAAATTTTTTCATATATGGTAGCTTTCTCGTTCCTTTGTAATAGCTCCCTCAAATGTAGAGTCAAAATCATTTAGGAGCACTCTCAGGGCACGCTTATGAACCCGATTGACTTCTTCATTGGCCGTCTTTCCACAGAATATCCAAATGAGTAGGCAGTAGATAAAATTTGTCAGTATAAATGAGCTGTATAGTAGGCGAAGGAGGAGAAGGGAGAAAAAACTTCCTGTGCATGAAGTAAATCATTCCTAGGTCGTTATGAGAAAAAAGTTACCATTGCTTAACTCTCTGAAAAGTGTTCTGAAGTCCAAAGCATCTTCTTGCCACTGCTAGCATCATTATACCAAGAACAGGGGTCCTGTTTTTGTTTTGATAATGATAATACCGGGTGAGTCAATAAAAACGCCTGGCGTTTGAAAAAATCCTGCTCCCTGAATATCAAAGCAATGATGTTGAAACCTGTCTTGTTTTATCCTCGATATGTCAAATTAGGTTCAGTAATTTACCCGGCTTTAATCGGTCATTCTTTCCTGTCGAAATAGGAGATTTTCTGCAGAAAGCCCCTTTCGAAAACCTGCAAAAACGACAGCAAGCAAAATTTTCCTTTGTTCTCTTTCCTAGCAATAATGACTTTCGTCCTCATAGGGGACTTTTGCTTGCAAATTTAGCACGTTTTTTAAGGTTTCTCAAAGGGACTCATTTTGGAAAATTGCCTACAGAATTTGAACGGAGTGACCATTTCAGTCAGGAAAATTTCTAAGCATAATTGAACATGTTAGCTATTTAATCAGACATTGCAAAATATCGTTGTTTATATACTCAGGGAGCAGTAGCCTTTCAAACGCCGGGCGTTTTTTCTGACTCACCCGGCAGGATAAATTTAAAGTTGGGTAATCTACAATAATTAACAATGTGTAGTTAATTTTTACAGTAGGGCGGGCCCACTAAAAAGTAAAAGTAGCTAAAACAAAAAAAACCTATAAATGTAGTTATACGGTAAGAAATTAAACTAGCACAAGATTAGACTTATGACTTTTCGTCCCTTGTTTCCCTGCGTTCCTTGATTTGCTGATATCACTTGGTCAATAGGGACTCATAATATTACGCTTATATAATGGGCCCACTTTTTCAAAATGGCCTAAAAAGGTGGGAGTTCTCGTACACTCAACAAAATCGCTTCAAAATCTGGTTTAAAGAGCTCGAACATTGAAAAGCGAAGTTTTAGTACAAAGAATGATGTTGTGTTGACCTACAAAGCGCAAAATGCATACGTTTCAGGCAGTAATCTTCCTCTGTGGAAGCAAAATAGATCCATCGAAGCTGCCAGAACTCCAGGCTTCTTCAACCGTTCTTTAAGAGCAACAACAACGACATTCTGAATAGCGGCCCCTGATTGGTTAAAAACTGAATTCTAGCGATTTGATTGGTGAATACGGAACCACCCAACGCGGGCCTAAAGTGGGCCCACTATTTAAGAGTAATGTTATTAGTCCCTCTTGACCAAGGAACGCAGGGAAACAAGGGACGAAAAGGCGTCATTACTAAAAGACGGAACACCCCGGAACAACCCAAGAACAACCTGAACAACCCGAGAACAAGCCAGGAACAGGCGGAACAACCCAAGAACAAGCCAAGAACAACGTAAGAACAGGCGGGACAACCCAAGAACGGCTGCTTGGGTAGAATAACTAATAAAATAAATAACCTTCAGAGGCAGGGCTTCCTTTGTTCTTCCACGCCCACGAGGACCAACCTCCAAACTTTTCTGTCAGCGAGTGTATCACTCGTCCAAACAAAGCACGAAAAAGAGTTGAAAATAATGCGATTTACAGGGATTTTTCACGGATATTTCTTGAAAACAAAAAAATTACGAACGGTTTACGGGATTTTTAGATAGTGATACGCCCAAGGGTCGGCGAGGCCAAGCGTGTTGTTGTTGTTGTTGTTGTTGTTGTTGTTGAGCCTCACAATAAAAAGATGTATCGTGCGCTTTCTTTACTACGTGCTTCTCACACCTCAGAAAGATGGGGGTGAGATAACAAGATAAGTAAAGCATCGCTACAAGAAACCTTGTGAGCATCGCAACGAATTCGTTGGAGATTCCAGTGCAAGAAAAGCTAACTTTGGAAACCTTGAATCACTCAATGGATAACCGTAGAAACTTTCGAGTATATAGCTATGAGATCACTTACATGAGAATTTCTCCTTCTTCTTTGAGCTCAAATGAGTAAAAACCAGATTCCATTGGGGGTTGTAGGGGCTGACGGTTTGCAGTTTCTAGCTGTTTTGGGCCAGTTTAACGGTTTTTTTGGCTGTAAGGATGACAGTTTTACAGTTCCTCTCTTTCTCGACGGTTTCCAAAAAATTTATTCAAAAAATATGATTCGAGAAGTCAAATTATCACAAAATTGAACTTAAAATTACTGAAAAATTGTCCACTTTGTTATGATTTATTATGGAATAATGATAATGATAACTGTCCAGTACAGCATAAATTGGTATGGTATAAATCGTCCAGGACGGTATACTTTAATCAAAGTATGGTACAGTACGGTATAATGGGGCATTGGATTAGCTTTCCCTTTTTTGTGTCATGAAAATTATAGCAAAGCAGTTGTCTGCAACACAGAACAGAGGCAGTACAAGGAAAGCGTGGAAGCATGTTGTGACGGTTTTCGCTTAATTTTGAGGCGGTTTTACGGTTTTCTTAGATATTTTGGCAGTCTCAGGTGACCCCCTACAACCCCCACATCAACGACAGAGATTTAGGTTTGGGGCCTGGGCAGTCTAAACATAGTGTATTGTATTCCACTGAAATTGATGATGAAAATAATGGAAACTTGGTGAAGAGGTGCTGGAATGAAACGGTGTATCACTTTATGTGGGCCTTCAAGAGAACTTCCCCAAAAAAATCAGTCAATCCATGTAGAAATTCAGAATAAGGGCTTTTTCTGGCATGTTCTTGGGTTGTTCCGCCTGTTCTTACGTTGTTCTTGGCTTGTTCTTGGGTTGTTCCGCCTGTTCCTGGCTTGTTCTTGGGTTGTTCAGGTTGTTCTTGGGTTGTTCCGGGGTGTTCCGTCTTTTAGTAACGACGGACGAAAAGGCATCAGTCTAGTACAAGATGACAATGTGTATGGTAGTTATAACGATAAAAGACTGGTTTTGAATAATAATAATAATAATCATTGTAAACACCGATGTTACAGGGAACAGGGCTAAATGCTTACAAGATATGTAACAATGCAACAAACATTAAAAAAAACTAAGCATCAAACTAGCAATCTGCAACTGTGAGAGCAATTATGCGGGCACTAATATGTCCTATGAGTTAGGATATGGAATTTCACCCAGGAAGGTCTTTGCATATACACAATATTCTCTGTAAAAACGTAATAGTTTCAGTGTTTGTTGTAATGTTCATGCTACCAAGCATTTTAGTTAACATTTCATTATCACCCGTATCCCATTCCCCACCAAACCTATCACTCATATTTCCAAAGTACTTATCCCTGGCTTCTACAAGACTCGGTTCAGAGCATCTGAGTATGAAATGGGCCTCGTCACCTAATGGGGTATCTGCTCAAAGTGTACATGTGCGTTGCGACCTTGGTTTTTGCTGCATCCTGCCTAGTTCAATGGGCAGAAAATGCAAAATGTATTGCAAATGAATTGCAAAATGCTGTTCTTTGATGTTATGGATGGTTTCTTTCACAAATTTACCAGATTTGAACGCTTGATCCAAACCTCTTTTTTCAGAAGTAAAAAAGGTCTATTCATAGGAACAGAAATGCATCTGCCCCAGATTATTCATTCTTTATGCAGATTCAGTGAGTAATTCTGATTCAAGAAGGGTTTGAATATTGTATATCATGAGGTACTTTCTTTGAAAACGGTATCAATATTTCATTATCTCCATGTCGTTTTCTTCATCTTTACCAGGCCATTTCCTTATCCAATGCATAATTCAGGGAGTGTAGATTCGAAATCTTTAAAAAGTTGGTCTACAGTTTTAGGTTTGTCTTTGCCTTATTTAAGATGGTTTGGTCTTTGCTTTATTAGGTCTTGTTTTTCATCTTACATTTCTCATATTTCTAGCTAGAGTCAATTGTCCTAAAAAATGCTCTTTGGAGCTAACCCCCATACCCCTTTCCTTTTAACACTCCACCAGTCCATTGTCGTGGCCACACCACTGCTTTCCTGGTCAATTAATATCCTTGTATGCCAAAATCCTAAGTTCAAAAAAGGTTCCTTCTCCACGCTTTCACTGCTACTTGTAGCCTGTGCCAAGTAGACTTGCCCTTGGTCTATTTCGTCATCTGTACTAAGTCTGCCTAAGTGAAAGCCAAATTTCGTTTTTTCCTTTCCTATACCTCCAGGGCCGATACCAGCTATGCCTGCGTAGGGGGGCGAAAAACCAAAATTTTCCGACGAAAAAACCATCAACAACAACAGCAACAACAACAGTTGTACCGATCTAACTCCGCGGTAACTAGAATTTGGCCAAATTTCGCAATTCAACGTTGAAATCAACACAATTAGTTAATATCAATAAAAAATATGCCATAAATTCAATAATTTCTGTTGGAATTTATGTTTTTACACTAAAAAATTCATGTTTTTCTACATTATTTCTCCTCAAAATCCTCCAAAACTAGTTATTTAGAACACAAAAATTCCGACAAGAGAGCAAAATTTTCCGACAAATGGTCTGCTGGGAGGGCGCTCCGCCCCACCCAGCCCCCCCCCCCCATTGGCTTCGGCCCTGTATACCTCTTCCAGATTTCTTTGACGAAATAGAATTGGGGCAAGTCTATGCACTGAGTAGTATTTCTAAGAAGGGTTCGTTGTTTGTCAGCTCCTATTTTGCAGTTCCCTTCTTTCATGGGCTACCCCCCCCCCCCCTGCTCTGTCTTCCGGCGCCTCTGTCTGTTTGGTTGTGATCCCTTATACAAGTGAAAATTGAATATATCAGATAAAAACTGTTGAACGAATACAAGGAATCACGTTGTCAGTCTAGTCTCATGACAGGAAGTTCTATATAACATTGTTTGATCCGTAGTCAAGAAATGAGATCCACAGTGTTGAAGTCCCACTGTCCTTCATGAAGTGTACTTTAGACCATTACATCATACATACTTCTAAGAAAACTCTAACCTCTATATTTATGGATTACTATGGGATAACTGAAAGGGAGTGCAGGGGAGTGCAATGAAAACTTCATACTTCTAAGTTCTTCACACTTCACACATTTCACACTTCTAAGTTCTATATTTATGGAATTTTCTAAAGGGCAGTGCACTAAAACACATGAAAGAAACAGCAGATTCGGCAGATTAAGAGGGACTAGGAGCAGCTATATGAAACATTTAAATGTGCCGTTTTGAACACCCAATAAAATGGTGGAAGAAATAGTTTTAGTTTGCAACAGAAACCCATCTCGGAATAGGATGTTCTATTCTTCAGTTCTAGAAAATTTTTGGCTCTCTTCTAAACCAAAGACATCATCATAAGTCTTCATTTTGATCTTTTATCCCTCCTTTATCTATCCCCATTATCTTTCATGGAGTGTACCTTAGACCATTACATCATACATACTTCCAAGAAAACACTAAGATCTATTTTTGTGTTGAGGTAATAGAGCCTCTGCTGTGTTTTCAATTAAAAAACCTTGACACCAAAGCCACAATTCATATTTGTGACAAAACATTTTTTGGCATACAAAAGGTGTGGTGACCTTCATCTAGATAAAAGAGTGGGCAAATAATGGATTTGTCAATCATGCAGTATGGAAGTGTCAATCATTCTTTTGTGTTAGAGCTGTCAATCACCTTATACCTTATAAAAGTCCCATGGTAGACTGAAAACGCCCTCTTTCGCTTCTGCTTGTCCACGAGGGATGGAGCTAGGAATTGAATGGAAGCAGTTTCAAGGAAGCTGTTGCATGGCCCTGTTGATGGTTCACTCCATCTTAAAAACCCACCGATGTAGAAATGGTGTGAATGTTGACCCATATAATTGGGATACAACACTAGATAAGGGACATGACATACAGCTGAACATTTAAGGGACTGGGTTTAATTAAGCAAGCTGTTGTTTAACCTTGTTGCTGGTTCACTCCAGCCAACAACAGCCTAATTATGAAAAAGAAGAAGAAATGGCATAAATGTTGTCCCAGACAATTGGAGCACAGCACTGACCAAAGAATAAGACGTGCAGCTGAATGTTACATGTACTGAGTTTGAAGTGAGCTTTTGTTGGCTTTGTTGCTGTTGAAAAGCCTGACGATTGAGAAAAAGCAGATTTGCTCCATATATTTAGGACATGAAACTTTGTAATAATGTTGGATGGGACAATCTTGTTCATAGACAGTTGGAAGGTGAGAAACAGTCATGCAGACTAGTTGCCCTCTATTCTTGAAGCTTAGCATTCAGCCATAATTGTTGTCAAGGAAGTTACCACTGCGGAATTGTACCTTTCGCTAAATTAATCCTACTTGAAATTCTCTAAGCCTTTTATTTGGGAAGGTACTGTATACTTCTGCATTAGAACCGGCACGTAATTGTGTGTGTTGTGATTATTCTTGAAACATGTGATCTAATGCTTGTTCTTTATCCGCAGAAAAAGCGCAATGATGAGATGCAAAGATATAAAAGGACCCTTCCGGGTAAGTCTGATACCTCTAACCCCCTTTTTGATAACATAACCAACATTTCCTTTTTGTTTTGTGGCATCCTATTTTGCTGTCAGCTGTTCAAACGTTTATCAGGCCCAAAGCTATTAGATTTAGAGCGGCCAGGTCTATAATGCGGACCCCGCAGACTTCGCAGACTCTGCGAACATTTAGTCCGCGTCCATGTATGTCCGCATTTTGTGCTCTAGCATAGGTCCCAGCACAAAACGCGGAATTCAGTGAAATTCACAAACAAATCAATATTGAAACCTGAAATAACTTTGACATGATTGTCATCAATGCCCTGTGATTAGCGATACCTTCTTTATCAGCTGCAGTACATCTTCACCTTCTTTGTCAGCTGCAGTACATCTTCGTCATCATTCAACTAACTGACGATACGACTTTAGGCCCTATATCATTGCATGATCATGCCTAAAATTGTGAAAATGCTTCATATTTTTATTTATTTTCAAGAAGACATACATTCCCCGCCTACCAGCCATGTGCATGTCTACCCGTTGCTTCTCGAAGCTTTCACCATTTATCTTCACTCTGTTTTAAAAGAGGCGGGATACGTTCTTTCGACCTTGATGTTTGATATCAATATAAATATGAGCCTGAGCCAAAGCGTAGATGAAATGAAAACCCAGAGTATCAAAAGAAGCAAACAGTAGTCTAATCGAATGCCATCTTTCACATAACAAGGTTATTGTTTGCAAAAACGGCAAGAAACTTTTAAAATTTGTGAAGTCCGTGGTTTGTGCTGAGACCTATGCCAGGGCACAAAACGCGGACTTCGCAGACTTTTCTCCTTCGATACATAGTCACGTAAAATTTGATGATGTAGACTAGAAAGGACAACTACGTGCTTAAAAGTAACCTCCTGAGGCCTGAGGCATGCTGCTGTTGTTCTCAACACCGTATTGTTTCCGTATTGAATTGAAAAAGTTAACAAAGTAACCTTGAATGAATATATAGATCCTAAACTGAAATATGAAATAACAGTAACAACAACAGCAGCAGCAAATTAACGTTAACTTTAAGAGGATAATAGCTGTGGCATATCCATTTCACATCTACATCTATGGAATGATTCTTTATTGTATTTTCCTATAACTCTTGCATTTTCTACACTGTCATTGGCAAACACTTGCTTGAAAAGTTCACCTCTACCACTCAGAGGATCTCTGATATCAAAGTTGAAATACAGCTTGCTTTCTTAACCCTGGTTGTGTGGTGCAAATTTGTCCCCCTACTAGGAGATATTTTTTAATAACTCTGTCAGGAGAAATTTTATGGTCATGAGACTACTTGACTTTTTGCAGCTACCTATTGTGCATCTTCTCAGAAAGTTTCTTTAAAATATTCGTACAAATGAGGGGGAATCTGGGATTGACCCTGGAAAACTCGCAAATTCTGGAATCTCAATCGGAAAAAAGGAGCAAAATTACAAGTTTTTACAAATTTCTTTTGTAGCGTAGTGCTATTTGATGTATTTGTATTTGATGTATCATAATTATCATGCTTGGATGGAAATTGTGCTCCAAATTAAATTTTATCACAATTTTCCCACTTCTGGCCAATTTTGCTGCTTGTCTTGACCGTGCAAAGGAAAATGCTGATGTGAGCAAAAATGATGTCTAATTTTGGGGATTTTTTACATTTTCAGAAAGTACATGGATGAGGCCAGTAGGACACCAAATTTGGTTGCCTTGCCTATTACAAGTCAAGAGTTAGGTAAGGGGCTCTTTTGCCCCCCCCCCCCCCGCCCAACCAAAATAGGACGTATCAAAGAGCCAAACCAATATAAGGTTAAAGGATCATGCAGGGCATTCAAAGAGAAAGTGAATCTCCTAAACTTTGTTTGAAAATGATAGATTGTCCACAGGTATGATGCAACCAAATGATAACATGCGACCAGGAAGTAGAGGTGGAACTCGTCCTAAATCTGGGAAACAAGGGGGAGGCTACAAATCAACAGTACATGATACACCTGGTGCAACTGTCAATGTTGGATTTGATCCTGATGCACCGGTTGCTCCAACTTTGTTGAACGTTGAATCAGAAGAACCGCCAACATCATATCTTCCACCTACAAAGGTCAGTTTGATTGTGTATTTAGTTGTTTGCGCAATTTGTATTGGATGAATCAGCAGTTCATGTAATATTTGTCAGGAAAGGCGAGAGCAGGTACATTATTGGGTAGTCATTCTTAGACTATGTTCATGCAATGCTGGGACAGTTTGACAACAGTGAGAAGAGTGTTTCTCACTAGCTAATTCCTCACGGTCCAAATGATGCTCTACTCATAAAGACATTTTGTGATCCCTGGGGGTGGCTTTCCTTGCTCATCGGGGTGGTGGGCAGAGTTGCCTCAGAGTAAATCGCAGCACCCACTCTTTTCGTCGTTCATATTGTTGTCTTTTTATGGCAATGTTTTGTTAATAAACTATTCTAGTTATTGTATACCTATTTCAAGTGCTATTCACAGTGGGAATTCGATGACCATGTGTCCATTTCCGCTGTGAATAGCACAATGTATCCTATGTTTAGTTTCTCTGTTTAATGTGTTTTAATTTTATTGATTTAAAAAAAAAAGAAAAGTGAGGGTAGCAAAATTTTAGCTAGCATTGACACAGTACAGGAACAATTTGATAACTGTGGGAAAGTTGATGGCAACAACCTTGTTGCAACCATCGCAACAGTTTGATACCAAAGATGGAATCCTTGTTAGTTTACTTAATACTAAAGTTCCAGAGACACAATCACATTTTTTCATGTATGAAAATCACGACGAGAATTCTCCAGCATGAAGTAGAGGTCTCGTATTTTCCGAAAATGTGTTTACCCTTTTCGTATGACATCTGGAAGTATCGAAAAACTATGAAAAGGAAGGGGAAACGAAAATTTTATACCCACACTTTTTTACGGTTCTATGCGCATGAAACAATGGATCGGTTCATCGCGTGAGTTTGTCTTATTAATTCTCGGTCATTAGAATTTTCGCTGCAAAGCGGATTCACCTGCACCGGAGCATGTCGACACCAGGCCTATTCACAGCTTGTCACGACAAACTTCTTCTTTCCACTCTTGCTCTTGTTGGCTGCCCTTTCTGTACTCAGGAACGTTTACCAGTCCACATCCCAATCTTCGGTCGTATTGTTCCCACGAAAACGAAAATTTCAGCGACAAATTCTCGTGAATAAATTCGGTCGCTCGCGCCGCTCGCACCCACTTTTTCCCTCCTTTATTTGCAGCCCCCATCAAATTCCACGAAGAAACAGAAAAGCTCATAATGATTTGTTCATGATTTAGGGGAAATTTTTGTTTACTTAACAAAATTTTTGAAAAATGTTATTTATTTGCGATTGTGTCTCTTTAAATAATGTCTCTTTAGATGACAGACACAGAGCGAAAACTTCGTGACCATGGAATACCTGCAAAAGTGGAATCTTCAGATGAAGATGATTTAGAGTCATCTCCCCTTCCTTCACCAACAACTGCTAGGGCCCGTATGGATCTATCGTCACCTGCAGGGCTTCATGAAACAGCCCCTACTGGTCCTTTAAACCAAACTGATAGTAAAGATCGTAGCAGTGTGCCAGGATACAACTTAGAAATTGATGATTTAGACAGTTTTGCATATATGTAAGTATCGTTTTGACAGTTTTCATGTTTCAGCTAGGGTGCTATGAAGGATTTCATGTCCTTGTGTAAAGTGTAATTTAGAAATGTACTGCAGCTTTTTGAAGGTTTTGACTTTCAGTAACTGAAGAAGATGAAAGTTGAAATGTTTCAAAAGGTGTAGTATATTTCTGAATTATCTTTTAAAAACTTTATTTGCTTAGGTGAACTGGCTCTTGATTTCTTATGTAAAATGTGTTTTTTGCAGTCATGTTTTCATGACATAGTTCACATACCAATTGCTATCATGTCTTTCAGTCCAAACTGGACCAGTTCAGTTCAGTTTTATATTTTAAATTCCACTACATACAAGGTATCAATGAACTATTACAAACAATTAAACTACAAAAATTACAGAACAATGCTACAGAAAATTAATACATCAATCAATAAAGGAAATTAATACAATAATACAAAACATAGAAACAAGATAGATTGTACAAAGGGAATTACTTAAAGGAGGAGCTCTCTCAGTAGCTAGACTAATCGAGGAGAGAGCAGCCCCTATTGTAAATGTATCTCATAAAAATTTGAGTTCTTTGATAACCATATAAGATAATCCAAGAATGATTTTTGTGGTTTCAGATTCAAGTTTGATGTGAATGATGTTGTTAGGGAGACAAAGTAGTGACCCTTTTGTTTTGAGAAATTTTGTTTCAGCTTTGTTGATTGTAAATCAGCACTGGGTCCCCACGAAAGAGAGATTTGAACAATGCACTGCTACAGAGGTTTTCAAATTTTTTGATAATTCAGCTCCATCCTATATGTCCCAGATATTCTCACCAGCTGGCCAGATCCGGGTCACTCGAAGATCTAAAAGCAAACTTGATAAACCCTTTCGAAAGAGTAACAAAGGACAAAATGGTCTCTCCTACCTAGGACCTAAAATCTGAAACTCTCTAAACTCAGACCTAAAATCTGTCAAGAATGTCAACAGCTTCAAGCATAAGATCAAGGACAAATTCCTTAAAGACCTCCATACTCAGGAAATTAGTCCCTATATATTTTATTAGGATTCTAAAAGCTGTAACAAAACAGTCTATCAACTGTCTTGAAAATGCAGCATTTCTCTTATTACCTTTCGAGATAACATTTTTTTTCATTTTTTTTTGTCGAACATTCTTTTCTTTCAAAGACACCTCTGGAGGGACCATTATGGAAACAAAGTCGCACTGACCTTTTATGCTATCCCTCACATATTAAACTGGGGGGTGTTTTAAATAGATTTTTTAGCTTTTACATCTTAATTTCTATAACCATTGTAATTAGACTTTCTTTTATCTTATTAGATAATTAGTTTTAAACTTTTCTTTAGATGGCGAATTTTACATACATACATTTACATACATGGGGCTCAAACCGTCATGCACATCAGTACTATTGTTTCTTGCTCTTGTTATCAACGGTCAAGCTAAAATTTGCATACATCATAGAAGTATATCGTTAGTGTGCATGCAATCTGGAGCCATTTATGGGGGATTCCTTGAGGCTCACAACTTCGCTTGTTAGTATCCCCAACAAGATATCAACTGTTATGAAAGATGACCACAGCAGAGAAACAGACAGAGCAATTTTGATTGGCAGATACTGATGGACATTTAGAATTTGAAAAAGATTAACAGAAGAACAGTTGCTCCATGTACTGTGTCACCAAGCAGGACTAAGAATAAAAACAATTCATACATGGTAGGTGTTCTTGGTGTGAATGGTTGCTCAAAGGATACATTGTTAGACAAGGCATATGCCATATCAATATTCATCTTGCTTGGTACCAGGGAAAAAAGTCCTCCATTCAGATTGCGTTTAAATAGGAGTTTGTCCAATAATGTTAGGTTATTGATCATAGCTGTTGTCAAACCTTGATTCTCCTTAAGGGTCTATGTTTATGGCCATGATATCTGGGGCAAGAATTTTTCTCATTGCCTGCTTACATTAGAAACATGGGGATGATGCAAAACAACTGTCCATGTTTGGGTTTCATTCATTGATCATGTATGGCTAAGAAAAATTTGATCATTGTCGTACGTACTGTGACACCAATTTGGTCTTACCCAGGACCGTCGAGAAGGGGGGGTAGAGGGGGTAAAAGGTCCAGGGCCCGGGCCCCGAAGGGGCCCGTAAATATTATGCGCCATAGCATTTATCTGCTTTAAAAGGGTATTTGCAAGAACTGTCGCCTTTAATGACAGTTTTCATGTCAGAAGCTAACCGTATTGACATTTCTAATTTATCGAAACTGGTTCTATCCCAGCGAATCAGTCGTTGGTGTGCTATGGTCGTTGAGTTTCTGTTCACATTCAATCTTTTCGGCCTTTAAGTCGCTCGTTCTCTCTAGCAACTCCAGCGACTGCAACGACCTCGCGTGAGCAAGGCATTTCTAGCATAGAGCGATGTCATTGATTCATACTTTTTCCATTGCCTTTACACGGAATGTTTATTTAATTTTTTTAGAATAAATGGCCTTAAAAGGGGCGTTTCCGGGAGACTTAAGGGCGTGGTCACACAAAATTTTATTGGGGACTGCGCCCCCAAACCCCCTGGGGCCCGTCCCGATAGATTACTCCAGGGCCCGAGCTGGCTCTCGACGGCCCTGGTCTTACCACATTGTTTTTAGTCTGCTCTGTTTACCTAGAAGGTTAGACCCAAGCTATACCCACATCAATGTCGCTGGACAGAAACATCCTTGAAGTACGGGATAGGAAAAAATTCTTATGCAAACATGTAGTGCAAGTGGTATGTACTTAAAGGCGCAGGGTCATGTAACCGTAAACAGACCTGTTATCTCTATGATCTATATTATTACCCACACGTGGCCATTGTGTTCCGCTCAGATTTTGTGGATGGGATGAATCCACGATAAAGTTACTTGTAAAAATCCACCAATATCTCTGCAATCCTACAACGTATAGGTGTTTGGTTTATTTCTCTAGAAAATACAAGAGTCCATCTTCAAAATAACACCTATATACTGAAAAAAGTAGTGGAAAATCTCTGTGATATGGACTATCAACAATTCTGAAAAATCATCGTTTCGAAAAAAGTTTGTCTACATTGCGTGACCCTGCTCCTTTAAGTGTCAAGAAAACCAATGTGAATAAAAATAAATGCCCCTTCAAAAGCAAAGGCAGGAAAAAAATGACTTGTCTCTTGCAGTATGAATACCTAACCTTGGTTGCAAAAATGCAAGTTGCAAACAGTTCAGCTTGCAACAGGCTTGTGCAAGCTTGAAAGGAGCATGACTTTGGCTTGAAGAAGCTTGAGATGAGTATGCTGACACAATTTTGGCCAGTTTGCATGTATGATTAGAGCTTGATCAAGCTTGACAATAATGACAAGCTTAAGTCATTCTCAAACATACTGCAATCAAGCTTGATTGAGTTGGCCTTCCAGTTGAAAAGATACATGGTGCAAGCGATGGAAAGTTCTCACTTGAATCAAGCTCTCAAACATACCCCACTCATACTCAAAACAAGTTAGTATCAAATTTGAACCATGCTCCAAACATACTCAATATTTTGCTGAGGGCTGTCATTTAAGTCAAGAATCTTACCAATCAGGGTACAAATCAGTTTCAAAATTGATCCAAAAGGTACCTCTTATAGGACAAACAATAATCACATTTCATTCCTTGGGTCAGGTATAAGGAACTCAAATGTAGCCTATTCCTGCAGAATCTCTTCTTCTTTTTCTTATCACTTTGAACCCTGTCCACAAGCTACTCTTATAGTCACCCAATGCTACTGCCAATAAATTTTGCTATTATCATTATTGTTTGATAAAATGATAAAATTTTACTCTTAACAGGCCTGCACCACAGGGAACAACAATAAAATGTCGAATAACCAGAGACAAAAAGGGTGTAGATAGAAATTTGTTCCCAACATACTTCTTGCATCTAGAAAAAGACGATGGTAAAAAGGTGAGCTGTTATTGGTTTTTATGGTGTTGTAAGTTCACCGATGTACTTGGTTGGCATAACTTAGCTATAAACAAATTTTTATCCTTGAATTTCCTCTTTCAAAGTTTATCAGTTCTTTTCAAAACAGTGTCTTGGGGTAATTGAATAAGAAGACAAACAAGAAATAGTAGAATTAGACCCAAGCTTCAGTTATAGATTACCTCAAAGTTCCAGGTACTCAATCACTAGATCTCATTTATTAGCTTGATCTAAAGATATAGCAACTCATATATATGGAATGTTGTGGAATAGTGTGGAAAGGAATCCCAACTTTCACCTACCACTGTACCAGATGTGCCAAAATATTGTTCATTGGTGTTTGAACATTTGTAGTACCAAGAGTTCATGATGATGGATCGTAATGGATCAGATTCTGTTTGTCAGTTGAGGTGCCAAAATATTTGCCATGATTTTGCTTTGGTTTTACCATAAAAGCTCTATGAAGCCCCCCTCTTTATTAAGCCCCCCTCTCTAATAAGCCCCTCCCCTCTGAGTCAAAATTTAAGATAAGCCCCCCTCCTCTCTTTTAAGCCCCCCTTATACAAAATTCTAGAATTTACCAAATATTTTCCATTCATTTAGCTAGACTACCTTGCATGTTAATTTTGGCATGTTTTGGAATAAAAACTGTGTCGAATTTACGTATTTCGGCCATAAAATTGTACCTTGATTCCACAAACTATGGGATAAAAGAACTGAAAAGCTACCAAATATATCCTTGTCACTTGATTTTGTGAATAAGCTCTAATAAGCCCCCCTCTCTATTAAGCCCCCCTCTGGAAGGTCCGAAATTTGATAAGCCCCCCGGGGGCTTAATAGAGCCTTTACGGTAATTGTCTCTGCTCTCTTCTTTGTGATTGATATGCTTCAAATGATGCACTGTCCATTCATTTAACTCATAGGAAATCCTCAGTTCTAGTCTGAGTAATGATCATTCAGGTTGTTAAGCATGCTAAGAGTGTCCTATTGTATGTCATATTTCGCTTAAACTTGGGTAAACAAAGCTGCTAGGGATGTTTTGTAGCAAGCTGTTCAACGCTTCTGTGATCTGAAAGACATCTCAGTGGCGGGACATCTAGAGGATGAGGGTACTCTGTCTCATTCAGTTCCTACCCGGACCATCCCCATCCCCCTGGGCAGCGCAGGGGTCAACAAAACTTCCATGCACAAATGCTCAGGGGCTAGGGAATTTTTTTTGGTGAATATCAGGGGGGGCCACGCTTTCAGAAAAGGCACGTTACCTTTATAAGTGGAAGCAGTTGGTATTGTCAAATGCCCAGGAGGCCAGGCAAAAGTTGACAGGCAGTTGCCCTGTGGTGTCCTAGGGGAGTGCTCAGGCCAGGAATCGATCGAGATATTGATGAGCCAGGACAGTAACATCAGTCAGAACTTCACTGGTATCCTGCAAACAAAGTATTCTTTGCTGTACGCTTAAAGAACAAGTCCGGGGTTGGTATAATTGTAGATAAAATGAAAGATTACGTCATTGTGATTGGTGTGTAGTACTTTTTTCCAACGTTTTCTCTCTTTTCTCTGCGAAATTGCGTGTTTCAATCTGCGAGATGTGCAAAATGACGTCATAATTTCGCACACTTCACTTTCGCCCTGAACGAAAGTTTCCTGCCAGTTACATTTTTACATCCTTTACACTTCGGCATTTTCGTCCCACTTGCGTACAAGATGTTTTCCCGCAAAAAAACTTTGAAGATTTTCCGATATCACAATATAGCCTCTAAACCGAGGCTAACCTCCTTATCGCGCAATCATACAAAATGGCGACGACATTTTGGCCTTTAGGAATAAAATTATGCAAAGTTACATACAGCCGGTAGAGATCCCGAAACTCGGAAAAAAGTCTCAATTGGTGTTCAGCAGTTGGTAAGGTTGCTTTTTGACACAAATCTTATAAACCCTGGACTTGTCCTTTAACCCTTGCATACTAAAAGGCTTATACAAACCTTCTTTTTTACTTAGAAGACGTAGAATCATCATTTTTTTAAACTAACATTAAAATTGCATGAGTTTTGCTTTCGAGGTCTAGATTTGAAGTACAGAACGTCAGAAATGGCACTGCCAGGTGGTGCAATTAAAGCTTCACAGTCCTTCAAGGGAGCACTTTTGTACAGAAAGCAAGGAATATATTCCAGATTATGAGCTGAAACAAAATCAACAATTTGTTGCTGTTTCAGTCAGTGTTGTCCCAAACTCCTTAATGTCTTCTGGGACTTGCCAACCTCTCTGACATGGAACACAAGGTGATAATGAGCAGTGTGGTTAGTCAACCAAGTTTCGCCAACCGTTTATTCATTGAATGAGCAGACAGTAGCCCTTTTTAGCAGTCCCTTAATGCTGAGCTCTTTGATACCTTTTTGTAACTTGTCCTTTCTTTGCCATAGATTTTCCTGTTAGCTGGTAGAAAACGAAAGAAGAGCAAAACTTCAAATTATCTTATTTCAACTGATCCTACTGATATGTCAAGGAGTGGAGAAAGCTTCACAGGAAAATTAAGGTTTGCATGGTATTTTCTAGCTAGCTATCGCTTGATAGAATGAGAAAGATCTGCTAGCTATCGCTTGATAGAATTAGAAAGATCTGCTAGCTATCGCTTGATAGAATGAGAAAGTTTTGATATCCTCACTTGTATTAAATCTGAGTTGAATAAAAAGATTCATTTTTTTACATCTTTCATTAAACAACCACTGTTTTCGCATTTCTTTCGACAAATACAGGTAGGTAATCATATTTAACGTGGCTAGCCTGCGAAAGACTGAGAGACTTGTTTCCAGCAGCACAGTGGGGCATCATCATAACATAGACCAAAAATTCGACTTCCTTCAATCGATTTCAAATGTAGCTATTTTGAAAGAGTAATAGTTGAGGACTTCAAAACTTTTTACATTTTCTTTCTACTGCTGTTCTAAAAGAAGTTGCAAGCATCTAAGTGATAGCTTTCTTGCAAATTAGAACACGAAAAATTTCCTTGCTGTTGATCACAGAAAATTAAGCTATCTTATGTGCTTCTTGTAACGCCTCCTGTCTATGCTACGGGCTAAACTTTTATATCATTTTGATTTCCAACCATTAGTGCACATTATCAATGATCTTACAGCACAAAAGACAATTTTTCTGATTTTTTGCTAATATTTTTTATTGTGTATCACGGACTGCCCTATTTTAAGCCACTCTTTGCAAAACACTCACCTTTCGAGCTGGATATAAAACTTGCAGACAAGAGCAGACAAACCACACCATGCTTAAGTTGTACGTAAAGTGTCGATGATAGCATGGTAGAAAGGAATTGTTGCGGAAATTTGCAGGTTTGAAGAAAAATCTGTCCTAGTACGTTGGTTTTTTATGAAATAATGATGAAATGATGAAAGTAAAAAGTAACGAATGCATCGTTTTTCGACTCTGTGGCACTGAAATCAAATTCTAAGACAGTCAACGCAATAAATATTGATGTTGAATGGTTTTTTTAAGTGTGCCAAGGAAAATAAAATCCAAATTATAGGGCATGGGGGCAGAAAGAGGGTTATAGTGGGTCTCCAGGGTACTGAACAGAGCAAATTACATGATTTTTACAATTTAGGCCGTAAAAGTGTACAAAATTATAAACAGCTTCTATCTCATCCACAGCAACTAAAAATTTCATGACGCATAAATATTTTTGGCAGTTATTATCCCTTTATTCGGTGTTGAGTCTTCAAATAATCATGATAATCATCATAATCAAAGCTGTAATTTGGTACAGAAAATGAAGGAAATTAATTTGCACTTTCTCTAACCAACCAATTCACTTCAGACATATTGTTAAATTGTTGTAGGAAGATTTCAACCATGAATTAATAAGAATGCACTACAAACTCTTCTTAGATAGCGAATGTCATGATGCCCTGTATAAATGCCCCACTGTGAGCAGGGGCCACGGATGTTTTACCATCAACCCGCTGCAGCAGCCAAATTTCCCTCACATGGCTCTGGACAACCCGGGCTAGAGTTACAGACAGCGACCAAACTGTCCAGCGCGGGATTTGAACCTTGGCTGTTCTGACCTTTGGCTTACGAGTCAGTCCCATTAACCACTCGGCCACGCGACTCCTGTCTTCTCAAGCTTATCAGGAAGTTTAAAACTGTCTGAAGAATCAACCCATGCAAGGAAAATAAAGAATTAGTTAAAATAGTGAATTTCAAGAAAACAAGCAGTCTAGAAAACAAATTTAAACTCTTTTTAAGATATTGTACAACTTTAGCAGTTTGTTGTTTTTGGATCAACCATAAGAAGTGAAAATTTGTGTTACAATGGATAGAGAGAAGGAAATTGGGTTGTTGAAGATTCCCGGAGGAAAACAGAGTGGTCCATTCTTTGTCTCTATCTTTGAGCCTGATAGGAGAACCATGAAAAACATTATAGAAACCCGCATAAAAGAACCTATTTTTATAAGAACATTCAGGCTAAAATTCAATATTTTAGACCCCCTAAAAAAGAACCTCTCAGAGGCTGAAACTGGAGGAGATTCTTCTATAACAGGTTTTATGTTTTCAGAGTTCCTGAAAACTTTCAAGAATTCTTGGCACTCTCATCAGAATTCTTCACTGGTATAAAAGAAATTTTTGACAATAATTCTAACCTAACCTAAAAATGTTCAAAAGGATTCTCAAGGAATTCTCAAAAAGTATTTAGATTTCTTGTGCTAAAAACAGTGTTAATGTGTGCCAGTTGAGTACTGTATATAAGATCCTCTTTAAGAACCTTGCAGGCTGGAGCCTAGAATAGCAGCCACTTAATTAAGAACCTATTCAGGCTCCCCAAGAAAAACCTAGGTTCTTTTATGCTAGTTTCTACTGCATTCACAGCCATCATTTCTCAGTGTGGTAGTGTAGTTTTTCTCATATGGCTTGCAAAGCCTAATGCTTATCAGAGGGTCCATGATCGGGACATTTTACTGATTGTCTGCTTTCATTCTTCAGGTCAAACTATGTAGGGACAAAATTCACGTGTTTTGACAGTGGTAAGAATCCAAGGAAAGGTGGAGTCATGACAGATGGATCAAATATTAGGGAAGAACTATGTGCTATACTTTACGTAAGTATCTTCATATTTGTAAATAGCTTTGAATAATAGAATCATCGTACTAAATGATTTATGTGGCATTGAAATCATGATGTGTTAAACACATATGAGGATAAAAACTAGTTTGAAATTTTTACTTGCTCTCTATGCCATCCATTTTTTATCATTTACAGATTCATGAAAAAGAATTTCCCTGTGTTGCAAGCTATTATTCTTGATAAAGAATACGTGATTTACTACTTGTATCATATGTTAAACTCCATGAAGGATCCCCGTACCAATTCCTACTACCTTAGTCCCATACCACAAATCAAGTGCCACTACTCCCATGCCCAGACCATTGTATACCTAAATGCAACGATAACAACAACAACAAATAACAACAACAACAATTAACAGTAGCAGTACCAGTAACATCATTGGCATTTCCATCACATAAACTAAAATGCTTCTTGTTTCGTCCTTAGGAAACAAATGTTCTTGGCTTCAAAGGGCCAAGGAAAATGTCAGTTATAATACCTGGAATGGGATTGGATCACCAAAGGGTGCCAGTTCGGCCGAGAAATGTAAGTCCATGTTTTATCTTTTCGTTTTAGAAGAAATTATAACCTCATTCTTTCACATTTCTTTCATTTGAATCTCCTAATGTTCTTGGATCTTAATAGGAAGCAATGCATGCAGGCCTGGCCTTTTGAGGAGAGTCATAGTTCTTGGCCCCCTGCAGGCTCTTCTCAAATGTTGGGTGGGAGCTGTAGGTGGCTCTACTTTCGTTTGATATTTCCATGATCAAAAAGACATGGAAAATTCTATAAAGTTAAAGTCAACATGTTGCACTATATTTCACTGCAGATAATTAGGCGCCAAGGGAAGAGATGGGTTTTAAAGTCTTTGAGAGTGATGCTGGTCATTTGAGTATGTAAATATGGCTTTCTATTTTATGCCCAGGTAGGCCTGGCCATAAGATTTCAACAGGGGAGCAACAAATCATGCTCTTGGTAATGTTAAGACAAGCTGTTCGTAAATGAATCAACAGAAGACAAAGGAAAGATAGATATCAAGCAGAGCAGTTTTCTTTTTGAAACATTTTGAGGAGAGCCATCAACTGCTTCCTTCCGGCATTTGAGGTACCTGGAGGGAACTAATGCTATGTCCCTTCTCAAATGGCCAAGCCTGGCCAAGGCATTGCTTCCTCGGCTAACCTCTGTGAGTTTATTTAAGTTTTCCTTCTGGATGAACCAGAAAAATGTTCCGACTTTTGAAATTCACAGCACCAAGAATGCTTCACAGATCTGAATGGTGCAAATTCTAGTTAAAAGCTGAAAGATTGAAGTCTTTTTGTAATTTTTCTCGCTGTTTTACCAGCACCAGAGGCATTGGTAAATTCAACTTTGCAAAAATTTGATGGTTACAAAATGACAGGAAAAAGGCCTAAAACAATCATATTGTAAGGACTCTCCTTAACAGAACAATTACCCAATGGATGTTTAAACTCTCTCAAGAGTTTTAAGACATCAATTTTCAAACAAATACGGAAGATTTACAGTCCCATGGTAATAAATGTACAGTGGTAATAAATGTGCAGTGGATATCTCTAGCCCATGAACAGTTGGTTTTTCTTTATTGATCTGTGCAAAGAGTCTTTTTGATTTGATCAATGTGGTAGGCCTCTTTTCAGTCATTTTGCAACCATGAAATTTTGTGAAGTTGAATTTGCCTATGTTCCTAGTGCTCGTGAGACAGCAAGAAAAATTACAAAAATACTTTGATCTTTTGGCTTTTAACTGGAACTTGAATCATTCAAATATGTTAGGTGCTCTTGAATGATGCTATAAATTTTCAAAAGTGGGAACTTTTTTCTGGCTCACCCAGAAGAAAAAGATATATATACCAGGTGAGCCAGAAAAAAGTTCCCACTTTTAAAAATTCATAGCATCATGATTACTCCACAGATTTGAATCATTCAAATTCTAGTTAGAAGCCGAAAGATTGGAGGATTTTTGTGATTTTTCTCACTGTCCTACCAGCACTAGAAGTATTGGTAAATCTAACTTTATAAGGATTTTATGGTTGCAAAATGACGAAAAAAGGGCCTAAAACATTGATCAAATCGTAAGGATTCTATTCAAATCGAACAATAGGCCATGGGCGTTTCACCTCCCTCAAGAGCTATAAGACATCGATTTTCAAACAAATGCGAAAGATTTTCAATCCCAAGTAAGTTAATGCCTAGAGGATATCTCTTACCCATGAGAAATTGCATTTCCTTAATTATTTTGTGCGAGAAGTCATTTTTGCATTGATCGATGTTTTGGGCCATTTTCCAGTAATCAATCAACCATTAAATTTTTGTAAAGTTGAATTTACCTATATTTGTAGTGCTCGTGAGACAACGAGAAAAATCACAAAAATACTCCAACCTTTTGGCTTTTAACTAGAATTGGAATCATTCAAATCTGTGAAATACTCTTGCCGTTATGAATTCTCAAAAGTGGGAACTTTTTTCTGGCTCACCCAGAAGAAAAAGATATATATATATATTGTATATGTTGCATTGCGGTCATCATTTGCTTCTGTTTGGTATTTCCAGGAACAGGAGGCACTGCTCGAAAGGTACCGACTGCAAAATATGGAAAACCTTATCGAACTTCACAACAAAACGCCTGTTTGGAATGATGGTAAGTATATTTCCATTATTCCATAGTAAGTACAACGTTTCAGCTCTATGAGTTGATAATGAATCATAAACAGTTCGAAACTTTTAGATAGCAGGCATTGCCAAAAAGTACGCAAGCGTGCGAGTGTTGCTCGCGGGTATATTTCTAAATCCAGGAAATATCTGCAGGAACATTTCAAAAAAGATGTTTTCTAAAGTTTTTAACAATTAATTGGTAGGAATTGGGAAACAACTATCATGATGTTATTTTTATCACATGTGATTTGGTCATTGTAATAACACAATTTAAAAGGTCAAGAATAATGAAAGTAGACTTACGACGTGATTCCTTGTTCGTATTCTTTCATTGTTTCAATGAGCAATGCTGAGACTTATGTAATGAGTATATAATGAAAGCAGAGTTGATTTCGACATCAATCTAATCTTTCAACATCTCATTTGGAGAGTAGTTTCCTTACGTCGAAGCTCTTGAATAGCATTTATTCAAAGAAAATTTTTTTAAAAGATTGCGTGGGGGTTCATTATTGTGAGTGTACCAGACACTGAACTGTGTTTACAATTCCAAGAGTTTTGGAGACGTCTCAAGACATATTTATAGCATATGGCACTTTAGGGCTAAAGTGTTCCTCACTTTATCAAAGTTTGCTTCATGTGATGCACAGAAAGAATCTAAGTTTTAGATGATATGCATTGAAATAATTTGCAGGCACATTTTTTCGGAAATTTTGCACTTGCAGGCGCAAAAAGGTTTGGCGACGTCTGATAGAAAATGATTTGATGAATCGTTGGTTGTTGGCCTCAGCCCAGCACTAGCTTGTTGAAATAGTGTCTTTAATGTTTCAGTTCACCTTCAACCTGTATATGATTTTCATTATTTTGTCCATGAAAGTTCTTAATAAACCTTTTCACTTGCCAGAGCAGGGCTTGAAAACACACCTGACCATGCGACCTGGCGGTCGCAGGAAGTTCTCATTTCATAATGTCCGGTAGGAAATTTGTCAACATAAGTTCCTTCTTGTGTGGCTCCGTTTCCTATTTGTCAAAATAAAAGAAACAACTTACAAAGTCAACCAAAACGTATCAAATATATCGCAAATATTATTTTTATCAATGCTTTATCCAGCAAGTACAGTCACCGAGAACTGGATTTCCTTCATGCTTTTCAGAAATCACAAATGGTTTGTTTAATGGGGGTCCAGCTCCGAGCTTCATACAACTTGTTCAATTTTTACGTATTATTGCAAAGCAATCTTTGGTTTCTGAAATTTTTTTAAAGAAAGCTGGCTGGTTTCAAGTTCTCTGCATTGCAGGAAAATTAAGCATGATCACTTTTCCGGCCGCAGGAAGGAAAATACTTTTTCATCCCCTGTGCTAGAGAAGAAGTTCGGATCGGACATTCGAATCTGGCAAACTTTAAGAAGCATAGCAAAAGCTCGACCCCCATTCTGAATAGTATTATTATTAGCGGTGGCATGAAGTTTCTTCAGATGTATTTAAACACTTTTTAGAAATTTTATCTAGCACAGGCAAGTTTCATGCTCCGTTTGGCGTTACATGTAATTGTTGTTCAATTTTAGTCATGAAATGATGTTTCTCGCTTCAATTTGAACTCGTTTTAATTATAACGGCTAAAAATAGCACGCAACGTTATAATAATCCACAAACTCGCAAAGTGAACCTTGCTCACACTTTTAAGCTGCAACTGTTACAAACAACACCAAAGGCAAGCAAAGCCTACCTGTGTAGAATCTGAAACATTTGTAAATCACTACGACTATAGTTGTTCTTGATTAACTCTCCGAAAAGTTTTATGGGAACCGAAGCAACTTCTTGCCACAGCTAGCAATGTTTGTACTCGAGAGTGGGGGTCAAGCTTTCCTTCTTAAACTTTACCAAGTGAAGGTGAAGATGAAGTTGTATTTTGGCGCCAAGCGCTGGGATCGCAGAAATAGAGCGGACCTATTCGAGTCCACAACCCCTTGTCATGACGCTCAAGTGGTGAGGCCCTACCAGATATTGAAGCCTGTCCGCCTGACTGTTCAGGCTGCAAAGTCAGGGGATTACACCACTGCGCCACAACACCTGTAAGACCAGATTTGGATCCTTGATCCACGCAAAGATGTTGTTTGGGAAGATTTCTTTGTTTCAAACTTTAAGCTCTTTTACCCTACCCAACAGACACGCAGTCGTACGTCTTGAACTTTCACGGCAGAGTGACACAAGCATCAGTCAAAAACTTCCAAGTCATCCACGAAAACGATCGTAAGTCTTTTTACCTTGCTACTTTATCCTTTTGCAACAAATTATTATCCAATCCGACAGTTTTTAAGTGGACCCAGTATTCCCAAATGGCCTAGACAAGTGGGAGTTCTCGTACACTCAAAGCAAAATGGCTTTAAGGTCTGGTCTAAATAGTTTGAACATTGAAAAGGAAGCTTGTAGTGCAAGGAATGATGTTGTGTTGACCTAAAAATTGCAAAACGTGTACTTTTCAGGCAGCAATCTTCCACTGTAGAAACAAAATAGATCCATCGAACCTGCGAGAACTCTGGACTTCATAAAAGGCTTTTTGGTATGCAACAACAAGTTAAAGTTGGTACATCGTTACGCCCTTGTTGAAGTTCTCACCACTCAAAAATACCCTCCAAAGCTGAATTGACATCAGAAACATTTTATTGCCCACTCTCCAAGTACGACTTAGATTCCCTCGTTAAGCTTCAACTCTAAGTGTAATAAAACTCGTGCCTTACCTGGTGATGCCAAGGAAGCGCTTCAGATATATTCACTTGTGCTGCAAATCAAGATCTAGGAGATTTTACTCAAGTGAATTTTGAAAAGGCAGCTTTTGTCATTATCACTTGCTTGATAGCAAGAATTCAAAATGAATGAATGAAATGCTTTTGAATGGTATATATCTAGGTTTGCAGCAGCCAGACAACACTTCTCCTTCTTTTTTAGCTGACTATATAGTAATGCAATTCGGGCGTGTAGCTGACGACATCTTCACTATGGATTTCAACTACCCGCTGTGCGCACTGCAGGCTTTCGCCATAGCACTGAGCAGTTTTGACGGCAAACTGGCTTGTGAGTAGCCCCCGTGCTCGACAGTCCTGCATTGTAATATACCCAGGGTAACGCAGATTTAACAGGGTGTTTATTCTTTACTAGCTCGAATAATACAATTTAGAACAATGACTCGCCAGCTCAATGGTTTGTTGATACAAAGAGGCTTTTATTTGCAGCTATCTCGTAAAGAACGAGAAGAAATTTCATAGATACTTTTTAACGCACATCGTAGATTCAGGTCTAAGCTACAGACATGTATCCTGTTGCTTCCAGCTGTGTTTACACATGTACCACAATGGTCTTTGCTGCGATTAAGTATTACAAAAGATAAAGGCAATCGCATCTCTGCTCAAGTCTCTATCCCGATGTTCTCTTAAGGCTGATCTCCGTTTGAGCGCTTCTTAGCGTGCAGTGGCCTGGGTTTAGTAAAAGGATTTCCACGTAACAGTGCCCGTGTCAAACTTTGATGTGAATTCTGGTTGCTTCGCTCGCATGCTTTAATACTTTCAAATAGAGATGGTCCAGTTGACGATATGCACTGGTTACCAGATGCGAGGTAAACTGCAATCATGCACCGCCAGTTATTTAGCTACATGTTATTTGCGTCAATGAATATGTATTGAACTGAATAAAGGTGCCGTTGGCGAATCCCATTTATCGAAACTCGATTTCTAACCGAGGAATCCGATCTTACAGTTGAATGGTTTGCTCATCATCAAGAACTGGTCATGTGAAGGTCTCCCACTGAATAGAAAAACCATCATACCCAACTGAGAAACTCCCGGCCAGTTTCGCAGCTACCTGGTCGATCGTGAGACATGTTTAAATGAGATTCCCGTCTTAACCGTCAACTCAATGTGTTAGTCAAAGAAGTAACATGAAACTGCAAACAAACTTGCGTTGCTTACTTATTGTTGATCCAAAATGTTTTCAGGACTGTCACAGTGAACATAAGTGTTTTCCTTCCGTCTGACGTAGTCTTTTGTTGTATTCATGTTGATGTTCTCTGGTGGATGATGAAAAGTCAGTGACTGTGAAGTATTCCCAAAATTGTGTACACCAAAGTTGTTTTCGTGCATAGAATAACATACAAGTACTTACAACTCATTAGTTAAGTACATACCACAAGTCTACTTTATACCGGGTGAGTCAAAAAAAACACCCGGCGTTTGGAAGGCTACTGCTCCCTGACTATATAAGCAACGATGTTTTGCAATATCTGATTAAATAGATAACATGTTCAATTATTTTTAGAAATTTTCCTGGCTAAAATCGGTCACTCCGTTCAGATTCTATAGGCAATTTTCTAAAATGAATCCCTTTGAGAAACCTTAAAAAACGTGCTAAAATTACAAGCAAAATTCCCCAATGTGGTTACCTCACAACGATGACATTCAGCACGCTTTAGCGCGTGCTTTTGTTTTGGTGGAGTGAAAAGTCTTCCCCCTAGTGTGAATAACTTATTCAGGGGGATTCCATTCTCCCATGAGGACAAAATACATGAGCACATCCAGGAGTCATTATTGCTAGGAAGGAGAACAAAGGGAAATTTTGCTTGCTGTTTTCGCTTGTTTTTGCAGGTTTTCGAAAGGGGCTTTCTGCAGAAAATCTCCTATTTCGACGGGAAGGAATGAGCGATTAAAGCCGGGTAAATTACTGAACATAATTTGACATATCGGGGATAAAACAAGACGGTTTTGAACATCATTGCTTTCATATTCAGGGATCAGGATTTTTTCAAACGCCGCGCGTTTTTATTGACTCACCCGGTAGAACTACATGCAACTCTGTTTAGATAACTTCTCGCTCTACAACTTTGCATGGTATTCTGTAAAACAGTTATCTAAACTGAGGGGCTACCTTGCCTCGCTGTTTATAGTGAAATGAAGATGAAGTTTATTCATCTTCGTACTACAAACTAGATATCATTCAAAAATTGTCAGCGACTGGATCTTGAATCTGGCCATGGTTATGAAATTTAATAAGGTGGTGTTATTCCTGTCAGTGAGTTTTCCAGTCTTGATTTGATATCAGATAGAAATACAGAATGCCTTTAAGAGGACAGAGGATCGAACATGTGTTGATTAGTTGACGTTAGGCCAACATTTTTATCTTCATACCCATGATCCCTCCTTGCCTTGTTAAACTATTGCCTTTTTCTTGCCAGTGGGGTTTGTTGCTTATAGACGTTTGTTGGTAATAGAGGTTGTTATTGGTAGTTCCATCATGTAAAAGCGCTCACAGCGCCCATTGGCTTCCCAAGTGTTGCGTGTAGCAAACAAAGTAATCTCGCACATAAGAACCGTGAATGTTCTTCCACAGCCTAGCAAAGGCTCTTAAGTTTTAAGAACTATGCTTTAGGTATTTTTTGTGTTTGCACACACCTCCAAAAGAGTTGTCATTATTTTCAGAGATACCGAATTTTCAAATTTTTGCAATTTTTAAGTTGTGACGTCATCAAATTGCGAAGTCGTAAACCATAAAAGCTACAGACGTCTGCTTGCTACCGTCTCGTAGATCATCAAAAACTGAGTATTTCCTGTATTGGTCATTTTGACTCTCCTCTGCCAGTGTACAATTTATGGTGCCTTTGATCTTTGTCAATGTTTTCTAGACTTCCTCTGGTACATCCTTCCATGATACTTAAAACCACCGTATTTCCAAAAATGATTATGATATCAAACAGGTTCTGTCTGAAATTATGGCAAGCGACCCGAAGTACCTTTCGACCTATTCAGTTGAAAGAATTAGGCAACAACATTTAATTATAAAGTTTTGAAAAGATTCAAGCCCAAGCTGCGTGTAGCACTTTGTAACAATGCAATGGTTCTTATGTGCGGATTTCTACCGTGTTTCTTGTACGCAAGGAAGAAGAGATATCTCATAATTTCACGGATAAGCTAGGTAGTAGATAATCAGATTGTAAATATTAACTATTTTGATTTGCCTTTGAAGTATTGCGGTCGAAAAATTCCATTCGCGCTGTTGGTTGCTTGATCGAAGACAGTTGCTTTGTGGTTGCAAAGGAGAAATATTGGTGAAAATTTCGTTGATCGCATTGAGTAGATGTCCCATGCCCCCCGGGGGGGGGGTGACCACTGCACAGTGGGCCAGAGGGTGGACAAAAATAAAAAAATGAAAAAATTTAAATAATAGTTTTATCAGTGGAAATTGATATCATATGCCTCATCGAGTAAGGAAATCACATTCAACGTTATCGAAAAAATTGCTTTCTATTAATTAATCAATTTCAAATCACAGGATGCTAACTGTTATTGAATACTTCAAGCCGTCAACTGTTTTCAACTTCAATTTTACCAACTGCGTCTTCAGGCACAGATTTGTCTGCAAGCGGCATTTCGATAGCATCTTCATAACGTTCACAGGCAGTGATCCAAGTGTAACTGACTGCATTTCGATTGAGCACAGACTCCTATTGCAAAATTGTGATTTTGTTCAAAGTACTTCAGAAACACGTTGCTGCACTTTGTACGCTGTGTTTTAAAACTAAGTTCAAAATTTCGCTTGTAAACGCCAAACGTCTTCTTTGCATATTTACAAGCACTGAAGCATCCTCTAACCGTTTGACTTACATTTGGCTGCCGAGAGGTGCCGTAGAAAATACAACGATGGTTATTGCCACGGCAAAATTGAGGTGTATAGGGAATAGGGCACTGCTGAATAACTCTCAGATCGATGTCAAATTCTATTCATTTTTTATGCCAAGTCTATTTCAAAGCCTGTCCTTGTTTAAGAATCATTTCAGATTATAGATTTATAGTCATTAATTCTGCTTTCCTTATTATGGGTACGTACTTATCAGAAGTTATTTGATGCATTGACTTTGGCTGTTTCAAATAAGCACTTAGCAGAATTTTCCGACAACTGCACAAATAACTAAGCAAAGAAATTTTGTCCTCACGACGTTTTTCTTCGTAAGTTTCCAACTTTTATAGCATTCTTTACCATTTTATGCCTTATGCGATTTATGTCCAAAAAAATCGTAATCTGGCCCACTGTGCACTGGTGCTTTTACCAAAAATGATACCCGCAAAATTGATTTTCTGCTCGAAAAAAGGCACCCAGAAAATGGCACATCCCGCACCATTATATATGGTAGTACCTCCCCCCGGGGATCGATGTTGCAAACGAAGAGGAAATTTTTTCATCAAAAAATCTTATGCTATGAAGAACTGGAGGCATATGTCGATGGTCGAGCAATTTATGGCCAAGCAGTTGTGACCTAGGTAGACATTATTTCTCAAGTGGTTTCTTTCAAGAATATTTGGGATTATATCAACAATGAGAACAGGCAACCTTAAGATATTTAATCATGAATCTCCTGAGTCGGCTGCCTACAAGTGTCATTCTCGTTTGAAGTGTTTCAGCATGACCTTTGGCATGTTGTGTTGCATCATGATTGGTCGGAAGTGTTCACAAAACCTTTCAAAATAGCCTGAAAACACGATCAAGTTTCCCTACATTTTCTGCCCTAAAGTGTTGGATTGAACACGCTTTAGCAAGCATCATATTCATGGGGGAAGAAAGACCTCAAGGACTCTCAAAGATCAACGGAGATTGGCTCTCATATGATGTTAGGTCGATGTTAGTATACTCCAGAGGACAACACATGCTAACATTTGTAAGTGTCATCGCTTTAAGGCAGGAGACCATGCGAAATTTGAGCGTAATTTTCAGGAGTTTTGAAAGGTTTTTTGACGGGCCTTACCTAAAAACCCTTCATAACCATATAAAGGAGTGGCTGATATCAGCCCGGTAGAAATAAAAATCTTGAACGTTTCTTCCATTAAACAAGTCATTTGCCAGAATTGTTTCTTTGATGTTCAGAGAACATTTGCAGTTTAAAAGAAATTTTTCACTTTGCACACTTGCTACGAGGACGAAACGCTTTCGAAAACTGTGATCAAAACCGACTAACGAAAGCCACGCTGAAACAGTTCTGATGAGGCTGTAGGCAAGCTGCCATCGCTACTGAGGTCAAACTGCTTGTTAGAGGGGTCTCACGCCACTTCTTCTCCTGGAGAAGACAGACGAAGTGGGTGCATACAAGTTATATGCAGGAAAGTAAGGGTATAAACGGAATCGGCTAAGGTTTGTTTACACCCATTTCAAGTCGTGTGATCAGTCTCTAGATAAAATATCTTTGATTTCTCCTACATATTTCGCGCCATGCAAAGTTGTGCCATTTGTGCAAAAAGTAGGACAATACTAAAACGCCCCAAGGGTATGGTCACATGAGTTGAAATGGGTAAAACAAACCTTAGCCGATTCGGTCTATTCCCTTTAACTAGCGTTTGTGGTATGCACCGCTAATAAAAACACGAACGATAAAACCTTTGTAAATAGAGAGATGAAACCAAAGTTCTGTTTAGGCCGCCTCTTTTTTGCAACAATTACAGCCTAATTATGGTAGCTTCAAACAGAGAATGTGAAGGAAATTATCCCAGATTTCTGTGATGTTCCAAATTATGAGGCGCTCCGAAGAGAGCTTTGGTAGGCCGAAAATGTTGATGCCGGCAGAAATACTTCTCTATCTTATGGCCTGAAAAAGGTTCCGTATTTTGGAGAATAACAAAAGGTGCCTGATTTAATAAAGAGCGCTTCATCAGCTGCTATATTCAAAAGAAACATAAAAAATTGGAGTGGAGACAAATGCAAGTGCAAAATTTGTAGATAATGATTACAGATATTTTATTTTATTGTATTATAGGTTTCTTTTTGTGTAAAATTGTAAATAGTTGGTGTAAATTAGTTCACATTAGATTAATGTAGAACTAGAATTGTAGCCAACTTAAAAAAAAAAATAAAAAAAATAATAAATTGATTATTATTATTATTATTATTATTTGCTGGAGAAAATGTCGTTCTGAAATTGAATAGATATTAATGGCTGAGCAACGTTTTATTGTCTAAAATTCCACCCGCTCGGAAAATTCCGCCCGCTCGGAAAATTCCGCTGACTGGAAATCAGCCTTTGGTTTAAGAGTGAACCGGGGGAAATACCCTATAGCTGTTTTATCGTAATTACAAGTCAGCGGAAATATGGATTTTGTGAAATCAGACAAATCCAACGTCTGTCGAAAAAGTCATGAAAGCGAGATGGACTCGATTGATACTTCGAAGCGGCGAAATAATAGACGATTATGCTAAAGAAGGCGGTGAGAACTTTTTGCCAAGATGCACGACGTTCTTTAATGGAATTCCTATAGAATCGTTAAAGATTCGTAATTTGAACGGAATGCATCATGGTAAAAAGTTCCTCGTCTCCATCTTTAGCGTAATATTCTATTGCGATCCAAAGTCAAGTCGATTTTTAGTTGTGACCCCAGTTTTAACCGGCCATCTATGAGGTTTATTTCTACCGGACATCAACATTTTCGGCCTTCTCCGCGTGGTTTTGTGTGATACGGAATCTGCCGGCTACGTACTTCATGTAAGGGACAATGTCAGCTACCAACCACTGATGCAGCCATCCTAATGGAAGTTTATTTATGCGAAAGTATCATTTTGAATCTTTCCTTCGACATTATTTTTCAAAGATAGTTTTGTTAATTTTCAGAAAATTTCTAGAGAGGTCTCAAACCAAATCAGTCTGAGGAAGCAGCAATCTAAGAAATTTTTGTTCTACACTGGATTTTCGTGGTACCACATGGTGCTCTTCCAAAGCCGAACTTTGCACTAGAAAAAAGCAAATGATGAGGCTTTGACAGGGGTTTTTTGGGGGCAAGGGACCAGGAACTAAAATGAGGTAGGAGCGAAGGAACAACATTTTAAAAGATACAAGGATCCCCGCAGATCTTTGGACAAGATGAAAATTTCAGACCAATAGTTTTAATGAGCTTGCAATGCTTTGCAAGGGAAATGAAAGGAATAACGGCCCCCCTCCCTATCAGAATCTCAATGCTAACTGCTGAAAAAGACTAGCCGCGTCCCCGTCAATACTGATTTGTGAAAGGCTAAAATTTCTTTGGTAAATACCTTAGTATTAAATCCTAAATTGCTTGTTTGTTTTCCATGCACAGTGATTGATTACTGACCGTCCCGGCTAGCGTATTGTTGAACCGTTACTGATGGGCGTTATGATCGCCCAATGATCATATTAAATATTGCCCTATGCGTTCGCTTTAACACAGCCAACCGAATACCGTGCAAATGTGCGAATACTTGGTTTGTGGACCTTTGTTTCTTTCAACAGCACTGCAGTAAAGATCAGTTCTCGTGGAAAGAAACGATTTTCCACACACCGAGCATTTACCATTGCACGGTAAACGAGCTGACTGTGCTAAAGCGAACTCATATGATAATGCTTAACTTTTTAATGAGGCCTCCAATCAATCAGTAAGTGTGTTTGCCATTCGCGGTAACGACAAAGAGACTGACCAAGCGTTCGTTGGCTAGAGCCACGAGGTATCGACCTACATCACACAACTCCGTAATAGGCTACCTAAGGCCGACCTCCACTGCAGTAGTTATGGTCGGCGACCAGTGCGTTTGTCTAGTATGCATGCGCTTTAACAACAGAGCATGCATCGTCGCCGACCTAAACTACTGCAAGTGGAGGTCGGCCTTAACCAGTTATGTGCTACTAGAATTCCTAAACACATAACTGGTCATTGTATTAGTCACCGAATGTACCGTCAAGGCTGGTTTTCAGGACGCAAGACCGTACGAACGTACTTAATGTGTGTATCGCACACCGAGAACGCTGCCGTACAGGAAACACCCTTGCATAAGAACCTGTGAATTGAAAACGTGCTGGCTGAAATTTTGAAGATATACCCTGGCTCTTTAAGAACTCATTCAGTCTGAGATTTGAAATAGGTCCGTACACGTAGAGCATCACAATAGGATTAAGACAGCGTTCACACGATGCCGGAACATTTTGAAAACGGTGAAAAATGTAACGGATAGACCTCCCGTTCACACGAAAACAGCACTTTTTTTGCTAGCTAATTTTGAAACGGTAGATTTTGAAAACGGAACTCTTAGCGGCACACTTTGGTAACAGTACGTGTGAACACTCGATTATGATGAAAACGGAACATCTGTCGACGCTTTTGGAACAAGACTGATCGACTTATCGGGTGTAGGTACCTTTCTTTGGCATCAAAGTCTTGCAACGAATTTTTTACCGTCAAATTTCCTACCGTTTTCAAATTGTTCGGTATTGTGTGAACGCTAGCTCAGATTTTGCTATCGTCACATTTTTCACCGTTTTCAAAATGTGCCGGTATCATGTGAGTGTAGTATGAAACTTTAATTGCTTATATGCATTGCAAACTGGTAGGTTTTTATACGCAAGTGTTTATTGTATGTGGTGAAGTCTATGATTGTTAATCGTTTCATCCTACAATTTTATCTAAAATGATCTGCGCGTTTCGTTTTTGATAATCAACCATTATTTTTGTCGTTCAAAACTCAAGTTATTCTTTTATGGCAGCCATCTTAAAAACAGAGATGGTAAGGAATACAAACGCCACCTTCTTCCATGAATGACATTAGTACACAGTAGCGTTGCTCTGTTGTGCAATGAAAGATTCAGTACGTTTGCCCTTGACTTTTATGGTCTTTCTTGCCAGAAAACGAGTCTCTTGTCTCAAGGCTTAATCATAATTTCATAGTTAGTTTATTGATAGAAGATCAGTAGCGGATGGTTACGCAGGGATCTTTCCTAGCTGCTTTGCTCTTTACAAAGACATTTTTGAAAATTGAAAGGTTCGAGTAAAAGGCCTTGGAGAACGCAAATGTTCTTATCAGGGATGAATGTTTGCATGCCTAAATGTGCTTCAAAAAAGTTGCATTTCGGAACGCTCTGTTGGTCAAAATATCGCTCGGAAAGTAACCGGGAGACGAACAATATCAATCATGGTCAAAGCATTGCTCGGAAGTATCCCTACTACCTTGGCGAGAATCAGGATTTAGCTATGCTTTAGCGAAATCCAGAGTCGGTTTATCCTGCCAGGTCTAGCTATCTTTGTTTGTAGATATCATTGGTAGAAGCATTTGAAGGGTTGTTAGTGTAGTTCGCTAACGTAAAAGCGCTCACAGCGCCCATTGGCTTTCCTCGTTTACTCATGGGTAGTTAGACACAGCAGTTATGTTTCAGTGTATATGCTGCTGCAGTAGAAACTTTCTATGTTTCTGCGGAAGTGGGTGGACGGTTTTTACGCTAGCTCCTCCGCAGTAGCTAATGATTTTTCCTCCGTAAAAAAGCAAAGTGGCAGCAACGAAGCACAACTAAGGTGTCTGAGCACCCATGGTTTAACCCCACTTTGATATCTTTGTCTATGCAGTAAGAACCTGCTAACCAACCAGGTTTCGAGATAAATCCCAGGGAATAGGGTGGGATGATTCTTTTCATCGTCTGTTATATTTTAGTGTAGTACTTGTGGTCTCCAGGCCTCCTAACATTTTGAACAAGGTGAATAACTAGGTAATGAAAATTTGTACGTTAACTCTCCTTTCTCCGTAAATATTTTCTTTCTCGTTTATTTGTATTTTAGGTCTATGTTAAATTCCAGGTGGTAGTCGCAATATTTTGCTCCTCCTGGTATCGTCCTTGTCGTGTGTGATAGTGGTTCGTCGTTGGTCTCTTAGGCAATTCGTCATTGTAAACTTTTATATTGAATGTGAAAAAGTAGTTGTGGTTTTAGCACGTGCGAAAGACGGAAAGGAAAACATGATCCATGAAACCCGTAACTTAAATTTCACCCAGTCTAGTTCCACCGTTCGTTCTAACATGTCTTTGCATAGCAAAAGGCTCGCTCCCTTCCCATTACCAAAATTACAGATCACTATGCACTATTATCCAGTCGTTATGAATGGAAATTCTAGCGCAGTTTGCTTCGTGCCAAGAATGGAAAGGTTCAGAGCATATTTAACGGTTTACATGAAATCAGTTTCCACGAAGCGAGCGATATGCAAACAGTCGGCTTTTTTTACTTAAGGAGTCTATGAGATAGCTGATATTTTCCTGTCCGGAGTGCAAGTTATCTTTAAAATATGCGACTGCTTCAGTGAGCAATGGAGCAGACGTAGTAAGAAGAAGTTCTCATTTGGAGGGGCACATTAGCCGGACGGGCCTCATTTTAGAACTGTCGGGATATGTAAGGCCAACGGATTGCCAGGCAAAAGACTCTTTAAGTTTTAAACGCTATATTGGTTGGGCTATCTGATACGTCCTATTTTGGTTGAGGGGGGCAAAAAGCCCCCCCCCCATGCCTGACTCTTGACTGGTAATAGCTAGAGCAACCAAATTTGGTGTGCTAATAGCCTCAGGTATGTACTCTCTGAAAATGTAAAAATTAACCTAAAATTAGCCATCATTTTTGCTCACGTCAGCATTTTCCTTTGTGTGGTCAAGAAAAGCAGCAAAATTGGCCAAAATCAGAAAAATTGCGATAAAATTAAATTTGGAGCACAATTTCAACTAAAACATGACAATTATGATAGAATACACCAATTAACACTACATCACAAAGAAATTTGCAAAATATTCAAATTTTGCTCCTTTTTCGCGATACTTGAGATTTGAGAATTTGCGATTTTTCCAGGGTCAGTCCCAGAAAAAAGTCGCCCACCCCCTCACTTTTCAAAATATTGCAATGAAACTTTCTGAGAAGTTGCACAATAGTTAGTTGCAAAAATTCAAGAAGTTTCATTTCTGTAAAATGTTTCCTGACAGAGTTATTAACAAAACCTATTAGGCCCCCCCCCAACCAACATAGGGTTAAACTTTGAAAGAGACCTGAAAGGGCACGGTGCCTTCAACCTATCTCAAATGAGGTAATGATAATGATGTTGACCCCCTACTCCCTTCTAATGTTGGACTGGTTTTAAGTGAAGCTGCTTTGCAGCAAATATTGCTTCAGTTTGTGGAAACTGGTTTGAAAACGAGGTTGATAATGGTAGTTCCTTATCGTAAAAGCGCTCACAGCGCCCATTGGCTTCCCCTGTCTTGAAACTGTGAGATCTACCAATGCAGAAAGTCGACTGTGAGATCTACCAATGCAGAAAATCGAATTTTATAATGAGATATAAAGTTGGAAACGAGTAGAGACATAATATCTTCGATTATTCATATAAGGCAACTTTATTTTTCGTGCTACCGACCTCCACAGCAGTAGCTATGTTCGACGACGTACGCATTGATGTACCGTATTGCGCTGCTCTCTAACACCTGCTCTGACACTAGGGCTATCCTCCATGGCTCTCCTTCGCAATGGCCATTAAAGTGTACCCGCAGGCTAGGAAATTCTTCCCGAGACACAGCTTGGTATATCTCACAGTTTCCCTTTACTTAAACTGGGTAGTATAGCATGAAATCAGTTGGAATCGATATTTAATATTGCCTTGTGAAATTAGTTGTCAAAAAATTCCGCATTTGTCATAAGTGGTTTGATCATGAAAATCAGCTCTTCGCCACTCATCTCTCCTTTAAGAATCATTTCCCACAGCAACAAGACAGTCCACTTAGCGTGTGAAGTTTTCAGTTATCCATATGATGAATTACTTCCACCTCCCCTCGTATGAAAGAACCACTTACTTAGTCCTATGACAGGACCCTAATGATAACACTATGCTTGTCATACTCATAGGTTATTCCTGTGTAATAATTCGTGTATTATTATTATCATTGAAACATCTTCCATGAAATACTTGAATAATGTGGCAGGATGCTATCTTTTCATGTTCAGACAGTTTATGCCAAGTAGTAGCTGACATATGTTAGTTGCTACTTGTTCGTGGGGCCTACACGCTATAGCTTTCATGCCGACGATCACTACTTCAGTTTTTACCAGATACGGAGTTTGCCGGTAGCAATTTCTCTTAAGACGTTAACCCAGTGAGCAATTACCATAAATTGATGGAATCTGCGTATATTTAAAGTCTAAATGTCCTTCGTTTTAAGAGCAAATTTTTTCAATAAATGTCTCAGCGAAAAAGCTGAGACTAACTAATGTCGTTTACAGTCAGTATTGGATAGCTTGTAGTGGATTATTTTGAATTCGCGAACAGTCATCTTCGAAAATTTTCAGGATGATGCAGTTTTTTATGGTCATTGCTCACTGGCCTTTGTCGTTATTGCTATGATGGTTTTTGTTTACTAAGGGATTCATTCACACAATGGAACTGTTAGGCCTCCAATTCATTTTAGTAAACTTTAATCATGTAGTGTATTTTTATGGAGGCTAGCCAAGTAGTCGGTGTCATGACTTAATTAAGCTTTTGACTCTTTCCCGAAAACGTCTAACCACTTGCTATGCCGCTAGTCGCTTAGGCTATAAAATAAAAGCACTCACTCGATCAAAGTGCAAATATCACTGAAGATCAGTTCCCACAGCGGCAGTTCCGCAGGGATCCTTTCTTGGTACTCGAACTTATTTTCCATTTACTATGGAAGACTAACATCACGTTTAGTATACACAAAAACGTACCAAAGAAATTTCTGAGAGCTACTTCAGGTAGCTTGCAATGTTTAGTTACACTTGACTGCCAAGTGAGACTCGTAATGTTGACCAGTTTTCTGAAAATCAGATGAAGGTTATTTGTATAAAGATCATTACCAAGAAAGCATCTCTGCTCTAAACTGAACTCTAGAAGTCACTTAATATATTGAGTTACTGCTAGATTTCGGTCCATCTGCCGAAGACTACCCAGTTTTGTTTGTTTACATCATGTTTTTAAAGTATTTTAGAGGGTTGTTAGTGTAGTTCGCTAACGTAAAAGCGCTCACAGCGCCCATTGGCTTTCCTCGTTTGAATCAGTATTCTCGTAAGAGTGGACTAATCGTTCTTGCAGTCTATAACGCAACGGCATTGGTTGTCCCGGAAAAAATACACAGATGAACTAAAAACTAAAACAAACTAAAATGCTAATCTATCAGTCAAACGCTAACTTTGATAGTAAAATTTTATTTGGTAAAATGACGCATCTTTATGAGCCAACATTAGAAAAATGCGTGCAAGCGGTTCATATGGGAATCGAGAACTCCACGTTCCATTCTGGTCCATGATTTATGTGGCATTGAAGGTTACATTGTGTCAGTTTCAGGAATAGCTTTCGGATAACATGAATAAAAATATACTC
Source organism: Aurelia sp. 3 sensu Dawson et al. (2005) (assembly GCA_964020215.1). NCBI lineage: Eukaryota > Metazoa > Cnidaria > Scyphozoa > Semaeostomeae > Ulmaridae > Aurelia > Aurelia sp. 3 sensu Dawson et al. (2005). The sequence continues at coordinate 14,287,350 of OZ026577.1, forward strand.
GAACTGACCCTAAATTTCATTCACAAAACTGGTCGATTTGACTAATTAAGGTAGGTCACTGGTCAAAAATCTCATGAATCAATTTTCTGTTGAGATTACCTTTGAACATTCGTTTAAGGAACATATCTTTAAAGGATAAGATTTAAGAATTTCGACCAGTGGCCTGCCTTACGCAATTTTCAGAAATTTTACTTCGTAAAAGTCACAAAGTCCTCCTTGTTCCTTTTAGAATGTTTTACGTCTGCTTCGCAGTTGATTTCAGGCGTCACAGCTGACCTCCAATATCCAAACTTTACTAGCACTGGCTCAGTGTCATGGTTTTCTAAAATTTTCGAATTTGATAACTCGACATCAACTGCGAAACAGGTTTCTTTCTTTTAGTTATCGGTAAATTGGTTGTATGTAGCTTTTTGTAATCGTATATTTAATTTTAGTTTAGTTCTATGTCTTTTATGGAATGGCGTCGGGGTAGTCAGGGTATTATGCTCCCCGGGGTATCGTCTTTGTAGTGTAGTAAAGTGTGTTGTAAGTAGTGTCTTAGGTAATTCATCTTTGTAAAATTTTTAAATTGAGTATAAAAAAAAATAGCTTTGATTTCAACAGGAAGTAAATCATGGACCAGAATGGAATGTGGAATCCTCGTTCCCAAACATGCCCTTCACCTGCATTTTCCTAATTTCTGGGCCCAAATGATGAGTGACTTACGAAACAAAATTTTCCCACCAAAGTTAGCCTTTGAGTGATAGGTTGATATTTTAGTTTTGAATATCGGCCACATACTTTTTATTCCACAGCCCTCCAAACGCGTAACCTTTTTTTTACTCACCCGGTGATGGGATCCAGTGATTAGAATTTATCGTTAATCGGTGGCTTATCAATCTCAAAATGTTCCTGTACAGTTATCTGCAACAAAGATAACTCGTTTGCTGGTATTGGTCCTGTGAGAGCAAGCATTTGGTCTTGAAAGTTCAAACTTGCTTCGACGTTTAAACCAGAGCTTTGGCATCATGGCATGGTCCTAAAGCAAATCAAATGGAAAACTGAAATGAAAAAACCATGAAAATGGCGCAATGAGTGACTGCCAAACAGAATATAACGCGATCGAAGTTCATTCACGCTTTATGAAGAATATAAGTGATTTATTTGATGTGCTTAACCCTATTACTGTAGGGTCACACGGTAGCTCACATTCCTGTAGGGGGGGGGGGAATATTTTTTCCCCACAGTGAATAATGCCTCTAATTCAATAAATGTTTGGATAATTGCAAAGTTATTGATGAAATACGTCACATGTAATTGAAATATTAGTACTATGTGGACTTTCTCTCATTTTTAACCACATTTTTCGCATGTTTTCGATGACGTCATGATTCAGTCACACATGACAAAAATGGACTTAACTCCCGTAAAAACAGCTGCTGAGGCTAAATTTTTAGCTTATCTTAGTCCTCTTTCTATTAGCTTTCGAATGCTATACCACACAACAGAATTAAACTAAAATTTATTTTTCAAAAAATTGGGTCACATGAGTGATGACGTCATATTTATGTCACGTGTCAAAAAATTTTTCTTCTAACCATAATAATGCGGACCGATAAATTTTAGTCACATATCTATGAGGATTTATCAATAAAAAATTGCCTTGTATATCAAAACTTTAAAAGTTTTATGGTGGGGAAAAATCCCCCCCCCCCCTACAGGAATAGGGTTAAAAACTTTGCTTAGGCCCAACAAGCTTGAGCTGTCAATGTTATTTCTGCTGTCCCTGCACCAATATCAACAAACAAGGTATCTATTTTCAAGTTAACTATTGGGGAACATTTTGAAACTGAAGCACGGGTGTAACACTCTTCCTATATAATACCCTATTCACACTTGCAAGTTAAACCAGCTGAAATTAACCTAGGTTATCGAATGCTGCATTCTAATTGGTCAGTCCAACAAATCGAATTCATTCGATTGGCTAAAATTTAACCTGGTTTAGATAAAGCTGGTTTAATTGTGTCAGTGTGAATAGCGTATAAGCCGTACGAGATTTTTTAAAGCAATAGCATTGTTAGGGATTTTCATAGATTTTTCTCGACAAAATGATGTTTTCAAAGGTGTATGAGATGTTTACAGACTGGTGCATTCCTTGGATTGCAGCTAAATTTACATCTCTGAACCTGACCAAATCTGTGTACCGTTTTTGGGGACAATTTGTACCGTTCGGTGGGTTATGCTTTTCTTTACAGTAAATCCCCACAAATGCAACAGCCTACTTTTACAAGTCCGAGTAATCTAATGTTTGTACAAGGCTTCATCCTTTGATGGTAACAAAGGACCCTGGGTGACATTGGCTCTTTAAGTGCAATGATTGCAAGTATCCAAATCCCGGGGGGTAACTTCAATAGGCGGGTGACGGGGGTGTGCCATTTGGCGTCTGAAATCGCACCCTAAAATTTATAAATTTTCGCGAAAACGATACCCCAAAATTTACAGGCCATTGAAAATGTATACCCTAAAATTGTTACAGCCACCCAAAATTTTAACCAAATAAGTGAAATTTGATCAAAATCAATACCCAAAAGAGTTATTTTTTTAAAATGACACCCCAAAATTTATGACAAGTTGTGATTTTACCAAAAATGATACCCCAAAATTTATTTTCTGCTCGAAAAATGGCACCTCAAAAAATGGCACATCCCGTACCTGCATATATGGTAGTTACCCCCCCCCCCCCGGGATCCAAATTAATACCTTTGTTACGTCTGCATCAGTTATATTTGAATCAAGGCTCTTCTTTGTGGTGATTTACTGTATACCTGGATAGCAGCATCCCCTACGATATATATCCTTTCTATTAAAAGAAAGGTCGCTCTTTTGTATGCCTGTGTAGTATATAATTGTGTGCATGTATACAGGGTGTCCCAAAAAAATTGTGCCCCTTTTGTGTGGACATTGTGGAGGAGCTGTAGATTCAGCTATCTGGTTTTTACACAGTTGCATAGGTCAAGCTTCAACTTGGAGTTTGAGACCTTGTTTGAGTCAATCTGACACGTAGTTGCTGATTTATGAAAGAGAAAGGAAAATTAGTGTAGTGGTTGCTTCAAAAACAGCATTTCTCTTCTTCTCTAGCAATGTCAAAAAAATAAGTTTTCAAAGAAAGGGTTCTGGCATCGTATTAAAATTTTCACTACATTTCTTAAAGACCCATGGCTAACCGTGACCCTTTGTGCCCCAATGAAAAAGCAAGACAAAGGGAATTTAGGCCAAAAAGGACTTTCAGATAACACGAAAGTCGACTTTGGCGCCATGAAGGATCATGGTTAGCAATGGGTCTTTAAACGGTAGAAAGTGCTCTCTTATGAACAGACAACACTGCTAACCCTTTAAAAAGCCTTTCTTTGAAAACTTGCTTTATTTTGACGTTGCTGGGGAACAACGGAGGTGCTGTGGTTGAAGCAACCACTTATTTACCTTTTCTCTGCGATAAATCAGCAACCACTTGTCAGATTGACTTGAAAAAGGTCCCTAACTCTAAATTAAAGCCTGACCTATGCAACTGTGCAAAAACCGAGATGATTGAATCTAAAGCTCCTCCACAGCAGTCACACAAACGGGCACATTTTTTGGTACACCCTGTATTAATATACGAATCTAATACTGTACAGTCTGACACCTTTCCATTCAAGGCACAAAATAGATGCTTCGCCGTAGTGTAAACTTCACAAATACAGTCTCCCCATTTCAGTTCTTAGCTACATATTTAGTAAGCTGCGTTGGTGGTACCACTAGACGACGCTAGTAGCAGAAGGATTTTTTCGTAAAGACAGGCAGTCCCAACCATTTAGTGGACTCGAGGAGAAACTGAATCCTTAAACGTTTGTCGCACTATACTGTTTACCGTTACCGTTTCCGGTAAATACCTTTAGATCAGTGTGGTTAACAGGTGTTCCAAAGTCCGACCTCTGGCGGCGCCTGCCCTTGCAAATTGTGATCATGTTAAATGCCTATTAAGATCATAATAAGCTTTAGACGCAGCCGTACAGGAAGATGCAACAGAGACCCAAGCCGTACGCTTATCACCGAAGCTGTTGCTAAGGCTGTCAGAATTTCTCTAAATTGCGAAAAGGTCAATACACCGATGCTGATTCCCTTGACAACTTGGGAACGGAAGTGCTGAACTTCAGTTTGGCAGTGCTTGCATGTGCGCATGTGTAAACACAGCTTCTCTCGCGAATGCCGTAATGAGTTTCTTCTGAGTTGCTTTCAATATCGTAAGGTAGAAACCCTCGTTGATACTCATGGGCATAATAAATGAACTACAGCCAGACAGTGATAGGTTGTCCGTATAATTTACAGCCGGACAGTGATGCCTACCGTTTCGGAAGCAAACTATGATTTCACATGACATGTCTGTTACGATAAGGACGTTGAAGATGTTTAAAGTTGTACTAGAATTGTTGCCAATATCGATTGTATTATTAGCTGATATATTACTTGTTGTTAGTACTTGTTAAGAATTGTAATTGATGGGTTTAAAGTTAGTTCAGATAAGTTGCAAGGAAGCTACAGGTGTATGTTGTAAAAATCGGACCGTGGGACCCTTATGATCATAAACACTTCGAGATCATCACCAGAGCCAAACAATAGGCTAATTTCATCAAGCTGTCAAACAAGAGGCTGCGTATCGTTTGTTGGTTTTTTGTTAGTTTGTTTGTTTGTTTGTTTTGAATTTGTTTTGAGTGGGCTTGTCAGGATTTCTGGCTACTGAAACCTAATTTAGGCCCACTGTGCATGCCCCATCCAGGCATGGGACCCCTTGTTTAACGTCCCTTCCGAAGGCATTGGACCCCTAGTCTAACGTCCCTTCCGAAATCGTAAACTACTCTGCCATTTTTCGAACTTCTGCTCTATCAAACCCTTGCCAGAAGTCAAGTAGAGAGCTCTTAAAATATTACAATGGGGACAAAACATATACTGATATACCTTTGCTTGTCATTGGTCTGTCTGAGCGGACTTCCGAAGGATCGAAGAAGGAGAAATCAACGATACGCAATCTTTCGTTTGGCAGCTTGATGATTCTGGTCTATATTTTGTCATTCGTGATTACCTTGTGGTATTGAGGATCCTGTTCATCTTTGGTACTCAATGGTACTAATGATGTTAGGGTCTCACGGTCCGGTTTTGACAACAGGCCAGGTACCTGATGAATCACAGCGCACAACGTTTGAAAAAGTGATGATCCCCGAAATATGGCAGCTATGATACGGAAAACTGTCTCCTTTGATTTTCTCAATTTCAACATTGCGTAACAGTGAAAGGTGGCTGAATGCCAAGTAGAAATAAGTTAAAAACACAAAAACAATAGGTTAAGGTGGGTCGCTGCTGAATTAAAGCTGCTACACACTGGATGTCCTATCGCTCATGATGAAATTTTGTCCGTATTCCTGCCTAGCAGCTATGACAATTACCTGTGTTGACACGCATTGTGCTAGCACCACTCATAAGGATGAAATCCCCTTTGTTTGACTAAGACCTTGCTTACTCTGTACCGGCACTGTTTCGATCCTTTACGAAGTTCTCACTGTTCAAGAGCGCTGACACTGCTGCTGGAAATTATTCTTCTATAGACAGAAGAAATGAAAGTATTACAGATTGGCAGGACCAATGTAAACCGGAGGCTGATGTGTTTCACTTTTGTTGTGTACCCAAAGTTTTACCGGCACTGAGATCTAATTTTGCCACACTAATGCCGATGAATTTGTCATCATCCTAACGGAATAACACTTAGAGAAATAGATGAGAAATTTCCCAGACGGGCAGGGTCACCTTGAACACCACCAAAAACATTCTTTATCCGTAGAAGTCATCTACATACAGTTTGACTCTGTAGCGGACGCATTGATTCTCCTTGCAACTCACCTGAGTTAAGGTCTATGTATTGCACATTCTGGATTATCGCTTCTTCTCTTCTTCTTTTGTTGCAAACCTGTTGAGCAAATCGTCCCATTTTTGTCGCTTCTCTCTGCAATGATGTTTGACTACAATATATTTCTGCAATAAAAGACACACCTTATCGAAGAATAAGTTATCGATACATCCGTCTTCGTTGTATCCGGACGTTCGGTAGATTTCGCCTAATTTCATAGGCATTTCAATTTCGTGAGACGATCCTATCTGCAGTATTTTGTTGTTTGCATTCACCAAACATAGCCATTTCTCAAGTGATCCTCAAAGTCCAGATTTGCTCATAAGGTTTATCCACATGTCATTTTGCAGTGGTGAAAAAAGTCGAGACTTGTATGGATTTATCGAGCAATGTCTTTGACAAGCTTCTGCAACGTTATCTGCTTGCCGCAAGAAGAAAGTTCTGTTGATCGGGTGTTTGGCGGGCAAATTGTTTGCCTGGTAAGCACATCTCAGATGTTTAAAGGTGATCTGAAGCAAAAATTTTTATTGATGCAGATGAATAGCACCGTTGAACGATGAAGAATGTCATTAAAATTTTTTGATACTTGGTTTCATCTTCGAGTTATCCACTAATTTGTACGATTGGCTGATGACGTCATTTTGTTTGCAAAAAGTACGAGAAAGTATACAAGGTTGATCACGTTTCCAAAAGGAAATAAAGTCAACGACCTTTGATGAAACAATGTTTATTGCATCTATTCTGCTCAGCTGAAATGTCTCCTAAAACTGTGACCTTCCAAAGGTCAGATACAGCTTCTTTCGATATAGAATCCTAATAATTTGCAAACAAAATTACGTCATCAACTGACACTTAAAATCATTGGATAACTTAAAAACGAAATGAGATATCAAAAAAATTCCAACAGGATTTCTTATCAATCGACAGGGCCCTTCGTTTGCATCAATAAAAATTTTCGCATCAGATCACCTTTAACGACGAATATTCGCTCGTTTATTCGGGGCATTTGACGAGTTCAAACGCTTTGTTGACCGGGTGAGCCAGAAAAGATAGCATGTGTGGCACGCAGGGGAATAGCGAGATACGGCCGATATTCAAACACAAAGTTAGTCTATCAGTCCAAGGCTGCCTTTGATGGAAAACGTTGTTTGGTAACAGCACTCTCTATGTGCTGGAAAGACAGTTCAATGCCCTTCGCTGGTCCATGATTTACATTTCATTAACATTTATTTTCTATTTCTCAAACAGACACTTGTATTGAATTTATATTTCAATGGAATATATATCATGGACCAGAATCGAGCATGTTATTCTCACTCCCACACGAACCCCTTCGCGACGTCCAATTCCTTGGTCTAAAGGATGAGTGATTTACCAAACAAAATTTTCACATCTAAGTTTGCCTTTGGCTGATCGATTAACATTTCAGTTGTTAATATTGGCCTCGAACTTTTTATTTCATAGCCGACTAAACATGTTAACATATTTTCTGACTCGTACGGTAATGATTTGCCAGCAACCAATGCCCATTCAGAGCGTTGTCAACGCTAAAGTCAACATTATTGATCCTAAACACTTTCAGAGAAATATCTTGACATTTTTCACCGCCTGCAACAAGCTTTTGAAAACGAGGTTGATACAGGTAGTTCCGTATTGTAAAAGCGCTCACAGCGCCCATTGGCTTCCCCTTAGATGCGCTGATAGGGCAATTCTAGCGTCGCTACATGATGAGGAGATTCTTTGGTATGACAAAAGAACGAAATGAGTGCTTCCTGTGCGCTGGCGGAATTTCACCACGATTCCATCAGCAGGTACGTTAGACTTAATGCCTGAGCGGTAGGGTTCTGCTGTTTTGATATCAGGTTTTTCGTTGGAGCGGCAGACGTATATCAAATAAGAAGAAACATACGACTCAGGTATCAACTCTACAAGCAGATTGCAATGCTCCTCAGCAGAGGAGGTGAAATAAAGGTGGGAGTTGTCCTCAGCAGAGGATGTGAATAAAAGAAAGGAATGGCTGGCTAGAATTGCCTTATCAGTATGATTACGCTGGGTTTAGCATGAAATCTGTCGGTCTTGACATTAGATATATGCCTGGTGAATTTGTCGTCGTCGAATTTTGCATCTACACTGATGTTCTCCGTTTCCGCGGTGGAATTTGCTCTACTAGTTGCCTTGGGGAGAGGGAGCTTCTCTTGCCGGCGAAAACAAGGCGTTGGATCTCAGCGTCTCCCTAAAAGGGGATTTAATATATTGGCGTGAGAGGGGTGACAAAGAGGAGCAAATTACACGGTAGAAACAGATTGCATGTAAGTGGGGGCGAAAAAGCTAAAATCACATTAACTGTATTTTCAGAATTCGACGGTTTTCGTATCACATTTAAGAAACGAATTCGGCTAACTATCAACTTGACACGAAGCTTCCATTTTAAAACTCAAAACTTCGCCATTTTGAAATTATTCCTAGACAGTCTCTTTAACTGACCATTCTATCCCTAATTTATCGATAACTTGCACCTGTGTCAACTTGGTTGTTTACCGATGTGTTTCGACGCAATTAATGGTAGTTCATTCGTTTCAGAACAAACAAATAAAGAAATGATGCCCTCCAGCCATTCTCACGAGTGAATTTTGTTATCATACTTGCCATTTTAATCGGTTCCCCGCTTGACAGCCTTGCCGCCCTTGACAAAAGCATGTCTTAACGATCGTGAGCAGTCTGCAGGAACATCCAATCCTGCATGTTTTCTCTTTTATGAGAAATGAAAACTTGATGATCGGCCGCAGTTGCTGTCAAGAGTGGAATAACAAAGGTTGGTCCAGTAATCGATAGGTCTTACCTATTTCTTATGCCACTGACCTTTCAGGTTGAATTAAACTACGTCACGTTTCAACACTTTCGTATAACACATTAAATAACAGTTAGATAAGGGCAGTGAAGCAAGGATCGTTCATATGTCCATTTCTTTTGATTTGGTCACAATGTGATTCGCAATAGCGTGAGAGAAACATCATGAATCACTCAGAGAGCATCATGAGTGATTATAATGATTCGTTCCTTGCATCCTGGTGGCCCTTCATCTGGCATTGGCTTCCCAAGCTCGGGTTGATGCCAGATTAAGGGTCAGCTGCCGCTCGGTTCCCAGCGTCGTTTGTTGTCATCATATGATAGGAGTATCATTTTAGGGTTGTTAGGGCAGTTCCCTGACGTAAAAGCGCTCACAGCGCCCATTGGCTTTCCTCGTTTTCATCTATTAGAGATTGAGGGAGATGTTTTGGAACAAGGCAGGACCTCTAGTATTACGAAGATGCATCTTTTTCGTGGTTCAACAAAATCTAAAATGCTGATATTAAATCTTGTCATCCATCTAGCCCGTTGAAAACCCCACGGTTTCCCATTTCTTGAGTGTTTGGTAAGTGAAATTTTCTGTGTTGCGAATGCTGAGTTGCCGTCTGAAAGAACTTGAACTTACAATGAGCAATCGGACGCACAATATTCTTTCTCGCTTTGTTGTCCTTCATTCTGGTGTGTCTTTGGAGAAAGCATCCCTCTCATTCTCGATAGATTCCTGCAGCTCTGTTTCTGATCTAGTTTAAAGCTTTGTTTCCCACAGTAGTATGTATGTCGGATAAATGAATTTTGCATCATGCCACATTCGTTTCTTTTCTGAAGGATCACTCTGAAGGATTCGTTTCTTTTCATAATAATGAGAATCGTCGTCTGACGAAAATGTGTCGATTTAGTAGCAATACAGTAGCATCCCGCATCTAAGAAGCACAAATTTAAGAAACAGCCCGATTTTCAAAATAATACCCCCTTTGATAAGAAACAGGTTCAAGTCTGAAAAACTCTTGGTTCTTATTTAAAGATTATTGACACAAGAATGGTTTATATTTTCAGCTTTCAAATCGAATCAGACTGCATCCAAGAAAAAAACAAGAGTTTTACATGCAACTGAAGCAAAAAGAACCTTCCAGGAATAATTAACTTCAGTTGCCTGACGAAGACTGTACAAGCCACTCGGCCACTCACCCCGTTAACCGGCCACTCACACCATTTGGTCGGCTATAAATTACGATTTTCACACATTTAACCGATTTTTGCTGGAATCAGGTATCATTCGATAAATCCTTTCAATTTCATAACTTATTTCACACCATGAAAACTTGTGCCATGAATGCAAAAAGTAGTGTAATACAGAAATTTCCCGAGAGTATTGTCACATAACGTCAGCAGAATTTCCAGTTCACATAGGAATAGCAGGGGCATTTAATCATGAACAAAAGTGATGGAATGACAGTACGAAAACATTTGGCTGCTTCAAAGAGATTCAGAAAATTTCCTGCAGATTTTGTCCTGGTTTTGTTTCATAGGCCACTAGCAAAATCGGCTGAAACATTTAATTCCCATGTTAGTCACAGAGGACTTGTTGGAATTCTGCAATCAATAATTGCATTGGCGTTGATTTTAATGGCGAACGTGACCTTTTCGTTGGAGAATCTTCCACTTCTCAAGACTAAAGAGGGTATGTTGTGTTATTTTATTCGATAGTAAACAAATCTGTTTGGAAAACATTTACGGCTGTTGATTTCTTTCGGAGAAGTTTTCTGTCTTGAGAAAAGGAGAGCGGTAGCCTCTGGAACACAGGCTAGAGAGCCTCAGCAGTCGGTTTTGTTCTTTGACGTTTGACCCCAAAATCGGTCCATGAGGCAGCTAGGCAGCTGGAGTTTTTAAGTGTCTGACATGCCAACTGGACAAATAAAGGTGTTTTCGGTCTGAACAATTTGGAAATGAATCCTGCACTGATGAAATCTTTTTGTTAAAGCGGTCTTCAGTGTGTAAGCAAAGCCGATTTCTTGCGATTCTCAATGGCACATTTTGCCCCAATCGATTATGATATTTTCTCTCGAATCATAAATGATTTTGCGATACTCCTCTCTGAAAGCCGAGGGGCATTTCACTCCCAAAAATCTCGTACACCTTGGGCAAAATCCTTTTGTTTTCAAGAAAAATCCATCAAAAATCCGTATAAATCCTTTTGTTCTGAAAAAATCTCGTACACTAATCCCAATGAGTGAAGTGCCCCTCGCTGAAAGCAGGGGCACTAACCAATTAATTTGTGTAAAGTTTCCTCAAATAAGCATGGTTTCCACTTGGCGTTAAATCGCGTTATTTCAGCACATTAAATTCTGTAAAGTTGGCGCGGCGCTAAGCTGGATTTTGGAATGAAAAATTTAAATTCCAAAACTGAGCTTTAAATCGCGATAAACTGCGTCAAATTCTTCGCGGTAAATCATAAAGTACGTTCAAAGGCCAATTTCCTGTCAGTCGACGTTTCCGAGCGGGAGTAAATTCTTTTGTTTGCGAGAGAAAATATCGCTCTGAAATTGAGTAGATAGTTACGGCTGAGCAACCTTTAATTCTAATTAAAGGCTCCCATTAGCCATGTTTGAAGAATGAGATCATGCATGTAGCTTGCTTCATGTAGTAAAGAATATTTATCTGCAATAGCAACTGTTTAATGTAGGATTTGATAAGCGTCAGAATTATTACATTGGATGTATCGAAAAGCACATGATACTGACAAATTCTTTACTTTTGCCAGACAAGATTTGCCACTGCAATAGTGCCACACCTGTTTCTTGATTGTATTATATGGGTTGGTTGGTCTCCTTGACAACAGTCGTCCATATTAAGATTTCAACAGTAAGGGAACATTGCCAGGTCAAACTTGCAAATAGCATTTTAATGACTTTGCAACTCTGTTGATGATTGCATTAACAGCGAGAGTTTGTTAGGAACACGTAGTAATTAGCCTTAATCCGGAGAAATCGATTGGCAACTCATCAAAATTTGATGGAGATTTTACTTTGCTCGATTGTTTTGATTGCATACAAGTATATTCTTTCTGGTTTGCCTAAAGCCCCTTTCAGAATGTTTTCATTCTTAAAACATGAAACATAGCTCAAGAAACTACTTATTTTGACAAAGAAAATCCTTAACCTACACTTAATTTATTTTCACTTGCGTCCAGTATCACTTTGCTCAGAAATTACTAGAGTAATGTCTAAACACTGGAAAGGCTTCAAAAAGCCTTGTTTTGAAATCATCCCGAGGGCACAGATAGTAATCAACATGAAGATTGTTATGGAACATTTAAGAAACTCGTAAGAAACTCTGTGATCTCAAAATTCTATAATTTTAAGGAGTTAAGGAGCCAAAATCCTTAGTTTCTTATAAAAAATACGTTTATATGTAGGGGGAAAATGGTGGAGGACACTACTGACGTATTTTTACTTTGGCCAGACATCAGCTGCTACCTAGTCAGCGCAACATTTGTCCCTTGATAGCTCAGTATGAGTTGCTTGCCCCTTGACAACAGTCGTCCATGTTGAAGATTTCAAACAGTAAGGGAACTTTGCCAGGTCACAGAGGTCAGATTTTGGAAAATTACTTTTTAATGAGTTGGCAGCTCAACTGATGAGTTCATTAACAGCCTGAGTTTGGCAGCTCACCTAAATTTGATTGTTGGGCCAAATATCTCTGAATTGTTTTGATTGTATATATTAACAATCCCCATAAATATCTCAAATTCTACGTTGATTGTTTCGATTGTGTACATAAACAATGCCTATTGTTACAACATTCCTGATTCCTTCCACTCTATATAGGTAGGTATATAGGTGTCCTTCCGGTCGGAGAAAAAGCCCCTCCATAATGTTTTCATTCTTCAAACATCCATAATGTTTTCATTCTTCAAACATAATTAAAGGCTCCCATTAGCCATGTTGAAGAATGAGATCATGCACGTAGCTTGCTTCATGAAGTAATAAATATTTATCTGCAGTTGCACCTGTTTAATGTAGGATTTAGTTTATATCGGGATGGCAATAGCCTAGCCAGCCCACTTCAAGGAGACCAGATTTCTTGATAAGCGTCAGAATTATTACATCGGATGTACCGAAAATAAGGATGGCACATGATATTGCCAAATTCTTTACTTTAGCCAGACAAGATTTGTCACTGTAATAGTGCCACACCTGTTTCTTGATAGTATTATATGGGTTGGCTGGTTTCCTTGACAACAGTCGTCCATATGAAGATTTCAAGCAGTAAGGGAACTTTGCCAGATCAAACTTTGTAAATAGCATTTTAATGACTTTGCAACTCTGTTGATGATTTCATTAACAGCGAGAGTTTGTTAGGAACACCTAGTAATTAGCCTTAATCAGGAGAAATCGATTGGCAACTCATCAAAATTTGATAGAGATTTTATTTTGCTCGATTGTTTTGATTTTATACAAGTATATTCTTTCTGGTTTGCCTGAAACCTCTTCCAGAATGTTTTCAGTCTTCAAACATGAAACATAGCTTGAGAAACTACTTATTTTGACAAAGAAAATCCTTAACCTACACTTATTTTATTTTCACTAGCGTCCTGTATCACTTTGCTCAGAAATTACCAGAGGATGTCTGAACATTGGAAAGGCTTCAAAAAGTCTTTTTTGAAATTATCCCGAGGGCACAGATAGTAATCAACATGAAGATTGTCATGGAACATTTAAGAAACTCGTAAGAAACTCTGTGTACTCAAAATCATACATGTTGATGTAGGGAAAAAATGGCGGAGGACACTACTGACGTACTTTTACTTTAGCCAGAAACCAGCTGCTACCTAAACAGTGCAACACTTGTTCCTTGATAGCTTATAGTATGAGTTGCTTGCCCCTTGAAAACAGTCGTCCATGTTGAAGATTTCAAACAGTAAGGGAACTTTGCCAGGTCACAGAGGTCAGATTTTGGAAAATTACCTTTTAATGAGTTGGCAGCTCAACTGATGAATTCATTAACAGCCAGAGTTTGGCAGCTCACCTAAATCTGATTGTTGACCCAGATGTCTCTGAATTGTTTTGATTGTGTAAATTAACAATGTCTATAAATACTTCAAATGCTTCATCGATTGTTTCGATTGTGTGCAGGAATAATGCCTATTGTTACAACATTCCTGATTCCTTCCTCTATAGGTAGGTATATAGGTATATAGGTAGGTGTATTCCTTCCGGTTGGAGAAAAGCCCCTCCATAATGTTTTCATTCTTCAAACATAAAAACCCGCCCGCTTGTGAAATTCCCCCGACGCGATTTAAGATTTAAGTTGCTGCAGCTCGTTTCCCTGCTCCCCCTCCCATGTGGCTGCCGGAGCTGACGCCATCATTGGCATGTGATTAGCACGTGATCAACTGCTGGCCAAAAGTAACGTGGTTTCACAAACAAAACAAAGCGCTCAAAAAATTATTTTGGATGGCAGGAAAGAAGAGAGGAGAAGTTTCTGGAACGACTGGGACGCCATTTCAGTTCAGATTCGCTCCTGAAGGATCCAGTCAACGGCATCGATGCAAAAGTGAGTCAGAAGCATTGAAATAGTGAACGAAATACCAAGAAATGGATGCGAATGGAGAAAAAGCAACGAGTAGTGCTCATGATGATGGGCCTAAATCGAATGACCTTGACTCTATCGTTGGAAATATGGCCTTGGCGCATGAAATGATTCTAAATGATGACTTCAAATTAGCAACGTTGCCCGAAAACACGTGAGTTATTCATCATAAAGTAAGGCTGTGATATTAGGATACTGAATGGGGTTGCTGGCCTTGAACAGAGGGTGGGATTTGAGGGGTCCCTATTTCGTGTTGGTCCTCTGATTGACAAGTGATAATGACGACAGAACTCATTGTTCATTTGTTAATGATGAAAAATCTAAAATTGGAAAGAAGCATTGAAAATAATTTACACGTAATGAAGGAGCCCAGTACATCTAAAGAAACTACTTCCAGTGTCAAACAAGTGAAACATGTGTATTTTTGAAAGTCTTTTTTGTTGATTGAACAGCATGAATTTAAATAGGAATATTCACAACTTGGCCTGGGTGGTACACATGTTTGTGTAAGAAATAAAGACTTTGAGTGAATACTGAATAAATGTTGAAATCATCAGATTTTGAGTACTGAGAGTTTCTTACAAGTTTCATAAAGGCTTCATACTACTTTTCATTTTAACTTCCTGTATTTGCCTTTGTGAACTTTTTGAAGCTAAGCAGACATCACTCAACTACTTTCCAATAGATACAGGGAACAAAAGAGATGAAAAGAAAGCAAAGAGGTAGCAAGAATTTCCTTTGTTTAAAAAATAGTTCTTTATGTCCTTCTTGCCCTGACTGTTATTTCAAAAGTATTTGGTAATCTGAGAGTGGAGCTTCTTATAAGCAGTTTTTTAAATACATACTGTATAGCTATGACTCTTTATTCAAAACTTCAGAAAACAATTTGAATAACAGATTTGCATGATGGCCAATGATTTTGACAACTTTGTTATGATGTCATGAGCAGTTTATAAAGTTAAAGGAGCACCTTTGAAACATGTGGTTCTACAATCAAACAGGTCCAAGACTGGCTCCTCATTGTTTGCTTGATGGTAGTTAAGTCTGCCAAACGTTTTTTATAAGAAACAAAGATTTTAGCCAAAACTGAAAGTTTCTTAAAATTACCAGATGTTGAGTTCTCATGAGTTTTATAGAGGTTCTATACCAGGGGCATAGCAGCTTTCATATTGCCTGTTTCCTCATGAACATTTCAAAACAGAGTTTTTCAAGCCTCCAAATGCTGACTGAGGGGTAATTTGACACGGAAGTAAGCAAAAATAAGTTAACTTATGCTGAGGATTTCTCTGTCAAATCATAGTCATGAATAACTGCATAGTTTCTTAAGTTATTTTTTCCCAGTTCTGAAGTCCCTTGATTTTTTGCAGTCTGAGAATAGAGTTTGTTTTTTATAAGGGGTTTCTAATAAAAAAGGTATAGTACCTGCCCCAAGTTTTAGTAAGGTGGGGTCATTGGCATTATTAGGATGTGAAATTCACACTGATTCAATCTTCTGGGTCTGTGAATAGCAACATAAACAAAATTTGATATTTTCGGTCCAAGTATCTGAAAAACGGAGCATCATGCAATTAGCAAGGGAGGGAACATCATCACAGTGATCCATTCAGTCATTCCAGTCATTCATACAACCTATACTTCAGTGTTGCTCCCATGGGGGTACTCCCTAGCTTTCAATATGGGGGTCCATGCCACTTTTTCTTTGCTAACCTCTAAATATTAAGCCTAATGTTTTGGGGACCCCAAATATTATTTTGGAGACCTGCACCAAATTCCACGATTCTTGGTTTTTTCAGATTTGTTGATCCTAAATATTGAGTTTTTGTCCATTTTGTAATTCACAGACCCCAAATATTGACTAGTTTATGTAAAACTTTGGACCCCAAATATTGGCATGGACCCTCTGTATTGAAATTTATGGAGTACCCCCTGGGGTGTTACTTTTATAGTATGTAATGAAAAAATTAAAATATCTGGTTCTAAAGGATGATCTAAAGGTCAGCAAAGAAATAGTGGTATGGACTAGATGATGAGCCTCACATTAACCTCTTTAAATATTTTGAGCCTTTTGCAATGACTTAATATAGGAAAAATAAGAATGGAAGTAAAAAAATGTTGTAATTACCGCTTGAGTCAAAGAAGTCCATGCATTTGGTGGGCCATAAAGTAAAAAGTATGAGACTGATATTCGAAACTAAAATGTTAATCTATCAGTCAAGGCTAACTTAGATGAAAAAATTTTGTTTGGTAAAATCACACATCATTTAGACCTAGAAATTAGAAAAATGTCTGTATGGGGTTTGTATGGGAATTGACAATTCCACATTCCATTCTGGTCCATGATTTATGTGGTATTGAAGTTTACATTGTCTTTGTTGGAAATATAATTTAATTTTGATAGCAAGTAAATTATGGACTAGAATGGAATGTGGAATCCCTGTTCTCAAAATTGCCCTTTACCAGCATTTTTGTAATTCCTGGGTCCAAATGATGAGTGATTTTACCAAACAAAATTTTCTCATCTAAGTTGACGTTTGACTGATAGATTTAACATTTCAGTTTTGAATATCGGTCTTATACTTTTTATTCCTGAGCCTGCCAAACGTGTGCATGTTTTATTCACCCACTCACATCTCACGTGCTCTTCATACAAGAAGTCAATCTTTGTTTCATGAAATATTGATGATCAGATCCCTTTCCTTACCTCATTTCGAATTCATCACGAATAAATTAGATGATATCTGAACCCACAAAACTTTTGCTGTTCTTCGATTTGATCATGAAACTTTAACGACCAGTTGATATTCAAACAGCCGCGAATTTATTTGATGGCCGCTAGCTATGCATGTTTCATTGCGGTATCTTCTGTTCGTATCTTTTCGATTTGCGAATTCATCAAGGCGACATATTGATCTCGAAAACATCGGAGAGAATGACTACCGGTTGAGTCAAAAAAAGTTTACGCGTTTGCCTGTCAGTGGAATAAAAAGCATGGAGCCGATATTCAAAACTGAAATGTTAATCTATCAGTCAAAGGCTAACTTGGATGAGAAATTTTGTTCGGTAAAATCCCCGGGGGGGGGCACCCATATATTTTTCTGTACGGGGACGTGCCGCTGAACAGGGTATCATTTTCAGGATTCCGACTCCGGGACAGGATATCATTTTTATGTTTGAAGAATGAAAACATTATGGAGGGGCTTTTCTCCAACCGGAAGGAATACACCTACCTATATACCTATATACCTACCTATAGAGGAAGGAATCAGGAATGTTGTAACAATAGGCATTATTCCTGCACACAATCGAAACAATCGATGAAGCATTTGAAGTATTTATAGACATTGTTAATTTACACAATCAAAACAATTCAGAGACATCTGGGTCAACAATCAGATTTAGGTGAGCTGCCAAACTCTGGCTGTTAATGAATTCATCAGTTGAGCTGCCAACTCATTAAAAGGTAATTTTCCAAAATCTGACCTCTGTGACCTGGCAAAGTTCCCTTACTGTTTGAAATCTTCAACATGGACGACTGTTTTCAAGGGGCAAGCAACTCATACTATAAGCTATCAAGGAACAAGTGTTGCACTGTTTAGGTAGCAGCTGGTTTCTGGCTAAAGTAAAAGTACGTCAGTAGTGTCCTCCGCCATTTTTTCCCTACATCAACATGTATGATTTTGAGTACACAGAGTTTCTTACGAGTTTCTTAAATGTTCCATGACAATCTTCATGTTGATTACTATCTGTGCCCTCGGGATAATTTCAAAAAAGACTTTTTGAAGCCTTTCCAATGTTCAGACATCCTCTGGTAATTTCTGAGCAAAGTGATACAGGACGCTAGTGAAAATAAAATAAGTGTAGGTTAAGGATTTTCTTTGTCAAAATAAGTAGTTTCTCAAGCTATGTTTCATGTTTGAAGACTGAAAACATTCTGGAAGAGGTTTCAGGCAAACCAGAAAGAATATACTTGTATAAAATCAAAACAATCGAGCAAAATAAAATCTCTATCAAATTTTGATGAGTTGCCAATCGATTTCTCCTGATTAAGGCTAATTACTAGGTGTTCCTAACAAACTCTCGCTGTTAATGAAATCATCAACAGAGTTGCAAAGTCATTAAAATGCTATTTACAAAGTTTGATCTGGCAAAGTTCCCTTACTGCTTGAAATCTTCATATGGACGACTGTTGTCAAGGAAACCAGCCAACCCATATAATACTATCAAGAAACAGGTGTGGCACTATTACAGTGACAAATCTTGTCTGGCTAAAGTAAAGAATTTGGCAATATCATGTGCCATCCTTATTTTCGGTACA
This sequence comes from Aurelia sp. 3 sensu Dawson et al. (2005), assembly GCA_964020215.1. NCBI lineage: Eukaryota > Metazoa > Cnidaria > Scyphozoa > Semaeostomeae > Ulmaridae > Aurelia > Aurelia sp. 3 sensu Dawson et al. (2005). The sequence continues at coordinate 14,306,015 of OZ026577.1, forward strand.
TCCGATGTAATAATTCTGACGCTTATCAAGAAATCTGGTCTCCTTGAAGTGGGCTGGCTAGGCTATTGCCATCCCGATATAAACTAAATCCTACATTAAACAGGTGCAACTGCAGATAAATATTTATTACTTCATGAAGCAAGCTACGTGCATGATCTCATTCTTCAACATGGCTAATGGGAGCCTTTAATTATGTTTGAAGAATGAAAACATTATGGAGGGGCTTTTCTCCAACCGGAAGGAATACACCTATATACCTATATACCAATATACCTACCTATATAGAGTGGAAGGAATCAGGAATGTTGTAACAATAGGCATTATTTATGCACACAATCCAAACAATCGATAAAGCATTTGAAGCATTTATTGGCATTGTTAATTTACACAATCAAAACAATTCAGAGATATTTGGGCCAACAATCAAATTTGGGTGAGCTGCCAAACTCTGGCTGTTAATGAATTCATCAGTTGAGCTACCAACTCATTAAAAGGTAATTTTCCAAAATCTGACCTCTGTGACCTGGCAAAGTTCCCTTACTGTTTGAAATCTTCAACATGGACGACTGTTGTCAAGGGGCAAGCAACTCATACTGAGCTATCAAGGGACGAGTGTTGCGCTGACTAGGTAGCAGCTGGTGTCTGGCCAAAGTAAAAATACGTCAGTAGTTTCCTCCACCATTTTCCCCCTACATATGCACGTATTTTTTATAAGAAACTAAGGATTTTGGCTCCTTAACTCCTTAAAATTATCGAATTTTGAGATCACAGAGTTTCTTACGAGTTTCTTAAATGTTCCATAACAATCTTCATGTTGATTACTATCTGTGCCCTCGGGATGATTTCAAAACAAGGCTTTTTGAAGCCTTTCCAGTGTTTAGACATTACTCTAGTAATTTCTGAGCAAAGTGATACTGGACGCAAGTGAAAATAAATTAAGTGTAGGTTAAGGATTTTCTTTGTCAAAATAAGTAGTTTCTTGAGCTATGTTTCATGTTTTAAGAATGAAAACATTCTGGAAGGGGTTTTAGGCAAACCAGAAAGAATATACTTGTATGCAATCAAAGCAATCGAGCGAAATAAAATCTCCATCAAATTTTGATGAGTTGCCAATCGATTTCTCCTGATTAAGGCTAATTACTACGTGTTCCTAACAAACTCTCGCTGTTAATGAAATCATCAACAGAGGTGCAAAGTCATTAAAATGCTATTTGCAAAGTTTGACCTGGCAATGTTCCCTTACTGCTTGAAATCTTCCTATGGACGACTGTTGTCAAGGAAACCAACCAACCCATATAATACAATCAAGAAACAGGTGTGGCACTATTGCAGTGGCAAATCTTGTCTGGCTAAAGTAAAGATTTTGTCAGTATCATGTGCTTTTCGATACATCCGATGTAATAATTCTGACGCTTATCAAATCCTACATTAAACAGTTGCAATTGCAGATAAATATTCTTTACTACATGAAGTAAGCTACATGCATGATCTCATTCTTCAAACATGGCTAATGGGAGCCTTTAATTATGTTTGAAGAATGAAAACATTATGGAGGGGCTTTTCTCCAACCGGAAGGAATACACCTATATACCTATATACCAATATACCTACCTATATAGAGTGGAAGGAATCAGGAATGTTGTAACAATAGGCATTATTTATGCACACAATCCAAACAATTGATAAAGCATTTGAAGCATTTATTGGCATTGTTAATTTACACAATCAAAACAATTCAGAGATATTTGGGCCAACAATCAAATTTGGGTGAGCTGCCAAACTCTGGCTGTTAATGAATTCATCAGTTGAGCTGCCAACTCATTAAAAGGTAATTTTCCAAAATCTGACCTCTGTGACCTGGCAAAGTTCCCTTACTGTTTGAAATCTTCAACATGGACGACTGTTGTCAAGGGGCAAGCAACTCATACTGAGCTATCAAGGGACGAGTGTTGCGCTGACTAGGTAGCAGCTGGTGTCTGGCCAAAGTAAAAATACGTCAATAGTGTCCTCCACCATTTTCCCCCTACATATGCACGTATTTTTTATAAGAAACTAAGGATTTGGGCTCCTTAACTCCTTAAAATTATCGAATTTTGAGATCACAGAGTTTCTTACGAGTTTCTTAAATGTTCCATAACAATCTTCATGTTGATTACTATCTGTGCCCTCGGGATGATTTCAAAACAAGGCTTTTTGAAGCCTTTCCAGTGTTTAGACATTACTCTAGTAATTTCTGAGCAAAGTGATACTGGACGCAAGTGAAAATAAATTAAGTGTAGGTTAAGGATTTTCTTTGTCAAAATAAGTAGTGTCTTGAGCTATGTTTCATGTTTTAAGAATGAAAACATTCTGGAAGGGGTTTTAGGCAAACCAGAAAGAATATACTTGTATGCAATCAAAGCAATCGAGCGAAATAAAATCTCCATCAAATTTTGATGAGTTGCCAATCGATTTCTCCTGATTAAGGCTAATTACTACGTGTTCCTAACAAACTCTCGCTGTTAATGAAATCATCAACAGAGTTGCAAAGTCATTAAAATGCTATTTGCAAAGTTTGACCTGGCAATGTTCCCTTACTGCTTGAAATCTTCATATGGACGACTGTTGTCAAGGAAACCAACCAACCCATATAATACTATCAAGAAACAGGTGTGGCACTATTGCAGTGGCAAATCTTGTCTGGCAAAAGTAAAGAATTTGTCAGTATCATGTGCTTTTCGATACATCCAATGTAATAATTCTGACGCTTGTCAAATCCTACATTAAACAGTTGCAATTGCAGATAAATATTCTTTACTACATGAAGTAAGCTACATGCATGATCTCATTCTTCAAACATGGCTAATGGGAGCCTTTAATTATGTTTGAAGAATGAAAACATAATGGAGGGGCTTTTGCTCCAACCGGAAGGAATACACCTATATACCTACCAATATACCTATATAGAGTGGAAGGAATCAGGAATGTTGTAACAAAAGGCATTATTTATGCACACAATCCAAACAATCGATAAAGCATTTGAAGTATTTATTGGCATTGTTAATTTACACAATCAAAACAATTCAGAGATATGTGGGCCAACAATCAAATTTAGGTGAACTGCCAAACTCTGGCTGTTAATGAATTCATCAGTTGAGCTGCCAACTCATTAAAAGGTAATTTTCCAGAATCTGACCTCTGTGACCTGGCAAAGTTCCCTTACTGTTTTAAATCTTCAACTTGGACGACTGCTGTCAAGGGGCAAGCGACTCATACTATGCTATCGAGAAACATGTGTTGCACTGACTAGGTAGCAGCTGGTGTCTGGCTAAATTAAAAATTCGGCTGTAGTGGCCGCCATCATTTTTCCCTACATCTACACGTATTTAAAGAAAGAAACTAAGGATTTGGGCTCCTTAACTCCTTAAAATTATCGGATTTTGAGTAGACAGAGTTTCTTGCGAGTTTAATAAATGCTCCATAACAATCTTCATGTTGGTTACTATCTGCGCCCTCGGGATAATTTCAAAGCAATGTTTTTTGAAGCCTATCCAGTGTTTAGACATTATTCTAGTAATTTCTGAGCAAAGTGATACAGCACGCAAGTGAAAATAAAGTTAAGTGTAGGTTAAGGATTTTCTTTGTCAAAATAAGTAGTTTCTTGAGCTATGTTTCATGTTTTAAGAATGAAAACATTCTGGAAGGGGTTTTAGGCAAACCAGAAAGAATATACTTGTATGCAATCAAAACAATCGAACGAAATAAAATCTCCATCAAATTTTGATGAGTTGCCAATCGATTTCTCCTGATTAAGGCTAATTACTACGTGTTCCTAACAAACTCTCGCTGTTAATGAAATCATCAACAGAGTTGCAAAGTCATTAAATTGCTATTTGCAAGCTTGACCGGGCAATGTTCCCTTACTGCTTGAAATCTTCATATGGACGACTGTTGTCAAGGAAACCAACCAACCCATATAATACAATCAAGAAACAGGTGTGGCACTATTGCAGTGGCAAATCTTGTCTGGCAAAAGTAAAGAATTTGTCAGTATCATGTGCTTTTCGATACATCCAATGTAATAATTCTGACGCTTATCAAATCCTACATTAAACAGTTGCTATTGCAGATAAATATTCTTTACTACATGAAGCAAGCTACATGCATGATCTCATTCTTCAAACATGGCTAATGGGAGCCTTTAATTATGTTTGAAGAATGAAAACATTATGGAGGGGCTTTTGCTCAACCGGAAGGATAAGACCTACCTATAGAGGAAGGAATCAGGAATGTTGTAACAATAGGCATTATTTATGCACAAAATAGGAACAATAGATGAAGCATCTAAAGTATTTATAGACATTGTTAATTCACACAATCAAAACAATTAAGAGATATTTGGGCCAACAATCAAACTTAGGTGAGCTGCCAAACTCTGGCTGTTAATGAACTCATCAGTTGAACTGCCAACTCATTAAAAGGTAATTTTCCAAAATCTGACCTCTGTGACCTGGCAAAGTTCCCTTACTGTTTGAAATCTTCAACATGGACGACTGTTGTCAAGGGGCAAGCAACTCATACCAAGCTATCGAGGAACAAGTGTTCCACTGTCAAGGTAGCAGCTGGTTTCTGGCTAAAGTAAAAATTCTTCAGTAGTGATCTCCACCGTTCTTTCCTCTAAATGTACACGTATTTGTTACAAGAAACTAAGGATTTGAGCTCCTTAACTCCTTGCAATTATCGGATTTTGAGTACACAGAGTTTCTTACAAGTTTCTTAAATGCTCCATAACAATCTTCATGTTAATTACTATCTGTGCTGTCGGGATAATTTCAAAGCAAGGCTTTTTGAAGCCATTCCAGTGTTTAGACAATTCTAGTAATTTCTGAGCAAAATGATACAGGACGCAAGTGAAAATAAAGTAAGTGTATGTTAAGGATTTTCTTCGTCAAAATAAGTAGTTTCTCGTTATGTTTGAAGAATGAAAACATTATGGAGAGGCTTTTCTCCAACCGGAAGGAATACACCTATATACCTACCTACCTACCTACCTACCTACCTATAGAGGAAGGAATCAGGAATGTTGTAACAATAGGCATTATTTATGCACACAATCCAAACAATCGATGAAGCATTTGAAGTATTTATAGACATTGTTAATTTACACAATCAAAACAATTCAGAGATATCTGGGTCAACAATCAGATTTGAGTGAGCTGCTAAACTCTGGCTGTTAATGAATTCATCAGTTGAGCTGCCAACTCATCAAAAGGTAATTTTCCAAAATCTGACCTCTGTGACCTGGCAAAGTTCCCTTACTGTTTGAAATCTTCAACATGGACGACTGTTTTCAAGGGGCAAGCAACTCATATTATAAGCTATCAAGGAACAAGTGCTGCACTGTTTAGGTAGCAGCTGGTTTCTGGCTAAAGTAAAAATACGTCAGTAGTGTCCTCCGCCATTTTTCCCCTACATCAACATGTATGATTTTGAGTACACACAGTTTCTTACGAGTTTCTTAAATGTTCCATGACAATCTTCATGTTGATTACTATCTGTGCCCTCGGGATAATTTAAAAAAAGACTTTTTGAAACCTTTCCAATGTTCAGACATCCTCTAGTAATTTCTGAGCAAAATGATACAGGACGCTAGTGAAAATAAAGTAAGTGTAGGTTAAGGATTTTCTTTGTCAAAATAAATAGTTTCTCAAGCTATGTTTCATGTTTGAAGACTGAAAACATTCTGGAAGAGGTTTCAGGCAAACCAGAAAGAATATACTTGTATAAAATCAAAACAATCGAGCAAAATAAAATCTCTATCAAATTTTGATGAGTTGCCAATCGATTTCTCCTGATTAAGGCTAATTACTAGGTGTTCCTAACAAACTCTCGCAGTTAATGAAATCATCAACAGAGTTGCAAAGTCATTAAAATGCTATTTACAAATTTTGATCTGGCAAAGTTCCCTTACTGCTTGAAATCTTCATATGGACGACTGTTGTCAAGGAAACCAACCAACCCATATAATAATATCAAGAAACAGGTGTGGCACTATTACAGTGACAAATCTTGTCCGGCTAAAGTAAAGAATTTGGCAATATCATGTGCCATCCTTATTTTCGGTACATCCGATGTAATAATTCTGACGCTTATCAAGAAATCTGGTCTCCTTCAAGTGGGCTGGCTAGGCTATTGCCATCCCGATATAAACTAAATCCTACATTAAACAGGTGCAACTGCAGATAAATATTTATTACTTCATGAAGCAAGCTACGTGCATGATCTCATTCTTCAAACATGGCTAATGGGAGCCTTTAATTATGTTTGAAGAATGAAAACATTATGGAGGGGCTTTTGCTCAACCGGAAGGAATACACCTATGTACCAATATACCTATATACCTACCTACCTACCTATAGTGGAAGGAATCAGGAATGTTGTAACAATAGGCATTATTTATGCACACAATCCAAACAATCGATAAAGCATTTGAAGTATTTATTGGCATTGTTAATTTACACAATCAAAACAATTCAGAGATATTTGGGCCAACAATCAAATTTAGGTGAACTGCCAAACTCTGGCTGTTAATGAATTCATCAGTTGAGCTGCCAACTCATTAAAAGGTAATTTTCCAGAATCTGACCTCTGTGACCTGGCAATGTTCCCTTACTGTTTGAAATCTTCAACATGGACGACTGTTGTAGAGGGGCACGCATGTCATACGAAGCAATCAAGGAACGAGTGTGGCACTGTGTAGGTAGCAGCTGGTTTCTGATTAAAGTAAGAATTCGTCAGTAGTGTCCTCCACCGCTTTTTTCTCTACATCTGCACGTATTTTTTATAAGAAACTAAGGAGTCCTTAACTCCTTAAATTTATCGGATTTTCAGTACACAGAGTTTCTTACGAGTTTCTTAAGTGTTCCATAACAATCTTCATGTTGATTACTATCTGTGGCCCTCGGGATAATTTCAAAACAAGCCTTTTTGAAGCCTTTCCAGTGTTTAGACATTACTCTAATAATTTCTGAGCAAAGTGATACAGCACGCAAGTGAAAATAAAGTAAGTGTAGGTTAAGGATTTTCTTTGTAAAAATAAGTGGTTTCTCAAGCTATGTTTCAGGATTGAAGAATGAAAGCATTCTGAACGGGGTTTTAGGCAAACCATGAAGAATATACTTGTATACAATCAAAACAAGGAGCGAAATAAAATCTCTATCAAATTTTGATGAGTTGCCAATGGATTTCTCCTGATTAAGGCTAATTACTACGTGTTCCTAACAAACTCTCGCTGTTAATGAAATCATCAATAGAGTTGCAAAGTCATTAAATTGCTACTGGCAAAGTTCCCTTACTGCTTGAAATCTTCATATGGACGACTGTTGTCAAGGAAACCAACAAACCCATATAATTCTATCAAGTAACAGGTGTGGCACTATTATAGTATCATCTGCCATCCTTATTTTCGGTACATCCGATGAAATAATTCTGACGCTTGTCAAGAAATCTGATCTCCTTCAAGTAGGCCAGTTAGGCTATTGCCATCCCGATATAAACTAAATCCTACATTAAATAGTTGCAATTGCAGATAGATATTCACTACTTCATGAAGCAAGTTACGTGCATGATCTCATTCTTCAAACATGGGTAATGGGAGCCTTTAATTGTAAAAATCGGCTCCATGACAGGGTCCATATTTGTCATTTTTGACTCCGTAAGATCGTTTTAGGCCATTTGCACTCTGCAAATGTGATCCAAATCGCTTGGAAGGCAATATTTCCACATTTTTTTTATAGATTTCATACAAATTTCCTTGCAGAGTACAATGTTGTCTGAAGAAACTAAAGGACAGGGTATTGTTTAAGAAAATTTTGCTCCGGGACAGGGTATCAAATTTGACTCCGGGACAGGGTAGCTTTTAAGATTTTCCAGCGGCACCTCCCCGTATGTTCCCAGGCCAAGTACCCCCCCGGGGGTAAAATCGCTCATCATTTAGACCCTGAAGTTAGGAAAGTGCTGGTAAACCAGCAAGTTTGGGAGCGAGGGCTCCATTTTGGTCCATGATTTACTTGAAATTGAGATTAAGATTCTATGTCCGAGCCTGACAATGTAAACTTCAATGCTTCATAAATCATGGAACAGAATGGAACGAGGAATTCTCGATTTGCATACAAACCTCTTTCAGACATTTTTCTAATTGTTAGGTCTTAAAGATTTGCAATTTTACTAAACAAAATTTTCTCATCTAAGTTAGCCTTTGACTGATAGATTAACATTTCAGTTATGAACGTCGGTCACATACTTTTTATTTAATAGCCTGCCAAAGGCGTAGACTTCTACAGGCTCACCCGGTATTCTACTGCAGACGGGTACCTCTCGGACTTGCACAGAACTGAGGGTCAAAAAAATCAGACTGTGTTCATACGATGCCGGCACATTTTGAAAACTGTGAAAAATGTGACGGCTGCAAAACTTGAGCTAGCATTCACACGATGCCGGAACAATTTGAAAACGGTGGGAAATTAGACGGCAAAAACTCGTTGCAAGATTTTGATGCCAAAGCAGTGTGCCTACACCCTAAGGATCGATCAGTATCGTTCCAAAAGCGGCTAAAATGTTCTGTTATCATCATTTTCAAGTGTTTACATGATCCCTTTTCCAAAATATGCCGGTTTGAGTTTCGTTTTCAAAACCTACCGTTTTAAAAATCTGCCGGCAAAAATTGTGCCATTTTTGATTACAAAGTCCACTTTGTAACCTAAGAAGGGGCTTCGATGTCAGTCAGTCAGTCAGTCAGAAAGAAAGAAAGTAAGTAACCCACTTCCGTCACGCTCGTTAAAGCAATTGATTAACGTTTTGTCTCTGCTAATTGGCACTGAAATAAAGAAAGCGCACATAAAGCGCATACAAGACAGAAGTTTCCCGCGATCCTATAGCAACATTTGACGTCGGCTTATTTCATGTTAGACAGATTTGACACCATAAGATGGATAAATTACTAGGATGTTTACCCTGGCACAGCAACAAATTCACCCAGAATTGGCACGTTCTTGACTTCATTAGCAGCTTAATTATGTCAAAACAATCGTTTTCTAGAACGAACGAATCATTAGCCACTTATTGATAGCACTCATTATGCAAATAACTCAACTTTAGAGGATGATGTAACCGGCGGCCTGCACAGAGGCTAGCATTTGCAGAATAACCAAAGGTAGAAGGACCCCCCTCCTACACAGCAACGGATGCAATCATCGCAGGTGAAGTTGAGACGAAAGGTGCAGAATCCCAGCAAGCAATGGCGCCATGGACTGGGGGAAGGGACATGATCACACTGAACCAAAACATCTTCATGCATATCATTCTGCGCAGAGGAATCTTCGTGACTGCTTGTCTCAAATTAGATGCCCGCGAATAGCAACAACTGAAACGTTCTGTAGGGTTCTGCATAAGTAATTTTGCGTTATCGTAAATCTCACATGACATCTCATTTGACACAGATGCACCAATAGTTTTGTGCACGAACTATAAGCAAACTAGGGGTAATGACTTTTGATTTTTGCGTATCATTCTCGTTTGACATAAAGACCAAAATATTGCCTTTGACCTTGAGGCGATTCTTGTCCTTAAACTAGGCGCTCGATTTTCCATTGAAGGCGACTTTAGCAGCAACACTCATCTCTCTGACTGTAGCAAAGAACAGAATCAACGATCATTTGGGGTTATGAAGAAATCAATAATCAGATATTCTTATGCTTGTTTAGCTCCGGACGGACTTTGTAATCATCCAAAAGGATCTTATGTTTTCAAAATGTGCCGGCATCGTGTGAACGAACTTGCGTTTCGTATATATGACGACTTGGGTAAATCTAAGTCCACCTCCCCGCCACCTCGTTGTGTGTGTGTAATTTTATTTCAATTCGATTATTTACAGTAGCTAACAATATATACACTTAGGATATAAATATATACAAGTCAACTAATCCAAATCGAATTTACAAAAACAAAAGCTATAAACAAAATAAATAAACTTTCAAATATACACAACCAATTGAAACTGATTTGGTAGTCATTTGCAGGCACTACATTTGCAATTGGGACCATTCCATTGTTTTATCAAATCCTTAAAACTTTTCAAATTTTCTGCTGACTTTATTCTGTCTGGTAATCCGTTCCAAATCTGCGGCGCAATAGACGTCAGGCTATTGGACCCAAATGTTGTTTGGTTTGGCCTAACATGAGCTAAGTTATTGGGATTTCTTAATGAATAATTTGAAGACCGTAATTTAAAAATGTTCTGCATAAAAGGTGGGTTTAAATGTTTCACTGTTTTGAATATCTCTATGCAAAGAGTTCTTTGGCGAGCAACAAGCATCGTGCCTTTATCTGACTTCAAGAGCAAGTCACTATACGAACTGGTATGATCATTGTAGAGAAATCGTAGTGCACGTTCTTGTAACTGTTCAATTTTCTGCAATGATTTTGCAGATGAAAAATACCACACAAGGGGACAGTAGTTAAAATTAGAGTATACAAAGCTCTGAACGAGAATCTTTTTCTCCTTGAAGCCAATGAAATTTTTTAATCTTTTAAGAACATTCAATTGTGTTGCAGCTTTTTTGCAAAGAATTGAAATATGCGGGTCGAAATCAAGTCTATAATCTAACGTAACGCCTAAAAGTTTAACGGTCTCCTCAGATTTGATCATCTTGCCATTAATGTTAATTGGCTCCCCACTAGTATTCGTTTGATTTTTCCTGAGCAATATAGCATGGAATTTTTCAGGGTTGGCAATCATTTCATTGTTTTCTAACCATGATAAAGCCACTTCTGTTTCTTTTTCCAAAGTTTTTACAAGATCCGGCATGCTTTCAGAAAAATAAGCAAGTGTATTGTCATCAGCATAATTATGGAGCGTTGCCTGCTTCATGAAAAGAAATAGGTCATTTATGTAAAAATTGAAAAGGATGGGTCCCAATACAGAGCCCTGGGGTACACCAGATATAACCTCTTGAAAGGAACTATACGTATTATTTATCCGGACACATTGTTTTCGTCTTTTAAGATAAGAATAGATAAGGACTAATGCATCTTCATCAAATCCATATGCATGTAATTTGGCAATAAGCAAGTCATGTGGGATACAGTCGAAAGCTTTAGAAAGATCCATAAGGATCGCACCTACGAGATAGTCGTTATCTAGTTTAGATCTCCAATCTTCTATTAAACGTATCTTTAAACGTTTGTTAAAAGATGCCCTGCCCTACTCAACAACGCTGAAAAGACTGAACACGAGTTGATGTTGTTCAATGAAAATGTCGGTCGTTTGGTCAGGGCTTAATACTAATCATTAAATATTGTACACATTTCCTTTGTTTCTTATATGAATATGAAGGTACCATTTCCCAAAAGAATTAGTGTGAGGTGTCTTAAAAGTAGTAGTTTCTATAATGCGGGTTCTAACAACAGTAAAGGATTGACCAGGAAATCGAAGAATCGTATAAAAGAGAACAGTGGAATACCGGACAATAATAAGAAAAGTAACATTTTTTTTAATTTTGTTTACAACGTATAAAACCTGGCTTGTCCCCAATTGTAAGTAAACTGACGAAGATTTCAAATCGAAACGTTTTTAGCAAAATTGCAGTTGTGTTTCTTTAAGAAAAGTAACATTAAGAGTATCGCAGAAAACCACTTCCTTCAAAAGGAACCTGTTCGCTTCCCATTAAATATTGTACAAATTTCCTTTGTTTCTTGAATGAATACGAGGGTACCATTTCTCAAAAGAATTAGTGTGAGGTGTCTTAAAAGTAGTAGTTTCTATACGGGCTCTAACAACAGTAAAGGATTGACCAGGAAATCGAAGAATCGTATGAAAGAGAACAGTGGAATACCAGACAGTAAATAAGAAAAGTAACATTTAGAGTATCGCAGAATACCACTTATCCCAAAGCCACCTTCTGACTTTCCCATGAAATATTGTACACGTTTCCAATCACTTCTTATATAAATATGAGGGTACCATTTCCCAATAATCAGTCCTAGGTATCTACCCAGAGGGAGGGGGGCGGGTAATATCTGAAATCGAACCAAAAGTTAAATTTGAATGGACACAAATTAGCATACCTTAAGTAAATTAAGTTAAACATTGCTAATTAGACTAGCCATAGTGGAAGGGCAAATAAAAGAACCTTCATTGGGAAGAAGTTTAAGAAGTTTTTTGCATGGGTAAATACTGAAGTCACCAATATGTACCATTCCGGAAAAATTCTGGGCACGTCAATCTACAAGGCGCTTTACAATTAAAAATCGTTTTGGTCACTATGACTTCTGGTCTCCGAGCCCTCCGCAGGAGCTAGGAAGTGCAAACCCGTGCGCAGCGCGGGTTTGGATTCCTAGTACTAATTGATGTACGTAATTAATTTTGCTCTGAGGCTTCTCAATACGATTCCACCAGCCAATTCCTCAAGCACCGCAATTTGTATCGATATGAAATAGTTAAATTGTTTATATGAATTAGTAATCATTTTTTTATGAAGGAGCGAAAATATTTACAAAGTTAAGAAAACCGACTTTCACAAGGTTTATAACAAATTTGCAGTTTCAATTCAAGAATAAAATGAAGATTTTTCAACGACGACAGCAAAGGTACTTTTACAATGACGTACTGCCGAAGTAATTTCGTTTGACCATGCATTGTAAGGCTCAAGATGCCCACAGAAGTTTGTTAGTGTTGCGTATTTAAAGTTCATTTTAATCACCAACCATGCGTTGCTAGTCAGTTCCAAAGGTTCAAGACTTGGCCTACATGCCCTCAGAAATTTGTTATTGTAGTTGATTTGAGGTTCAATGTAATATCAACCATTGCTTGTCACTTCCGAAAGTTCAAGACTTGGCCTACATCCCCGCAGAAATTTGCTAGTTTTGTTGATTTAAAGTTGCAATTAAGAACCCGTTTCAGTTTGATGAAAGATAGGTTCTTATTGCAGGGGTAGCAAAGTTGATTTTTGATTGTTGTTATGAAGTTCAGGTTAAAGTTTGATTCTCCTCCCCAATTAGTTATTAGATCCATAAAAAGCCTTCCAAAAAATAATGGGGCTGAACGTCTTTTGTAAGGTTCTAAAAGGGGCTACACAAGGCACCCTTCAAATAAGAACCTCTATACCTTGAAATCAGTGTTGGTGCCGTTGAAATAAGAACCTATTTCAACATAGTTCTCAAAAAAGTAGGTTGTTATATGCAGGGATTTACTGTATTACAAGCTTTTGACCGTACAGGAGGGATGAAGTTTCACCTAAGGTAAACGGGCTGCAATTTCAGCTTGGGCCAAAAACCCCCATTTGGACATGTCCTAAGTTGGGGTCTGGACTATCTAAATATAGCCCGTTGTATTCCATGGTATTTGATGATCTTCAGATATTATCAAAACACTTAGACAATTGACGACACACTGCCTTTTTGATCTAGTTTTAAACTAAACTCTGTATATCCGTCATTTGTCTTTAAAGGGAATAGACATAGCTATATTTCATAGTTGTTTTGGAATAGGCTAGAAAACGCCCACTAGCCTGTTGAATCTTTAGCTACAAAATGAAAAGAATGTGGCAAAATTGTCGAGTACAATACCGGGTGAGCCAGAAAAAAGTTCCCACTTTTGAAAATTCATAACACCAAGACTACTCCACGGATTTGATTCATTCAAATTGTAGTTAAAAGCTGAAAGATCAAAGTATTTTTGTGATTTTTTTCGCTGTCCTACCAGCACTAGAAATATTGGTAAATCTAACTTTATAAAAATTTCATGGTTGCAAAATGACGGAAAGGGGGCCTAAAACCTTGATCAAATCGTAACGATTCTATTCACACCGAACAATAGGCAATGAGCGTTTCACCTCTCTCAAGAGTTGTAAGACATCGTATTTCAAACAAATACGGAAGATTTTCAATCCCATGGCAATTAATATCCGGAGGATATCTCTCACCCATGAAAAGTTGCATTTCCTTAATTATTCTGTGCGAGGAGTCATTTATGCTTTGATCGATGTTTCAGGCCATTTTTCAGTCATTTTGCAACCATGAAATTTTTGTAAAGTTGAATTTACCCATATTTGTAGTGCTCGTGAGACAATGAGAAAAATCACAAAAATACTTCAACCTTTTGGCTTTTAACTAAAATTGGAATCATTCAAATCTGTGAAATACTCTTGCAGCTATGATTTTTCAAAAGTGGGAACTTTTTTCTGGCTCACCCGGTAGATTATATTTTTGATTTGGCCCCGGCCAGCTTTTAACCATGTCGACTCCCTTTGAGATAAGCAGTTACGCTTGAGTGACTTTCACGAGTTTTAAACCTACCGCTCTCTGTCTTTTAGGTTGGAGAAGGCTGTTAGAGATGTTGTACACAAAGCATTCTGGGATCATTTACAAGAGCAGCTTTCACAAGAAAAACCATGTTATAACCACGCACTCAAATTGCTTGAAGAAATTAAGGAAGTAAGTAGTATATCATCATAAAACCGCCTTCGCCGCCTTCGGCAGATTGCGTATCAACATGTGCCAACTGTCTCCGTAGATTTCGGTCTTTGACAGCAGTGTTCAGCGACATCAGGTTTCGTCCTGTCCAATGGCCAATGTTGTCACGTCGACCTTTTAGTTACCTTCCTCTACTTCTCCCTCCTTCTATCATTCCTTCTAACGCTTTGCGTAGAGCGTTTGGTGTGACCGTAGAGCTTCAAGACCTTAGATTTAATTGTAGATGTGATGGGAGTGAGCTTTGTTGTACGAAGAAGGTCTTCGATTCGCGTATGATCAGACAATCTTTTTTCTGTCATGAATCTCATCATATGATTTTGGAAAACGACAAGTTTTTGTAAGGATTTCGAGGTCCAGTTAACACACTCTAATCCATAGAGTACAACCGGTATCACGTAGGTGTTGAAGATCTTCAATTTTAGATGATATGATACTCTTTTCGATGTTAGCACTGCTTTATTCTTGTTAAAGGCGGCCCATCCTAGGCCAATGCGATGTTGGACGGCGACAAGTTCGTCATTTTTCGAGGAGAGTTTATGTCCCAGGTAAATAAATTCGGTTACTTGAGAGATTTCATTGTTATCAATGGTAAGATGGAGGTTTGTGTTGATCTTATCGGTTGTCATGCATTTGGTTTTGGAAACATTAATTTTCAAGCCGACCGCGGCTGCATATTTAGCTAGGAGGTGGAGGAAAGTTTGTAGTTCGCAACGCCAGTTACTTATAAGTAGTATACTATACTTAAGTAGTATAGTATAGGTTCAAATCTCTAAACAGCTGGGTGTAAAATTCAATGACCTATCTCTTTGAAGTGAACGGCTTCAAAGAAACTTGAACTATTTTACAGTAAATCTGCCGTTGGACTTTTCCGAAATCGTCAATATTTTCAGAATTACAGTGTTTTTCTTCTTTGCTAGACTAAGAATTCAAGAAAATTTTCGAAAAAAAAAAACTGTAAACTATCGTAATTTCTACACCCCTTGACGAAAGGTCAAATAATTTTGAAGAAAATCATAGTTTTTGGATGCCTACAATATGGTATCAAACAAAACTTCTTCACTCTTCTGGTTTGCGATTTAGAAATTTGATGACTTCCCACCATGAAATGAGGTGAAATATAAGATATGCTGTAATTTCGACAGATAGTCAAGATTTCTGAAAAGTCCAACGGCAGAATCACAGAAAAGGTGGCTAAAGTTTCCTTCAAGTCATTCAGATCAAAGATATGGGTTATTGAATCTTACACCCGCCTGCTTTCGTAGATTTGAAGATTTGGAACCTATGCTACATAGTATCAATAGACCATTACACTAAATATGGCGATGTGAAACTTTTACCAAGATGAACTGCGTTCTTGGATCGAATTCCTATAGAAATGTTAAGGATTTGTAATTAGAGCGCAGTGCTTCTTGGTAAAAAGTTCCTCGTTACCATCTTTAATCGTCTGTTGTACTGGTCGAGTTCTAATTCTTCTTGTAAATTTTATGCTTTCGTCTTCTTTCCCCCTTGCAGCAAAAAGAATATCATGCAAAGATTTTAATTACCACGTGGAACATACAGGGTGTCTCAAAAAAAAAATTGTTTGACTTTTGATTAAGTACTAAAAAATAACGATACGCTGAATGGACCCTTGGTCAAGTCACCCTATTCCTGAGATTTTGAATTAATTTTTGACACAAGAATCTTGCAAATCCGCTAAAAATTAATGGGGTTACAAGCTTTTGAAGTTCAAGTTTGTGCGAAAGCAGAAACCAGAGGCCTCAAAATGGCATTTTTGGTAAAAATCCTATAGGCCGTCGTTTCTGTTATTTCTCAATTGTTTCAGGGCGAACCAAATGGGATTCAAACAGGTTTTTGATAACCTAACTGTCAAGCATATGGATGCTTTGAGGAAACAGATTCAGACTCTCGCCAATTTTGTTTTGAACCATTGTTTTTGGACTTACGCAATGTTGGGAAATTTTCAGAGTGATCGCAAGAAATAATTTACTTTAGAAGTCCTATTTGGTTTGCTCTGATATCAACGAGAGGTATGACATTGGATAAGCTTCTCTTACCTTCGTCTTCGAGCTTTTTGCAATACAAGTAATCTGATGGGTCTCTGGTTTCAGCTATCGCATATTTCCGACCTTCGAGAGCTCATAACTCAGTAAATTTTCAACCGATTTGCACGAGTCTCTAAAATTATTTCATAATCTTAGGAACAAGGTTATCTTTTCATGAGCCTGTTCATGTTGTCCTTATTTTTCAATATTTAATCAAACGTCGAACAATTTTTGTGAGACACCCTGTACACTAAACTCATTTCATTTCATTTCATACAGGGTAAAGTCTACAATAACAATTGATTTACAAACTGCCCTGTTAAAAACCTAATTACAATAGTTATATAAGCAAATAAATAAATAGATAGATCCTAGAAATGCGTTAATAAAAAAGAAAATTAAAATTTGAATGGAAACTCAAATACCTGGTGATCCAGAAAAAAGTTCCCACTTTTGAAAATTCATAGCATCAAGAGTGCTGAATGGATTGGAATGAATCAATGTTTGCTTCACAATCAAGAGATCGAAGTATTTCTGTGATTTTTATCGCTTTCGTACAGGCACTGGAAATAAAGGTAAATTCAATTTTACAACAATTGTATGGTTGCAAAATGACAGGAAAAGGCCAAAAACACTTGATCAAATCATAAAGGTGAGCTGTGAGGTTAGGCGTCCGAGGTCACCCATCCGGAGTTTGACCTCACCGGACCGAGCGTAACTTCAGTCACCTGACGAAGACTGTGTCAATCACTCGGTCACTCACCCTAAAATGAGATGCAGGACTTAAGAAATACTTCTTTCCTTTCTCTGCAGACCCTATTGTCACTGATGTTGCCTCAAAATGTTGCACTTAAAAGCCAAGTAGAAGAGGTTCTAGACATGGACTTGATAAAACAAGAAGTTGATCATGGGTGCTTTGATTTGAAAGAATGTGCTCGATTCATCATCATCATCATGAGTAAATTATGTGCACCAGTGCGCGACGAAGAAGTAAAGAAACTGCAAGAAGCTGACGGCATTGTTCCTATTCTGAGGTATCGTTAAGTGTTTTGGAACATACTTCAGGGGGGGGGGGGGTGAAGAGGTTTTTAGAGAGGAAAATGTTAGGGATCCGTGACCAATTTCCCTTCACCTTGAAGTTGTTTTCTATATCAGAAAAATGTGCTGTTTGCCATGGGGTGTTGTCTTAAATGTGCCTAGTTTTTCCAAGATTTTTTACAAAGTTTTTAAGTCAAAGTCTCTGCACCACGGAGCGGATTATTATGCTGATGCCGTGAGAAATTTGTCCTTTAAAGAGAAAATTTTATGAACCCCGGACTTGCCCTTTAATGCTAGCGCTGTCCCTTTCTTTTATCAATCGAGCTTATTTATTGAGTTCTTCACGTTTTTGTTTTAATTCTAGGGGAATTTTGGAGTTCCTTGATTTGATGAAATTGGATATGGCTAATTTCCAGCTGCAAAGATTAAAACCAATTTTGGTCCAGCAATCTGTGGAGTATGAACGAAGCAAATTCAAACAGTTTCTTGAACTATATCCAGGTATGATGTTTTATTATATTTTTTTGACATAACAAACTGTGATAAAATTGTCAAACAAAGCTATTGTAATTTATTCATAATTCAGATAACACAGAATATTAGATGTATACCGGGTGAGCCAGAAAAAGAGTTCCAACTTTGAAAATTCATAGCATCAAGAGTTCTTCATACACTCCCGTAACAAAAGTATCCGGACAGCCGAAACAAAATGGCGTCGAATTTGACCGTTAGCCCCTCGACCCCCAAACGGTTTAGCCGTTATGCGGCCATTTCAGAGACCTGAAACCAATAATTTTACCGCCAAAACTTTGTTTATGGATCACGCAATCAAGGAAGAAATTAAAAATCGAAAAACAAAGCAAAGTAAACTTGTTTAGATAGCAACACGTGGTGTTAGCTGTGAGGAAACAAATCAACCGAAAACAAGACAGTCTGCTTAACAAATTGCCAGTCTTGGAGGCTGCTACATGGGTAGACGTGATTGTTTCTTCTGTAAAACAAAGCAGAAAAGATTGCAGTTTCGAAATTCTTGTGAATGGCATGTGGAAAAAACACTTGCCTAGAAAATGGCAAATAAATTTGAGTCTCGCATGGTTGAAGGGCTGTGACATCGTTGTTGCCAAGGTAAGATTTAATTTGTATCAAAGCCTCACAAATATAAATAAGAGCAAAGGTTGGCTTAACATTGGTATCAGTTTGTTTATCTTACATAGGAGAATCAGCTTGAGCAAAATGATCAGGTCCCTAACAAATATTATTTGCAAAAATTCAGTTTAGAAGTTGACGGCCATAATTTTGTTGTTACAAATCCTTACCTCGATTGCAGCAAATGTTCCTTTTGTTTATCTATAACTCCTTTCTCTCGGGATATGACTTGAATTTTCTCCCACATATGCGAAGTCCAGACTTTTCTTCGCAGAGTGATGCTATCCAAGTAAACAACTTATTTGGAAATGTATTTGAAATATCATTTTCAAGCTAGGATGCTTCTTGGTTTTCAGTTGCTTTATTTCCTCACAGCTAACTTAATGTTTTTCTATCAAAATGCGTTTACTTTGCTTTCTTTTTCAATTTTAAATTTATTCCATGATTACGTGATCGATAAACAAACTTTTGGTGGCAAAATCTTTGGTTTCCAGTCCCTGAAATGGCCGCACGACGGCTAAACCGTTTGGGGGTCGAAGGGCTAACGGTCAAATTCGACGCCATTTTGTTTCGGCTGTCCGGATACTTTCGTTACGGGAGTGTATATTTGAATGAAATTTGTGGACAGCTGAATTTACCGATACTTCTAGTGCTTGCGAGACAGCGAGAAAAATCACAAAGATACTTCAACCACTCTGCTTCTAACTAGAAGTTAAATCATTCAAATTTGTGACGTACTCTTGGTGCTATGAATTTTCAAAAGTGAGAACTTTTTTCTGGCTCACCGAGCATTCCAGATGAGTCAAGGAATAAGTTAAGATTTGGCGGGATCTGCAATGAAAAGAACGCAGCCGATATTCAAGAAGTGTGAATCGATTCGTCAAAAGCTAACTTAGATGTGAAATTTTGTTTGGTAAAATCACTCATCATTTGGACCCGAAAGTTAGGCAAATGGTGGTAAGGGGCTTATATTAGAAGGAAAATTCGACGTTCCTTGATTTACCCTTGAATCAAATTCTATTTCTGAAGCTGACAATTGTATAGAATTTAGGTAATCCCATTAGAAATCCCATTAGAAATCAGAGCAAGTTCCACTATCACCCTATTCAAAAGGAAACTGAAGCAATTCCTACAAAATTAGCATCCTTCCCGAAGCACGATCCCTAGGAAGACCAGCAAAGTTGTAAGATTTTATATATATGTAAATAGACATTTGTATAGTTTCTCTTTTCTTTTTTAGCTGATATGGTTTTGTGTTTAAATATGATAAAATGAAATGAAGGTAGAATTACAATACCAAGTAAATCATGGACCGGAATTGAACATGGAATTTTTCTCAGACAAATTCCTTGCCAACATTTTCAAAAGTCTGATTCTAAGTGTTGAGTGATTTTACCAAACAAAATTTTCACATCGAGATTAGCCTTTAGCTGATGGATTAATATTTCATTTTGAATATCGGTCACCTATGTTTCTTCTACTGCCGGTCAAACATGTGAACTTCTTTCCTCTCCCGGTACTGCATGCCGGCTGGCTTTTCGTACTTGAAAAACATCGAACCGCTCTTAAACTTAATTTTTAAGATTCTGTATTATTGTACCCAAGAAAAAGGTCCCGTCCAGAAGTATCCGGATATTTTTGAAAATGCGTCTCTTTTATCCGTTTTGGGTTCGCGTCCAAACTTAAACGGCGTTTTCGCTCACTGAAAGTGAATCTTTTCGAAAACGCTTTCCAGAGTGGATCTTTTTGAAAACGCCGTTCTCGTGTAGTGTGGACGAATGAAAACGGAGCTTTTCAAAAACGCTGGCATCACAGCGTCGATTTACCACCCATCAGAGCAGACGCTCAGATCTTTGGAGATATTTTCGATAACGCTTCTCGTGTAGTAGCCTGCGCGCAGACGGCTACTTGTGTGGACGCGAAGCCACTTTTTATCAGAATAAAAAAGGCACGTTTTCAAAAATATCTGAACACATGTGAACATGCCCAGAAACGATTTAGAGTTCTTGATTCTAGTTTATGAATTGTTTATGAATTGATTATATTTTGTTAGTTTGGATCAAAGCTAGTCAATGTAAATACGTTATTCAACTACGGACATACTCTATTTTCACAGAAGGCACAACTTCTACAAAAGATTGGCTACGAACTGCGTTACGTCAAGTCAAGCATCTAATTTCGAGATCACAACAAAATCAAGGAGGAAAAATATCAGATGCAAAGATCAGGCCTGCTCTAAAAATATCACCATCATTGGTGTTAACGCATGCGTACTTGATGTTGTTAGACTGGAGTGTGGACGAAAGAGGAGCATATCCTGAGGTAAGAATCGGAGGCACAAATCACTCCAGAAATACTTTACGAGATTTTGGGATTTGGGAAATCTCTTAGATATTTCAGTGATTTTTTAGATCTTTTTGAGATCCTTAAAGACTTTCGAGCCTTGAAGATTTGACGAGAGTCCTAGATTTTGAGATCTCAAAGATTCCTTAGATTTGCAAAGATTTTTGAGGATTTGAAAATTTTTTTTAATATCAAAAAAACACCCTTTCTCGTTGGAGATTTCTGGGATTTGTTAGTTTTTCGAAGATTCTAGCGATGCTTTTGGCTAACCTCGGATTTTTTGACGATTACTTGAGATTTTTAAAGATCTTCAAAATTTTCCTAAATTTGTTGCGATTTTTTACGTTTGTGTACGAAATTTTGGATTTTTGTGTACGAGACTGTCTGTGAATCATCATCATCATCATCATCATCATCATCATCATCATCATCATCATCATCATCATCATCATCATCATCATCATCATCATCATCATCATCATCATCATCATCATCATCATCATCATCATCATCATCATCATCATCATCATCATCATAAACATTCTTTACAGTTGGTGTAACGTAGTCCAAAGAAAGAACTAATTAATGCCAACTATTTACAATATAATTTACAAGTATGTCTAAGAAATATATACAAGCTACATAACGTAACGGGCAGGCTATTTACAAGTTTTGCAACTACATGTTTCACCCGTCCAGGTCTTGATCTTTGTTTTAAAGCTTGCAACTGTTGGTAGCTCCTTTATTTCATCGTTAAGATTGTTCCACAATAAACTTCCTCTGAATGAGGGTGAATCCATGCTAAATTTTATCGTCCTCGTAATCGGCAGTTTGCACAGATGCTTAGTTCTGAGATCATACTGAATTTCCTTCCTTTCATGAAGGTGCCAGATGTATGATGGATTTAGCTGGTTCATTGACTTATAGATTTCTGAAGTGTCAAGTTATAGTGCTAAGCTTGCTTCAGAGATCTTATCCTTAACCTTTGTTTTTGCCATGTTTAAATGATCAAATCACTTCTATCAATACTACCGGGTGAGCCAGAAAAAAGTTCCCACTTATGAAAATTCATAGCATCATGAGTACTTCACAGATTTGAATGATTCAAACTCTAGTTAAAAGCAAAAGGATCGAAGTATTTTTGTGATTTTCTGGTTATCTTACGAGCACTAGAAATATTAGTAAATTTAACTTTAAAAGATTTCATGGTTGTAAAATGACTAAAAAAGGGCCTAAAACATTGATAGAGACAGAGAGAAATGGAAGAACATTGTTTATGCCGCCACAGTCGTTCGGGAAGCCGAATGTTCTGAACGATAGTAGTAGTAAAACATTGATCAAATCATAAAGGACTCCTCGCACAGAACAATGGAGAAAATGCAATTTCTCATGGTTCCAGAGCTATTCTCGGTACATTTATTGCCATGTGATTGAAAATCCATAGTTCTTGTTTCAAAACCTACATCTTGTAAGTCTTTAGAATGGTGAAAGGCCCATTGCCTATTGTTCTGTGTGAATAGAGTCCTTACGATTTGATCGATGTTTTCGGTCATTTTTCAGTCATTTTGCAACCATGAAAATTTTTAGAAAGTTAAATTTACCGATACTTCTAGTGCTGGTAAGACAGCGTGAAAAATCACAAAAATACTTCATTTTTTCGGCTCTGAACTGAAATTTGAATCATTCAAATCTGTGATGTACCCATAGTGCTATGAATTCTTTAAAGTGGGAACTTTTCTGGCGCACCCGGTACTTTTCATCGCCACCAGATTATGTTATCTCACCTTCAAAACCTTATTTCAAGTCCTCCAAGCTACGCCATTTGAATCTTGGCTGGGATGGGCACTTTTACGATTTTTCTTCTTTTATGATATCGTAAAGAGGAGAGTTTGGAGGCAAATCATTGTGTGTATTTCTGGCAGTTTGCTTGAAAACCTGGCAGCTTTCGAAAGTGTTAAGTTTGCTTATTTAAAATTCTCACAACGATGAGGTGTAGCTATAAAATGTCTAAATCTAGCTCTCGTATCTGTAACGGTGAATTGTAACCTCATTTCTCTTTCTGTATTGCAGACGGTAATGATGGACCAACTGCGATTGATTGAGCTAAGTCACATGTTCAGTCGTCTGTGTTTGATTGGTTCAGTGATGTTGATGACTTCAAATATCGTTGGGCAGCACCTTGCAACTGATGCCGCATACATAAAACGATTGAAAGATCAATTATTTGTGTTGGTGGATGCTGTTGAAAACAGGTCAGTTTTCAATGAAATATATAATATATGATAATAATAATGATAATAATAATAATAATAATAATAATAATAATAATAATAATAATAATAATAATAATAATAATAATAATAATAATAATAATAATAATAATAATAATGATGATAAATGATTCATTTAAAGTTGGCAAGTGACAGAGAAGATAGCTAACTACAGCTAGTTAAAGCCAACTATTTACCTATTTACACGATAAGCTCTTCAAATACAAAATCGTAAAAATCAACTATAGATACCCCAAATCTGCGATGTATATTTTACAAAGTCGAAAGTTTCAGTCCGGTCCTTTCCAGCTCCTTAATTTTCTTTTGAATACTGCAAGATTTTATGATTTTTTCAAACTTTATGGCAATGCATGCCAAACAGTGAGCCTAGAAATGATACAGATTCGATTCCGTACGTTGTTGTTCTGGCTTTTGGCAACTGCAGAGTATTCCCACTTCTTAGATTATAGTTTTCCGTTCTTTCAACAAAGATATCTTTCATGAAGCTTGGATTCAGGTTTTCCTTAGTTTTAAAAATTTTGACCAACAACAACTGCAGATTTCTCTGATGAAGAGACAGAATTATTTCTTTCTAAAAGGGATTCAAAACAAGAGTGACTATCTTTGTATGCGATCCGTAGAGCTCGTTCAACCAGTTGAACCAGAAAAAAGTTCCCTCTATCGAAATTTCATAGCACCAAGAGTACTTCACGGATTTGAATGATTCAAATTGTAGCTAAAAGCCGAAAGTTTGAAGTATTTTTGTGATTTTTCTCGCTTTCTTACGAGCACTAGAAATATAGGTATATTAAACATTACGAAAATTTTCATGGTTGCAAAGTGACTTGACTGAAAAAAGGCTTAAAACACTTGATCAAATCGTAAGGACTCTCCTCCCCGGGGGGGTACTTGGGTTACGAACATATGGGGAGGTGCCACTGGAAAATCTAAAAAGCTACCCTGTCCCGGAGTCAAATTCCTGAAAATGATACCCTGTCCCGGAGTCAAATTTACTTAAACAATACCCTATCCTTTAGTTTCTTCAGACAAAATTGTACTCTGCAATGAAATTTGTACGAAGTCTATCGAAAAATGTAGAAATATTGCCATCCAAGCGATTTGAATCACATTCGCAAAGTGCAAATGGCCTCAAACGACCTTTCAGAGTCAAAAATGACAAATATGGACCCTGTCATGGAGCCGATTTTTACAAAAATGATACCCTGTCCCGGAGTCGGAATCCTGAAAATGATACCCTGTTCAGCGGCACGTCCCCGTACAGAAAAATATATGAGTACCCCCCCGGGCTCTCCTCGCACAGAGCAATACGCACGAACGTTTCACCGGCCTTAAAGTAAAAGTCCGGGGTTAATGAAATTATTGTTAAAAAGCGACCTTACAAACTGCTGAACACCAATCGTGAGTTCTTTGCAAGTTTTGATGCCTCCAACTCTCATAAAATGGTTAATGAATCTTCGTAAGTTAGGCCAAATATCGTCGCCATTTTGTATTTTGTTCGAGTGTGCGAAGGCGTGATAAGGAGGCTAGCAACGCGAGTGGTATTATATCAACACATTTGGCAGCCTCGTTCAGGTCAACATGAAGTGGCGTCATAGAAAATGACGTCATTTCGCATTTCTTAACAGAAGAAAATTGAAAAAAGTACTACACACCATTCACAACAGTGTAATCTCTTGAATAATCAACAATTATACCAACCCGACAGAGCAGAAACTGCGTAAAATGACGTCATCGACCATTCTGAGATAAGGAAGTGTTTGGACAGATAAGCTTTTTGAAATGATAAATCAAGAGTTTTAGGTCCTAAGAAGAAAATATCAAGTGTTGCCTAATTTCGGGATCTGTTGCAGGGAGCTAGGGGGGCTCAAAGTTACGAATTCTCACGCATGCGTGCGCAGTTTCTGCTCTGTCTACCAACCCCGGACTTGTCCATTAAGAGTTATAAGACATGGGCTTTCAAAAAAATACTGAATATTTTCAATCCCGTGACAATAAATGTGGAGAGGAATTCTCTCACCCGTGAGAAATTGCATTTTCTTTATTGTTCTGTTCTATAGCACCATGAGTATTTCACAGATTTGAATGATGCAAATTCAAGTTAAAGGCCGAAAGATCAAAGTATTTTTTTTGCGATTTTTCTCGCTGTTTTACCAGCACTAAAAGTATCGGTAAAATTAACTTGACAAAACTTTCATGGTTGCAAAATGACTTGAAAAGGGCCTAAAACATCAATCAAATTGTAAGGATTCTCTTTACACAGAATAATACGCAATGGGCATTTCACTTCTTTCAGGAGTTATACGACAACCATTATCAAACAATCACAAAAGATTTTCAGTCCCATGGCAATAAATGTACAGTGGATATCTCTCACCCATGAACAATTGGTTTTTCTTTATTGATCTGTGCGAGGAGTCCATTATGATTTGATCAATGTCTTAGGCCATTTTTCAGTCATTTTGCAACCATGAAATTTTTGTAAAGTTGAATTTACCTATATTTCTAGTGCTCTTGAGACAGCGGGAAAAATCACAAAAATACTGCGATCCTTTGGCTTTTAACTAGAATTTGAATCATTCAAATCTTTGAAGTACTCTTGATTTTCAAAGATGGGAACTTTTTTCTGGCTCACCCGTTATTCTGTGTAGTTATTAATAGTAAGTTACAACTTAGTTTATTTATGTTAGCGGTCAGTGGTCCTGTTCATGCCGTTCGGTGTGAGAGTATTAGCCGAGCCAATGAAGTATTGTTCTTTGGCTCGCCTAACGCTCTCGCGTTCGTTGTGTGTTTGGGATGTGTTTGATTGGTAATTCCAAATCTACCAAATTCTGAAAACGGTAGACTTCTCAGAGACGGAAACACAGTTCCCAATCAAAAACAAAATTCTTCAAAGCAGCAGGTTTCAGATTTATCCTGGCAAAGACGAGGTTTCCAAATGAAAAACACCAAGATGAGTTTGGTGCTTGGCAACGAAGAGGAAAGTTACTGATAACCGTGGCAGCGCGAGCAAATTCGCCTGGTATTCAGAGTTTTGCAGATGAAACCGAGAGTCTCTCTTAAGTCTGCCAAACTTTCTGCTGTTTGGAGCAGAAGGTTCAGCAGGCCTGCCAGACCTGCCAAACCTGCCGTTTTCGGAATTGGGGAGTCAATCAAACACAAATTCCGAGTCTTCCAAGTCTACCGTTTTCAGAATTGGCACGAGTCAACACACCCTCGTAGCAGTGGCAGTATCTGTAGGTAACTAACAGAGTGTCCGGGTTTACAGAAGTGTTCTGCAACCCTGGATTTGTCGGTTTTTTCTGTTAATGATGTCTCTGCGGTGTTCGTTATGTCTGTCTTGCAGTCGTCTTCTTGTTTTGGGTCGCGCCAAATTAAAAAATGACGCAACCAGTGCTTCACGGGGGTCATGCAAATACAACTCACGACGCCACTGCAACAGGTGTTCGCATATAATGGACAGGAACGACACAGTCACTTTTACTTACACCAACAAGACGTTTACCATAATTTGTATCAATAATATGAGTCCGGTACCCGGGGGGGGGGGGTACTTCATTATAAATTCATACGGGGGTGTGCGCCGCAAGGATTTCTGCTACGACCCAATCCCAGAAATTTGGTCCGATATC
This sequence comes from Aurelia sp. 3 sensu Dawson et al. (2005), assembly GCA_964020215.1. Taxonomy (NCBI): domain Eukaryota; kingdom Metazoa; phylum Cnidaria; class Scyphozoa; order Semaeostomeae; family Ulmaridae; genus Aurelia; species Aurelia sp. 3 sensu Dawson et al. (2005). The sequence goes on from OZ026577.1 coordinate 14,333,015, forward strand.
GATACCCAATCCCAGAATATATGTCAGATATTGATACCCAATCCCAGAATTTTGAAGAAGTAACAAGAGGCTCCCCCCCCCCATAGTACCCCTGGATAACGGATTCACGTGCTGATGTTTCATTTTGCACGCCATCACGGACTATAAAACAGCATTTTCACGATCACGTTGTAGAAATCTTAAGAATGTTTCTGGAAGATATCTCTAACACAACAGGGCGCGCAGAGGGGTTTTATCATGGATTTTAAAGTTTTACAGCTAAGGCTGTAAGTCAAATGAGATAAATGGGAGTCAGGAGGCTTGCCTCAGAAAATTTTTCGAGTGCTTAAGTTTAGAACGTCGAAAAACGATGTATTGTAGGAACATTAAAGGCTGGTAACCTATCATTTGCTTTCGAGAAAAGTTGACTTTCGTTCAGATTGCAATTGACTGCATTTTATACTTGGCTAGTTGTAATTTGAGTAGTACCATGTATTATTTTCAGGTAACCTAGAAATTCTTCATGTAAGATCAATGCTCTGTTTTCAACTTTACAGACTTCACGTCTGAGACTCTCCAGCAAACAAAATTCCTTCAGAAGGACTAGATTGCAAGCGAAGCGAGGGAAAATGGGGGTCCGGGGGCTGGCCCCCGGAAAATTCTTGAGACTACACCCTCCAAAACGTCGGAAAACGGCATTTTTTGTAAGATTTTAAGGCGCAATCACGTGCTTTAAATGTCCATTTCACGAAATAACTACCAAATTTTTGGCAAATCACGACGGAGTCCTCGATCACGAATTCGCGAGTCGAAAATATCGAAATCACGCACAAAAATTAGCCAAATAACGCTTCACGTACGAATATGGGGGGCCTCTAACAAACCAATTCGACGTCAAAGGGATAAGGGACTGAGGGCTGCGAACGAGAGTTTTGATCCCAAGTGGCCATTGGAACGAGGTTCTGATCTGAGCGCGTTTTTCAACACAAAAAAATACATGAAATCTGTTCACCTGAAACTGAGCACGTGTTGCTCGAAAAATTATCTAGTTGTACTTTCATTCAGCACTCATTATCAGAATTTTGAGTATAACAGTAAACCCCAATCCCAGAAAATTCCAAGTGAAAGTATACCCCAATCATAGAAATTTCCCAGTAAAAGTATATCCCAATGCCAGAATTTTCAGGCCAAAAATTGCCCAAAACTGGCGCACATCCCCGTCTTACCCCATAGTGAAGTGCCCCCCCGGGGTCCGGTATTTTTAAGCATTTTCTTTATTTTTAGTGATATGGTATCATTATTACCCAACCTGTGCGAACAAGTTATTGCGGAGACGAAGAAAGCGTCTGAAGAAAAGGAATTAAATTACTTGACGGAAGAGCAGGAATCAATTTTAAGAAAACAAATTTCAACAGTGTTGAAGGATCAAAATAGCGTACACCATTTGATAAGTAAGTGAATTTTTTTTCTTTGTCACTGAGTGTAGCTTTGCTGCTAGTGGTACCATTGACTTATGCCTCTTCGTCCCTTGTTGCCCTGCGTTGTTTGATTTGCTGATATCACTTGGTCAACAGGGACTCATAATATTACGCTTAAAAAGGTGGGCCCAATTTACGCCCAAGTTGAGTGATTCCGTATTCACCAATCAGATTGCTAGAAGCTAGCTTTCAACCAATCAGGAGGTGCTATTCAGACAGTTGTTGTTGTTGCATACAGAAAACCGTTGATGAAGCCTGGACTTCTCGCAGCTTCGATGGATCTATTTTGCTTCTACAGAGGAAGATTACTGCTTGAACGCAGCATAGGTTCCAAATCTTTAGATTTGCGTAAAATGGTGGGTGTAAAATTCTATGATCTATTTCTTCTAGCTGAATGGCTTGAAAGAAACTTTAGCTATTTATCTATAATTCTGCCGTTGGACTTTTCAGAAATTTGACCATTTTTCAAAATTTCAGCGCATTTGATATTTCAGCTCGTTTAGGGATGTGAGGTCATCAAATTTCTAAATCATAAACCATAAAAGTGACAGACGTTTGCTTGATACGAGATTGTAGACCTCCAGAAACTATGGTTTTCTTAGAAATTATTTCATGTTAGGTCAACCTATTTAGAAATTACGATAGTTTTAGAATTTTTAGAAATTTCTCTTGAATTATCAAAAAAGAAACAAAGCACTCTAATTCTCAAAATATTGAAGATTTCAGAAAAATCAAACAGACGAATTATAGCAAAAATTGCGAGAGTTTCCTTGAAGCCATATAGTTCAAAGAGATGGGTCATTTAATTTTACACCGATCTTTTTAAAGATTTGGAACCTATCCTCTTGAACGCATTTTGCGATTTGTAGGTCAAGACAACATCATTCTTTGTAACAAAAGTTTGCTTTTCAATGTTCGAACTCTTTAATCCAGATTTTGAAGTAATCTTGTTGAATGTACGAGAACTCCTGCTATTTTAGACCATTTTGAAAAATTGGGCCCACTTTTTAAGCGTAATATTATGAGTCCCTGTTGACCAAGTGATATCAGCAAATCAAAGAACGCAGGGAAACAAGGGGTGGAAAGGCTTGAGTCTATATTTACGCGTCCTGGTAGCTATTAGAATACAATTCCAAAGCGAAAGAGTTCTTGGACTTTTCATAGCAAAAACTACAAAATATAAGTTGAAGGCGTGGTGACACGAAGGCATGATTTCCCAAAATGATGTATCAGTATTTTCTGAGCCGCACAATTATGCATGATGCACCGATTTGAAGAATTTTAATGGAGCTATTCTTTTCACAAAAATTGGTCATATCGTTCAAGACTTCTGGACAAGTTTACTTCAAAGGACAAGTCCGGGGTTGGTACAATTGTTGATTATTCAAGAGATTACACTGGTGTGAATGGTGCGTAGTACTTTTTTCAATTTTTTTTTCTCTTTTAATCTACGAAACTACATATTTCGATCTGCTAAGAAGCGCGAAATGACGTCATATTCTATGACGTCACTTCACGTTGACCTGAACGAGGCTGCCGAATGTGTTGATATTACACCACTCACGTTGCTAGCCTCCTTATCGCGCTTTCGCACACTCGAACAAATTACAAAATGGCGACGATATTTGGCCTAACTTACGAAGATTCATTAACCAATTTATGAAAGTTGGAGGCATCAAAACTTGGAAAGAACTCACGATTTGTGTTCAGCAGTTGGTAAGGTTGCTTTTTAACAATAATTTCATCAACCCCGGACTTGTCCTTTAAAGCTGTTTCTGAAAAGCCTTGACAAAAGCTGCAAAATGCAATCAGATTACGTCCAATTTTTATCTTTGATAAGATGATGTAGGAATTTCGATATTTGTGTGAAGGAAATTTGCGAAATTTGCATGAAATCACTCGTATATCTTACGTCATGATAGCGCATAGGGAAAGGATTGGTAGCAAAACATAGGTTCCATATCTTTAAATCTACGAAAAAAGCCGGGTGTAAAATTCAACGACCTATTTTTCTAAACTGAATTACTTAAAAGAAACCTTAGCCATTTTTCTAGGATTCTACCGTTGGACTTTTCAGAAATCTGGAATATTTGTCGAAATTACAGCTTATTTGATACTTCAGCTCATTTGACGATGTGACGTCATCAAATTTCTAAATCACAAACCAGAAAAGTGAAAGAGCTTTGCTTGATACCATATTGTAGGCATCCATAAACTATGATTTTCTTGAAAATTATTTGATCTCTCGTCAGCAGGTTTAGAAATTACGATAGTTCAAAGTTTTTTTCGAAAATTCTCTGGAATTCTTACGAAAGAAGAAAATACTGTAATTCTGAAAATATTGAAGATTTCAGAATAGTCCAACGACAGATTTACTGTAAAACGGTTCAAGTTCCTTTGAGGCCGTTCAGTTCAAAGAAATGGGTCATTGCATTTGACACTCAGCTTTTTAAAGATTTGAAACCTATGCTTTGTAGCAATCGTTAGGCCAAAATCAGTGAAAAATTTGCAGGAACAAACTGATTTTTGAAGCTAACCTGAATTCAATCCAAGGAAGCCGTGAGGAATTTGCCTTTGTGACGCAAGTTTTGTAAACAACTCCACCTAATGAATTATTTATAAGTTGGTCGTTGCTTCTTTGACATCAACCTTACTTGTAGACATTTGCCTATGTATCTGCAAGATGTTTAGAATGGTTTCTGCAGCTTTCAAGCTTTTAGAATTGATCTACTATGAACTGCGATTACTCCAAATCTGATTCTTAAGCGCGAATTGATAGATTCACATGACATGTCTGTATGAACAGAAATGTATTAATTTCACTGTTTCAAACAGTGGCTATATTTGCACTGACCCTATATGGTGAACAGTAATCATTCAGAAATAGTACCGGATGAGCCAGAAAAAAGTTCCCACTTTTGAAACTTCATAGATTAAAGAGTGCTTCGCAGATCTGAATGATTCAATTTCTAGTTAAAAGCCAAAAGATCGGAGTGTTTTTTCATTTTTCTGGTTGTCTTATTTAGAGTTATAGGTAAATTTAACTTTTAAAAAATTTAATGGTTACAAAATGACTGAAAAAGGGCCAAAAACATCGATCAAATGATAAAGGACTGTGGGGATCTGGATGCATTCATCTACCTTGGCGGCAATTAAAGCATGACCCCTAGGAAGAGCAGCCTTTTAGGGTTTTGAAATTTCTATTATTAATTTCGTATTATACTTTTGTAGTAGCTGATAGGGCATCGTGCCTAAATGTTTATATGATGATGATGAGGACTCCGTGCATAGAACCATAAAGAAAATGCAATTACTCAAGGGTGAGAGCTGTCCTCTGTACATTTATTGCCATGGGATTGAAAAGCCTCAGTATCTGTTTGAAAACCTACGTTTTATAACTGTTGAGAGAGGTGAAAGGCCCATTGCCTATTGTTCTGCGCGAAGAGAGTCCTTACGATTTGATCGATGTTTTAGGCCCTTTTTCAGTCATTTTGCAACAATGAATAATTTTTATGAAGTTGAATTTACCTACTTCTAGTGTTGGTAAGATAGCAAGAAAATGTACTCTTTGTGCTACGAATTTTTAAAAGTGGGAACTTTTTTCTGGCTCACTCGGCACTGTCAATTGACCATCAATTAATCGATTGATCGATGAGTTTTGAATAATTGCTTACCATTTGGTCCTATTGATTAATCGATTAGTGCTGAATAATCGATTAATCGTCTGCATATAATAATCATCTTTGCTAAAGTAATCGATTTTGAGTCATTAATTGATTCTCGCTCATGATCGATTATGAGAAAATAATTTATTTTCATAGACCATCTTGAAAAGAAACCGGAATGGCGTTGAAAATAGTGCATCGATCAATCCATTTATCCGCAATTTTGCTTACGATTAATCGAAAGTAAAATTATGGTTCATGAACAGGCTTATTCAGAAAACCATCTCGTTTTAGAGGTTAATAAAACAAGGGCAGATTTTGTAATACAACAGCATCAGTTGCTTTGGTTCACACCTCAATTCAAAGCGATTAGTGGATGCAGACGAAAGAAATTCTCTCAAGCAGTAAACCAAAACAAACAGAACCGCAAAGTTGCCCTGAAACCAGTACGAAAACTCTCGCTTGGTGCGGCCGAAGAAAGGCTTTTAAGAGAGGTTAGGTGCTTATAACAAAAGAAGAAGGGTAAGTCTAAAGTTTGTCTCGCGGATTTTGTTTAATTGATCTAGGAGCTGAAGAGTACCTGTTTACAATTGAGCAATAAATATGCAAGAATTGTAATGGCCTCTGCTCGGCTTCTGAATCACATAAACAAAATCCGCGAGACAGAACTTTAGATTTACCCTTCTTCTTTTGTTATAAGCACATACCTTCTCTTAAAAACCTCTCTTCGGCCGCACCAAGCGATAGTTTTCCGTACTGGTTTCAGGGCAACTTTGCGGTTCTGTTTGTTTTGGTTTACTGCTTGAGAGAATTTCTTTTGTCTGCATCCACTAATCGCTTTGAATTGAGGTGTGAACCAAAGCAACTGATGCAACTGATGAGAGCATTCGTAACTAGCCAGTTCCAATACCGTCCTTTGGTATGGATATTCCATAGCAGAAAAATGAATAACAAGATTAACAGACTGCATGAAAGAGCCTTACGAATAGCATTTAAAGACTATACTTCCAGCTTCGTATCATCATTAGAAAAAGATAGATCTGTAACAATACACCAGAGAAATGTGCAATTGCTAATGACTGAAATGTTCAAAACTACAAATAATTTAAACCCCAGTTTCATGGATGAAATTTTCTTGAAAAGAAGTGTCACCTATAATTTGAGAAATGCCAATACATTTTTACTTCCTATGTTACATACAGTTAATTATGGTACTGAAACAATCCGTTACAGAGGGCAGCGTATTTGGCACTCTCTTCCACGGGAAATTAAGGATTCAAATTCTGTGCAACAATTTAAGAATAAAATCAAACATTGGAGCAATGAAGGCTGCGACTGCAGACTTTGCAGGCAGTATATTCCTCGGCTCGGCTTTTTATAGTTTTACACCATTTCTAATATGAACTTTGTAAATCGATATGAATTTTGTAATTTCATTGACTTGTTTTAATTGTATATATTTCATGTAGCATTGTATTAATTTGTTGGCTTGAATTAGCTTTTTTACTTTTATATAGCTATGTAAGTTGCCAACTTGAAACAAATTTATAATAATAATAATAATAATAATAATAACAATAATAATAATAATAATAATAATAATAATTAATAATAAATAATAATATCGTATTACAAAATCTGTCCTTGTTGGTTAATGAGCATTTATCTTGTCCATTTCAGAATCAAGGATTCGTGACTACGTGTTACTTTGTATGACGTCAGAACGGACACCAAAGCACAACGAAGCACCTTTAGCGTTGGCGCATGTGCAAGATGAACTTAAAATTCTGGCTGGCAGATTTGCACGATTGATTGGACACAACAGAAATGTTTACAACCCATTTTATGCTGAACTTATCGAATCCTTGTTGAATGAAGTTCAAGATGAAGACGCTGGTCGAAACGAGGTTTGTAATGGAAATGGGCTCAGTAATGGACATGAGGTTAGTAATGGAAGTGAGGTCAGTAACGGAAACGAAGTTAGTAAGGGTAACGAGGTTATGAACGGCAACAATGACACAAATGCAAACGAGGATAAGAATGGAAAGGAGGCTAGCAATTCTGCTTGAGGAGTTATCGATCATCAATTAATGCTATATGCCAGTGTGGTTCGTATTTCTTGTACAGTAAATAAAAATTATTTCATTTTCTAAGGAAGTGTTATTTTAAAACCAAGAAAGGGACTGCCATCAGTTATGCAGAGCATGTGCTTTGGGGCTGAGTGACTAAGATCGGCCTTTTAGCAGTTTTCGAATGGCGAAGTCTGGATGCATAGACTGTTTCGACTGCATTTACTCCATCTCTTGGAAAACTGGCGCTTCGAATAGAATCAACAGTGACAATTTTGTGATCATCGACGAAAGAAGAAAGGCTGCGTGACATCATCCTATTGATAGTGAAAACATTATGAGATGGACCTGTTTAAAATCATGTAAAGAAATCGAATTATTTACTTTAACACTCAAATCAGCGTGTGCCGATTCCTGCCGTGCCTCAAGTACTGAAAGAAAGACTTATAATGAACAAGAGTGATGTCCTTTCATACTCAACATGATGACTAAGTTATCTGCTGGTTTGAATTGAATATTATTTGATATAGAAATCATTTAGAGAGATATAGGTAACAGTTACTTAGGACCGATTGGGATCCATGCTAGTGCCTTGTCTTTCTGCTATCATTCAGTGCCAGCACCACAGGGGGGAGACTGAGGGGGACGTGTCCCCCCAAATCCCAAAAGTCGGCAAAATTTTCAAAGGAAAATAACATAAAATTAGTTGGGTATACCTTCAGATTGAAAACTTACATGAAAATCCCCCCCCCACCCCACCCCACCCCACTTCTTTCAGATTTTTCAGAGCTGTCGCCGCCACTGCTATCATTGTTATGAAATGGATTCCGAATGGATGCGAATCTCTTTCCCCGATGTAAGGTGTGAATCAAAGTTTTTTGTGTTTGTTCTTCGCGCTGATGACTGACGAACGGTAGCATCTTTTGGCAGGTGTGGAGGATAGTTTAAGTTAGCAATATAAGAGATTTCATCGATAGATGATGACAAGATTCCATCAAATCGATCAATATGATTAATTTTCTAGAACTTTTCATGTCCGTTCTTGTATATTCAAGACAGAATTTTGCAAAATAAACTACCTCAGACACTGCGTATGAGCTAATTTATGACACTACAAGGGTGATGATACCACGGGGGGGTTCTCGGCTTAATTTCGGGTAGGAGGGTGCCGCCCACAGTTTCAAAATGTGACCGTTGGCTAGACCAATTTTTGTGAAAATGATACCCTTGGTTAGACTAATTTTCCCTTCAAAAGTGCTCTGAATTGGCTTTTTCTAGACAAAACTTGCCAAGTTTTCGCATTTTCTGGACCAAAATTTTAAAAAAGTTGGGTTTTTTTTACAAAAATTACTGAATTTTGATATTTCTTTGACCAAAATTGCCAAAAAGCATACCCTTGCCTAGACTTAACTCGACTAAAATTGCTAAAAAGTACACCCTTGGCTAGACTAGAAGTCCGAAAAGTATACCCTTGCGGGCGGCACATCCCCAGGTACCTTTACTATGGAAGAACCCCCCCCCCCCCCCCAGTGGATAATACGAAGTGCAGGAGACCATGACAACTCCGCAGTCATCAATATAAAGAAAGTGTAACTAAACTAAAATCAAATATGCAGCTACGAAAAATACGCATGAACGATTTTTAATGATAATTACTAAGGTTTGTTACACTTTGCATGACGGGCTAACTTTGGGCAAGCAAAGTCCTTTCACAAAATGGATGAAGTCGAGATTCAATCTCATACTTTAATGGATTTTTGCCCAATGAGGCTAAAGTCCAATTTGAAGCATACTTGCAAGTAAAAGGAATAGGAGTAAGGGGACTTATTAATTATGAAGTGTAAAACAAGGGCTTAGAATTTTCTTAGTCAAACCGACAATTTTGGTGAATGAAATTTAGAGTCAGCTCTAACGTCTTGAAAGAAGGTTTTTATCACCTGAAAATAAAGTTGCACCAGAGCGTTGTTTTAGAGGCTGTTGATTTGAACAAATGGTCGTACTACTAAAATGCCATGTTTGTCCTCACTACAGTGTAAACAGGAATAACGTGAAGACAGCCCCAGCTTGTCCACACGTAGACATTTTATCTGAAATTAGATATATTTATAGAAGTATGATATTATTTATTTCGAATTAGCATTGCTTTCATCTTATTGTCACTCTGTGGATGCGGCGGCAGCCGCAAAAATATACGAATTGAATAAAATGCTTTTGATATCCGTCGAGATGTCAAAGTGTCGAGATTAATGAACCAACCTCGGTTGTATGTTTAGAAAAGACTCTACTCCACGCTTCGAGACTACTGCAGGGTTGAAACGAATTTTTTTTGTAAACAGCCGGTTACGATCACACGATCATAAAACGTCAACGGAAATGGTAACAAAGCCTCCTTCATACGTCTCTTGTTCTGTTGACTGTATATATTTTTCAGATTTCAGCTTAGATGCTGAATGATTCTTGAAACGAGGGGCGACGAGCATTGACCCTTTGATGTCAACAAAACTGAACTGACTGTAAGAAGGAGCGGTTGCAAGGCAGGCATCAATCTTCGCAGCTGGTAATGCCAACGGAACGAGAATAGCCTGTTATCGAGCAAAGGTTCCAAATCTTTAAATCTACGAAAAAAGGCGGGTGTAAGATTCAATGACCTATTTCTTTAAACTGAATGACTTGAAAGAAACTTTAGCCACTTTCCTATGATTCTACCGTTGGACTTTTCAGAAATCTTGAATATTTGTCGAAATTTCAGCCTATTTTATATTTCAGCGTGAGGTTTTATATGACGTGAAGTCATCAAATGTCTAAATCACAAACCAGAAGATTGAAAGAGTTTTGCTTGATACCATATGGTAGGTATCCATAAACTGTGGTTTCTTGAAAATTATTTAATCTTTCGTCAACAGGTTTAGAAATTACGATAGTTTTAAGTTTTTCGAAAATTTTCTTGAATTCTTCAAAAAGAAGAAAAGCATTCTGGAAAATCAAACATCCTCACTGAAGAGGCCGCCGAAGGGCGGTGAAAATGCTGAGGAAAAACAAAGAGAAACGTGCAAGTGTGTTTTAGATAATGGTTGGGAACAACAAGGTATGAAATTGCCAAAATATAATTTAAGAAAAACATTGTAATTCTGAAAATATTGAAGGTGTCAGAAAGTCCAACGGCAGATTTACTGCAAAATAGTTCAAGTTTCTTTGAAGCCGTTCAGTTCAAAGAAATAGGTCATAGTATTTTACACCCAGCTTTTTAAAGATTTGAAGCCTATTCTCTGTTATCAACTTTCATTTCATGTGTTGGCTCAGTCTGTTTTCAACGCACTAAACGCCGCACTCATTGACTAATGTTGTTTCTTGTTTAATCTTTTTGAGATGCTTTACAATGCAAGGGGAAGTATAGTTACTATCCTGAAATGTAACTCGTCCATCCAAATAATCTGTCCTTTGCCAGATATTTTGGGCAAAAAGATGCCAAGTTTGTTTTTAAGTATTTAGTATCAGCAGAAGTTTGTTGGTAAAAGACAAATTTTGTAATACAATAGCAATAGTTGCTTTGGTTGACACCTGAATTCAAAGCGATGAATGACTTCAGACCAAGGATATTCTCTCAACTAGTAAATCAAAGCAAACACGGCCGCAAAAGTTGCCCCGAAACCAGTAGCCCAAACTCTCGCCTTGTGCAAGCGAAGTGTGGTCTAATGGGGTCAAATGGGTAGGCTCGGGGAAAAATGGTAGCGTTGATTGCTGAAAGACAGTAGATCCAGATCTGATAAATTAACATTCACCGTGTCAAGGAGGATAGATTGAGCAGTTCTAGCTAGAAGGAAACTCTGAACAGCGCTCTTGGCATCATCATCAACATCATCATTATTATTATTATTTATACACGAATACCTCTTCAGCTAGTACAATGTGTACAATCTTCAGCTAGCACGAAAACCAAGTACAGTGTTTATATAACAAAAAAAAATTGGAGTAACACATAAAAAATGGGCTGTTCTTCCAGAGGTTCGTGTTTTAGTGCATTTTTTCTTGGCATTCTCAGCTCGTCAGGTGCGCTTTTAGTTCTTTTTTGAAGCGCCCGAGTGTTTGGATTTCTCTGATATTAGCTGGGATATCGTTCCAAGCCTTTAAGGAAGAGTAGTAAAATCCTTTTTGGCATGTTCAGTTCTAAGCCTTGGGATCTACAGATCCTTACAGTTCCTTGTTTCATAATTTCAATACGCGGATCTATATTGGTACTTGTCCCAAAGACTTTCCGGGCTCAACTTGTTCAGAATCTTATATGCCATCACAGAACGACAAAATCGAATAAGATTTTCAACCCTTAGCCAATTAGATGACCATTCGTCCTTTATGCGTGCATTTTCTATTATTGAATGAGCCCTGTCATGCAGACATTGGAGGGTATCTAATCTTGTTTTTGATCACATTTTATTTAGATTTTTTACCCTACCCATCTTACCCCCAACTTACCCATTTTACCCTCAGTAATCCTAGGTCATGGAATTTCACACAGACAATCTTAAAAGATATTTGGAACCTATCCGCATTCAGACCAGCTGCTTAAACATTTGCTGCATAAATTCAGCCAGTCAGTGGAAACTTGGCGTACGTCATAGATCCTTCTTTACGCTTAACATTTGTTCTGAATTTTGTACAAGATGTCTAGTGCCATAGAATTGACCTCACTTCAAAATTTAGTTGCATCTTTGACCTAGGAACAAAACAAAAGCAACTGGTGAAAACCATTCAAATACTGATGACGTTTGACAATCAAAAATTTATGTTGTGATCTGATCATTCGCGAAATTTACGTTTCTCCAGCATAGAGACGTAATTCATAGACGTAATGAAGTCTTACAAGGGGAGGGGAAGGAGCATATTGAAACTTGCCATGACGGGGATGTGCCATCCAACGTTTTGGGAACCCGAGGGGGTACATGACATGTTGAGGGTATGGGTATGTGCCGCCCATATGGAGGGGTTTTTAGCCGGAAATTCTCTAAACATAGGCTCTTTTTTCCGCAGATTTTCTTTAAACATGGATGGGTTTTCCAGAAATAGGCAAAAAATAGTCAAAAATAGGTAGTTTTCTGCCAAAATTAATCATAAAAGTGGATATGATGGCTAGTTTTGATAATAAGAAGAGGGTAGCTTTCTGAACCGGGCGGCAGACCCCCTTCTATCCGTAAGTCATGGGATTGGGAGATGACTCATGCTTAAGTATTTTTGGACATTTTTTATACCCAGCCTAAAGGACGTTGGATAAGCTCAACGGAATTCCCATAAATCAAGTTTAATTTTCAGTTTTTAAACGTCTATGAAAATTGAATTACCACCAACAAAGTTTCAAAATTAAAACGAAAAAATCAAACTTGAAGATAAAAATTTGACAACTTTTCATTACAATTTCAAAAGCTACACTGCTCTACAGTTTCCTTTCTAGACTCATATTTAATGATTGTCGAGGCTCAAAACCTGTCCTTACCGGTGGCACATACCGTTTCTTTACATATGTATTTGCAGGTTTGTAGGAGGGATGATGCGAGTCCTGAAAAAGTACGGTAGAGAAGGAATAGAATTACGGTGGACAAGGAAGGTTTGCAAGGAAAAGTACAGTGGACAAGGAAGGTTTGCAGCAGGTGGCACACCTAATGTTGTGTGCAATGATTCTCCTTTTGAATTCCTATCTCACCAAGTCTGCAGTGCTAATAGGGGCACAGCTTTGTCATTAGGAACCTTCTCAAAATTGCCAGGAACCATACCGAAACGTTTGTTTATCTTGCTTTGACTTCCTGATCTGATAGCACAACTTCGAGGGAAAATGACCAATACCTTCCCGCTTTCCCGCCAAAATGTGACGTCTCCCTTTCGTCACGAGGTAACGAGTTATGGAACATCCTTACAGCTACATTTTTGGGGACTTGTTTCTCAAAGATTCATGGTTTAAACCATGCTAGTTAAAACTTAAAGACCCATTGCTAACCGTGATCCTTCGTGACGCCAAAGTCGACTTATGTGTTATCTGAAAGTCCTTTTTGGCCTAAATTGCCTTTGTCTTGCTTTTCATTCGACGCACAAAGGATCATAGTTAGCCGATTGAAAAGCAAGACAAAGGGAATATAGGCCAAAAAGGACTTTCAGATAACACGAAAGTCGCCTGTGGCGCCACAAAGGATCATGGTTAGCATTGGGTCTTTAAAGTTTTTGTGGAGGGAAATCTATCATTCGTAGAAGCTCCGTGGCAGCCATTTACCAGAACGAACCGCTCTCCCCACTCTCCTCTTTTAATTATGGAAATTGTCTATGAAGTAGGTCGCAGAAGTTTGCATCCACCGACTAACATCTATTTAAGGATTGCCAACATTATGCTATGCTCAGTCAAGTTTGTTGTTTCTTTGGGAAATATGCTTGTATCTCCGTTTGCAATGATGAAAACTTCTCAAGCCACTCCTCCCGTGCTTTCACAGTATTGTTTCAAGCACTGTTCAAGGATTGCCTGCATTTCGGATTCTTTTTCTTTGAATCACGTTTCATTTCACTCCCTTTCTGAACCTACGGAAGTCATGGTCGCATTATTGTTTCGGTCTTCAAAGTTAATGGCTTTGAATCCAGCAAAACACCTGAAATTAATTAGTTCCTTTCTGTGTTTACCTAACCCCCCTAAAAAGACTAATCCCCCGTGAATGAAACCTGTGATCTTAACAGGTGGAATAAATTCATTGTCAGCTAATCGTGTTTGCAAATAGTTTTGATTGCCTTGTTTTGACTATGATCGAAAATTCAAAGTTGCTTGTGTTGTCAAAGAAAAACATCGCACTTTCAGCATGACAGAATTGGCGCATTTTAATTAACTAGCTCTTCAAGGTGAAATTTAAAGGGTCTGTTTCAACCATCATGCATTGCACGTTTATCATCATCATAATCTTCATAATCATATCATCACCATCCTCATCATGATCATCACCAGCGCCGTCATCGCCATCATCATCGTCATCATCATCATCATCTTCATCATCACCATGATGATGATGATGATGATGATGATGATGATGATGATGATGAAATGTGTCCGCCAAAATTCGTTATCTGTACGGCTACTGTAAAATGCAGGCTGCAAATACCATAAAGTGCAGGTCTGTCGGCCTCTGTTGATAAATTTTCCAAAATCAAATGTAGAAGAGGCCGTTAGTGTTAAACAATACCATAATTACCTACCGGGTGTATCATCATCATCATCATCATCATCATCATCATCATCATCATCATCATCATCATCATCATCATCATCATCATCATCATCATCATCATCATCATTTCATTGTCATCAGTTTATTTTTCGTAGGCTATTTTAGAAATTAGCTAAATTACAGCTAATCAAGTCTGCAATCCCTTTGTTGGCCTTTATCATCACCACCTTCATGGTCCATGAAAGCGACAGTAAAACTGCAGTATTTCAGTTCTTTCCAAAAATGTGACTTCCTTCGTTTTCACTAGTTTAGAACTGAATGTGCTGTACCGTGTGCGCCAGAAAAAAGTTCCCACTTTTGAAAATTGATAGCATCAAGAGTACTTCATAGATTTAAATAATTCAAATTCTAGTTAAAAGCTGAAAGAGCGAAGTATCTTTTTATTTTTCTGGCTGAAAAATGGCCTAAAACATTGATCAAATCACAATGGAAGATCATGAAGAATATGCAATTGTTAATGGGTGAGAGATATCCACTGCACATTTACTACCATTGTATTTACTGAAACTCTTTAGTATCTATTTGAAAATTGATGTCGTATAACTTTTGAGAGAGGTGAAATGCCCATTGCGTATTGTTCTGTGTAAGGAGGGTCGTTACAATTCGATCAATGTTTTAGGCCCTTTTTCACTCATTTTGCAACCGTGAAATTTTTATAAAGTAAAATTCACCGATACTTCTAGTGCTGGTGGGGGACAGCGAGAAAAATCACAAAAATACTTCAATTTTTTGGCTTCGAAATAGAATTTGAATTATTCAAATCTGTGAAGCATTCTTGGTGCTATGAATTTTCAAAGGCGGTAACGTTTTTCTTGCGCACAGTCATGTGGAGTTTACGAAATATCATATTTTCTGTTTATGAAGCCCGTGTGTTTTGATTGGTTAATCCGTGAAATTTATTGTATCCAATTGTTTTTTCTTAAATCTGAAATTGCTTTGTGCTGGCTATGTCCTGAAGTTAAAAGTACAAGCAAACATAAAGCGCTGCAACTTCAGCCTTACAGTGAAAGCGGAAGAAGTGTATCATATGAATTTGAAGATTATTTGAAAATAGACTTTCATGATTGGATAATTATTCAAACATTGCTTTATTGTTTGCCTCCTCTTTATTCGAATGTTGTTTGCCTTAGGCAGAGCATAGTGGATTATCGTACAATAGAAGTTCTTTCCCAAGGAAACGGCAATATGATTAGTCAAGGATTTTGTCATTGAAGGAAAACAAAATTCGATGAAGATACGGTTCTATTTTGAATATTAGCAACATAAGTTGCACACTTTTTCCACTTTGAGTGTAAAGAATTGATGGTATATTGGTTGGTAATTCGTCAAATTTACATCTGTTCTGGTTTTTGCAAACAATCTCGATTTCTTCTTTCGCTATGCTATGAAACCAAGAGTTGATTGCGTTGTTGAACACTTTGGCAACTATTTCATAGAGAGCAGCCCGTATATTGCCTCTCTTTCTGAACAGTGAGTGTTTTCCCCTTGCATACGGTACCAACAGATCGCAATACACGTATTGTTTCCGAAATTCAGTAAAGTTTCAATTGGTCCTTTGTTCAAAAGACATCCCTGGGACTTGCAACCTGTTACCTCGGACTGAGATTTGTCCTTGAAAATGTCCGCAACGCCAATTGCTTTCAGTTGAATTTCCTTTACAAACTGATTGGCAATCATGAACAAAGGGATTTTTTCGACCAGTTAGTCAAGCTGCAACTGTGAGTCAGCAAACGGCCAAGGATGCTCCAAAATCTGACAATGTTGGCTGGCCAACTGACTTATTGTGCATTTGTCGGTTGAATCAATCTGCGGCATTTGACAAATTGATAATTACAAATGGAATCTGCTCTATTTTGCAATATCAAAATTTCAGTCAATTTGATTGATTTGGAACACAGGTTAAATGAAGGAAGCACTGTTCTTTTGTTGCTAGTTGATAAAACTGTGCTTGACAACAACAAGCGATCCTGAAGGACGTCGTTCCGAACAAGTGATCGTTCGTTGTTATGCCTATCCGTCGAGTCCATTTGTTTTCCTAATTGCTTATTGGTAGATTAGACAAAGCAAAGATAAGATTCCTTATCGTCATATAAAAACAAAAGATCCTCTTGTCATCTTCCCTCTTTTTTGTGATTCTATTGTCATTCCATTCTATTGTTCTCTTCAACAAACGTCTATTGTTATTCGAGACTCGCTTTGTTCTCCTTTGAGAATAGACCACTTTGAAGGCGCCTACAAAAACACAAAACACGGAATCAGGCAAGGAACAGAACAATGAACAAAGTGTAATGGAACCAAGTACCAAGGAACAAAATTTGCTGAAATCAATAGAATCGCTAAGATACTTTCTGGCATTATTGAACAGCAAAAAGAATTTGCTTTAATCACATCCCACATCCATTGGAAAGTGTCATTGTGCACTTATGTTTAATAGAAACTAAGAATTTGTGCCATTTTATAGATATCAGAGTTTGGGTACTCAGAGCTTCTTACGAGTTTCCCAAAGCTCCAAAGCAATCTTAACCTTAAATATCTATCTCGTGAACATTTCAAAACAACATTTTTTGATGGCATTCTTTTGAAGCCATTTCGATGGTAAAAATAAAGTTTAGGATTTCCTTTATAAGAACAATTATATAAGTAAGTTATATTTCTCTGTACTGGAGTCTCTTAATTTTTTGGCGGTCTGAGAGCTGAGTTGCTTTTTCAGGGACAGTTTCTTTCAAGAAAGTGCGTATAATGTTTTCACCCCATTCCTGATTTCGTTCCTCGTTCCATGTTTTGCGTTTCAGTCGAAGCCTACTTTTAATTTGAGTGCATTTGTTTTTGTATGCGACTGAGCAGAGCAGCGGACAAGTCGGAAAGCTGCGATCACATTCGGCCTGCTCGCGGAAAAAAGCATTTTACAATGGCCAATCCTACAGGACCGCATTTTAATGATATTTACGAACTCAAAGAAGAGCTTGGAAAGTGAGTAGTATATTTTTCATCCTATTCATATGTGTATTAGGCGTTTTTTGCAAGGCCAAGTTTGGAGTTGGCTGAGCTGGCCTAGGAAGTTTTCTCGCCAGCAGAACAGGGAGCCCTTCCCATCCCACATTCATGAGCACTATCGTGACAACCAAATCAACTGATTGTGTGAAGTTTCTCATGCAAGACACCTTTCCATTAACCTTGCTTCGTATCGGTTAGTGATTCAGAAATAATTTAAGCAACATCATAGGATAGCTGACTGACAAAGTTAGGCGATAAATCTTTGAGTACAATTATTGCAGCATGACTATTGCACTGGGGAGTTTGCCTCCTAATCAAGCCTTATCTTTCGTTTGGTTGGGAGATAGGTACTTCGAGGGTGTTGTGTATTAAAACCAAAACCATTTCGAAACATACGGTATTTAAGCAACTTTATCGATACATCACTCTGCGAAATACGGTGAAAACAAGATTGATTTTGTGTTTGAATTATTTTAACGCAGCATTTTGAAGTTACATTGAGTCCTGTTGAGACTATTTGAGACTTATCTTTCTTGATCAGGCAGTTTCTTTGTGATAGAATAAATGGATGGTGGGCTTGATTGATTGAAGAAATATTTGATGAGAATTTAAGTGGACTTTTTGAGCACTATTGTCATGAAATATTCTCATACTAAAGCGCTTCTTTAGTTACAAAAGGTGTTTATGTGTAAACGGTTTTTTCTCAGTTTTATCTATTTTATTACACATTGAATCCATGTTTGCCTGAAGAGATCATGCACATACAATTAGCCTTCTGAAATCGAATGGCTGGACTGAATAAAGACTGAATGAAGTTCTATCACATATTCCATGTTTCATAATTCAAACATGGTTGGCCTTCAGTAAATGCTGTTTTTAAGGAGTTGTCCTATGAAACTTTATACAAAGAAACCAAATCTATCTTCACATATTTTATCAGAAGCTGCTTAGAATTATCTTGAAACTAAGCTCTCCTCAGATCACAAAAAATTGAAGAAACTCCAGCAGTCACCAGGGATAAAGCTGGTAGGCTGAATTTCTTTGATTTTGATATGTATTTCTTTAGGTTTATTGTAGATAGTTGGTGTAAATTAGCTTTATTTTTGTAAAACTATGTAAATACCAACTTTAAATAAATATATGAAATGAAATGAAAAAGGCTAGGGGTATAGAAATAATAGACCCAGAACTGATAAATCAACATTCACTATGTCACTAGTTCAAGCTACATAGCTAGAGGAAAACTGTGAACAAAAACGCTTGCACAATTTATCCAAATTTTTCTCTTTAAGTCACCCTTTTGTCCCAGAAAACCCCACTCAAAACCTGTGAATTTTAAGAAACTTGCAGTGCTGGCTCAAATTCTTAATTTCTTGTATTAAGGATGGATACAACTTCAAATTTTAAAACTCTAATTAAATTCCTGTTTTCGTCACACCTTCTTATCTCTAATATGAAATCTCATGCTGAGATTTTGCTTATATTTAAGAACAAACTGTGCAAGGTTGAAAATGTGTGGGGCTGATTCCAAAACATTGACATTCTGATAACAAAAACAGTGTGTATAACTTTATCTAACAACAAAAACAGCAATACTTCAATGAAAGAGTTGAAAGGAAAGCTCCCAAACCAATTTTGTGAACAAAAAGTGTGAGGATTGCTGGTTACAATAAGCAGAAAGGGTTGTATCCACATTTTGCAAGTCCGATTAAAATTGATTTTCCCAATTGGTAGAATTTTTATTGGACAGCCTCAAATTAGAATTTGCATTCCAGAGGTTTTGATGATTTTTGTTTCAGACTGAATGGTTTCTGAGTGGTTTGCCCAAATTCTTAGTTTGTTTTAAAACATGTGTGCAGGGACCACGGAGCCGGGGGGCTGGGGGGCTGGGGGGCTTTAGCCCCCCAATAATTTTCAAGAGATAGTTTTTAGCTTTTTCTCAAATTTTGTTTTTATGATTAAGTATCGCCCTTTGCTTTATCAAATTGTTAACACCCTTATTTGCGAGTGTCTGTATACCCCACAGTACCGTTTCTCATGCATTTATCAGAAATCCAGCTGAGCAGGATGTTTTAAAAGGTTTTTGTCTCAAATGAAATGTGTCCAGTAGCATTATGCCAAGATATAACAGTTTCATCATGGTAAGCACAGCTTCAAAACCCAAAGTTTTAGCAAGCGATAAGTGAAATGCTTTCATGATTTTTTTTAGCAAGACATGATGCTTTTTAATGTGATTTAGTGATTGGATATGCTGATGATAACTGTCTTTTCTAAGGCGAGTTTGCCTATGGAAAGGGGCGTTGGTCGCATTTATAGCCAAAGTAGAGGGCGTGGTCATAGAGAGTTTTCTGGGGGCTTCGCCCCCAGACCCCCTCAGGTACTCACTTACTTTTTAGCCCCCCCAATCCAAAATGTGCTCCACAGTCCTTGTGTGTACACCAAATGCCCAATATCCTTATCCACCAGGTAGTTTTGATAAGAAACTCAGAAACTGGACTCTCGGAAGAAACTTCTATCAGAAAATTTTATTTAAGACACCAGAGCCCATTCACATAGGAATGCAATCGTCCCATTCCTTACCATTCCATTTGGAAATGTGCGCTGGCTCAAATCCTGAGTTGCCCATTTGTAAAAATACATATTTGGGTATTACAGAAGACCAATTTCAAGATCTAAAGACTATTCTTGGTTTGTTAAGAATTTTTGTTTAAAGAAACTTACAGTCTTTTATAAGAATTCCTATGTATTGTAAGAAGTTCCATTTTGATGTTAATATGCAAGGCCCTTGAATAAAGACATTTCAGTTACTTGCAACAAAATCTCAACTAAAAATCTAGGGGGTTACTTTACAAAAAGTCCATTGTTGACCAATATTTTTCCCCAACTAAGGGCAATGTTTTTGTCCAGTGGGATTTGCAAAAAAATTCAGTGTTGGGGGCTATGACCCCCACCCCTTGCCTCATGTGCTTATGAGAGTCTGTGAGCTCTGAAGAGGCCTTCTATGCCAAAGCAAAATATCAGCTCTGTAATCAATATCTAATCTACCAGGTGACCGGGAAAAAAGTGACCCACGGAAACAGTGTTGGCACCACTGGGGGACTAGTGGTGCCCCAAATCCCAAAAGTCTGCAAAAAATGTCAAAGAAAAATGGCATTAAATTAGTTTGGTATACCTTTAGATTGAAAAAAACATGTCAAAATTCCCCCCCCCCCCATTCCTCTCAGATTTTTCAGAGCTGCACGGAAATTTGTTACAGAAAGAAAAGTATGTGGCCATTGAAATGCTTCAAATGTTGTTCGG
This sequence comes from Aurelia sp. 3 sensu Dawson et al. (2005), assembly GCA_964020215.1. Lineage (NCBI taxonomy): Eukaryota > Metazoa > Cnidaria > Scyphozoa > Semaeostomeae > Ulmaridae > Aurelia > Aurelia sp. 3 sensu Dawson et al. (2005). Next base: position 14,353,747 of record OZ026577.1, read on the forward strand.
TCTCGGAAAGACTAGCTTACGTTATGATTATTTTTTCCAATTTTTTTGGTGTAGTAAATTTCACAAATTAAGGAGTTTGTGGAAAAGTTGCTTCATTTTCTCAAAAAGTCGTCAAAAACAGGGGCTTGATTTACAACCATTTCAGGTCTTCAAAACAAGGAGGAGAATGTTTCATTTAACCCTGGGAATAGGGAACTCATTTGAAAGTGTCCACAAGAAAGATTATAATTGCTAGGTAGCTGAAATATTCCCTAGGTGAAATGACACACACTACACATTGGTTCGCAGATCTGAAATGGCTTTAAATCGATCCCCAGTTTTTGATGATTTTTTGAAGAAATCAAGCAAGTCCTTTTCAACAAACTCCTTAATTTCGGAAATTTACTATGCCGAACAATTGCAAAAAATACTCATAATGTTAGGCTAATCTGTTAGGTGCAGGACAACGTTTCAAGCATTTCAATCGGCCTCTTTCGTTTGGTTCTAGATTTCCTTTGGTCACTTTTTTCTCAGTCACCCTGTATGTATGTATCATTTCCCACAATTACAATAAGAAATAGTAAATTATGAAGTAATTGCTTTTTGCATTGTTTTGGGATGTTCCATTTCAAATGAATGCCCCATTTAAACATTTGGAAACTTTAATGACATGTGCTGGTGATGGATTCTTACAGGCTAATACTCTTATTAAAGCCGGTTCTCCACTAGGCGGATTTTTCCTCGCGCAGCGGAGCGGCTATTGTAATTGCATTGTTTATTTCTAACAATGGTCGCTTCTGGTTGCTCCGCTACGCGCGTATTTGAAAGTCGGATTGACTTCAACTTTTCCGCCGCGTCCTATGGCGCCAACCAATCAAATCGCTTGAAGGCTCTGACACATATGACTTCAGTATTCCATGAGAGGGGGAAAGCCACGGCGATTGACGAAAAACAGCTCTGAAAATATTTTTAAAAATTCTTGGTCATTGAATTTCATGGAAATTGAACATCTTTGTTAGTACGCATGCATTGTTTTAGAAACAACAGCCGTTCCGCTGCGCACGGAAAAATCCGTCTAGTGGAAAACCGGCTTAAAGAGCTAAAGGAGCTTAGCAAGATGATGAAAGATGAATTGTACCTGGTGTATATCAATGAATGCATGCTAACAAATATCCAAACAGACTGATCTAAGAACAAAAGTGTTTTGACAAACTGGTATCTGCATATATGTTATGCAAAGCGTATGTATTGCATGTACCGTACTGTTGTTCATACAAAGCTTGAAAACTAGTATCTGGTGTCCATATGGTTCTGAAAACTAAATGACTGAGTGACAATGACAATTACATTCATTTGTGCTCCTCATTAGAAAGTGAAATTTCTGTACGTTTATTAGGCAGACAAACTTTCAATCTCTACAGTACTTTCGAGTACCGGGGGGGGGGGGGAGGTTGAGGATAATCATGGGGTTGGAAGTGGTTCAGTGTAACAATAATCAGGGAGGTTGGAACAATCAGGGAGGGGTGTTTGGAGAAATTGAAAATAGTTGTGTTCTTAGTTAAACACATACCTTTTATATATTTATGTGGACAGTGATTTTACTGATGCATGCACTCAATGAACTCTAGCTCTGTTGACTGCACTCCTTGAGACTTTTTCTTGCATTTATTCAGAATTTATATTTACTAATCATTTCATTTTTCCAAAAATTGATAAGGGGGGGGGGGAGATGATTATTCGGTACTTGAGAGTATGCTTTCATTTTGGTTAAGAAAGCCCTACCCATAATTATATCCAGGGTGTGACACAGTGGCTTTGCTTTGCGCCACCCCTCATAAGTGTGTGTGAGAACCACTTGCAGTCTCGAAAGATCATTACACGTTGAATTAGATGTCATGTGAGATTTGCAGTAACACAATTCAAGTCAATTCAATTTTATTCATAGAAATGCAATTTAATGCAAAGATATGTACCCTATGCGACCCAGGAGAAGCATGGCTTAGCTAAAACAACAAAATGATATTTCAAGAAGTAACAGAGGTGATAGAATATATATAGGATAAATGATGGTGTTGTAATTGAACGGTATATTGGCAGTCACAATCTAAAGTTAAACAGTTGCACAAAGTTAATGCAGAATACTTAATGGTTTCTGTTTGTGGAATTTTCATGCCTCACATCAAATACTGGAATTTTTACTTTACTGGGCATAAGGTATTTTTAAAATGGCCTGGAAAGTAGCTTTTATAGCAATTCCAGCCTCTTCTATTAGTGCTCCAAAACCAGAACTTCACCTTCATTTTCTTTACCAAAATGAAACTTGTTGGCCCAAATAAATGAATACAACTCTCACGTTCAAATGCAAGACTTCATTGTTTCAGATAAGATAAAGATGTTTGGTGATATCTGTGATGAGTTTTCAAAAGAAGCCTCAAGATGTTCTTTTGGTTTGTGATTTCAAATATGATGACATAGGCAGGTGCTGTGCAAACACCTTGTATCTAATTAATTTTTTCCTGAATGGAAATTACTTTGTTGCAGACAAAATAACTCATCTAAACAGTTTATGTTGATTGCAAACAAAGTGCAATCACACAAACAAATGTGTCATGGCCATTGTGTCATGCTTTTCAGTACAATCATTTTTGAAGTAATTTTCCTGTAGATTATCAGCCTTTGAAATGTTCTTGCATTACATGCTGAGCAGCTGTAAGTGAATTTTGATCAGGGAGCTAGGGTTTTCTAAGAAGTGAAGATGGGCACAATAAATTCAGTTTTTGAGCACATTTATGCAAACAGACTGAAGGTGAAGGTGAAGTTGCATTTTTCAGCACCAAACACTGGGATTGCAGAACTAGAGCAGATCTAATCAAATCTGTGACCTCTTGTCATGACACTCAAGTGGTGGGGTTCTACCAGGTATTGAACTCACTCCACCTGACTGTTCTGGCTGCAAAGTCAGGGGATCACACCATGGTGCCACAACACCTTCAAGATGTGGTAAAGAAGGTTGCTTTTTTGGTCTAAGAGGCTTGGCTCCATGGATCCTACTCTGGAGACATATCTTCATTTGATGGCTCCTGTATGAAGAGCTGCACTGTTTTGAAACCATCCTTGATGAAAATGAAATGCTGGGTTGTCTTCTCAGTCCTGAAAAGTAATTTGCATTTTGCAATTGTTTGTAAAAGATGAACTAAGAGTACACAAAAGAAAGTAAATATATATATTGATCTATTGTATCATTAGTTTTAATTCATTTTTGCTGGATCCTTTGCAGAGCTGCTACAAGTTTAGCAAAGCCATGATCAGATTTCCGATTGTCTAGAAAACATACTCATCTCTGTCAAATATTTATCTTTACTGTCTGTAAGTTATGTGATACTCATAGCCATTCTTTGATCGCTATTTACTGTAAAGATAAAATCCCAGAAAATCATAGGATATAGTGCAATTATTGTTCAAAAATTTGCTTGCCTGGACAAGCCAGTAATGTGTCAGAACATACCAAAAACATTAAGGCCTATTTGATTACAATATCAGAATCATATTTTGTAAATTTTAGTCCACATGATCAATGATGTCCTGCATATGATCTCTGAAATCTGAAAAGCCTCTCTGAGTTAGGTTTTAAGACTATGCCTAAGAACAATTGGATTCAGTACAAGAATATGGGTTAAATACAGTATTTTGTGACTTTTGCAACAAAGTCAAAAAAATTACTGAATATTTCTATAAAGAAACTTTGTCTCTTGTTGAAAATCACATCTCAAAACAAGTATATATATATATGTTTTTTGGTTTTTTATATTTTCATGAACAAAGTTTGCAGATACATGAAATTAGTAATACTTATAGCAAATATACATATAAATCTGCAGTCATTTGAGACATAACATTTCAAATCAAAGAAGGCAATCTTATGAATGTTTGTTTACAGCAGTCCTAAGCATGATTGACAAAAGATAGGGAAAATGTTTGATTTGAGTTTTTTTATTGATGCATGTGTTTTCTTGGCTGTCTTTAAAGAGCGGAAAAAGGCTAGTAGGATTGCAAATTTGAGCAAGGCATTTTTTTGATTTGTTGTTTTGTCTTACAGGGGAGCATTCAGTGTGGTGAAAAGATGTGTTCACAAAGAAACACGCATGGAATATGCTGCAAAGATCTTCAACACAAGAAAGTTGACTGCTAGAGGTATTTGTATACCCTTTGACTTTTCTATAAAACATAGTGAAATTCCTAAGCATTGTCGGTTTGCATTGTGACAGGCATGCACTTGGTGAGGCTAATTATATTCCGCGCAATGGATATTTTGCGCAATTGGCGCAATGAGCGCAATAAGTGATATTCGGCGCAATAAGTGATATTCGGCGCAATGAGTGATATTCGGGGCAGTAAGTAAAGAATAGATTAAGTTAGATGATTGTATTTTATTCTCTGTTGTGGAAGATTCTGTGTTATCCTTGCATCACTCAGATTCGTCTCAATGTTCAGTTGCTCTAGTTCCGCCTATCTAGCAGGGAAATCCCCAAAACTAAATATCATAACAAAAGCAGTATTTTAGTCTTTAGCAACGTTGATGGATTGGCGGATTTTTCGTTTAAAATGCAACAATATAACCTGGATACTATTGTCTGCCTAGATAAAGGGTTTTATGAATGAATTTCAATGCTAGGGCCCGGGGGGGGGTACTTCACTTTGGGTAAGACGGGGATGTGCGCCAGTTTTGGGTAGTTTTTGGCCTGAAAATTCTGGGATTGGGGTATCCTTTTACTGGAAAATTTCTGTGATTGGGGTATACTTTCACTCGGAATTTTCTGGGATTGGGGGTTACTCAAAATTCTGTAATGGGTGTTGAATGAAAGTACAACTGGATAAATTTTCAAGCAACACGTGGTCAGTTTCAGGTGAACTGATTTCAAGTATTTTTGTGTTGAAAAACGTCCTCAGATCAGAACCTCGTTCCAATGGCCACTTGGAACCAAAATAACCGTTCCCAGCCCTCTATCCCTTATCCTTTTGACGTCGAATTGCTTTTGTTACTTCTTCGATTGGGTATCAATATCTGACATATATTCTGGGATTGGGTATCAATATCGGACCAAATTTCTGGGATTGGGTCGTAACAGAATTCCTTGCGGCGCACACCCCCGTATGAATTTATAGTGAAGTACCCCCCCCCCCCCGGGTGCTAGGGTTCCTCTCCTTTTATTACTCATTCTCGCTGCACCAAATACACCTGTCATTTTTAGAAACTCAATTCTCGGACTCTACAACAAGGAAGGATAACTGTAGCGAATTATTAAATGTTTTATCTTTTCTCCTGTATTATGTTACTCTGAAAAAGGTCATGAGTAATAATATATCCATCGGAAAAGGCTCAAAAAACTTTGCTTTGAAACGTTCACAGAGACACAGGTAGTGAAATGAAGCACGCTATGAGACCCTACGAGACTTGCCCGAAACTCACAAGAAACTCTTAGAACTCAAAATCAGATCACTTTAACGTTTAGTGCTGGGTCAAATCATTAGTTTCTTATAAACAAAAAAGTTTATTACTCATTTCACCATAATCCAGTCATACCATTCATTACGCTGAGTATCAATTATTTCGCCAAATATCACTTATTGCTCCGAATATCACTTATTGCGCCGAATATCACTTATTGCGCCGAATATCACTTATTGCGCCGAATATCACTTATTGCGCTCATTGCGCAAAATATCAATTGCGCCGAATATAATTAGCCCTTGGTGATTGGTAAATGAATACTCAGAGGCAACTCTGAGGGCATACATCGCACTGCTGCAGGCCCACATCAGCTTCATAGCAGCAAGGAACCAGCCTGTATTAAACAGTGGTGGACACTTTGCCAAATATTGGGAAGGGGGCAAAGCTATTGTTTCAGTAAACAGCATTGTTTATTTCTATTGTTTTTGAACAAAAGATCTTTGTTCTAACCAAAAGTGGAGGATGATCACATCCCCTCACCCCCCAAGTGTCTGCCACTGATATTAACAAATAGATGTTGGTTACTTGCTTGAGTGATTATGATATCGTTTGTTCACCCCCTTCTTAATATTGAAATAACTAGAAATAACAATTGTCAGTGAGTGCTGCGCATTGTATTGTTTGCACAGATCCATTCCCTGGTCCTGCAATCTACACTCATTGACTTGTGATGCATGACAAATTGGTACATTGGCTAGCTTTGAGTCAATCAACAACAGGAGAACGGAGATGTGACGTAACAGTTTTTTTTTGCTGCCAGTAAAAGTGAATTCCAACCATTCTGATGTCATTTCAAAAGCCGTTGACCGAAGTCACTTTGCAAAATTGTTGAAAACAGACAGAAAAACATACAAGCATCAAGAATCAATCATGCCTAGCGAAGCTACTGCGCAGGAATAGGTGGCTGCTTCACAGCAATAAGATACAATTTTGTTGTGAAATAGAATGAAAAAGTGAGATGATTCCTCCGAAACATACACCCCATGAACGTAGAGCAAATTGCTGACTTCTTACATTAGGTGTTTAATCTTAGTGAAAGATAATTCCCCTTTATATATGTTTTATAAATTGCTTGACACAAGCCTATGGGATTCTACAGTGACCACAGGATACTTATCAGACATCCAAGGAAAGGGTTTTGGTATAAATTTTCACTACATTATTTAGAAGGTAGAGGATGCTCTCTCATAAAGAAACGAAACTGCTAACCCTTTAAAAAATTTAGGAGAAATTTTGATACTACTGCAAACTTACTTTATTTTGACATTGCAGGAGATTAATAAAAGTGGCGTTTTTGATGCAACTTTCGTTTGACTTTTCTCTGCCATGAATCATGAACCACTCAACAGATTGACTCTTACAAGGTCTAAACTCTAAGTCAAAGCCTTACCTATGCAATTGTATAAAACTGAGATAATTTAATACATAGCTTTGCCATAGCAGCCACACAAACGAGACACAATGTTTTAGAATCATTATGGAAACAAAGTCGCACTGACCTTTGTAATGCTATCCCTGCCATTTTAAACTGGGGGTGTTTTTAAATAGATTTTTAGCTTGTTACGTCTTAATTTCTGTAAACTTTGTAATTAGTTTTTTCTTTTATTTTATTAGATAATTATTTTTGAAACTTTGATTTAGTGATGGCAAAAATTTTTTACATACATAATCCTGTACTCAAGGCCCACACTGTAGGAGCAATGCTAGCTAAGCTTATTATAACTTGATTGTTCACAGCCCTCGGATGCAAAAAAATAGTTCTGTAAACAGTCAGTTGTTTGATGACAGCGGATGATTGCACTAAAGATGGCATCAGTCATCGGGGAAGTTTTATCTTCATCATTTGCCTCTGAACTAAAATAATTTTGTTTGAGTTGATTGGTTGATTCATTGGATTGTACAAAGGAGCCAAAAATTCCCTGACACCAACTTGAAGTCTCACTGTTGCTATTGTTGCTATAAATATGGTCATAGCCTCGCTTTTATCATTTGATTTTGATCACCACAAAAGATGGCAATGAAACACTATTGTTTCCGCAGCAATATTTGTACATTTTTATAGATTCAATTGAGTGACGTGCGGGATTCCATCACCATTGTGCACATTCAAAGATTCTGCGAAATGTGTCAGAGTATCGTTTGGTTCTGATTCTGTTTTAGAATACAGTAAACACCCACGTATAAGAACATAGTGATTAAGAACCTACAGGCTGAAGTTCTGAAATTAGACCCTCAATATATATCTTAAATAGGTTCTTATTTGTGGAGATCATCAAATTAGATCAAAACTCCAGTTGGTTTGTCATTGAGCCTAAACAGACTGATGCAAAAGCTTTTCATTGTATTCTGGAAAATTTCTGATTCTTCTACGAACTGATGTTGTGGGTAAAGCCTCATAATTTCAGATGCCTCTGAACTGACAATGAATAATGGCTTGAAGTTTCAATCTGAACAAAAGAAATACCTGAAAACCCTGATTGGAGTAAGAACCAATTTAAGAACCTGAACAGCCTAATTTCCCACTAAATACTCAATATATAAGAACCTAATCAGGCTGACTTGCAAAATTGTAGGTTCTTATACGCAGGTTTTTACTGTAGCTAAGGCCCAGCCAACGACCTTCCTCTTCACAAAAGCAAAAAAAAGAATTATTGGCAGCCAGTAATAGACCTTTTAGCTATTCTATAAAAGAGCCTGGATTGAGCGTTATTTTTATACACTTTTATATGTGAGGTTCGATCGAGTGGCGTTAGAGCTTCCATCGCTATTGTGCAAATTCGAAGATTCTACGAAATGTATAAGAAGATCATTCGATTCAGATTCTTTGATAGAATAGCTAAAAGGTCTTTTCTTGCTTTCGTTATATAGCGAAAGTAAGACCTTAAAGGGAGTCAAGTACTGCCAGACATGTAGCTGAAACAAATATTGGCAGCATTATTAGTCTTCCTTTAAGAGCTGTTTACAACCACTTTCTATTTAGTTTCTATTCATACTAGTGCGATTGTCTGTCTAACTCTGTCAGCTAAGCTGGTATATGTACACTTGACTGAATAGACTCCCTGTTCTCAGCAAATTTGTGTTTTAGCAGCATTGGTTTTCATCAATAACAATCTACTTGATATTTAGTATTAACGTTCCTGGTGTTATCGTAATTCATCACCTGTAATTTTTCACAATTTTGATAATGGCATCTTCTGTTGATAGAATTGACCAAATCATGAATTATGTTTGTTGTTGGAAACTGAAAAAGAAACTGCAGGTGGACCAATTGGATGTGGTAGTCGCTATTTTACAGGAGGACTTTGTGGAGTTTGGAGGTGATGCTGTACATTGGGGCTTTGTAATGCACAAAGTGCATAAATTTAGATTCTTTTCCGTCGAAGAAAATAGATCGATTTCTTGTCGTACAGGGGGCGTTGATGTGCTCAAAGTACATAGAAGTAGATTAAGGTTTCTCTTTGGTTTGAGAAAGTGATAAGGGGTTATTCGTGTAAAGGAGAGCTTTGATTAAGGTTTCCCGTCTGTAGGGTGGGGGTAATCGTTGGTATAAAAGAGAGCTTCGCTGTGCTCAGGCTACACAGATTAAGATTTTTGTGGTAGGAAATTGGGCGGAGTGGTTGTTGTAAAGCTGATGGTTCATAGGGAAAGTAGCAAGTTGAGATAATATCTGCTATCTCTTGAGAGTGTCGAGAACCATGCCAGTTTCATAAATGACTTTGCGTTGAGTGTGGTGTCTCTTGCAAGAGCAGAACATTTCTCGAACGGTGTCACAGCCAGTAAGGCTTTTAATGTATTTCTTTCAACCTTTAAATCGCAAGATTTTGTGATTGTTATGTGCAATGACTTATCATGCCAACCAGTCGACACCTGTGCCTCACAACACTTTGTTCACATTTGAGTTTGCGTTAGAAATTCCATGGATAAAAGGATGGATCCACAAAAGTTTGATTTCAATTTGAAATTTTGTTGATGCTTATGAGGGGATCGTGACGCATTTCAATGGATCTAACTTTTGATTTTGATTCCAACTTAGCTATGCTCAACATAGGTTTTTCCATTCTTTCCATTGGTGGGGTCTGTTCATCAATATGGAACTCGCCAAGCTATGAAGACTGACATTTTGCAACTCAGAAAAATACCCTTCAATATAGGCTCAGGTCTTTGCGATATTTTGGGGCAAGATTCTGGAACAGCATCCCCGCATACGTTAAATGTTAACCAGCTGCTTTTAGGTTTTATCGAGAACTCAAGGCCTACTTTTTTGAGGATAATTACAAATCATAATGGGCATATAAATTGTGCTAAAATTTAACCAACATTCGAAATTATTCATTTCAAGGAGCTGAATGATTTTGATCAACCATTTTCTGTCCCATTTTGTCGTTCAAAGCAGTTACTCCTTTTTGTTTCTGGAGGACAAAGATTCAACAAGTACGGCGTTTGTTTGTTCAGGCCAAGTAGATAGATAGCTAGCTTTGTTGCCATGACATCATAACCAGGCAACCTGTCGGATCCCAATAATTTCTTTGAATGAAAGGAAGCTCTTTTTTGTTTTGATAAACAAAGAAGCATGTGTCGTGTATCACATTGTGAAAAGAACTTATTCCATGAATAACATACGCACGCGATTAAATCTTCAGATAGGTAGTAAAATGGTCAGGGTTGCCAACGAACGTTTGTTTGTTTGTTCCGTTCCCAATTCGTTCCGAGTGGGCCCGTCAGGATTTCTAGCCACTGAAAGCTAATTTAGGCCCACTCTGCATTCCGCATCCAGGCATGGGAGCCCTAGTTTAACGTCCCTTCCGAAGGACGACGAGGTGAGTTGTGAGGTCAGGTCTCCTTGGTCACCCATCCAGAGTCTGATCTCACCCGACCAAGCTTAACTTCAGTCACCTGACGAAGACTGTATAAGCCACTGTGTCACTCACCTCGTTAAAGGTTTTCTATATTCAGATGGCGTTTATTTTGCTGAATTTTGTGTATATCCGACTGACTAGATTGGAAGACAATTTTGAATCCCGGATTCCTCATTTGGAGTGAAATGGTCGCCATCGTTTTACAGTCAACATTTTGTGAAAACTCTGTAGCGTAGATACCTTGTTTGTGTTCCTAAAATTTGCTTTGAGGAAACTATCGGGTGTATTAAAAAAGTTTACGCGTTCGGACGGTTGTGGAATAAGAAGTTTGAGGTTGATATTCAAAACTAAAATGGTAATGTATCACTCAAAGGCTAACTTAGAAGGGAGAAAGTTTGTTTGGTAATAGCAGTTACCTTATTGACCTAGAAGTTAGAAAATGCTGGAAAGGACTTTGAATGGATACCAAGATTCTACATTCCATTCTGGTCCATGATTTACTTGCTATTGAAATTAAAATTCATTTCTGAAACGGACGATGGCATTAGATTTGAATTTCATTACCGAATAAATCATACACCAGAATGGATTGTGGAATCCTCGATTCCCATCCAAGCTCCTTACAGCCATTTTTCTAATTTTTGGGTCTTACCGATGAGTGATTCTACAAAATAAAATTTTCTTATCTAATTTGACCTTTGACTGATAGATTAACATTCTATTTTTGAGTATCGGTCTCTTAATTTTTATTCCACAACCCGTCAAACGCGTATACTTTTTTTGACTCAGCCAATAAGTGCGAAGCAGCTCTTGAAGATTTTTTAGGTCACCCGATATATAGATGTTAGAAATATGAGCTGAAGTTCCAAAAGGCTACATTTTATAGTTTTAAGGCTGACTTTCACTCAGTAGAATTTTCCGATTGGAAAGGAAATCCTTTGTTTACGTGTGAAAATGTTGCTTTGAATTTAAAAAGAATGTTACGCCTGAGTAACAATTTATTGTGCCAAATTCAGTCCGCTCGGAAAATTCTACTGAGTGGAAATCAGCCTTGACATATGTGATGTTTTGAATAGGCCTCCTTTTCTGATAAAACATGACAATGGGAATTTACAAACTACACTACTTTACAAAATTATGATACAATTATACAAAACTACTGGAACCATACGCCGAGCAGCAAAAGGCTATGACTACCCAGAGGCCAATTAAACATAGAGATTAAAGCTACTCCATCTCAAATACAATCCTAGCACGAAAAATTTCTGGGTCATTTTGTTTGCAGATTACTAGGAACATATATGGAAAAAAAACTTAGTAAGGATTATAAGTAGAAGCTTTATATAGGGAGGTTGGACGACAAAAAGTAAATAATAATAATAATGTTAATAATAATAATAATAATAATAATAATAATAATAATAATAATAATAATAATAATAATAATAATAATAATAATAATAATAATAATAATAATAAGTAAATAACAGAGAGTTAACCAATTTAGAATTAATAGGCTGTTTCAGCAAGACCAGAAGAAAGTATATCAGGAATTTAATGGAATGTCAAAAAACGAAGGCGTAGCACCAGATGCAGAGGAAAGTGAACAATTTTGGTCTAATATTTGGGGGAACGAGGTACAACACAATAAGGATGCAGAATGGCTGAAGGAATTAAAAGATGAATGTGGGGAAACAAGACAGGATGACATAGTAATAGACTTTGCAATTGTAACAGCACAGGCAAAGAAGATACCGAATTGGAAAGCTCCTGGACCTGATGGGGTTCAAGGATACTGGATAAAAAAGTTGACATCACTGCATGACAGGATCGCCGAACAAATGAATGAAATGATAAATAACAGGGTTCCTATACCTGTCTGGATGACAACGGGCAGAACAGTGCTGTGCCAGAAAGACCCGCAGAAAGGAAATGTGGTTGATAACTATAGACCAATATCTTGCCTACCACTTATATGGAAACTGATGACAGGAGTAATTGCTGATAGTGTATACAAGATGCTAGAAGAAAGTGATATTCTACCAACAGAACAGAAAGGATGCAGAAAAAAGTGCAGAGGAACGAAGGACCAACTTTTGATTGACAAGATGATTCTCACTGATTGCAAAAAACGGCAAAAGAACCTCGCTATGGCATGGGTGGACTATAAAAAAGCCTATGACATGGTGCCCCACTCCTGGATAATCGAATGTTTGAAAATGGCACATGTACCACAAAATGTGACAAGTTTTCTTCAGCGATCAATGAGGAACTGGAAAACGGAATTGACGTCATGTGGAGAGTCTCTCGGAACAGTCAACATTAAGAGAGGGATCTTTCAAGGAGACAGCCTCTCTCCACTCATTTTTGTAATTTGTATGATACCTTTGTCAAAAGTTTTGCGCAAGGCTAAAGCAGGGTACAGGCTTGGAGACGTGAAAATCAATCATCTTTTATTCATGGATGATTTGAAGATGTTTGCGAAGAACGAGAATGAAATTGAGAGGCTTGTTTCGACAGTGCAAGTGATAAGTCAGGATATTGGAATGCAGTTTGGGGTAAAGAAATGTGGCGTTACTATCATGAAACGAGGGAAATTGGTCGAATGTGAAGATATAGAACTAACAAATGGAGAAAGTATTAAGGAGGTTGGTGATGAAGGATACAAATACCTTGGTATTTTAGAGCTTGATAAGATAAAGGAGAAGGAGATGAAAGAATTATTCCGAAGGGAATACTTGCGACGAGTCAATCTCATTATGAAATCAAAATTGAACGGTAGGAACAAAATATTGGCAGCAAACACCTGGGCTGTGTCACTTATGAGATATGGAGCAGGCATACTTAGATGGACTAAGAATGAGCTTCAAGAGATCGATAGAAAAACAAGAAAAGTTATGACAATAAACAAGGAACTTCATCCAAGGAGTGACGTTGCAAGAATATACGTTTCAAGAAAAAGAGGTGGAAGAGGTTTGATGAGTTGTGAGAATTGTGTGAAGGGAGAAGAAAATAACCTGGGTTGGTACATAAAGAACAGCAGAGAGATTGTCTTGAGAAAAGTAGGGGAAACCAGTATAGTTAACACCGAGGAGGCAATGGAACCAAATGAATACAAAAGGTCTAAGAGCCAGGAAATGGAAGATGCATGGAGACAGAAGGTGATGCATGGACAGTTTGTGAGGGACAAGGAAGGAGTGAAGTGGGATAAATCATGGCAATGGCTTGCAAAAGGAGATTTGAAGGGATGCACAGAAGCACTGATATGCAGTGCTCAAGAGCAAGCTTTAAGAGCGAATTACACAAAGTTCCATATCGAAAAGAATGCTGATTCTCCACTGTGCAGAATGTGCGGAGAAAAAGGAGAAACTATTAGTCATCTGGTTAGTGAATGCGGAAAATTAGCTCAAAGGGAGTACAAAAGAAGACATGATAATGTGGCGCGATATGTTCATTGGCAACTTTGCAACAAAGGAGGATTGGAAAGAGCTGAGAAATGGTATGAACAGCAACCCGAAGCAGTAATTGAAAATGAGAATTTCAAGCTCTTATGGGATTTCACCATTCAGTGTGATAGATTTATTGAGGCAAGGCGACCAGATATTGTGTTAGTAGATAAGAAGAACAAAGAAGCGAAAATAATCGATATTGCTGTGCCAGGAGATTCAAGAGTAGCAGAAAAAGAACTTGAAAAGACTGAAAAGTACCAAATGTTGAGAGAAGAAATAGGTCATGTATGGCAAATGAATAAAGTTACGGTGATACCCGTAGTAATTGGAGCATTGGGAGTCATTTCAAACAAGTTTGAAAGATACATGGAGAAGTTGGATGTGAAGATTGCGATGGAAATTATTCAGAAAACGGCACTGCTTGGAACAGCAAGGATACTGCGAAAAGTTTTGTCACTTTAGAGAAACAGGAGAAGGAGCTTTGAGACCCCTGGTGACTTGTTGTTACCCGCTCTCAAAGATAAAAGAACAAAAGAACTTACCAGACAAACGTGTCTGAGATTTACATTATGGACAATAATAATAATAATAATAATAATAATAATAATAATAATAATAATAAGAACTATGAACACTTTGTAGATAACACAATTGCTGTACTAGAAAATGAAGCAGTTAAACTTCTATGGGATTTCTCCATGCAGACTGAGTCTAAAATCGAACATAACAGGCCAGATATAGTTGTCATTGAGAAAAAGTCAAAAACATGTTATATAATAGACGTGGCATGTCCCTTCGATACCAGAATTGAGAAAAAGGAAATGGAAAAGAAAGATGCTTACGGTGATCTGAAGTACGAGATATTCAAAGTATATAAAGGTGAAGTCAACAAAGTTTTTATCATTCCAATTATCATCGGAGCGTTAGGCTCAGTGACCAAAAGATTCAAAAGTTACCTAGAGCAGCTGAAGTGCGATGTTCACTTGGAAGTAGTGCAAAGAACCTGCCTTCTGGGATCAGCAAGAATACTGAGGAAAGTTTTGGACACAAAGTAGAAGAACAGGAGATAACATCAAGAAAAGATTAGTTGAACAGTAGAAGCCTACCTGCTAAAGCTACGGGAAGTAGCCTGCTGGTAGGACGCAAACCAGTAAATTACAACAACACTGTGAATGAGTACAATAATAATAATAATAATAATAATAATAATAATAATAATAATAATAATAATAATAATAATAATAATAATAATAATAATAATTGAAGAAAATAGTCTTGGATATTATATAAACACGAAACAAGATCAACTACTGAAAGAAGTTTGCAAGGAAAATATCATCAAAGAGAGACAAAGCCCTAAGGAAAAGAAAAGAATGATCATTGAGAATAGAAAAGAAAGGTTTAGGGAAAAACCGTTGCATTCTGCTTACTTCAAAGAGACAAAAGACGTTAAAGATGAAAAAGAAAGTTGGGAGTGGCTGGCCAATGGATACCTAAAAAAGGAAACAGAAGGAATGCTCATGGCAGCCCAAGATCAAGCACTCAGAACAAACTGGGTATCGGTTATGATAGATAAAAGACAAGGATCTGCAATGTGTCGGCTGTGCGGGGAGAGGGATGAAACTATAAGCCACATTCTCTCGGAGTGTAAAAAGCTGGCACAAAATGAGTACAAGAAATGGCGTCATGATAAGGTGGCTGCCGTGATACATTGGCATCTGTGTCACAAGTTTGGATTTTCTTGCGGATCAAAGAACTATGAACACTTTGTAGATAACACAATTGCTGTACTAGAAAATGAAGCAGTTAAACTTCTATGGGATTTCTCCATGCAGACTGAGTCTAAAATCGAACATAACAGGCCAGATATAGTTGTCATTGAGAAAAAGTCAAAAACATGTTATATAATAGACGTGGCATGTCCCTTCGATACCAGAATTGAGAAAAAAGAAATGGAAAAGAAAGATGCTTACGGTGATCTGAAGTACGAGATATTCAAAGTATATAAAGGTGAAGTCAACAAAGTTTTTATCATTCCAATTATCATCGGAGCGTTAGGCTCAGTGACCAAAAGATTCAAAAGTTACCTAGAGCAGCTGAAGTGCGATGTTCACTTGGAAGTAGTGCAAAGAACCTGCCTTCTGGGATCAGCAAGAATACTGAGGAAAGTTTTGGACACAAAGTAGAAGAACAGGAGATAACATCAAGAAAAGATTAGTTGAACAGTACAAGCCTACCTGCTAAAGCTACGGGAAGTAGCCTGCTGGTAGGACGCAAACCAGTAAATTACAACAACACTGTGAATGAGTACAATAATAATAATAATAATAATAATAATAATAATAATAATAATAATAATAATAATAATAATAATAATAATAATAATAATAATAATAATAATAATAATAATAATAATAATATCAGTTTATCAGTGACCAGTTCAAGTTTATCAGTGACCAGAAGGGACTCGTTGCTGTTGCAACTGAGACAAAGGAAAGCTACAAGATAAGGGTTGAGAGGGAAACGCTTGCTGCAATTGAGAATAAACCGCTTCATGGTCAATTTGAGAGAGATACAAAGGAATGTAAGAAGAAAGATTTATCCTGGATGTGGCTAGCAAACGGAGACCTAAAGAGAGAAACAGAGAGCCTTATAATCGCTGCGCAAGACCAAGCGTTGATGAATACAAACTCAATTAAAAAGTCCATTTACAAGTTAGACGTTTCAGATAAATGCCGTTTATGTGGAAAAGAAACGGAAAACGTCACACACATAGTCAGTTCTTGTGGAATGCTTGCACAGAAAGAATATAAAAGACGGCACACGATAAGGTATGCCAGAATATCCACTGGGCGTTGTGCATCAAATTCGGATTTGAGTGTAGTCAGAATTGGTGGGAACACAAACCAGAATTAACGTTAGAAAATGATAAAGCAAAAATCCTATGGGATTTCCTGTTTCAGACAGACAGACGAATTGAGCATAGAAAACCAGATATTGTTATACTTGACAAAACCAAAAATACATGCCTGATCGTAGATGTTGCTATACCAGGTGATCACCGCATAGCGTTGAAGGAGGTGGAGAAGATAATGAATTACGCGGAACTGAAGGTGGAACTGGAAAACAAAGACTAAAGTCATCCCTATTGTTATTGGTGCGTTAGGTTCGATCACAAAGAAACTTGAAGAGAATCTAAAGGAGCTCGACGTCAAGCATAACATCAAAGTATTTCAAAAATCAGCATTACTCGGAACAGCTCATATCTTGAGGAAAGTGCTTGCTGTCTAAGACTCTTTGTTAGAGTTTGACATTTGGCATGTATGGTTCTGGCATTAGGCCATGTCGTATTTGAAATAATAATAATAATAATAATAATAATAATAATAATAATAATAATAATAATAATAATAATAATAATAATAATAATAATAATAATAATAATAATAATAATAATAATAATAATAATAATAATAATAAATAAACTCAGACCATCTTCAATATTCATCTTCATATTCTAATAATAATAATAATAATAATAATAATAATAATAATAATAATAATAATAATAATAAAAATGCACTTACAGAGCGCTAAAATCTATAACACATATTCTAAAGCGCTGAACAGTTTTGTGTTAAAAACCGTTAGATTACAGCAAGAAAAGTTAAAAATGAAAATGTCTTTCATATGTTAAAGTAATTGTCAAATAAATGCGTTTTTAGTCTTGTTTTGACAGCATGGACGCTCTGAGATCTTCTAATTTCTACAGGCAATTTGTTCCAGAGTCTAGGGGCTGCAGTGCAGAATGCTCTGTCCCCACGAGATGTAAATTTTGTCCTTGGAACTATTAAGGTCACAGATTTTTCTGACCTCAATTTGTATCTATCGCTGGTTTGAAACCTCAACATATCTTTCAGGTAGGCTGGAGCCATGTTGTTAAGTGCCTTGAATGTCAATAACAAAATCTTGAAGTCAATCCTTTCTTTTACCGGGAGCCAATGCAATTCTCGCAGTATTGGAGTGATATGATCGTACGAGTCCCAGCAATAATTCTTGCGGCAGCATTTTGAACACGTTGCAATTTTTGCAACTGACAGTACTAAGATAAATAAGATTTAGCACACTGAGGCCTTCGGACGCATGTCCTCATCAGAATCGAAATCACACTGATTGAATCGAAATCACACTCTGATGAGGACATGAGTCCTAAAGGCCTCAGGGTGCTAAGTCGTAGTATTTTTGTCATCCTATAGATATATGGAAATATAGGTGTATGTGATCTTTGAAATGTTTCAGTTGAAGCCACATTTTTTTTATGCAATATAAAAGGTTACAATGATTTCTACATCTAACTATACGTTCCTAATTACTATACAACACTACAGGTACGATACCATGGGGAGCGAAAGACAATGACTACCCCATGGCCAATATAAAAAGACACGCAGCGTTCAACTAACTACGACTACACTACAAATGATTGAAAACTAATGGATAATGTACTAGATTCTGTTCCACACCAGACGTTCGGTCAAGGTTGCGATGACTGGAAATGATGTCGCAAGCACAGCTCATTTCGGCTCATTTGTTGCAGTAGATAAAGGGCCCGACGTCTGATGTGGAAAAGAATTTACAATGACAAATAACGTGTTACGTTAAGCCACATTTCACCTGAGCTGGAAGAAGTAATGAAACTTGTCTCATGAATTGATACAATATTTATTTAGGCCCCGTTTACATGATACCGTTTTCATTTCATATCGGATTGGTTTCGTATCGGATTAGCCTTCTGTTTACACGATACCGTTTTCATTCCATGTCGGATTGGCCTCCTGTTTACACGAGAACGCACCAATCCGATATGCTTTATACCGTTTTCGTGTTTTCAAATGAAAACGCTCTGAAAGTGGCATGAAACCAATCCGATATTGTGTAAACAGTCGAATCCGATATCAACTCAGTACGGAACCTCATTATCAATTCTAGTAGCCTCGAATCCATTAGGGAAGCTGTGCAGAATGCTCAGTGGAACCACTACCGAATACGGTGAAACCATTACAATGCAAGGCGAAACGGTATCGTGTAAACAGAACCCTAATCCGCTATGAAATGAAAACGGCATCGTGTAAACAGGAGAAATTTTAATATCGGATTGCCTTACCCAATCTGATATGAAATGAAAACGGTATCGTGTAAACGGGGCCTTAGAAAAGGCATTTTCAATTGAAGAAGATTTCTTTGCGTCGATTTCCCTCTGGGAATAAAATATATCTTGTATGCTTTCTTTACTTTTTGCTAACAAAATGACGTCATCAGCCAATCTTACAAAATAGTGGATAACTTGAAAATGAAACAAGGTATCCATATATTTAAACGACATTTTGTGTCATTCAACAGTGCTATTCATTTGCATCAATAAAACTTTTTACTTCAGATAATCAGATCCCCTTTAAAGTCCCCGAAAGTTATTACACGAGTCCTTGTTTTCGCTGCATTTACCCAAACGATACCCCCACAATACCCATTCCGCTTCAACGGAATGACTATAACAGTAAATAACAATTTAATTCAATGGAGCAAAACTTAGACGAAAATTATCAGTCTAAAGGTCCTCTACCTTTCGGTTCCATCATTTGGATCCTCTTTAACAGTGGATGAAATTGCAGCTGGTAATGGAGTCATTTGTTGAAGCTGAATCAGATGTACACCGTTTCTTATCACATCAAATCTTGTTTCTGATCAGATTACACACAGACCAGTTTCCCTTCACAGATCCATCTGTATGCCAATCAGTTTTAAGCCAATTGTAATTTCATATGCGCAACAGGCAAATCAGTTCTTGCAAAACGGAGATTACTTTCAAAGGCGGCAGATCTTGAGGGATTTTAAAATCAGTATTGCAAGTTGATGTCTTTTCTTAACTTTCTTTCTCTGGGGCTCTTTCTCGGAATCAAATGAATTACAGGGTGTCCCGAAAAAATTGTGACAATTTTGGCCGTAGCTATGGAGGAGCTGTAACTTCAACAGTTACATTTCTTACACAGTTGCATTGGCAGGAACGTAGGAAGCATCTCAAACTTGGGGGGCACGACACTTCGAGGGTTCTCTTTGCCCTAAGAAAAGAAGGCATTTTATGAAAATAGAAATGGCACTTCTTTGTTTATTGCAAAATCGTGGGGGCACGTGCCTTCCAGTACCCCCAGCTCCTACGTCTATGTTCATTGGATATTGGATAGGTTTCAACCTCCGTCTTGTGCCATATATCAGCAACCACCTGTTGCAAGCACCCTTTATGTCCCTCATGTCCCATAAATCAGCAACCACTTGTCAGATGGCCTCAAACAAGGTCGCAAACTTTAAGTCGAAGCCTATCTTATGCAACTGGGATCTTGGACTATGCAGCTGTTACATAGCAGCCGTAGATTTGAGATACAATTTTTTGGAACTGCTTGTATTTCAAATACATAGCAATTAAGAAATATTTTCTTGGTCTGCTAGTGATGAAATAACCACCAGTTCATCTAACAGTTTACTGGTGTCTTATTCATAATGAAAGCCTTGAAAGTGATCAAAGTTTTGCAAGATAAGGCTTGAGATTGTAGACGCTTTAAATCTATCGATAATGTTCTGGGAGAGAAAAGCTCATATAATGTCTTGCGTTATTCTTTCAAATTTATTAGGCCATATGATACTAAGGTTAATCAGCCTTAAAGAACAGTTTCCTTTCTTGCAAGAGATACGTGTGTGTCATTAGTTTTTGGGCTCTACCGGGTGAGTCAA
Organism: Aurelia sp. 3 sensu Dawson et al. (2005); assembly: GCA_964020215.1. NCBI lineage: Eukaryota > Metazoa > Cnidaria > Scyphozoa > Semaeostomeae > Ulmaridae > Aurelia > Aurelia sp. 3 sensu Dawson et al. (2005). Next base: position 14,374,323 of record OZ026577.1, read on the forward strand.
AAAAAAATTTAGGCGTTTGAATGGCTGTGGAATAAAAGGTATGTGACCGATATTCAAAACTGAAATGTTCATCTATCAGTCAAAGGTCAACTTAGATGAGAAAGTTTTGTTTGGTAGTTTCCTTCATCTTACAGACCCAGAAATTAGGAAAATGCTGGTAAGGAGCATGTTTGGGAACAAAAATTCCTCATTCCATTCTGGTCCATGATTTACCTTCTATTAAAATTGGAATTCAGCATCTCAAACTGGCAATGTAAACCTCAATGCCACATAAGTCATGGACCAGAATGGAATGTGGAATTCTCGATTCCCATACAAACCCCTTACAAGCATTTTGATTGTTGCTGAGTCTTAAAGATGTTTGATTTTATCAAACAAATTTTTGTCATCTAAGTTAGCCTTTGACTGATAGATAAGCATCTTAGTTTTGAATATCGGTCACATACTTTTATTCCAGAGCCCTCCAAACGCCAAAACTTTTTTTGACTCACCCGGTAATAGGTAACTGATGCTCGGTGTCATTGCAGTGGAACGGAGAACTTGACGTACTTTATGGCAGTCGTAGATCTTAGACTTATTACGATGAGTCTCTTGTATCCTTGCGGTAAACTTTGCTTCAACAGGGACTCATAATGAAACAATAGAAAAGGTGACCCTTTTTTCTGCAATACTCAATAGAATTATGGTGAAGTCACTGCTTCCTATCTTGAATCCCGTGGGAACGTTATCAGTTCTTCTATTGAATCGAAAATCTTATCACATTAGCCGTAGCCATAGTAATTCACAAGTCTCGCTATCTGATTGGTACTCTACGAAGCTCAGAGTTTCGGCCTAAATAGGGTCCGGTTTTTCAGAGTAATATTATGGGGCTCTTTTGATCGAAGCGACTTCATCAAGTCACAGAGCACAGGGAAGCAAGGGACTCCAGGTCATAAGCGTATGTAATCGTTACATAAATCTGTGTCTGGTCTGCTGATAAGTGGTGAAATTGTCCATCAGTCCATTTAACAATTAATCTAACTGATTCTTATGATCTTGAGATTGAAAGCCTTGAAATCGATCAAAGTTTATCTGAGATAAAACACGAGATTCTATAAGCTTGAACTTTCCGATAATCTCTGACAGAAAACCCACCTAATTTTTTATTTCATTCATTAAAAGTTATTAGGCTTGAGAGCAATTTGTAAATGGCTTTGTTCTCACTAAAGATATATGTGTCACATGGTTTATCTCCTTGAAGGATGGTCATTTTTTTGTGCTCAATATAAAACTTTACATAACGAAGGACTTAAGACACTACGTACGAGCTACTTTATTAAATTACGTGGACGATACCACGGAGTGCAAGAGACCATGGCAACTCCGCAGTCATTAACATAGAGAATATGTAACTAAACTGAAATTAAATATACGACTACGAAAAATGCACATGAACTTTACTGATAATTACTAAGGTTCGTTTCGCTGTGCAGGTCGGGCTAACTTTGGGCAAGCAGGTCATTTCACAAATTGCTAAATTGAGCATAGGTTCCAAGTCTTTAAAAAGCTGGTTGTAAAATTCTATGACCTATTTCTTTGAACTGAACGGCGTCAAAGGAACTTGAACTATTTTACAGTAAATCTGCCGTTGGACTTTTCTGAAATCTTCAATATTTATAGAATAACAGTTTTTTCTTCTTTTTAAAAATTCAAGAAAATTTTCCTGAAAAACTTAAAACTGCCGTAATTTCTAAACCTGGTGATGAAAGATCAAATAATTTTCAAGAGAAAACCACAGTTCATGGATGCCTACAATGTGGTATCAACAGTTTATGGATGCCCACAATGTGGTATCAAGCAAACCCGTTTCACTCTTCTGGTTTATGATTTAGAAATTTGATGACGTCATCATAAAATGAGCTGGAATATAAAATAGGTTGTAATCTCGATGAATATTCAAGATTTCTGAAAAATCCAACGGTGGAATCATAGAAAAATGGCGAAAGTTTCCTTCAAGTCATTCAGTTAAAAGAAATAGGGCATTGAATGTTACACCCGCCTTTTTTCGTAGATTTAAAGATTTGGAACTTATGCTTGTCGGGCTAACTTTGGGCAAGCTTATTAGACATTTCACATTTCTTATTTCACAAAATGGTTAAACTGGAGATTCGATCAAAGATTTGAATGGATTTGTCATTGCTTTTGTCAGTGTTGGGAACTGGACTAAATCTTTTTGAAAATTACAGGCTTTTACAAGTATTTTCAAGAAGCAGCTTCTAATGAAATCGCCTATTACTTTGCAATAGTATAGTAATCTGTCTGATTCTGCAGTAGCCCTTTCAATATGTACTTGGACAAAAGATGTAGCGTAAATTCAGCCCTCGGGAGCTATTTTGTAAAAACTAGCTGTTGATGAGGTTGAGTAAGTTTTTTATATCCATATAAAAAATTACAATACATGCTACATCTACGTTCTACTATACTTTCTAATTACTCTCCAACAATACAACACTACAGGGACGGGACCACAAGGAGCAAGAAACACTGACTACCCTGTGGCCATTAACATAAAGACATGCAAATAGATAAAAATTTAGTAAATCAAGATTAGATACTAACGCATACTGGAATCTGTTCCACATTGGATGTCAGGCCAGCATAGGTGCGTGATGGCAAACGTATGCTGTCAGGTCAGGGTTGAGTTAACGATATCATTGGTCAGAAATAATAGTGAGTTTGAGAATGAATTTCGTTGAATGAATGAATGAATGAATGAATGAATGAATGAATGAATGAATGAATAAATTTGAGAATGAATTTGGCTGATTAAGTGCTGCTCAAAGACTTAATATGCATCATACTATTTCTGCAAAGAGTACAAATGAACTTTTGGCTGGTTGCTTCTTCGAGGGGACTTAATCGAAGAAAGAGGTATTGAATGATACAAGGCGGATATTTTACAAACCCGCCATGACATGCTACCTTTCTAGCATGGAGAAAGTCAAGACGGAGTCACGAATAAGTCTTCCTGTAAGTAGATACATTACACTCTGAAAATAGATGAAATCTTATTTCACATTGGTATTGAATTAAACTGTGATAAAAGTTCAAATTCTTCTGGGTGTGAATGGGTAGGTCTTTCTGTGTGTAGATTAGGTGCATGGCAACGGGGCTGTTCAAAAAAGAAACGCATATAGGTTTCACTTGATATGAAATTAAAGTTTTGAAATGATCACATTCCTACTCCTTTGATATTCAATATGTCTGTGCTGGATTGCAAAGTACAATCTCAACTGTCTGAAAAGAGTACGAACACCGTGTCAAGTTGATGATGTTAATAAGTAGGTCTGCGGCGCCACGGGTCGCAAAAGTCGGCAAAAATTGTCAACGAAAGATGGCATACAATTAGTTTGGTATACCTTTAGATTGAAAAATTATGTCAACCCCCCCCCCACTTCTTTCGGATTTTCAGAGTTAGGGCCGCCATAAATTCAGCTACTGTATCTTTGGCGAATAAGCGGGGGCAGGTAGGGCTCAAGCCCTCCTAATAGGTTTGAAAACAGTAGTGTTATGTTACAAAAAATGATTAGAGATGAATAGGTCTCTATTGTTTTAAGAACAATTGCTCCCATTCCGGAACACATGCAACGAATTAATGTAGAGATACAACGAACTTACTTTTTATCTTGTATTGCAATAGAATTTCAGGTCCAAAAATCTAAATCATACTTGCGTTGTGCAAGCAACGTTGTGCGTTGTGCAAATAGCATGCAACTACGTTACAGGGTCACTTATGGAGCCTGTCATGGAGCTGGTTATAGAAAAATGATATCCTATCCTGGAGTAAGAATCATGGAAATGGTACCCGGTCCAGCGGCACGTCCCCTTATGGATAAATTTATATGTACTTCCCCCCAGAGAGCGTCTATGCCAGATGCTGATACTGCGGGGTGAGTGGCTTGTTTGTTTGTTGTTTTCAATTTGTTTTGAGTGGGTTTAAGATAGTTGGAAGCTTGTTCCAAAAACGTCGATTACTAGGTGGTCTACTCAAGGCATATATGTGAACGAATATCCGATTACAAACACATGGCTAAATATGTTCTACGTAGAGGGTCCTGGGCCCAAGTCTAAACACTACACTACTCCCTTTTTTTTTAGAACTAAACGAATATACTTAATAGACGGCTATACAACACTAGATGGTAACGGTTGTCCGTAACGTTCCGGTTGTCTCGTTTGTCGAGAGGAGCTACGTCGCTGTTGCTGTTGCTCGTGACGTTGCAGTTGTTGTTGTTCCGAATTGTCAGTTGTCGAGTCGATATCAGTGTCATCGTCAGACAGTGGGTTAGTTGGTTTTGGTATCTGTTTAAAGTGAGATACGTTTCGTGTGACCTTATGGTTGTTACGTTGTGCAGTTACGCGTGATTTGTTACGGTAAATTACGATGTACGGTTTGTCGTTAAAACGTGAGGTCAGTTTGTTCTCTCTATCCTGTTTCACCAGTACATGATCTCCAACTTTGATGTTGCTGTCCTTTGCATGTCTTTTGTTATCCGCGTATTGCTTGTTGTACTCTTTGCAATGCTGCTCATTGTTTCGTGCTTCTTTGTGTCTGTTCTTCACTGTCTCCTTTAACAATGTAGGAAGCTTTCCATTAACAACACGATTGAACAATAGTTCAGCTGGCGGTACTTTGGTTGTAGAATGAGGGGTCGTTCTGTATTGTAACAAAAATCTGTTGATCTCCTGCTGCCATACTCTTCCCTCGATTTTGGCTGTTTTGAGTGCTTTGCCGATGGTTTGATTAAAACGTTCCACTTCAGAGTTTCCTTGTGGCCATTTAGGTGTGGAGGGGTCTTTCTTAATACCTAAATGTTTCAAATATCGGTCATAATCATCGCCATTGAAAGGAGGTCCATTATCTGAAGTTACAGATGACGGCAATCCATGCATAGCAAAGATCTTGTCCAATTTAGGAATGACAGTGGAGGCTTTTGTCGAGCACACAATTTCCACTTCAGGAAATCGGGAATATCTATCAATGACAACAAGTAAGTATTCTCCTGAGGGGAGTGGCCCATAGAAATCTATGTGTAATTTCTGCCATGGACCATTTGGCAGTTCTGACATGGTGAGGGGTTGTGGAGGATCTGGTCTCCCTGTGGCTTGACACGGAATGCATCGCTTGATCGTTTCATCTGTCAGTTTATCGATGCCGGGAAACCACACTTTTTCTCTGAGTAAAGCTTTGGTCTTTACCAGACCTTGGTGTGATTCATGTGCTAAATCAACTGCACGCTGTTGAAGAGACTCTGGTATAACAATACGTGAACCGCGAAGAATAACATTATGTGAACTGATTGTTAGTTCATCTTTGATTGCTTTGTATGGCTTAACATGGTCTATGTCCCAGTGTCCATTTCGTATGGCTGCACGTACTGCGCGTAATGATTTATCTGCATCTGTAGCCTCTTGAATCTCTGTTATCGTAAGTGCTTTCGGAACAGCTGATAAAGCTAATAAATTCACGTATTCTTCCGCCATCTTTTCATGAATAGATTTGCTGCTGGCGGTTGGGTGTCGTGAAAGAAAATCGGCTGGATTTTCAGAACCGGGCTTGTATACAACATTGAACTCGTAAGGTTGCAAACGAAGAACCCAGCGTTCGATGCGAGCGGATGGCTTTGAATTTGCGTTTCCATAAATAACTTCTAACGGTTTATGGTCCGTGATAAGCGTAAATGGGGCTCCGTAGATGAAGAGATGGAAGTGCTCTACTGCCCATACTATGCTGAGGGCTTCCTTCTCTGTTTGCGAGTAGCGCTTTTCTACTGATGATAATGCACGGCTTGCGTAGGCTACGACACGATAGTCCTCAGAATCATGACTTTTCTGGCTTAGAATTCCAGAAATTCCGACGGGACTGGCATCTACAGTAATGAAAGATTGCTTGTTCACATCAAAATACGCCATTACCTGGGCAGATGTTAGCGCATCCTTCAGTTTTTCGAATGCTTTCTGTTGTGTTTCTTTCCAAACGAAGTGTGCGTTTTTCTTTGTTAATTCTCGTAACGGCTCGGTTATAGTGGCGTAATCAGGTATGTAGCGGCAGCTATAATTTGCCATACCAAGAAGACTTCTGACTTCGTGAACATTTGAGGGAATTGGAGCGTTTTGTAAATCTGAAACTCTCTTTGGATCAGGTCTGACTCCATCAGCTGTGAATATCTGTCCGAAAAACGACAATGATGTTTCAAGAAACTTGCACTTTGTTGGATTAAGTGTTAGGCCATTTTCTGACAGACGTTGTAAGCAATTTGATAGAGCCTTGTCGTGCTCTTCTCTAGACTTTCCAAAAACTACGATGTCATCGTGGAGGTTTCGAACTCCTTGAATCCCTGTCAATGTGGTCTGTAAAGTATGCTGGAACAATTCACTGCTACAGTTCATGCCGTAGTGGAGGCGCTTATAGCGATATGTACCGACGTGTGTGCTAAAAGTAGTAATAAATCTGCTTTCTTCCTTGAGTTCAAGCTGATGAAAAGCTTGGTTGAGGTCGAGCTTCGAAAAATACTGAGCACCGTTAAGGTCATGACTGACATCATTCATAGTTGGAATGAGGAACCGGACTCTTTGGATAGCTTTGTTTGCTTTTCTCATGTCCACACAAATTCTTACACTGTTGCCGTCCTTCTTCGGAACAGTGACTATAGGACTTATCCAGGGAGTCGCTTGCGTATCCGGGACTTTTTCGATGATATCATCTTGCTCTAACTGCTGGATAGCTTCAGCAACTTTCTTTCGTAAGTGATACGGAATTCTGCGGTGTGGCTCTGCAACTGGAGTCACGCTGTCATCAATGTTAACTGTTATTTGATGCTCTTTGAGTTTTTCTAGGCCATTGAAAACTTTCTCAAATTTCTCTAAAATCTGATTCAACTTGCGGTCGTTTGTGCGGGGATATGCATTAGCAGAGCTCTCAGATATCTTGTTGAGATGCAAACTGATAACTCCTAACTGTTGTGCGGTATTTGCACTCAAAAGATTGCCACTGTTCTCTTTGTCGACCACAAAGAATGTTGCGACATCAAATTTCCGGTTTGTTTCGATGAGGGCTTGAAATTTCCCTAAGAATTTAACAGGCGTATCACTGCTGTATGGGAATGCCTTTGTGTTGGTTTCTTGGAGATTTACTTGCAGCTTTGAATACGTGCCTCGGTCGATTACGTTTATTGAAGCACCAGTATCGACCATCATGTCAAAGGAATGGTTTAAAACTTTGACTCGAACATGAGGGCTGTTCTTTATGTTTTTGTCCACTGCATACATGTATTCATTTTCTGAGTCTGCACTAGATGAATCAGAGTGAACCAAAGGGCGCAGTGTTTTCTGCCTTTGACGTCGTGGAGGCTTTTGTTTCTCCGGTTTTCTACCTTGATCGGAAGGTTTGCTTTTCCCTCCCCTGCAAAACTTTGCAAAATGGTTCATTTTGCCACACTTATGACAGTCTTTCCCTTTAGCGGGGCAGGCAGACGAATGGGGGTATTTTCCACCGCAATTGTGACATTTTGCTTCTATCTTGTTTGCTTGAACTTCAGGAGTGTTGTCCTTGGCCTCGATTTGTCTTGTTTGAAACTTGCTAATTTCGTCTCTGCGGCCATCAAGGAGCATTTGCTTGAGATCATATTTCGGATCGCGTAAAGCTTGTTTACGAATTTTCGAGGACGTTCCCCCGATGATAATTTGTTCTTCTAGCTCAAAGTCTTGATCAGCGAATTCACATGGCTGGGCGAGAGTTCTCAATCGCGTGGTGTATTGGTCAAGTGTTTCATGTTGCTCTTGATACGTGTTTCGAAAAACATACACATCGTATCGTCGATTCTTTTGTGGCTCAAAGTAAGCCGTTAACTTTTGTTTGGCAGTATCGTATGCATCTGCGTTTCCTGTATCAGATAGTTGGGCGAAGATTTCTCTGACTCGAGACCCTGCCTGATAAAGCAAAAGAGCACGCTTTCTGGTGGTGTTGGTTATGCCTGAAGCTAAGATGTACATCTCGAAGTCCGCAAGCCATTTCTTCCAGCATGTGGATAAACTTGCACCAACTTCGGCATCCGGGTTAAATTCTGGTACAGGTTGAAGCGATAAGGCAGACATCTTTTGCCAGCTATTGTACAAACATTGAGATTACTTTAATTTTACTCTTCGTCGCCAGTTTAAGATAGTTGGAAGCTTGTTCCAAAAACGTCGATTACGAGGTGGTCTACTCAAGGCATATATGTGAACGAATATCCGATTACAAACACATGGCTAAATATGTTCTACGTAGAGGGTCCTGGGCCCAAGTGTAAACACTACAGTGGGCTTGTCAGGATTTCTAGCTACCGAATGCTAATTTAGGCCCACTGTGCATGCCGCATCCAGGCATGGGACCCCTAGTTTAACGTCCCTTCCGAAGGACGACGAGGTGAGTTGTGAGTCCAGACCTCCGAGGTCACCCATCCAGAGTCTGACCTCACTCGACCAAGCTTAAAGGCCTTATGCAGCCAAATTTTGGTCTTCAATTTTTTGATGATTTTAGATAGTTCATAGTGTCATAAAAACTTTGTGAAAGTTTGAGATGGAAATTATGAGTTTAAGTTGAAGAAATTGTGTGTCAAAGTTGAGTGATTTCGCTATTTCAACGCGACATTGAACTGACAAATGTGACGTCACAATTATGACCGACGATACAGCGCGCATTGGAGACACTGTGCAAGCAATGGCCACTGTTTCAAAAAGTATGGGAAAAACTTCGCGTGGGAGGTCATTTGTCGCTGGAGCACCAAATGGAGAAAGCTGTAAGAATACACAATTTATACAAGATGTATCCGTCCACACATTCCCGAATGAAAACATTCAATCTTTACATATATTTAGTGGGTTAGATTTGTTCGTCACCATCGACCATTGGGCCTAAAAGGGCATCTTTCTAAATAAACAGAATACCTTTACGGATTCGCAGCAAATGTTGACGATCTTTTTATCGTTTTACACACATTGAATCACCAGTCGTTCTCGGGAACTCATTCCCGTTCTCTAATCTAGAGTTTGAACAATGTTTTGCAATTTTTACTGTCCTCATTTCAAACTATCGGTGGGAAATTTGGGTATGTTAGAGAAAATCAATATTTGTAACGCCGAGGGCCCGATTCTTGACAACATGTAAATGTAAACAAAGTTTTTACCTCAAGTGAAAGTTAAGAGAAGCAAATCCTTGCGTTTATTGTGCTCGGAAGTGTACCTGCAAACACTGTCTTCGATTTATTCATTCAGTTTCAACATCTTCTTCATGTTTTGTTTTGATGTGAGAGCCATGAAATGAATATCAATTCTTACACAGCCCGACTCGTTTAACAAAGCCCCAGTGGACCCAAATTGCTCCCACCTTGCAAAATTATCGAAATAAGATTTATTGAATCGCAAGAATCATGAAAAAACTTTGACACCTTTCCAAATGATTGAACTTGAGATCCGTAATCGTAGCGGTGGCGTGATTGGAAGGCTTTACTACGATGTCAAATCATTATTAAAGCTCATGCCGGGGAAAGTCTCGAAATTGAAGCACTGGAAATTATCCAATGGTTCTTCGACACCACGGATACAGCTCCTGTGAATGAAAGAATAGATTTCATCGTTCGATGAGCTACCGTATGAATCAAATTCCTAACTTACGACTGTTTTAACGAAAAAAGGAAAAAGACCCAAATTTGCTCCCCATTTGCTCTTGGACCCAAATTACTTCCACCCTACCCTAGATGCTACAAACGCAGAAGAGAAGGCAGTGCATCTTTGATTGAGCGTTGAACAGACAAAGGTAAGAGTCATTCTAGGTCACGGCCGCTTTCCTTCCTTTCTAAGCTTGTTGCTTGTTGATACATATTCAAGGTTTGCGTGAATTTTCACAAAATAAGCCACTGCAGTTTGTTTAGTGCAGGATCAGGAGAGTAGAATAGTTTGACTTGACCTTTATCGTTGGTGCGGAAAGAAAGCATGGTATGAAACTGACTTCACTGATTCAAATACCGAAATTGCAGGTGCAAAGGGGAAAATTCATGCTCTGCAGAAGAAAGTATCTTATCATATATCTGGACTCGAGGGTGGCAATGGGTATGCTGTCTGGATTCTCAACTTCTGCCCTGCCGCCCTGCCGTCTCCAACTTCTGTCATTCTTGGCCTATAAGCCGACTTATTGCCAATGGTTCGTCTTGGTATAGCTTCATAGCTTTAGCTCCCAGTTGGACAACTCCATGGTCGCTGTTGGATCTAGCCTCATCTTCTGAGTCTAGCTTGTCATCAGAAGACATTTGAAACTCACTGCCATCGGCATCTGACATTGTGAAGCAATCCACGCGAGCTCCATGTGCGTTGGTTTTCATTGGCAAGAACTGCGCGTCGTGTTGGTGGTCATAATTGTGACGTCACGCGCGAAGGCCTAATGTCGCGTTGAGAACCAATTTTCAAAACGGAATTTCGCACCCTTTCCACAATGACATTGAGTAAAATTTGGTATCAATAAAATCAGTAAAGTTTGAATATTATGAATATGGTAAAAAATCAAAGTCGAAAATTTGGCTGCATAAGGCCTTTAAGGTTACGGTAAACGTTTTCTGGGTGAAAACATCCATTTTTCAATTTTTTCATATTCTGTTAGCCGAACTTTCAAGGCACACAATGATACCTTGCTTGAAGCCAACAGAAGTTTTGAAAATGGAAGAAATTTCATGTAAACGAAGGCTTCCACAATTTTTTGTTTGTGGTCTTCAAAATCCATACCTAAATGCTTGACCTGTTAAGCCGATAATCCCTAAGTCCTTGTGGTTTGTGTGAAATAGCATTGCGCCTTCTTGTATGCTTGTGTTTATCGGGTAATTATTTGAGGACTGTAATTGATTTTTAAGCCCAAATCCGGATTAATGTGGTTTATATGGTCCCGTTGTGTACTTTAGGACTGCAGAACGGTAAAAACCATTTTTCTCAGGACTCACAAATCCATTAGGTACAGGTACGAAAAAGCTATTTTGTACCCTTTAACCCAATCGAATGGCTCGAAAATTTGCACATGGCCAGGACAGACTTGGAGCTTGGAAAGTGTGTCCCAAATTTTTTGTATGTGTCCTGGTCCGTCTTTTATAGCCAAATACAACTGCGGGAGGGCAGAAAAATCATTTGCTAATTTTTGACAGCATGTAGTTTCAAAGGAAAAAGGAATTTGAAAAATCCCAGACACGCTTTAAAAGCTTAGGATCTGCACTTCCTGTTGATGTAAGTCAGATTCTGTTACCTCAAACGCAAGGGTACAAAATAGCTTTTGAAGGTCGTACACTCTTTTAAGCAATAAATTTGCCTGGAAAATATTATTTTACAGTATTTGCCAATAATTTAGTATTATTTTACAGTATTTTAATATGGTTAGAATCCCCACTTTCTTGTGCATCGAATGATGTATAATTTACCTAGATTCCGTCAATAGTTCGGCTTTTAGGGAGCGAAAACCAAATTTCTTGTCAAAAACGTTTACCGTAACCTTAACTTCAGTCACCTGACGAAGACTGTATAAGCCACTCGGCTTGTACATTCTTCGTCAGGTGACTGAAGTTAAAGGGGCGGGGTCACGTAATGTAAACAAACTTTTTTCAAAACAACGATTTTGCAGTATATTTGATCGGCCATATCACAGTGACTTTCCACTTCTTTTCTCAAAATGATAGTGTTATTTTGAAGATGGACTGTTGAATTTTCTGGAGAAATAAACCAAACACTCATACGTTGTAGGATTGAAGAGATATTGATGGATTTTTAGAAGTAACTTTAGTGTGGATTCACCCCATCCACCATAGTCTGTGCAGAACGGAATGGCCATGTGTGGGCAACAATATAAAATCTAGAGATGACAGGTTTGTCTACGGTGACGTAGCCCTGCCCTTAAAGCTCGGTCGAGTGAGATCAAACTTCTGATGGGTGACCTCGGAGGCCTAACCTCGCAACTTACCTCATCGTCCTTCGGAAGGGACGTTAAACTAGGGGTTCCATTCTTGGATACGGCATGCACAGTGGGCCTAAATTAGCTTTCAGTAGCTAGAAATCCTGACAAGCCTACTCAAAACAAAGTGAAAGGAAGCAAACAGACATACTCAAAGAAATCCATGAAAGAATGGAAACAGCGGTGACATCTGGGATCGTTTTGATTAGAATCTAATGACTGTGAGAGACTTTCTAGCTTTTAAGTGCAGCGTGCAGAGAATCTTGATACACGAGGTGATGTTTAAGGGAGATTTTGTGATCTGTTGTTATGTTTGATTGATACGCCAACGCAAAGTGACTAGCGATTGCAGACAGAAGGATTTATACGGCCGACAATTCACATCACAAATGTAGATAATGCAGACAACAAAAATCTTTTTGGCCAAGTCACATGCTGTCCATGCGAAGTTGCACTGTTGCTAAGAGATGGCTGAAGTATAAATCGCAAGAAGACATGTTTGTCCCAGTTTAGTTGACTATCTACTTGAATACCTAAGTATTTTGTGTTGGAAATCATCTCAATTTCCTGATCACCTATTGAAAAAGATGGTTGAGCATCAGACTGGCTATCTATCTCACGGATGTTTGGACCAGAACCTATGATAAGCGACTGCGTTTTGACAACGTTCAAAGAAAGTTTGTTTGCATGCAGCCAATCCTGTAGCTTCAGAAGATCTAAATTTAAGTCATTTTGCAGCTCAGCAATGCTTTTTGAAGAGAGCGAAATAGTCGTATCATCAGCATACATGCTGACATGAGACTTTTGCAAGGCAAAGGGCAGGTCATTGATGTAGACCAGGAACAACAGTGGACCGAGACAAGAGCCTTTAGGAACTCCACAATTTATTCCCTTCACATCAGAGGAGGTGCCATCTACCCTGCAAAATTGTTTACGGTTATCCAAGTATGACGTGAACCAGTCATGTTCCAGGCCAGTCACTCCATACATTTTCAGTTTTTTTCAGTAGGATTTCATGATCAACCGTGTCGAAAGCGTTCTTCAAGTCAATGAAGATTAGACCAGTGTATTTTCCTTTATGTATATTCAGGTACCAATCATTGGTGCTAGCCATAAGAGCTGTGGCAACCGAATGTAAGAGTCGAAAACCAGACTGATGCTCGTATAGTGATTTATTTACATCCAAGTATTCATAAAACTGATTGAAAATTAATTTCTCAAATAGCCTAGACATGAAAGGAAGAGATAAAAACGAATATCTTTCTTTCAGTTAGTGTTCACACTTATTCTCAAAACCGCACCTGATTGTCTTCTTTGTGAAAACTAGCAAGGCTTGTTGTTGTTAGTGTATTCAAATGCCTCCGTTTTTGGTGTTCACATTACAAATATGCGTTTTTTTTAGCATCGTTTTCATTCAGCTCCGTTTTTTAGCATATTCATTTAACTCCGTTTTAGGGTGGATTAAATGTGAACGCAAAGCCAAAAACGGAGCTAAACATATCATTTTTCATGCAAAAAACGGATTAGTGTGCACGGGGCCTTAAAGGGAATCGATATATTTATGGGCCGATTACATGGAGCGGGTAAGCTCGGTTGACCGAGTTGATCGTTTTTATCGGGGATCCCAGGGTCAATCGAAGTTACGATGTTGTGTATACTTTTGATTACATGGCAAGCGGGCTGGCCGAGATTCCATCTGCTGCCTGCCAGGCTAGCCAGTCAAAACCGGCTGGACGTTACATTTTCTTCTTGTGGAATGGATTCAAGACCAGGCTAGCCCTGCAAAGCTGGCTGAGAAGTCTACAACACGTATGCTTTATGTGCAGATGTGATTATAACACCAAATATTTCACAGCCTGGGCTGGACATTCTCTTGTAACGGCTGGTGTAATCTGCATAACGCAGGCTGCATAATGCAGGCTGCAGGTTATGTTTTGTGGCCAAAGGCAGTATGGCTGTACCGAGGGGCTGTCACCCACGGAAGGCTAACTATTCTACGTCAGGGGGAATGGTAAATTACTGGTATGTAACAACTACTGTTCCTTTGAAAAGAACATGCCACAGGATTAGGAAATCATTATCATGAAATAGCTCGCTTAGTTGCAAATGATTAACTGCCTCTGAGTCAGATTTTGATAACCAAAAACCATTGTTGTCAAATCAATGGGGAATCAATGAGCAACATCATTCTATTGATCATATTCAATATGCATACCTAACATGATACAATTGTAATGGTATGCCCAATAACCTTGTGTATTGTCATGAATGTCTTATGATTGTTCAAGGGGAATTTTCTTTTAATCATCGAATTTATTCCATGCTCTATAAGAAACTCTGACTAATATTATATCATAGAACGGCAATTTTTGACGTCCAAGGGTAAGCTTTGAAACCAGACCCCCTGAAACTAAAAAGCTGATTGTCATCAACAAGGTGGCCCCGTGGTACAGCCATGCAGCCCTTGGCCATAAAAGATGACCTGCAACCTGCATTATGCAACCTGCGTTATGCAGATTACACCAGCCGCTCTTGTAATCATTCAGATCATTTCAGCTCTCTTAGGCGAGCCATCCCGGTTAACCTGGCCAGCCCGTAGAAGCTGGCCCGGACAATGTTGAAGATATAATCTGTTGTATTAGACAACTTTGGCACTTGTGGTTTCATTGTTTAGCTAAAGAAAGCAGTGGATTCGTAGGCGTTTCTGTAGCCTATCTTCAACGGCTATATTTTGAGACAATACATTATTACGATGCTGTTTGTAACATGTTGGGACTGCATTTAATAGCCACCTTGTCGTCGTACAAAGGCATGATGCAGAGTTTACGTAACAAAGCCAGGAACTGCCATTTCAATGCAATATTTCTTTGTTTCAAAACTTAAGCTTCTATAGTTTCCTTTTTTCGAGCGAAGTTGCTTCCTTTAAAAGGCTATTTAGTTGCTCTTCTCATTTGTAAGACGTGGAAATCCCATTTCTGTCTCTTTGTAGTTCGGATCTAGACCTCTAAAGTAAACTTCACTCATTTTAAATGGTTTTAAAAAATGTTTTACAAGCATCTTACTTTAGAAGAAGGTTTTGTTTTGAAAATCTAAAGTTCCTGTGTAAACAGCCCATGATATACAGTCATGGTTAGCCATTTCAAAGCCTCTGGTTTCCGGAGCACCCTGGCTTTTGAGTTTGCGAACTTGTACTGTATCTCTGCTTTTTGGGAGATCATGTTTAAATGCAAGGTACGTGCATGTAAGCTAAAGGTTGGCAAAATTAGCTTTGCATTCGGAAAGTCCCGATATCTTATCGAGTTGTTCCGTTTTCTTTTCAAAAGGGAGTACTTTTTGGGACATCTGAGATGTAGAAGATTGCGTTTAGGAAGCGATTCTTGGTTCTGAAGAAACAATATGACATTCTGGCCTGCATGGCGTCTTTGATTTGTTAAACTCTTTGATATCAGCTGTTACATTGGTGTATCTTGTGTTCATATGGGTGAAACTTCATTTGAATATCGTAATCAGCTGCTGTTGATAGTCACACATCTCAATAACCCACGCAAATAGATACGTAAGCTTTTTTGTATCGCACGTAAAGAATGCGAACAGGAGATAGGAAAGTCTGTGGTTTTCAGCTTGTAGGCTCGGTCAATGCATTGCACTGTTTGTAGCGGTAACATATCAAGAGAAGGGTGTGATATCATTGCAATTGGTTAAAGACCCTGTGCTCCCCATGATCCTTTGTATGCGCAGGAATAACGGAAAAACCAGACCCAGGACCGGTAGGACCGGACCCCAACGGACCAGACCCCTGATGAATACCTATGCATTTCCATGTTGCAAGATAACAGATCAGGTATATTCATAACGGGCTTCTTGCGTCGTGTACACATCAGAGCTACCTGAGGTGTAAAAATGTATTATCATAAAAACCAATATAGAGACTTAATCAGTAAACCAGTTTTGGTAGATTTGGTTTGTATTAGATTTTTCATTTTCGTGTTACCAGAATCTTGGTCTGGACATCAATATAAATCTTGTTCTGAAGAAACTAAAGTAAATTGCACGGCCTTGCTAGATTATAGGCCATGCGTGAGTCTTCGTTCCTTCAACTGCTTTTGTCTGTCGATTTGACTATTTACGTAACTTAATATATATAACTATTTATTTTATAGTTAATATAAATAATATTTATAGTTAATATATATAACTATTTACTCTTAACTCTGCGCTTTCTTGTGATCGTTCTCCTGCCACCTTTGTCATTACCGCTACTTTAACACTTTTTCAATACATATTGTAATAGATAAGATCCCGCTTAGGCTATTGTTTTTAAATTTCGTAATCTATATGTATGCTCTGTTGAATTTGGAAAAGTTATTACTGATGAAGGCTTACGCCGAAACGTTTACCAGAAGTGTTTTTCTTTGAGTATCTATACTATTTTTAAAGCATCTTTTAGAATGAGCTTTTGAGAATATATAACTATTTATTTATATATAATATATATATAATATATATAATTATTTATTTATATATAACTATATATATAAATATTTATATAACTATTTATATATTCTTGCATTTGATGAGGTATCCACAGGTTATTGTTATGTTCAGCGATGATTGTATTGGCCTTGTTTTCTTTTAGACTAAGATTTCTGCGCTGGCATTGTAAACTCACGATGGAATGGAATGTTTATTCTTCACGGGTCTGGTCTGCTAGGGTCCGGTCCTACTGGTCCTGGGTCTGGTTATTCCGTTATGCCGTATGCGCACAAACAAGCAAAACATTACAGTTACTGTAAACAACGCACTTTGACCAAAGAATAGGGAATCAAATTGCTCTTAGGAGAAAAGCTGCCCCTAATCCTTCAATTACTTTTGGGAAGGTCTTTTGTTTGAGTTCAAAGCGATGACTGCACAACTTTCATTTCAAGGTTAAAACGACAATAAAGCCTTGCGAACTAGGCCATAATCTTTTTCATACAGCATGAAATTCTTCAATTACCCTTGGGAAGATCTTTTGTTTGAGTTCAAAGCGATGACTTAACAACTTTCATTTCAAGGTTAAAACGACAATAAAGCCTTGCGATTGCTAGGCCATAATCTTTTTCATACAGCATGAAATTCATTGTCAGACCAGAAAGGATCATGGGGAGCACAGGGTCTTTAAGTCTCCGGCTTCATTAAAGTGAGTAGGCGTCGCTCGCTGACACAAAATGTCATTACATATCAGTTGCTAGCACCTTTACCATTGTTTTTGTTTGTTGTCAATTTGTTTTGAGTTTGCTTTTTCCTTAAGAAGGATTTATCCTTCTTCTTTCCACATACACTCGTGATTTCTTTTGATAACCCCTTTTCGTGTGCACAACGAGGTAGTTAGCTCTGCTGGTTTCCTTGTACGGTTATGTTTGTTTCAATTCGTTGGTTGAAACAGTTCCCTTTGTCTGTTATCATTATTCAGTGTGAATGGTCTGTCAATCAAAGGCAACTGATGCTATTGTAACAAAATCTACCCTTTTTAATATGATGTTTATATTGTCATTCAGTCTGACAGTCGATTTGCATAACTGTCCAGCAATTTTGGTAGCGCTTGTTTTTATGGACCACATCGAGGAAAGTTATCATAAAGGCATACGTTCCAAATCTTTAAATCAGTGTGGAAAGGTCAGTGTAAAGTCACCAAATTTCTTACAAGCAAACCAGAACTGTGACAGATTTTCGCTCCATATCAAATTGTAGGCATTCATAAACTGTGGATTTCTTGACTATTTGTTTTATGCTCCATGAAAGAATTTGGAAATCGCGATGATTTTGAGCTTCTTTTTAAAATTTTTCTTCAGTCCTTAAGAGAGAAGAAAAACAGTCTAATTCTGAAAATATTGAAGATTTCAGAAAAGACCAACAGTAGACCTTTTGTTGACTGTTGCACACAAAATGACGTCATCATAGTGGATAACTCAAAAATGAGGTTAGGCATCAAGAATTTTAAACAGAAGTTTTTATCATTCACAGTGCAACTAATTTGCATCTGTAAATGTTTTCGCTTCGGATCACATTTAAATGATGTCAGTAAAAGATTAAAACTGTGTAGAAAATCACTTTTACCAGTTTTAAATTTTACTTATCATTTTTACCAACTTTTATGCTATTTAAAACCGAATTTTAAGCGCTAAGGTTTACTCAATGTCACCCATTGCCTAAGCTTCGTACAAAGAGATGGTGATTTTGAGCCGGATTGGCCAGCGTAGATTTCAAATATTTAAAAAGCTGGATGTAAAATTCTATGACCTATTTCTTTGAATTGAACGGCTTCAAAGAAACTTGAACTATTTACAGTAAATCTTTTCTGAAATCTTCAATATTTTCAGAATTACAGTATGTATGTATGTATGTATGTATAATTTTGCCATCAAAGTAAATATATAACTATTTATAAAAGAAAAGAAATCTAATTACAATGTCTACAATTTGAAATAATTACAGGCAAAAATTACATATCTTATTAATAACCTAATTTAAAAACACCCCATGGTAAAAGATGGCAGGGATAGCATTAAAAGGTCAATGCAACCTTGTTTCCATAATGGTCCCTCCAGGAGTGCTTTTCAAAAGGAAAATGAAAGAAAAACATTTTTGTTATTGTTGAAGGATAATTTCTGTTACAGCTTTTAGGAATTCAATAATATATATAAGGACTATTTTCTCGCTTTTTTTTTATATAAGGACAGTGTTTTTCTTCTTTTTTGAGAATTCAAGAAAATTTTCGAAAAAACTTAAAACTATCGTGATTTCTAAACCTGTTGACGAAAGATCAAATAATTTTCAAGAAAACCATAGTTTATGGATGCCTACAATATGGTATCAAGCAAAACTCTTTCACTCTTCTGGTTTGTGATTTAGAAATTTGATGACGTCACATCATAAAATGAGCTGAAATATGAAATAGGCTGTAATTTCGAAAAATATTCAAGAGTTCTGAAAAGTCCAACGGTGGAATCATAGAAAAGTGGCTAAAGTTTCTTTCAAGTCATTCATTTTAAAGAAATAGGTCATTAAATTTTACACCCGCCTTTTTTCGTAGATTTAAAGATTTGGAACCTATGCTGGACAAGTTAGCACATTGAAGATTTTATGCAATTCGATGAAGCTACTTTGAGTTTCAAAATGACCTTTGAGATCTTGCATAATATTAACAGAGATGTTTTTACTAAATATGGTACTTCCAACGAGTATTTCAAGGCAATTTCGCGCAGCCATTTGGAAGATTTCATTCAACATAAAGAGCTTGTTTTGGCTAAACCCATGCAGTTACCTTGAGAAGCTCAGTGATAATCAGCCATTATTTTGTGCTAGGCAAGCTGATGTTTGTAAAACCAAATGGGCTTAGGAGCCTAGCTAATTAGATGCAACAGGTGATATACTACCATCTTGATTCCTTCATTGTCATGTGAAGTAAAATTCCCGTTGTTTGAATGAGGCTTTGTTTTCCATGTTTTAGGGCCTTTACAGAGCCGTTAGCACCTGGTTTCTGAGATACAAAGCAGGTTATGGTTCAATTTCAAAAAGTTATTGAAATTTAAAATGTTGTGCAAGTGATCTTGCTATGAAAGTGTTCATCTGTTTGCTAAGTTGCTAGGAACCGAAAGAAGTGCGTTATAGCATGTTCTTTGGGTGTACCGGGTGAATCAGGAAAAAGTTAACACGTTTGATGGACCGTGGAATGAAAAGTATGCGACCAATACTCACGTTGTTGTTGTAATTTTATTTTAATTCGATAATATATACAAATAGCTAACAATTATTTGAATATATACACGTCAACTAATCAAAATCGAATACACAAAGTAGACCAAATTAATATTTTCTACAAAAAGTAGGACAGAACTCTCAAGGTTCATCTACGATCCTTGACATGATATGTTGAGAAGATTTGATCCCCCCTTCCCCCCCCGTTCATTGTTGGTTATGATGGACTGACTTTTCCTGACGTGTTCTAGAAATTACGCAACATTGAAAAGGGAGCGAGGGGCCAATCTTCATTTCACTTCATTTTGTAATACTTATACAGGTTTTTCAAATAAATGCAATAAAGCATTAACGCTAGGCAACAACTACTTCATACAGTTCCATTCATGGAGGGAAAGGACACGAGGTCATTGAGTTCCCTCTATCAATAGCACTTACAATATATTTAACTAAAGGGTGTCTCAAAAAAATTGTTCGACATTTGATTAAATATTGAAAAATAAGGACGAAATGAACAGGCTCATGGAAACATAACCCTGTTCCTAAGTTTATGAAATAATGTTAGAGACTAGAATCTTCCAAATCGGTTGAAAATTCACTGAGTTACGAGCCCTCGAAGGTCAAAAATATGAGATAGCTGAAACCAGAGACCCCCAGATTACTTGTAATGCAAAAAGCTCAAAGACGGAGGTAAGAGAAGCTTATCCAATTTCATACCTCTCGTTGATATCAGAGCAAACCAGATACGACTTCTAAAGTAAATTATTTCTCGCGATCATTCTCAAAATTCCTAAACATTGCATAGGTCGTCCAAAAACAGTGGTTCAAAACAAAATTGGCGAGAGACTGAATCTGTTTCCGCAAAGCATCCATATGCTTAACAGTTAGGTTATCGAATACGTGTTTGAATCCCACTTGGTTCGTCCTGAAACAGTTGAGAAATAACAGAAACGACGGCCTATGGGACATCAGCTTTCGTACAAACTTGAACTTCAAAAGCTTGTAACCCCATGAATTTTATCGGATTTGCAAGATTCTTGTGTCAAAAATCAATTTAAAATCTCAGGAAAAGGGTGACTCTTGACCAAATGTCTATTCAGCATATCGTTATTTTTTGGTATTTAATCAAACGTCGAACAATGTTTTTGAGACACCCTGTACTTTGTCATTCTAGCGAAACAAATGGACAACTAACAAACTAAAAAAATACAACGAAGCAAAAGCGAAAAAAAAACGAAGAAACAAATGACGAAAACAAACAAACGAATAACAAGAACTTACAGCAGGAAAATTAAATATGGGGGTAGCTGCATTCAGTCAAATCGTTTTGTTTCTTTGATAAAAGATATTGTAGCTTCCATAATTGTACTGTTGGTAATTACATTCAGCAATGGAGATCCATATAGAAGCAGTGCGCATAAGGATTTTGAATCATAATTTGAAATGTCTTAACCAGGAATTTCTGAGAGTTGACCAAGGAGATCGCAGCATTATACAGGTTAAATTGGTTCATGCGTAAATATGTTTTCAACCTGATCTGTTTATAAAAGAAGATTAAAGTAAAACACTAAGACTAAGAGTAAAGAAATTTAAATGCCTAATTTACAATATTATACAAAACTAAGTCTATAAAAAGAGAATGCAAAAATGAAGTAAAAGTTGTCCCTGTCTATGGCTGTTCTTTGAAGGCTTTCAGGGAGGGTGCCAACTTTGTCGCTCTTTCTACATTGTTCCACAGTTTCGCACCGCGATGAAAAAAGCCTGTTGACCATCGTTCGTTTTTAGCAGCAGTATCTTAAGATCAGTTTCTGATGAGCGCAGAAACCGCTCTCTATCATCCGAAGATTTTGCGAATATTTTTCTCAAGTAGTCTGGGCCAAGCGAATTCAAAGATTTTTAAGTCCAGTTTGGAGCTATTTCATATCAGATAAAAAATATTGGCAGATACCAATAGCAGTGCTGTCACAAGGCGTTTGAACTCCATGAGAACGTCAATTATTCTCAACAAGTTTGTCCAGTATTGTAGGTCCAGATGGCTTTCTGCCCGAAGCATTCCAAATGATCTCTTCCGTCGAGTTAGATTTATTCGGCCTTTCGGTTTCTGCGATAATCATGAAAGTTGATTTGATAAGGAAACGGTTGTTTTACTTTGCGATTATTCATACCAGTAATCTTTAAGTTGTTTAGGATGCGTTTCTTTAAGATGATCAGGCAGTTGAGATCTTCTTAATTTTGAGATTACGTCTGAGTTAGGCCTAGTGTAATTGATGCAAAGCCTCTTAGATCGAGAGGTCAGCTGCATCGCATCAAAGACCTTGTCACATGAAAACATTGTTGAAACAGATTTCACAGTAGACGGTCTTTTGTCAAGCAAAATGCCGTTGAAATAAAGCATCTCTTCAAGAACAAGTCCGGGGTTGATAAAATTATTGGTAAAAAGCAACCTTACCAACTTGCTGAACACCAGTCGTCAGTTCTTTCCAAGTTTTCGTGCCTTGAACATTAACAAATTTGACGACTAATCTTCGTAAGTTAGGCCAAGTATCGTCGCCATTTTGTATTCTGTGCGAGTATGCGAAGCAACGAGAAGGAGGCTAGCATATAGGTGGTATGGTATAATATCAACACATTTGGCAGCCTCCTTCAGGTCAACGTGAAGTGATGTCATATAAAATGACGTCATCTCGCACTTCTTAGCAGATTGAAATATGTAGTTTCGCAGATTAAAAGAGAAAACAATTGAAAAAAAGTACTACATACCATTCACAACAGTGTAATCTCTTGAATAATCAACAATTATACCAACCTTGGACTTGTCCTTTAAAATCTGTATTGAAGATTATGCAAAGGGCAGTTACATGCAGTAGAAACCCGCATAAAACAACCTAGGTTTTTCTTGGTCAGCCTGCATAGGTTCTAAATTAAGCGGCTGTTATTCTAAATTCCAGCCTGCAAGGTTCGTAAAGAGGTTCTTATATACAGCACTCACCTTGCACACATTAAAGGGAGTGCAAAGACCAGCATGCTTTGCTCGAAGTCAGCGACTTGCTCTCCACAGCTTCCAGAATATCTGACTGTACGAAATTCACAAAAACAACAACAAACGATTGCAAAGGCTGCTGGTCTTTGTACTCCCTTTAATACTGTTTTCAGCACAAGAAATCTATAAAGACTTTTTGAGAATTTCTTGAGAATTCTTGAGAATATTTTTAGGTTAGAATTATTGTTAAAAATAGCATAGCCTTTTGTACTACTGAAGAATTCTGATCACAGTGTCAAGAATTGTTGAAAGTTCTGATGCATTCGGGAGACATGAAATATGTTATATAAGAACCTCCCCCAGTGTCAGCCTCTGAGAGGTTCTTATTATAGAAATAGGTTCTTTTATGCGGATTTCTACTTTATTCCTTTGGATTGAATGGCAGTTACATATTTCTTTGGATGGCTTGGAAAGAACATTTGGCAGGGCAGTTTTGGAGGAGAATGGGTCATTGCAAAGTTCATGGAATCAACTGTTGTTGCGCTTAGCTCACATGATACCGGTACCATTTGAAAATGACACAAATTTGGCGGTACCAAAAGCCTAGCTACTTTTCAAATAATATCGGCACAATTCGAAAACGGCAGAGTATGTGACGGTGCCGAAAGTTTAGAAGTTTTGAAATACATCGACCCTGTAGAATGCATTTTATACGCTGCACTAGTCGTTGCACCCTTGCCTTTTCTTAAAAGGCGGCTTGCTCATTTCAAATCAAGCCTTTGACACTATTAATATTCTCCACAAATGTGTCCTCCCTGCTCCCTGGTGCCCGTATTTGTTCAGGCATGTTCCCTTGCTCCCCACCCCTTTTAAGTCCTGCTCCCTTGCACCTGAAAACCCCTTGCAGAACCTTGGGTGTGCAAGACTTCCATCAGTCATTGGAATATGTTTTCCTGACCCCCATTGTCGAGCAAACGAGCCGACACGAGACAACATTGTATGTACATGCGATTGTTGAAAACGTGGTTTATGAAATCTTCGATAAGATTTCTCGGTAAACATTGGCAAAAGATAAGACCCTTTGGGATGAGCTTGCTCCTACAACAAAATGAAAGATATTGGAAATTAATGATTCATATTTGTCAAACGATCATAGTAAGATAATAAGATTTTTAACAGTTAGTTAGGACAGCTGCATGCATGTTGTCACAGCTGGGCAAGCAAAAAATGCTTGCGAAAACTGCGTCAACGGAAGATAGCCCAAATCGTTTTAGTGTTGTAAACGTCCTTTCTGAGTCGGAAGGAGTGTATTTTGATTGTAGACGGAATAAACGAGCGGAATATGTGTTCAGCATTTAAAAGAATAAGTTTTGTGATTGCTGCTACTTTCCTGGAAATAGATATTTTGATAAATGGAATTTTAAGGTCTTCCTTTCCATCTTTCCCAGGTGGGGGGGGGGCACTTAGCTCGTACGCATATCGGGGCTGCGTGCTTAAAGGTATCTGAAGCGAAAATTTTTATTGATGCAAATGAACGGCACCGTTGAATGACACGGAATCCTGTTAAAAATTTCTCTAATTTCTCATTTCGATTTCAAGTTATCCATTGTCATTGATATTTAGTTTCGGTTGATGACGTCATTTTGTTTGCAGATTACCAGATGGTGTATTGAAATGTAGATCTTTGTAGATCTATATCTAAATCTTGAAATGTAGCTATATCTGATGTCTGAAAGGTTACAGTTGTGGGAGATATTAAAGTTCAGCTGAGTAAAATGTTATACAGGGTGTCTCAAAAAAATTGTTCGACGTTTCATTAAATATTAAAATATAAGGACAATATGAACAGGCTCATGGAAAGATAACCTTGTTCCTAAGATTGTGAAATGATTTTAGAGACTCAAATCGTGCAAATCAGTTGAAAATTCACTGAGTTACGAGCTCTCGAAGGTCGGAAATATGCGATAGCTGAAACCAGAGCTGAAACCAGATTACTTGTATTGCAAAATGCTCGTAGGCAGAGGTAAGAGAAGCTTATCCAATGTCATAGCTCTCGTTGATACCAGAGCAAACCAAATGGGACTTCTAAAGTAAATTATTTCTTGTGATCATTCTGAAAATTTCCTAACATTGCGTAAGTCCAAAAACAATGGTTCAAAACATAATCGGCGAGAGACTGAATATGTTTCCTCAAAGCATCCATATGCTTGACAGTTAGGTTATCAAAAACCTGTTTGAATCCCATTTAGTTCGCCCTGAAACAATTGAGAAATAACAGAAACGACAGCCTATTGGACTTTTGCCAAAAATGCCATTTTGATGCCTCTGGTTTCAGCTTTCGCACAAACTTGAACTTCAAAAGCTTGTAACCCCATGAATTTTTAGCGGATTTGCAAGATTCTTGTGTCAAAAATTAATTTAAAATCTCAGGAAAAGGGTGACTTGACCATAGGTCCATTCAGCGTATCATTATTTTTTAGCATTTAATCAAACGTCGAACAATTTTTATGAGACACCCTGTAGAACTTGTCTGATGGACTGATATGATGTTTAGAAAGAATATTGAAGACATGTTCTTGGAGTCAATTTCTTTTTGGAAACATATCCAGCCTCGTACACTTTCTTTACTTTTTGCAAGCAAAATGACGTCATCAGCCAATCATACAAAATAGTGGATAACTCGAAAATGAAACAAGGTATGACAAAATTATGAACGACATTCTTCATCACTCAAATGTTCTATTCATTTGCATCAATAAAAAATTTCGCTTCAGACCACCTTTTAAGAATTGGTAGAGCTAAGCACGACGCGGTTTGTTCAAGAAATTTTCGGGCAACCCAAAAACATCAGTTCAGTTTCATTGCAACTCAAAAATATCAGCTCCTTTTATCGTATTTTATACTTGGAAATCTCAGCATGAGCATGGAATAGTGCAGGTCAGAATAGCCTGGTACCCAGAAATATCAGTTTAAAAGTATTTATTATTGTCAAAGTTGTTTCTGTTGCTTTTCTTGAGTCCACTATACTGCTGACTAATGCCTAGGCAAACTATTTTTGTTGTTATTGTTTCATTTACAATTTTTTTTTCTTTTCTAAAATGACATGTCATTTTTTTTCATAGTTCTATTTTCTTTCGTAAAAAGTTTTAACAATCTCGCAGTTTTGGCTGAGTACCCATTTTTGACATGGCTCGATAACCAATTTTGCCTCCTTCTCTCCTTCACATAGTCTCTTGATTTGACACTCCAATTGCTTGCTGTAACAGCCTAGAAAGTCGAATACAACATTGATTTGATCTATTTCATATCCACGATTTAACCGTTTAAAAGTATTATTATTATCATTATTATTATTGTTATTATTATTATTATTATTATTATTATTATTTTTATTTTTATTACAGTAAATCCCCGCATATAAGAACCTACCAAAATAAGAACCTAGAGGCTGTTTTTCCTAAATTATACACCTTCCAATTAAGAAACTGTTTTAGTTTGATGAAACATAGGTTCTTATGGTAGGGGTTCCAAATTTGATCTTTGATTGATGTTATTAAGGTCATTGTAGTCCCCGTTGACTATGGAAGTTTTATTCCCCTCCTCAATTACTTATTAGGTCCATAAGAACGCTTCCAAAACAAATAATAGGGTTGAACATCTTTGTGAGACTCTCAAAGGGATATGAGGAAACCTTCAAATAAGAACCTCTATACATTGAAATTAGTCTTAGTACCTTTGAAATAAGAACCAATTTTAGCCGGGCTCTCGAAGAAGTAGGTTCTTATACGCGAGGATTTACGGTATCAATTTCTTTACAGTTGGATGACAATAAAAATAGCTAAAAGTAGTTAGCTAATTAATTCCAACCTAAAAAATTCCAACCTAATTCCAACCTAAGTTTATGCAAAAAAGATCATGAACATAAGTTCAGATGTATTTTGACCCAAAAATATAACTTTCGGCAATATTCTAACCTAGAAGTACGAGGAAAAGTTACAGTGATTTTCTGCAGGGTGAATATGTATCTCAGTTAACAAGACTTTTCACTTTTCCTTAAAAACGAAGCAACATACCCATTTGCTCACAAATTTCTCACAGAATATCTGCCTTGTGTTTTTGCCAGCGTGGTGTTTTATGAAGATCATTTATACCCATTTACTCTCAAATTTCTCACAGAATATCTGCCTTGTATTTATGCCAGCGTGGTGTTTTACCAAAATCATTTCCCTTTCTAGATCTTCAGAAGTTAGAAAGAGAAGCAAGGATATGTCGTATGCTCAAGCATCCAAATATTGGTAAGCATATTGCTTGTTTCGTTTGTTTTACAGCAACATAGGACGACGAATTGAGACTGTAGCACCTTCAACACCTCCAATAGAACAGAATTGGATTGGCTTAGTTCACACTGTAGTGATTAACTTGTTCTCTTTGAAAGTGATTAAAAACCAGAAATAGGTGCCTCGTCATCTGGAATACTTCTTGATGTTTTCGTGATGAACATATATAAGTATCTTTATATTTTGAATCTTTAAGGAGGGTAGCCCTTCGGTAGAAGCCGTTTTTTAAGGGACCTGCCGATAAAAACTGAATTACAATATACTGTTAAAAATAAGGCGTCACTAATATATAAAAACCATGATTTAAAAGCCTATTTGCAATTATACAATATATACAATGGAGAGTAAAAGTTTACCCATTATTGATTTCGTAAAACCATTCAGGGAGGATGCCGTTTTAGACTCAGCAGGAAGGCCATTCCATAGTTTAGCTCCCCGAAAAGAAAAGCATTCTTGCCATTTGCTGACTTTTTCTTTGGCAACCTTAAATCAGTCTCATTGTTCTGGAGATTGCAGGAAGAGCATACTGAGTTTCTGGTGAAGAGGTTACACAGGTATTGTGGAACTAGCCTCACGAAATAGTCCCAGATATCGCAAAATAGCAACAACGACAACAACAACAATAACAACAACAACAATATTTCCTTTTTTGCTCAATCTGGGCCTTATGGACTTTGATATAAATTTTTGAGACGGAGATGCACACGTTTACGTGTGCCCTTTTTTAACGAGGCTGCAGTGTAGTCTCGGGAGCGAGGCAAGTAACCCTCGACAGTTGGAAATTCTCAAAGCTGCGGTGAAGTTCATGGAAGCTAATTGGCCTTGAAACTGAGGAACTCCTGATTCACAGTGAAAGGTTTGTTGATTCTTGGATTGAGGAAACATTCGTATGGATACTTGTGGCTTTTGTTCATGGCTAATATCACTGTAAACTTGAATTCTGAGCTGTTTTAACATTGGAGGTTCGAGCCGGCAACTTAGGCCCATCCACCATTGCCTGGTGTTCGTACAGTGTTGCTATGGTTTCCAAATCTAGTTCTGAAATCGATAGGGGAAAACTTCATCCCAAATTTTAGTATCAAAGTCCATAAGTCGTAGTTTGAGCGTCAATCAGTCTATCAATAGCGATAACTACGAATATGCAATCAGTCTATTGTGGAACCAAATAATTGGGCGACTTGAAGACCATTGGTTTAGTTTCATAGCCAATGAGTTCTTCAATGGTTTTGCAACCCAACTCCGCAATAAGTGGTCTGCTAGGTGTATCAAAGATATTTGTCATGATTCTAACAGCACGATTTTGGAGAACGCACACTGACTATTCCAGTATCTTTCACAAATTTGAAAAACGAGATTTATTTTCTCAAGTCGGACAGAGGTGCTAGGAAACTAAAAATGAAATAAATCCAACTTCTATTGTAATTTTGAAATGACAGGGCTGTCTTCCATCTGGCGATTATTCAAAGCGATTATATCAAAAAAGTTTGATATATTCGCTTAAATAGTCGCCTTAAGCGATTATATTGTATGCGGTCCCCACTAAAGAGAATAAAATTAACTGTAGGACGATTATTTTAATTGCTGGCGATAAAAAATTTTTGCTCTTAAGTTCCTGTCGCACCAGTTTTCATGGGCCATCAATTTTAGTACTTTTGGTTGCATAGACGGTATACTGTAAAAGCTCTATTAAGCTCCCGGGGAGCTTATTTAATTTCTGACTTTCCAGAGGAGGGCTTATTCACAAAATCAAGTGACGCAGTGGTGTAATCGTCGGACTTTGAAGTCAAAACAATCAGGCGAAGTGGGTTCGATTCCTGGCAGGACTCCACCACTTGAGCGTCATGACAAGGGGTCGCGGACTCGATTAGCGCTTAGCTACTTCTGTGATCCCAGCGCTCAGCGCTAAAAAGTAAACTGCACCATTACCTTCACCTTAAGTGACAAGGATATATTTTGTATCCCATATTTTGCGGAATCAACATACAATTTTACTGCTCAAAGACATAACTTCGCCACAGGATTTATCAAAAACCATGCCAAATTAACATGCAAGGTTGTGTTGCTAAATGAATGGAAAACATTTGGTAAATTCTAGAATTTTGTATAACTTGGGGTAGGGGGTTATTAGAGAGGGGAGCTTAATAGAGAGAGGGGCTTAATAAACCTATTACGGTATTAGAGAATGCAGTTATCTAAAGCCAACATATAACGCCCGTCACCATTACAATACACCACTCCGATTAAGCAGCCTCGTTTTGGAAATTTGTCAAAATTCCTTCCTATTGTTCTTATGAAAATTTTGAGCCCAGATTCGGATTTAGCACTCAAACATTAGTCTAGTTACTTGTTTTTAAGATACTGGCATTTGTGATGTTGATTTTATGACAATGAAAAGCTCAACGATTTATAAGGGCTTTGACCGTGAAAAATCGTCGGGGGTGAAACTTTACACCCCGAGTCATTTTCACGGTCAAATCCCTTACAGACTTCTAAACTTTACGTCGCCATAAAGTTAACACCACGACTACTAGCAACATGAAAACTTGTGGCTAGACTAAAGTTTGGGTGCTAAATCCGAATTTGGCCCCCAAAATTTCATATGAACGAATTTTGAATAATTTCCAAAACGAGGCTGTTAATCGAAGTGCCGTATTAACTTGGAGATCAAAACAAAGGATAGATCAGTATGAAACAGCACCGAACTACAGCTCCAGACTTAACTAATCGACGGGACTTTCCAAGGTGAAGCTAGCACATACTCTAACTAACTTCCTGCAGAAATAAGAAACGCCGAGAATCTTTCTGCATTCTGTTAAGCCCTGTGGAATCATTTAGTTGCGAGGATCAATGACAAGTTTTAACAAAGAAGTCATTTCTAACAATCGTTCTTAACAAGGGCCACAACTCTATTGTGGAAAAACACGCAATAACCATGTGTGCATGTATGAGTGTATTTGCACACGGATATTGCGATATCATTATCAGCACTATCATAGTGATTAACTTTCTTAAAATTTAGTCTTTTTTGAGTTACTGAAATTGTTCTTGTTACGGTTTTCACGATATGAATGAAAAAATTGTGGATAATGGCAAATTCTCCTTCCAATTCTGAGTGTCTCTCCTCATTGACTTCCTTTATATTTATTTTCATATCATTTAAGGAGGGTGGCCCTTCGGCAGAAGCCGTTTTTCAAGGGGCCCTCCGATAAAAACTTAATTACAATATACAATTAAAAATAAAGTGACACTAGAATATAAAAAACCATAATTTAAAAGCCTATTTACCATGATAAAAAATATACAATAGAAAGAAAAGGTTAACCCTTTATTGATTTCTTAAAACCATTTAGGGAGGATGCCGTTTTAGACTCAGCAGGAAGGCTATTCCATAGTTTAACTCCCCGGAAAGAAAAGCATTTTTGCCCATTTGCAGAATTTTTCTTCGGCAACCTCAGATCAGTCTCAGTGTTCCGAAGGTTGCGGGAGGAGCATGCTGAGTTTTTCGTGAAGAGGTTACACAGATATTGTGGAGCCAAATCATTGAGCGCCTTGAAGACCATCGTTTTAGACTCACTGCCAATGAGTTCTTCAATGGTCTGCCAGCCCAACTCTGCAATGAGTGGTCTGCTTGGGGTATCAAAGCTGCTATTTGTAATGATTCTAGCAGCACGATTTTGGAGCTTTTGCAGCTGGTTGATGTCTGTAGATCCAGCACAACCCCAGACAGAACAACAGTATCGAAAGTGGGGCTCAACAATACCTGTGTAAAGAGTTTTCAAGCTTGCCAGAGGCAGAAAGGATTTAGCATGTCTTAAAAAGCCGATCGCCCTGGAGACCTTTGTAGAAACTGCCTTAATTTGCTCTTTCCAATCTAAAGAGCAATCTATTTGCACTCCAAGGTACTTTGTCTTTTGAACAACTTCGAGTTCATTGTCGCGTATCTTCAGTGCCAAGGCTTCATTTCAACTTTTGAGAGAGTTGTGTTTTTGCTTGGTGGATATGAGCATTGAATGAGTTTTTGCCACATTCAACGAGAGCTTATTTCCTTGAAGCCAAGTCTCCAATTTACTGAGATCACTATTTATGGCCTCATTAAGCTGAGTCAAATCGTATGTATTGTACTGTATGTATTGTATTCTGATTCGCGTTGACGGGCCCTCTTACAGCCTATTCCAATAGATTTTAAAGGTAATATGTCGATATGAATATGGCGCCTTCGCTACTTTCACGTGAATTTTCATGTGGCCACTTGAAGAGATGAGCTCACGAGTTAGCCAAATGTAATATAAGCAGACAAACGGCTTACTTGCAGTTGCATTTTCAGAGCTGCACCACAGCGGGCAGCCTCGTTTTGAAATTCATCTTTCAGTTTTCATGTGATCAGTTAAATTCTACCAATCACAGCGCGCTGTTTGAAGCTCTTCGTCAGTATCTTGTCAGCATATCTTGACAGAGTGTATACGCGGCTGTACTTACATGGACACATTACCTTTAATTAGACCTTTTAGCTATTCTACAAAAGAGCCTGGATCGAGCGATATTTTTATACAATTTTATACACGAGGCTCGACTGAGTGCCGTTAGAGCTTCGATCGCAATTGTGCACATTCGAAAATTCTACAAATTGTAATGAAATATCGTTCGATCCACATTCGTTTTCAGAATAGCTAAAAGGTCTATTGTTGATGATGAAGTTGATTTTTCTGATTTCGAGTTTAGGCAAGTATTTTGGGCAACACTACAGATATTTATCTAAGATTAGTTGTTGCATTTAGATGATATTTGTGCTTTTCCTTTTCAGTGAGACTGCATGCAAGTCTACCTGAAGATGGAGTTCACTATCTTGTTTTTGATTTGTAAGTATATTTGTCTTGTTTTTAGGTTGTAAACAGGGACTGTACTCCTTGTCACCACCAATACACCTGTAGATAGCATTGATTCTGAATCTGTAAAATGGCTACTTTGATATTCTACCTGATGAGCCAGGAAAAAGCTTCCACTTTCGAAAATTCATAGCGTCAAGAGTAGCATAAGTTCTAAATCTTAAATTGGTATAAAAAGGCGGGTGTAAAATTCAATGACCTATTTCTTTAAACTGAATGGCTTGAAAGAAACTTTAGCCACTTTTCTATGATTCTACCGTTGCACTTTTCAGAAATCTTGAATATATGTCGAAATTACAGCCTATTTTACATTTCAGCTCATTTTATGATGTGACGTCATTAAATTTCTAAATCACAAACCAGAAGAGTGAAAGAGTTTTGCTTGATACCATATCGTAGGCATCCATAAACTATGGTTTTCTTGAAAATTATTTGATCTGTCGTCAACAGGTTTAGAAATTACGACACTTTGAGTTTTTTTCGAAAATTTTCTTGAATTATTTTGAAAAACACTATAATTCTGAGAATATTGAAGATTTCAGAAAAGTCCAAAGGCAGGTTTACTGTAAAATAGTTCAAGTTTTTGAAGCCGTTCAGTTCAAAGAAATAGGCCATAGAATTTCACAACTAGCTTTTTAAAGATTTGAAACTTTATCAAGAGTACTTCACAGATTTGAATGTTTCAAATTCTAGTTAAAAGCCGAAAGATCGAAGTATTTTTGTGATTTTTCTCCCTGTCGCACGAGCACTAGAATGTTAGGTGAATTCAACGTTAGAAAAATTTCATAGTTGCAAAATGACCAAAAAAGCGTAGAATATTGATAAATCATAAAGGACTCCTTGCACGTAACAATAAAGAAAATGCAATTTCTCATTAGTGAGAGACATCCTCTGCCTATTCATTGCCATTGCATTGAAAATCTATTGCTTTATTTTGAAAATCTTTGTCTTGTAACTCATGAGAGAGGTGAAACGCCAATTGCGTATTGTTCTGTGTGAGGAGAGCCCCTTCGATTTGATCAATGTTTTGGGCTCTTCTTCAGTCATTTTACAACCATGAAATTTTAAAAAGTAGAATTTACCAATCCTAGTGCTGGTAAGGCAGTGAGAAAAATCTCAAAAATGCTTCGATCTTTGGCTTTTAACTAGATATTGAATTATTCAAATCTGGGAGGTACTCTTGGTGGCATAAATTTTCAGAAGTGGGAACTTTTTTCTGGCTCACACGGTATGACCAGTTTCTTCGGACTGGATGGCTTGGAGGAAACCTTAGCCGTTTCGCTGTAATTTTGCCGTTGCAGTTTTCGGAAATCTTCAACAGTTTCATCACAATTAAAGGGCTTTTCTTTTTTTGAGAATTCAAAGAAACGAGCAAAGAGAAAGTTTGAAAAATTAAAACCATCGTAATTTCTCAACCTGTCGAGAAAACATGGAATATGTTCAAGGAAACCATAGTTTATGATCGTCTGCAATATGATATCCATTTTAAAACTACTTTCACACGATGCCGGGACATTTTGAATACGGTGGATGTGATCGTAGCAAAGTTTGAGCTAGCGTTCACACGATGCTGGAACAAAGAATTTGACGATGAAAAACTCATTGCAAGACTTTGATGCCAAGGGAATGTGCACACACCCTAAGAATCGACCAGTCTCGTTCCAAAAGCATCCAAGAAATATTTTGTTTTCATCATTTTCGAGTGTTCATACGATGCCGTTTCCAAAATGTGCCGGTTAGAGTTCTGTTTTCAAACTCTAACCTTTTCGAAATCTGCCCGCGAAACATGTGCCGTTTTAATATGAACGGGAGGCCTTTCCATCACTTTTTCCATCGTTTTCAAAATGTGCCGGCATCATGTGAACGCAGCCTAAGTCTTTCATTCTTTTGGTTCGAGAGTTAGAAATTTGATGATTTCACATCTTCAGATAACCTGAGCTATGAAATATGCTGTAATTTCGAAAAATGTTCAAAATTTCTGAAAGAGTCCTTTCATTGAATTGTAGTAAAGTGACGAAAGTTTCTTTTAAGCCATTCAGTTTAAATAGATAGGTCATAGAGTTTTAAACCAGCCGTTTAGAGTTTTCAAACCGATGCTTGGTAAACTGGATGAACCCAGCTCCGTGGATTGTGCCATATTGGGCTGGTTTAGCAAAAGGACGCGAGTCAAGAAGATACCAGCATGATTCTTTTGTTCGAGGATGTAAATTACAAAGTGAAACTGTGTTCACACGGTACCGGCACGTTTTGAAAACGGCGAAATGTGACGGTACCAAAATTTGAGCTAGCGTTCACACGATGCCGGAACAATTTGAAAACGGTGCAAAATTTGACCGAAAAAAGTCGTTTCAAGACTTTGATGCCATAGAAATGTCCCTACACCCAAAAATCAATCAGTCTTGTTCCAAAAGCGTCGAAAGATGTTCTTTTTTCATCATTTTGAGTGTTTACACGATGCCGTTTCCACAATGTGCCGGTTAGAGTTCCGTTTTCAAAATCTACCGTTTTCAAAATCTACCGGCAAAAAATGTGTCGTTTTCGTGTTAACGGGAGGCCTATTCGTCATATTTTTTGCCGTTTTCAAAATGTGCCGGCATCATGTGAAGTCTGAAATCAACTTCAAAACTTTTGCGAGTCTCGAGAGACTCATTGTGCTTTCTATTGTGAAACTGACAACCTGAATAGTATACTTTTGAAGGCTGCACTCCAGAAATAGGACGTTGAGAAGGGAAGCAAAGTGAAATGTGAGCATATTCACAAATTATGGAAATGCAAGAATGCAAACTGTTCTTAGGGGATTTGTCTGTCTGTGAGCAGCTTTGTAGAAGGGAAAAGGCTGGAAAATTACCGGGTGAGCCAGAAAAAAGTTCCCACTTTTGAAAATTCATAACACTAAGACTAATTCACGGATTTGAATTATTCAAGTTCTAGTAAAAAGTCGAAAGATTGAAGTATTTTTGTGATTTTTCTCGCTGTCCTACGAGCACTAAGAATATAGGTTAATTCAACTTTACAAAACTTTCATTGTTGCAAAATGACAGAAAAATGGCCTAAAACACCGATCAATCCATAAATGACTTCTCGCACGAAATGATGAAGGAAATGCAACTTCTCATGGGTGACAGATATCCTCTAGGCATTAATTGCCTTGGGATTGAAAATCTTTCGTATTTGTTTGAAAATCAATGTCTTATAACTCTTGAGGGAGGTGAAACGCCCATGGCCTATTGTTCGATTTGTATAGAGTCCTTACGATTTGATCAATGTTTTAGGTCCCTTTTCCGTCATTTTGCAACCATGAAATTTTTATAAAGTTGAATTTACCAATACTTCTAGTGCTGGTAGGACAGCGAGAAAAAATCACAAAAATACTTCGATCTTTCGACTTTTAACTAGAATTTGAATGATTCTAATCCGTGAAGTAGTCTTGGTGTTATGAATTTTCAAAAGTGGGAACTTTTTTCTGGCTCGCCCGGTAGAGTCCTCTAAAAACATAAAAAAGTAGCAGCGTTTTCAAAGACTTCCGCGTCTTGCTGCTAAAAGAGCCTATTAGTAAGTAGTCTGCGTGCAGTCTTTCTTTCGTGTTAATTGAAAGAATTTAGAAAATAGAAAGACTGCGCGTTAGTGAACAATTTCTCGTATTTTTTGTGTTCATCCATTGTAATATTAGCCAATTGGATCCTGGTTTTTGAAATTTCCCGAACCACAACACAATCAGCTTACATTGTGTCTTTGCTTTATTTTTGTTTGAAATTGAACAGTTTGATAGAACAGATTACGTTCATTGATTTCCTTTTTGCTGAATCAGCCATATGATAAATCTCGAAGTGATGCGCAGTCTTTCAACTTTCTTTTGTTTCGGTTTTACAAAAGGAAGAATGCACGCAGGTTACCATATTAGCAGTCTTAGTAAAAAGCTGATGCGTTGCAGAGAAAGGCAGGATTTGTCCACAATTCATGAGAATTGTTAATTCATCAATGATATTCTATAAAGTTTCATATCCTATAAATTAATACTTCTATTTTGTCTACCAAGAAGAGAGAGTAATAATCTCATATTCAGGTCAAACTTTAATTTAATAATCTCCTAGCTATAACTAAATTGTTCTGGTAAGTAATCATCGTAATATTTTATTCATCACTATAGAGTCACCGGTGGCGAATTATTTGAAGACATCGTCGCAAGAGAGTATTACAGTGAAGCAGATGCAAGGTATAGACTAACTTTTCGGTAGTATATAAACTATGGAACGCAATGGAACGAGATCGCAAACAGTGGAACGATGCGCTAGCCTCATTAAACATTTCATGTGCCTATAAGTAGATATTTGGGAAAATGGGAACCGCAATCAAAACACTCTTGAGTGCAGTAAAAGCGCTGGCAACTAATGTGAAGTTATATTTGCTCGTGCAATCGGCGCTCATGCAGTCGTGCATCAAAAAGGCTTGATGAAACGAGATGGTAACTGCGCTCCTAGGGACAGCCCTACCAGGGAAGGGCCAGCCAGCTTGGGCGACATGAGTCTTATTGACCTGAATCGTGTTGTTCTTTGTTGATTCTATTGTTTCTACCAACCTTCTTCATAGATCTAACCAGCTAAGGTTTGTTTACACTCATTTTAATTCCAGCTATCAGTCTCGTGACAAGACAGCTTTTGATTTCCCAAACACATTGAGTGCCATGAGAAGTTGCAGCATGTATGCCAGAAGTAGAATAATACTGAAGCGTTCTGAGCGTATGGTTACGTGATTTGAATTTGGTCAAACAAACCTTAGCCGTTCATATGTATTGTTGTTAGTCTTTATTTGGCGAATTCCAGATCTTCGCAGATGACATCTTGGATGCTCAATTTGAGTTCTGGCCTAAGAGGGCTGGCTTTTTTATCATTCAATATGAAACTTTACGGAAACGAAGTTCTGAAGACTATAAATAAGCAAGTAAAGTATTGCTAATTGTGCTACGAGCAGAGCTTTGTTTGTATTAAACAAAGTTTCATGGTTTCCTTCGGTTGTTTCAGAACGCCGTTGTTTGCAGACAGTCTTTCTCTATGATCATGTACATTTGTCGATTAATTACATTTTTCTAATTTTGTTTAATTGTGGTAATTCATTAGTTGGGAAATAGGGATTAGCTATCTTTGATTCGTGAGGAAATTAACCTCTTTGAACTTAGTGAGTTTTGATCCTGAAAGAGCCATTTCCAGTCAAGGTCCTTCGCTTGCTATAGAAAATCATGACATAACACCTGCTTAATGGCGACAGGGAAAGGAGCGGTGGTGTCCAATTGTTACGAATTATCGGTAAGGGATAATGAAGTTAAGGGCGACGATCAAAATCTAATAAATGCTGAAATCAAATACCGGATTAGCCAGAAAAAAGTTCCCACTTTCAAAAATTCATAGCACCAAGAGTACTTCACATATTTGAATGATTAAAATTTCAGTTAAGAGCCGAAAGATTGAAGTATGTTTGTGATTCTTCTCGATGTCTTACCAGCTTTAGAATTATCGGTAAATTTAACTTTATAATAATCTTATGGTTGCAAAATGACTGAAAATGGACCAAAAACATTGATCAAATCGTAAAAACTCTCCTTACACAGTGCAATGCGCAATGGGCGTTTCACGTCTCTTAAGAGTTATGCGACATCCATTTTCAAACGAATACTAAAGATTTTCAGTCCCATGGCAATATATGTGCAGCGGATATCTCTCACCCATGAATATGTTCTTGTTTGATCTGTGCGAGGAGTCCATTCGATCAATGTTTTTGGCCATTTTTCAGTCATTTTGCAACAATGCAATTTTTGTAAAGTTGAATTTACATATATTTCTAGTACTCATTATACAGCGAGAAAAATCACAGAAAATACTTCGGTTTTTTGGCTTTTAATTCTAATTTTAATCATTCAAATCAGTGAAGTACTCTTGGCGATATAAATTTTCAAAAGTGGGAACTTTTTTCTGGCTCACCCGGTATATAAAATAAAATCTAAAATTTAACGTCGAGAGTTTTTTTCCAATTGAGTATTTGTATCAAGCGTCAAGCCACATCCTATTCATACAAACTATTTTGTTTTGGTTCCGCTTTTTACCTTCCCTAATGAGTTGCTCCTGTGCAAAAGCAGACTCCCACGTCTTGATTAAAGGAATCCTGTGAATGAGTACCTTACCCAGATTATCATATCAACATTAGCGATTGTTTATATTCAGACAAGTGGTCTCAATGACTTCAGCGTTGTTGCTATACCGGGTGAGTCAAAAAAATGATTAACCGTTTGGCGGGCTATGGAGTAAAAATTATGTGACCGATATTCAAAACTAAAATGTTAATTTATCAATAAAGGCTAACTTTGATTACAAAGTTTTGTTTGGTAAAATCATTCATCATTTGGACCCAGAAATTGGGAGAATGCTTATAAGGGGCATGTTTGGGAACAAGGATTCCTCATTCCATTCTGGTCTATAATTTACTTGCTATTGAAATTAAAATTCTATTTCTGAAACTTGCAATGCAAACTTCAATGCCACATAAATCACGGACCAGAATGGAATGTGGAATATTCGATTCCCATACAAAGGGGGGGGGTCACTGGGGTTTTGCGGATAGCGGATATCGGCCTATTTTCTGTGCGGAAATGCGGAAGTTAAACATCATTTCTGCAGATTGCGGATATTTGTTGCATTTTTGCGGAATGCGGATATCTCTGCAAAATTAAAATTAGTTGCTAAAAAATCGCAGAGTTGATGCTCATTCCGTTAAAATATTGTGTAACATTTGCTTGAAGGCGCTAAAACAAACGAAAGCAATACCTATCACAAAGATCTGAAGACAACAGCCACAACAGCAACAGCAAAAACAAAGTTTTTCGCGCCAAATAATCACCCACGATGACTGCACTGCTTGAGTCTGATCGGTCACGTGCAAAATAGAAAGAAAATGGTTTATGCTGTGCTTTATATGAAGTAGAAAGACTTTGCTCATAACCCGAAAGAATAGCGGAAATAGCCAATTTCTGTCTGCGGATTTGCGGAAACAGGGCAGAAAAATTGCGGAAATGCGGAATTGCATACCCCCCAGTGAACCCCCCTACAAACACCTTACAGGCATTTTTCTAATTTCTGGGTCTAAGCGATGAGTGATTTTATCAAACAAAGTTTTCTCATCTAAGTTAGCCTTTGACTGATAGTTTAACAATTCAGTTTTGAATATCGGCCCCGTACTATTTATGTAACAGCCCACCAAACGATTAAACTTTTTTTTGACTCACCCGGTATATTTTTCACTTTGGCCAAATATGATTTTCAGATAGTATGAAATAGCAGCATTCCCGCAAAAGACAATTGATGACAAAAACGTTTGCTCTGGTTTCCTATAAAAGATTGTTTTTTATATATTCAATATAAAAGTTTACAATGACGAATTACCTAAGGCACTAACTACGAAGCATTTTACCACACTACAAGGACGATACCAGGAGGAGCAAAAATATCATGACTACCCCCAGGCATTAACATAGAACACATAAGACCTAAATACAACTAATTATACAACACAAGATGCTATTTAGCTAATACAAAAATGATTTTACAAATAATCGAAAAGGAAAATATTTTAGGAGAGAGGAAAATATGAGCTCAAATAGAAAAGAGGCCGTAAAATTTCGACAAATAATCAGGATTTCTGA
This sequence comes from Aurelia sp. 3 sensu Dawson et al. (2005), assembly GCA_964020215.1. Classification (NCBI taxonomy): domain Eukaryota; kingdom Metazoa; phylum Cnidaria; class Scyphozoa; order Semaeostomeae; family Ulmaridae; genus Aurelia; species Aurelia sp. 3 sensu Dawson et al. (2005). The sequence goes on from OZ026577.1 coordinate 14,413,945, forward strand.
AAAGTCCAACGGTAGAATCACAGAAAAGTGGCTTAAATTTCTTTCAAGTCATTCAGTCTAAAGAAACAGGTCATTGAATTTTACACCCGCGTTTTTTCGCAGATTTAAAGATTTGAAACCTGTGCTATAGAGGATGATTTTTAGTAATTCTTCATTTGAAAGATTTATTAAACCATGAGGCAACAACATCGCGTTTACACTGTTGAGAAAATCAAGTCTATTTGCATCATAAGTACGGCAAAGTTGAAAAAAAGTGTTCCGTATCCTCAACACTATCATTTGTTGGGCACAAAGGGTTCAAAGTGCCCCTGGAGTTATTCTTGAATAAAAGATTTTATAGCTTGCAGACGTTATTTTGAGTTGTAGTATTTATCAGAGGGAGTGGAAATTGCGGGTGCTTTCCCAAGAACTTAAAACTTTTAATGCTTTAATATCTTCCAGTGTCTTTTTGCTCAGCTGCTGGCAGTTCTGGTTTAACCTACCGTAAATGCTCTAGTAACCCCCAGGGGGGGGCTTATTTAACTTTGTACCTTCCAGGGGGGCTTAAAGTAGAGGGGGCTATTAGAGAGGGGGATTATTCACAATATCAAATGACAAGGATATGCATGGTAGCTTTTTAGTTCCTTTGCGCCTTATTTTACGGATTTAATGTACGATTTTACGGGTCAAATTCATAGATTCGACACAGTTTTATCCTGAAACCATATCAAGGCCAACAGGGAAACTTGTTTAGCTAAATAAGGGGCTTAATGATTTGAAATTTGCTGATTTTTAACTTTCAACTACAGTAAATCCCCGCATATCAGAACCTACCAAAATAAGAACCTGGACGCTGTTTTGCCTAAATTATGCACCTTGTAATTAAGAACCTGTTTCAGTTTGATGAAACTTGGGTCAATATTGCAGGGGTAGCAAAATTGATTTTTGATAGCAGTTATTAAGTTCATTTTGGTCCCATTTGGCTTTTAAAGTTCGATTCTCCTCCACAATGAGCTATTAGGTCCATACTGACGCTCCCAAAACAAACAATAGGGCTGAACATCTTTGAAAGGCTCTGAAAGGGCCTACATGAGGTACCCTTCAAATAAGATCCTCTATACCTTGAAATTAGTCTTAGTACCTTTGAAGTAAGAACCTAATTCAGCCTGGCTTCCAGAGAGGTAGGTTATATGTGGGGATATACTGTACGTTACCAAAATACTGGAAAATTTGTCAAAAGTCTAATCGAGTCATAGTGAGTTTGAAACAAATTGCATTAGTATTTTCAATCCGTTGCTTCTTACTAGTACGTTAGTAGACGCAAAGTATCATCTTTCAAGCAGCAGACGCATGTTTTGGCTCAAATGACTTGACAATTTCATAGGCACAGGGTATTTTGCTACAATTTTTTGTAAAAGGAAAATTTGGTTACATGTTAATAATCGCCATTTTTCTGTCTTTCAACAGCCACTGCATTCAACAGATTTTAGAAAGTGTTCAACATTGCCATCATAACAGCGTCGTGCACAGGGATCTAAAGGTGAGAGACTCGGGCTCGTTTCACGTTGCTCCGTATTTTTGCCTGGTAGCGAGAGGGATAACGAAATTGGACTAATATTGGTGAAGGTGAAGTTCTGTTTTTCAGCACCAAGCGCTGGCATTGCAGAAATAGAGCAGACCTATTCGAGTCCGCGACCCCTCGTCATGACGCCCAAGTCGTGGAGTCCTACCGGGTATCGAACCCACTCCGACTGACTGTTCTGGCTGCAAAGTCAGAAGATTACATCATTGCGCCACAACACCTTCAATGATGCATCAATATTACAATGATGCATTTTGAAAACGACCCTTTTTCGGTGTCAACTCCAAAGCGGAGACCAACAATGCTTTCGTTTGTGTTTGCTGTTGATTACAATGGCCACATTGTGGTTGTTTCCTAAATTTCTCCATTGGCTAAAGCTAAGTGGCCTCTTGAAAAAGTTTATTTCTGTTGTAAAGGGTCTGTTTCATCCAGCATTCCTTGCACGTCTCGTCTCTTGACTGGCCTTGGTTTGTTGCCATTTTCATGGGCCATGAAAATGGCGACAACAAAGGCAAGCCAGGAGACGACACTTGCAAGGAATGCTGGATGAAACCCCTGGGGGGGGGGCTTTAACATATAATGTTGATGGTACGGGTATGTGCCGCCCATATGGGTGGGTTTTGGGTCCAAAATTCTCTAAACAAGGGTCCCTTTTCGACAGATTTTCCTTAAACATGGATGGGTTTCCAGAAATTGGCAAAAAATTGTCAAAAAATGGATAGTTTTCCACCAAAATTCATCATAAAAGTGAGTATAACGTCAACTGTTTGTAATTAGAAGAGGGTAGCTCTCTGAAAACCGGTGGCAGACCCCCGTCCATCCGCAAGTCATGTACCCCCCCCCCCCCCGGTGGATGAAATAGACACTTCAAAACACAAGCGTTCAGGAAAGCTGTTAGAGATGATGGGAGATAAAGGGGGAGAGTTGATCAAGTAATTGCGTTTGTTCCTAATGAACGCAAATGAACCGAGGACTGACAGTTTAAAGGCATGTCCCGTTGTTGTTAAATTGTGTACCAAATGTTTGTTTTGTTGTACTGATAAACCGTCATCTTCTTTTAGCCTGAGAATTTATTGCTTGCAAGTAAAGAGAAAGGTGCAGTGGTGAAATTGGCTGATTTTGGCTTAGCTGTGGAAGTTGATGGAGAGAAATACTCGTGGCACGGTGCGTTTATAAATTATAGTAAAGACTTTTGTATGTGTTCGTTTCCTTGGACAAACTTCCACCCTATTTAGGAGCCATTTGAAATTGTGATGAGGGCGTTTGTATTCACTTTGTTGCGCACTAACACACTCTGGCCAACTGATAAGAGCATCTCAGACAGCCCCATCCTACATGTCTGAGATGTTCTTACCAGCTGGCCAGAGTCGCATAACTCGTAGATCTAAAAACAAATTGAATCAACCTTTCCGAAAGAGTAACATGGGGCAAAATTGTCTCTCATATCTCGGACCCAAAATGTGGAACAATCTACCATCAGAACTAAAATCTGCAAAGAACATTGACAGATAAATTCTTCAATGATCTCCAAACTCAAGAGGATAGCCCCTACATATACTATTGAAAATACAAAATTCACCTAATGAAAATGGAATAATAATTTTGTTTAAGATATCCTTTTTTCCGAAACAAATTTCTTTTTATTTTTATAACACCTCCGGAGGGACTATTATGGAAACAATGTCATATTGACCTTTTTAATGCTATCCCTGCCATTTTTAACCTGGGGTGTTTTTAAACTTCATTTTTAACTTTTTGCCCGTAAATATCATATTCCTGTAATTAGATCACGTTCCTTTTATTAATTTATATTGTAATTTAATTTTATGGCAAAATCATACATACATACATACATACATACATACATACATACATACATACATACATACATACATACATACATACATACATACATACATACATACATACATACATACATACATACATACATACATACATACATACATACATACATTTCCGTCTGACCAAATAAATAGTGAAACTTTTTGAAGAATCACCAAAACTCGATTATTTTATTTACTTTGAAATTTTGTTTTCAGGTATTTATATCAAGGACCAAATATATTTAATAGATGGTCTCTATTTCATTCTATTGGGTGACAGGTTACAAAATAAAGGCATGAAAAACATGTTACAGCAAAGCATAGCAAAGCATAGGGATAGCAATGTGAGGCAGTTATTGGGACAGTTCTCTTGAATCTGCGCAGAGCACGTTTTAGCTACATTTTACCCCCTCCCTGGGTCTGTATTCTCCAGTGAATGTTGGCCTGTTGCGTTATTGCAATGTTTTTGTGTGTATATAGTTTTTATATATGAACCCATTTTAATTTATGGAAATCAATACGAATTTCAGATAGAGACATAATACAGTTTTTTCGGTCCAATACCTTAGTATATTGGTGGTACGGAGCCATGCCATTTTTAGCGATACTTTTTCAAAAATTTGCATAAGTATGCGGATTATTTTCAAAAATTTGCATAATTATATATGTGTATTATTGTCAGACTTTTTCTTTAATATGGGTATCAATTTCAGCTCTTTAGCGCAGTTATGAGCCCTGTTATGGAGAAAAATTGACAAACGTATAGAAATTAACGGAAGTGTTTCATGGCTTGTGAAATTATGGCCCAGTCTTTCATTGCATGTATGGAATTATGACCCTCAAATTCTTCAGAAATGGTGGAGTTATGTGTGCCAGTTTTCGGGCAAAGTAGGATTTCTCTGTCAGATGGTAGATGAAGATACCGGCTCCCCATTTAGACTGTCACGTTGCATATAGATAATTAGAGGCTGTCTCCAGTTCAATGTCACGTGAAAGTGTTCGCGAATAACAAAGCTTAATTTTTCTGTGTCATTGATTTTGCGACATCTCACGTTTCGTCTTCAGGTAAGTTTTTTATGCTTCACTTAATTTGTTTCAGGATTTGCCGGTACGCCTGGTTACCTGTCTCCAGAAGTGTTGCGAAAGGAGCCATATGGCAAACCAGTAGATATGTGGGCATGTGGTGAGTCAACTTTTCACGAAGTTTTTGATGACGTCTTGCCCCGTTCACACTGGAACGTAATCGTTTCGTTCCATCTTCGTTCCAGTTTCTGGAACGCAGAAATGGATTGTTCATCGGTTTTTGTTTCTGTTCACATGAGAACGCAATCGTTCCGTTCCACGGTTTTTTCTTCAGTCCTTGCCATTTTTTCCAGCAATAACTACTTCCACGCATGCGTTTAGGGCAAAATCTTATCGCTCCGTTTTTTGGACCAGTCTTGCAGTGCATTGCCTGTTCACACGGGAACGGAACGGAACGATTGCGTATCGTTCCACCAACAATGTTCCTAGATTTGATTTACCTTCGTTCCCGTGCTCATAGAAATGCGAGAAAATCGCAAAAATGATACAGTCTCTCTGCTGTAAAGTGGCAGTGGCTTCTTTGAAATCCATCCAGTTATCTAGATCCTACGATTTTCAGACGCCTGGAACCTACCTTTTGCAGCTCGCATTGTATCTTACAATCCTAGCTGTATACAGTAGTGGCTAGTTCTGTATCATATTTGATACATTCAGTTGATACATTCGAGAAGAAACAAATAAGTAACAGGTGATTTTAGTCATATATTTGTATTGCTGCTCTGCAAAACTTCTTACATGGATAATATTGCACGATAGAAGGACAAGTCTGCATACAAGGACACTCTCCGAAGGTGTTGAGTTCTGTTATTGAGAGGAAAGCTGTCCCTCGAAAGAGCGGACAAGACGTTAAGATCTTTGCTTGGGGGAGGGGATTTTCAGAGAAATACCGTAGAAGCTCTATTAAGCCCCCCTCTCTATTAAGCCCCCCTCTCTAATGAGCCCATCCTCTCTGAGTCAAAATTTGAAATTTGCCCTCCCTCTCTATTAAGCCCCCCACTTAAACAGAATTCTAGAATTTACCAAATATTTTCCATTTATGTAGCTACACAACCTTGCAATATATCCTTGTCACTTGATTTTGTGAATAAGCCCCCCCCCCCCCATCTGGAAGTTCCGAAATCAAATAAGAGGTTTTGACTCATTACCGAAGAACGCACAATGGGGCAACAGATGTCAAATCAGAATAGGCATTCAATATTTGAAGTACCGGGTGTCTCAAAAAAGTATCCCCTTTTGACTGGAAATAGGAACGAAACGATAAGATATCATTACTCTCCGCGTAGACAGCTAAATTTATCAATTTTCAACTTAGATCCACATACCTTGCATTTAAAAATTGGCCACCAAACACTGGAGATACGAGCTTGCAAAGTCAAAATTTGTGGTGCACCCGAAACCAGAGGTTTTGTAAAAGGGTCTAGCCATGATTTGCTATCACAGGCAAGATAAGGCTCAAATCCTTACTGGTTCTCAGAACACGCGAAAATCATCCAACCTTACGAAAATCAGCCAATGGCATCGCCGCTTCTAGCCCCTTGAGACAAAATCAGTCGTTTGAGGTGAAGTTTCGAGTACCCTCACAAAAACTGAAATGGATGCTAAAATATTGCAGTTATTTGAAATATTTTTTGATAAATCAGTTGCAGAGATATCCATCCAGAGTTGTTTACATGTTTAGGCAAATATCTTATTTGGGGCCGGAGCTACGAGCGTTTTCCGGTCAAGAAAAATTGACCTTTCTTCGAAAATTCATATAAATTGTTAGAATAGAGATATATCGTTGAAAATTTCACAGAATATGTACATTAACCTGGGCAATAACCCAGATTCATTTGGCTTCCTACGATCTCAAAATATTTGACAAATTTCAGTGATTTCCAACAGGCAAGGCAAATGGGCCTACGCTCATCCTGGGTAGAAAGCCATTCTTGGGCCTGGAATCGGCCAATTATACAATCCTTAGAAAGGTAATTCACTCACAGTTGACTCCAGCACCAATGTGAGCTCATTTATCCATTATATTGGGGCTAACATCGACAGAAACCAAGCAGTTTTGTGCGAATTTGAAGAAACTTCCACGTTCCATGTTATGTCCAAAAACGCAACAACTCTCCTCCACTGTTGACAAACACTCGAGGCAGTGGTGTTGCAACTCAAGAGAAGTATGATGTCATTGCCCTGCCCTCCTGGGAATGTTTAAAAATGTCAAAATTATTTTATATTACAAAGGACTTTTTTAAATAGCTCTCCATTTTACATTTCTCGTATATTTTCAAAACAAGGTTATTTCATGTTTCAAACAATGTAAAAATACAGTTTAAACATTCAGGATTGCAGAGCAATGACAAAATACTTCTCTTGAGTCGCAACACCACTGCCTCGAGTGTTTGTGAATAGTGGAGGAGTGTTTTTGCGTTTTTGGACATAACATGGAACGTGGAAGTTTCTTCAAATTCGCACAAAACTGCTTGCTTTCTGTCGATGTTAGCCCCAATATAATGGATAAATGAGCTCAAATTGGTGCTGGAGTCAACGGTGAGTGAATTACCTTTCTAAGGATTGTATAATTGGCCGATTCCAGGCCCAAGAATGGCTTTCTACCCAGGATGAGCGTAGGCCCATTTGCCTTGCCTGTTGGAAATCACTGAAATTTGTCAAATATTTTGAGATCGTAGGAAGCCAAATGAATCTGGGTTATTGCCCAGGTTAATGTACATATTCTGTGAAATTTTCAACGATATATCTCTATTCTAACAATTTATATGAATTTTCGAAGAAAGGTCAATTTTTCTTGACCGGAAAACGCTCGTAGCTCCGGCCCCAAATAAGATATTTGCCTAAACATGTAAACAACTCTGGATGGATATCTCTGCAACTGATTTATCAAAAAATATTTCAAATAACTGCAATATTTTAGCATCCATTTCAGTTTTTGTGAGGGTACTAGAAACTTCACCTCAAACGACTGATTTTGTCTCAAGGGGCTAGAAGCGGCGATGCCATTGGCTGATTTTCGTAAGGTTGGATGATTTTCGCGTGTTCTGAGAACCAGTAAGGATTTGAGCCTTATCTTATCACAGGCATGTTGCACAGGAATTTCGACTTTGACCTTTAGCTTTCTCCATTGAAAAGAATTATACCTTGAAATGCTTCAATTGTTCTACAAATAGTTATTCCTTTGAGGAATCAATCAATCCGTGCATTGCATTCCGCTCCAAGTGTCAAAGAAGAAGAAAAGGAACACATGCATGCTCATTTGGGAGATGTTGCACGACTTCATCATTCTTACCACATTTTTGTTACATTTGTTTAATCAGGGCGATTTCCACGATTCTTTTTTATTTTTTTCAAAAGCGAAAAACTGAAAGTTAAAGTTTACAGGTGCTTTGGAAAAGATCCATAATACAAATCATGGCTAGGCCCTTTTACAAAACCTCTGGTTTCGGGTGCACTGTAAATTTTGACTTTGCAAGCTTGTATCTCCAGTGTTTGGTGGCCAATTTTTAAATGCAAGGTATGTGAATCTAAGTTGAAGATTGATAAATTTAGCTAACTACTCGGAGAGTAATGATATCTTATCGCTTCGTTCCTATTTCCAGTCAAAAGGGGGTACTTTTTTGAGACACCCGGTAGGTAATTATGGTATTGTTTAACACTAACGGCCTCTTCTACATTTGATTTTGGAAAATTTATCAACAGAGGCCGACAGACCTGCACTTTATGGTCTTTGCAGCCTGCATTTTACAGTAGCCGTACAGATAACGAATTTTGGCGGACACATTTCATCATCATCATCATCATCATCATCATCATCATCATCATCATCATCATCATCATCATCATCATCATCATCATCATCATCATCATCATAATCATAATCATAATCATAATCTTCTTTATCATCATCATCGACATCATCATCATGATCATGATGATCATCGTGATCATCATCATCATCATCATCATCATCATCATCATCATCATCATCATCATCATCATCATCATCATCATCATCATCATCATCATCATCATCATCATCATCATCATCATCATCATCATCATCATCATCATCATCATCATCATCATCATCATCATCATCATCATCATCATCATCATCATCATCATCATCATCATCATCATCATCATCATCATCATCATCATCATCATCATCATCATCATCATCATCATCATCATCATCATCATCATCATCATCATCATCATCATCATCATCATCATCATCATCATCATCATCATCATCATCATCATCATCATCATCATCATCATCATCATCATCATCATCATCATCATCATCATCATCATCATCATCATCATCATCATCATCATCATCATCATCATCATCATCATCATCATCATCATCATCATCATCATCATCATCATCATCATCATCATCATCATCATCATCATCATCATCATCATCATCATCATCATCATCATCATCATCATCATCATCATCATCATCATCATCATCATCATCATCATCATCATCATCATCATCATCATCATCATCATCGTCATCATCATCATCATCATCATCATCATTATTAATTTATTTTAAGTAGGCTATGAAAACCAGAAAACAAATAGCTATATTACAGCTAAATGAGGCCTACTTTATACAATTTTTACAATGTCTAACAAGATTAAGAAAAAAAAAATTACAATGTATGTACCGGGTGAGTCAAAAAAAAGTTTAGGCGTTTGGAGGGCTGTGGAATAAAAAGTATGTGATCGATATTCAAAACTAAAGTGTTAATCTATCACTCAAAGGCTAACTTAGATGACAAATTTTTTTTTGGTAAAATCAAACATCTTTAAGACCCAGCAATAATCAAAATGCTTGTAAGGGGTTTGTATGAGAATCGAGAATTCCACATTCCGTTCTGGTCCGTGATTTATGTGACATTGAAGTTTACTCTGCCAGTTTAGGATGCTGAATTCGAATTTCAAAAGAAGGTAAATCATGGACCAGAATGGAATGTGGAATTTTAGTTCCCAAACATGCCCTTTACCAGCATTTTCCTTATTTCTGGGTCTGTAAGATGAGGGATACTACGAAACAAAATTTTCTCATCTAAGTTGACCTGTGACTGATAGATGAACATTTCAATTTCGAATATCGGTCACACACTTTTTATTCCATAGCCGTTCAAACGCCTAAACGTTTTTTTTGACTCACCCGGTACATGAATAAAAATTACAAGATAAAACGATATTCACGCATAAAGTTGTGAAGTTATGAACATGTAAACTTTGTTGCGTGACTGAGTAATGCCTCGGCCTCAGCATCTGCTAAACTGGGATTATGTGGACTGTCAGCGAAAACCATTGTGGCAGGAGATCATTGATTTTTGCAACCCTGATCTTGTTTGAAAACACAAAGATTGTTGTTTGGTTATGAAATTGTAAAGCGAGCTTTGTGTCTGAATTTTTTAATGCGTTGGTTATTCTTACGTACAAAAAGACCAAATTTTGAAGCCACATGTTTCATAGGTTATCACGAAGAATTGTTAGTACTAGCAATTTGTAACTTGTGGGCACGCACCACACTCAGAATTCTTGCTAGTTGGTCGTTGAAAAATTGGTTGTTGATAGCAATCTTAATAGAGTTCCTTTTGAAGGACGGACTTTAGAGAGATGCAGTCGCAGATATTTAATGTTTTGAAATCTCAACGAGGCTCCCCATGCATAAATGTTCTTCTGCATATTTTATTATTATATTGTGATAAAAAGTTTCCCAACGAACTTCATCAAACTATACTCCTGCTAACTCTACAATTTATCCACAGATTTGATCGATTTGAATAGAAAATTTCTTACACTGTTATTAGCCGTCAAACCACGACCACCATGTCCCATTTTAGTAATACGTGTATTTCTTTGTTTTGTTTTATTTGCTTCTTTTCGTTTGTCTTTTACTCGTATATGTAACGTCTACGTCAAATTAGATACCACGCGATATCTGTCATAATGTCAAATTACCCATCCAGTCACTTTAGTTGTTTCGATCACAGACATTTATCGTGTTGGCGTATAATTTGAGACAGACACTAGTTTTTATCTCTATGTTGAATTGGCCTCGGGGTAGTCATAGCCTTTCGCTCATCGGGGTATCGTTCTAGTAGTAATGTATAGTTGCATAGTAATTCTGTTAAGTAGTGTAGTTTGTAAATTTACCGGGTGAGTCAATAAAAATGCCCGGCGTTTGAAAAAATCCTGTTCCCTGAGTATCAAAGCAAACATATTGAAAACTGTCTTTAATTCACCCGTCTTTAATCGGTCATTCCTTCCCGTCAAAATACGAGATCTTCTGCAGAAAGCCCCATTCGAAAACCTGCAAAAACGAGGGAAAACACCTTGCAAGATTTCCCTTTGTTCTTCTTCCTAGCAATAATGACTCTTGGATATGTTCATGTATTTTGTCCTCATGGGAGAATGGAATCCCTCCTGAATATGTTATTCACATTATGGGGAAGAATTTTCAATCTGCCATGAAGACAACACGTGCTAAGGCGTGCTGAAAGTAATCCAATGATTTTATCTTAGTTCTATATAGCATAGAGCTCAAATCTTTCAGATCTTAAAAAAGGTGGGTGTGAAATTGTATCAAATTTTTCCATGAATTGAATGACTTCAAAGAAACTTTAGGTAATTTGCCGTAAATCTGCCGTGGCAATTCTTTAATATCTTGATTATTTTCAAGATGGCGGCATTTTGATTATTTTTGTAAAAGTCCATCAAAAATTTTGAGAAAATTAAAATCATCGTAACTCCTAAATTACTTGAGGAAAATTGACGCAATCTTCAAGAAAACCATAGTTTATGAAGGTCTACAACATGATTACAAGCAGAAATTTGTAGCTCTTCTGGTTAGGGATTTAGAAATTTGATGACGTCACAACCTCGAAATCAATAAATGCCGCCATTTTAAAGCTAATCACGATATCAAAAAATTGCCACGGCAGATTTACAGCAAATTACCTAAAGTTCCTTTCAAGCACTTTGATTCAAAGAAAAATAAAGAAGAATTTTACACCCGTCTTTTTAAAGATTTGAGCTCTATGCTGTTCTATATAGCATAGATTTATTTCCTTTATTTCTTTTGTCGCATTTATGGGTACTTCTATGTAATGGGTGGGTCGTGGGACGGTTGTTGCTTGCTCGGGGGATCGTGTTGTGGGATCACACCCGATTCGTCCAAAATTCTAACTTCAAATTCCTCAACTGAAGCCTGGACATAATTTTGTTAAAGCCTCTTTAACCCATTGTTTAATTCACACCAAATGATGCGAATCGGTTGGTGGCTCTTGGGTGTGGCTTTGCATGCGGGTGGTACATCTTCCCTGTTTCACCCGGTAGTTTTTACTGCGTTTTATGTTAACTGCCACGGGGTTGTCATAGTCTGTTGCTCCCTGTGGTATTATAGTCCTTGTAATGTTTCGTAGAATAATTTGTAGCTAGAGTAATTGGTAACTTGTCTTGTAAGTTTTTAATGGAATATAGAAAGAATTACATCTTTAGAGTATGAGGAGGTTGCACTTCAAGTGTTAGTTTCCCGGGGGGGGGGGGGGGTAACTTCAATAGACGGGTGACGGGGGTGTGCCATTTGATGTCTGAAAGCGCACCCTAAAATTTAAAAATTTTCGCGAAAACGATACCCCAAAATTTACAGACCATTGAAAATGTATACCCTAAAATTGTGACAGCCATCCAAAATTTTAACCAATTAAGTGAAAGTTGATCAAAATCAATACCCTAAAGAGGTATTTTTCTAAAATGACACCCCAAAATTTATGACTACTTGTGATTTTACCAAAAGTGATACCCCAAAATTTATTTTCTGCTCGAAAAAAGGCACCCCAAAAAATGGCACATCCCGTACCTCCATATATGGTAGTTACCCCCCCGGGGTTAGTTTTTCATATTTTCATATATTTGGTATTTCATTCATTTAGGGAGAGTTGCCCCTCAGCAGTACACTAAAATGTTGCCCTGAGCATCACAAATGATGTTGTGAAAGCTGGTGTTTATTTGTCGCATTTCATCCCATTTCATCGCAGTTTGTTGGATGTCCATAATGGACGATTGCGCTAAAGATGGCGGCGAGAAATTTTTTACCAACATGCATCGCATTTTGTAATCGAATTCCTATAGAATCGTTAAAGATTTATAATTCGAGCGCATTGCATCTTGGTAAAAAATTCCTCACCGCGATCTTTAGAGCAATCGTTTATTGCGATTGTCAAATTATATGATAATTGAGGATCATAATTCATCGGAATTCCTCCTATTTCATCGTAGAAAACAACATTTTCTGATTCGCTTCGATCAGTTGCGACGAATTGCGATGAATTGCGACGAATTAAGATACCTTTTTCTTGGTTTGTTTTCATATATCGGAAATAATCCTAATTGATTGTAGAACCAGAATCCCGATGAAATGCGATGAAATGCGACATATGAAAACCAGCCTTTAGGAATTCAAGGCTTGGATGAAATTTGTTTTACCTTCTGAGCATGACGCTTTTGTTGGGTTTTTGTTTGAGGATGACTGAGAAAGAGAGAGAAGCTATATGAATATTTGAAGGGTTCAAAGTTGGTGCCTGAATTTGTTTACATCATATTTCTTTAATTTCTAGGTGTGATACTATACATCTTGTTAGTTGGATATCCACCATTTTGGGATGAAGATCAACACAGACTTTATGCACAGATCAAGGCCGGTGCTTATGATGTAAGCTTCTTGTTAATTTTTAAAATGACACAATCAATGCGTAAGGATGATATAGGAATTTTTTTGTACTGTAAACTTTGTTAGTTCTGCAAGTATTGTTATCAAAAAGGGCAAGTGCTATTTCATATTTCATATTTCATATTTGAATTTTTTAAGGAGGGTAGCCCTTCGGCAGAAGCCGTTTTTCAAAGGGCCCTCCTAACATAGGATGTCGAAACATTCTTTATGATGATATGGCCTTGTCCAACCGTTTACATCTCGATAATGTTTGATATACTGGAGTTGTTGTAATATACTGGAGTTGTCGTAATATACTGCAGTTGTCATAATATACTGGAGTTGTCGCAGTGCAATTCTGGGCGTGGTCAGAGACAGATTGGTAAAGAGCACCTATTGTGCATCCCATGGCAAAGCAAGAAGTTCAGTTTCTGACATTGTTAAGACATTGCGTCACATTATTGCCTTTAGAGGAATAGTACCTTTACCAAGAAGCGCTTTTGCTTGATAGGGGCATAGGACCAACTTTGGAAAGAAATGTCTGCATGTCAATTTTGTTAAAATGAATGCGCAACCTCATACCAGTATCTCGAAGACGGTGCATCAATTCGTTCTTTGTACAAATATCATGAAAATGGGCAGTATCCATTGCACAAAATTCATGACAATTGACACCTTTCCAGGTGGCACGTCCCCAGTTGCTGTATTAAGCATGTTGCCCCCTTAGGGCTTTATTACTGCCCCTCTAACAGCAGCTGTTTCATTAATATGCCTGATTTCTATTCTTTTCTTTGTAGTATCCTTCGCCCGAATGGGATACCGTCACTTCAGAAGCAAAGGTAAGACACTTCGGTTCAGGCTAATTTATTTGAAGCAAAGTCTAAGTGCAAGGTGAAAGTAAAGCGAAATCATCCATGAAGTGCGTTGAAGGTAGAGTTTTCTCGAAATATCGCAAGTGGCATTCATCTTTAATAATGGAGTAGCTCTGATAATTTTGTCTCATAATTGGGTAGCTGCAGCAATTTTATTCATGTTACATTTTATTTATATATTTACAAGGTGTTTCATAAAAAGCTCCCCAGTTTTAAACTCAGATATCTTGCGACCTGCTTCCTAAAAAAATTGATAAACAGTCTCTAAAAGCATAGTGATTCTGTTACCAAATGAGCACTAACTACTTTGATAGAATTGAGAATAATAATGAAAACCATATTTATACAGGTAAATTTGTTCAGCAGAATGAATTTGCTGCTATCAACCATCTACCTGTGAACTTAGGGACCGTGCAAAGTTTATTTTATAACATGGCCGGTGCAAAACGTAACGGGGCAACTACTTTTTTTGAGCTTGTACACAACTGGGTCAACACTTTTTATTAACCAAATATGACCGGGCTTGAACGGGGCAGTAACTTTTTATGAGCTCAAGATCAGACGAACTTCCAATATAAAATGGCTCACCTTGAGGACAAAATTGTGAATCATGTTGAGAAATGCTCGCAAAGATGTTTATAAATGAAGCCAAATTTCCTTGTTAGTTTCTTGCGAGGAGGATTCATTAGTCATCGACAAAGACTCTTATAGCGATGAACTGCCTTTCTTGTGGTTTTTGGCTAATTCATGGGTGGTACTATTGTACTATACAACATCTGTTGTTCATGAATACGGGGCAGATGCAATTTTTAAGGAAAAGGTGACTGGGCAATTGTATCTTTTGCAATGATTTCATACGGGGCGAGATTTTTTTGCAACATTTTTTCTTCTCCACCGGCCATGTATCATAATAAATTTTGCGCTGTCCCTTAATGTACCTAGAATAGATACAGGGTGTCCCAAAAAATTGTGCCCCGTTTGTGGCGCTGCTATGGAGAAGTTGTAGATTCAATTATCTCGGTTTTTACACAGTTGCATAGGTCAGGAATCAACTTAGAGTTTGCGACCCTGTTTGAGTCAACCTGACCAGTGGTTGCTGATTTATGGCAGAGGAATGGTAAAATAACTGGTTGCTTCCAAAACAGCATTTCTAGTGTTCTCCAGCAATGTCAAAATAAAGAAATTTTCAAAGAAAGGGTTCTGGTGTCGTATTAAAAGTTTTGCTAAATCTTTTAAAGGGTTAGCAGTGTTGCCTATGCATAAGAGAGCACTTTCTACCGTTTAAAAGAGTTTAGTGAAAATTTAAATACGACACCAGAACCCTTTCTTTGAAAACTTACCTTGTTGTCACATTACTGGAGAACAGTAGAAGTTCTGTTTTTGAAGCAACCACTAATTTTGCCTTTTCTCAGCCATAAATCAGCAACCATTTTTCAGATTGACTCAAACAAGGTCTCATACTGCAAGTTAAAGCTTGACCTGTGCAACTGTGCAAGAACCGAGATAATTGAACCTACATCTCCTCCACAGCAGCGACACATTACTGCATTACTTCCCCTATAAAATGTTTTATTTCTTTTGCTAGGATTAAGAGGTCAAGTGATATTTGAGACCAATCTGAAAAGCTTTTCATTTATGAGATACACGGTATTTTTTCAATTTTACGGCACGTAGGAAACCTTCAGGTGCTAAAGGAAGTTTATTTTTCGCATGTATCTCAAATTTTATGGTCGTGATTACTCTTATGTTCTTGTATTGCAGGACTTGATCAATAAACTGCTGACAATAGATTCAAAGAGGAGAATCAGTTCATCTGAGGCATTAAAACATCCATGGATCTCAGTAAGTATCCTTTTGTTCTGTATCAAAATGGCTACTGCTCGAAAAGTTGGTTTGCTCTGGAGCGAAATTTCTGTCATCTGTGAGATAGTGATTGTGTGAAAGCAATTCTCTCGTGCTTTCATTCAATAATGTGCAGTGCTTGCAAAATGGGTCTCCAGGGAATTCGTAAACAAGAGAGAAGTAACCATATCTTAGAATTTAATGATTTTTTCATTGTTTGCAATCTGAGCAAGAAGCTTACAAATTAGAATTTATAGCTGATTTAGTTATATCGATATAATCAATACTGTTATTGATAAAAACTTTATGACAACGAAAAACTCTGTGCAATAACTTTTGCCGCATTACTATTTTTCCAAAAAATGTTGTAAAAGGAAAACATTTGAACTTATATGAACGCTTATCTGCTGAAGAGCTGCTCTATTCACAACTTTTTGACTTGCTGCTTGCTTTCCAAATCTCAAATACAAAATAAAGGAACAAAGTTCTAACTGACATCAGACGATACAATAAGAAATATGTAAAAAACAAGCGCTTTTCTCATTTTATAAATATAATTTTCTGTTTAAGCCAAAGTAAAATGCCAGGATTTGAATGCACTATCTCATTATGTTGTATGTTTACTTTCTTCTTGCTTACGAATTTCCTACAGACCTATTTTGCCAAAAAATAATATTAAATGAAACCACAAGAGTCAGGATTTCAGATAATGACTATCTCTTTTACGTCGGACATTTCGTTCCAGATTTCAATTTCAATTTCAATTGTTAACCCCAAATAGCATAACAAAACCATTACGGTTATATATTTGAAGAGCTAAATTAGATAACTAAACTAAATTCTACGTAAGCACATAAACAAATGAAAGCGATTAAGATTAAACGTAATTAAACAACGTAACTTTACATATTTTGGCCGGTAGCCTTTTTTGCTACACCCTGTATAGACATCATCTACCGTATGTCCTAAAGCCCTATTTCCATAGAGCTGCATTTTCCGCTCCAGCGGAAAATGCTCGCGAGCATTTTGCGCTTGAGAATAAAATGATTTCCATTGAGCAACATTTCCCGCCTTGGACATGTGCTGAGCTTTGGTCAGAAGATAAATATGGCTTCCATAAACCGGCGATGGTTGTTGCTTCAGAGGCAAAAACTTGCCCTTATATCAATGCTTTTATTACGGCGCAGAAGAAGATATGTTGCAATAAGAAAAAGAAAATGCTGGATGAGAAAACTATTTCAAGAACGACGATCAAAGGGCCTATATAATATGCTGGTTAAGGATCTGATGCTATTTGATGATCTTTACTTCTTTAAAGCCTTCAAAATGTCTACCACACGATTTGAAGAATTGCTATCGTGGGTTGCACCATTTGTCTTGAAATCAACCAATATCCGTGACACAACGGGTCCTAGTGAACGACTGTGCATAACATTATGGTATCTTTCCAATGGTGATGCTCAGCTCTCTATCGCAAGCAGCTTCAGAGTGAGTCCACCTACAGTCAGTCGCATCATAAGTGAAACATGCAGTGTTATTTGGGACGAGCTATGCAGTAGAGGTTTTCTCGAAGTACCAAATACAGAACTGAAATGGAGAAGAATTGCCAAAGAATTTGAAACAAGGTGGAACTTCCCTCATTGTTTGGGGTGTATTGATGGAAAGCATGTGGTAATGCAGGCTCCTGCGCGCAGTGGATCAGAATATTTTAACTACAAAAAATCTCATAGTATTGTTCTGTTAGCTGTTTGTAATGCAAGGTATGAGTTCACCCTTGTAGACATTGGAGATGCTGGACGTCAGAGTGACGGTGGAGTTTACAAGAACAGCAATCTTGGCCATGCTATAGACAACAACACCATTAACAGACCGCCAGCATCACCAATCAACAGTAGTGGAAAAGAGTACCCGTATGTTTTTGTCGCAGACGACTCTTTCCAGATGAAGCCATTTATGTTAAAGCCATTTGCTCGACTAGATGCCAACGTCCAAAAGAAGATTTTTAATTATCGTCTATCTCGTGCTCGAAGGGTCATAGAAAATTGCTTTGGCATAGCTGCAGCTAGATTTCGAATTTTTCGAAAGCCAATCATTGCAAAAGTAGAGAATGTCATAAAGATAACGAAAGCTGTTGTCTCATTGCATAATTATTTGATGATAAGCCAAAATAAGTTTGGGGACTATGCATACTGTCCTGCCAGTTTTGTCGACAGAGAAACTATTGATGGAATTCAGCTTGGTGATTGGAGGAACGAAGCCCAAGGTTATAGTGGTTTATTGTCAGTCGGCTTTATGGGATCCAATAATTATTCTAAGTCTGCCAAGGAAGTAAGAGAAGATTTTATGACATATTTCAATTCAAAAGAAGGTGAAGTTAGTTGGCAATGGGAATACATTAATAGGACATTAGATCCTTTTGATGGTTGACATTTCGTGTATCATATGATTATGATTATCTTGTAGTGAAGAAATGTGAACAATGATGGAAAAATTGTCAACTAAAACTTCTGGGTTTCCCGAGGAACATGTGTGTCATTTGAGAGGCTACTGTCAAGGAGACATGAATCCAATTACCTGTCTTTCAGATTAGTGCTTAGAAAAGACTCCAAGTTAATAGTTTTGAACCAAGTCTGATTAAACCTGGGAAATCTTTTCTAATTTATGGAGCAAGAAAGTCAATATTATTGACTGTTTCAACTGGAATTTTAGGATCAATTGGGTCTTAACTATACAGCTCCACTTGGAAACATCTTTGGGAGTAACAGATAATAAGCAATATTGTTGGTTTAAATGGATTTCATGGTTTTGGAGAAGCATAATGACTCATGGGTGTATACCATGGCCCTGGATATGTTTTTCCTGCTTACTTTTCACAAAATATTTTCTATCGCTGCCTGATTCACAAATGAAAAGCTAAAGAACTGGGCTAGATTCATTTTTTAACTCAAGTTCTTTGATTTTGACATTGATGGAGAATATGACTTTGAGGCAACCAGTAATGTTTTACTTTATTAGCAACTACTTATCACAT
The DNA here is from genome assembly GCA_964020215.1 of Aurelia sp. 3 sensu Dawson et al. (2005). Taxonomy (NCBI): domain Eukaryota; kingdom Metazoa; phylum Cnidaria; class Scyphozoa; order Semaeostomeae; family Ulmaridae; genus Aurelia; species Aurelia sp. 3 sensu Dawson et al. (2005). Next base: position 14,432,927 of record OZ026577.1, read on the forward strand.
TTATGCAAACAAGGTCTCCAACACTAAGTTGAAATCTCTTCTATCGACAATCGTTTAAAGTGGGAAAATCAGATTCATGGCTGCTCTACAGCAACAATTCAAATGGCACAAATGTTTTTGTGACACCATGTACAAACAATTAATTGAACACCAAATATAAATGATCTCCTTATAGTGTGAATCAGAAAATTGGAATCAGAAAAAAGAAAACCATTCAACAAAAATCCAAATCATATATAATATTCAACCATAATTGCCTGTCTGCATTTTTACGATGTTTCTATCATTTCTCATCCAAATTGCTTGAAAGTGGAAGTTTCTGTTTTACAAGAAAAATAGCTAAAAACAGGTCATGAAAAGTTTGCAAGGAAAACCCTTTTTATTAAACTAAAAAATATGCAACACTTTGATAAGTACATGCTGTAATAAGATTTATTGTTTAAACTCTAGATCGAACAAGACTTTTTGGATTTGCATTTTTGCCAAAGCATTGTCTCTTGGCGACAATCTATCCAATACAGGAACCAAACTTTTACAAAAAAGCATATTCTCATTTTCTTCTCTCTTATCATTTGCATTCTGCATCATTGTATTGGTTTGGTTGTTCATATCTTTTATCACCATCAAAAGCTCACTATCAACTGCAGTATTTCCTCCATTATTCTCCTTTCCAATCTGGGTATTCCTCCTCTTTGACTTTGATGGTGGTTGGGAGCAAATAGAAGGGCTAGTAGCCTCTTGGTTTGTAGGAGATTGTAGATGAGAAGTGGTGGGCAAAGAGAGTTCAGGAGGGCTAGTCAGTGTTTCTTGGTGAATAAAATCATTTCCAACATTACTTTCTGTCTCCTTATTGATAACTTTTTCATGCAGGAACTGCAACTGTGAGAAATATTTGCACTTTGGCAGTGTATGGGCTGCTGCACCGGACTTTGACATCTGTGCCCTTTTAATCATACATCTCCTGAGGTTGTCTTTTAAATTTTTCCATTGTGCTTTGAGGTAATTTACTGAAAAAACATGAAAATACTTAGCTTGGGATCAAACACATGGAATACTATATCTTCTGATTTAAATCTACACATGATATCAACGCATTCAAACACAGGATCAAAATATATTTTTTTTCCAAAATATACATGTATATGTGTTTGACTCCCTGCCATCATAATTTGGAGTATTTTAAGCTTGTATTTATTTAATGTTGTATTACATACATTGTTCTGTATCTATTTCACTAGCCTATATTTTGATTATTGTAAACTTCTATTTTACAGCAAAGTGACACACATTGTGTTGGGGACCAGTCATTATTAATGCTCAGTAGGGGGCTGGAAGATATTCAGAGGGGCCACCAAAAATTTAGGGCAGTGAAAGGGGGGGCCACTGAAAACTTTAGTGTAAAATAAGGGGCCATGAAAATTGAACAAATCTGATCATCTATCTGAAACATAAACATCATCCTTCTATGATCTTTCTTAAGCTTTGTGTTTTTCCTCAAAGTATCATATTTTTCATGATATCTCTTGGTGCCAAGCCACATTTTTTCTCTTGAAAGTATTTCAATGTCCTTTCTGCATTGCTTGCCATCAGAAAATTTGATTTGCTGTGAGGGAACATGCAATCAAATTTGATACAGGAGCCAAACCAGGGGCCCTTGAAAATCTTTAATGAGGAAATGGAGGGGTAATGAAACATTTTTATCATCATTAAAAATATCTTCCAGCCCTCTACCCGCCATTAATAATGATTGATCCCCATACCTCTTATTTTATTGCAAGTTGCAACAGAACCATCGCCATCATCATCATCATCATCATCATCATCATCATCATCATCATCATCATCATCATCATCATCATCATCATCATCATCATCATCATCATCATCATCATCATCATCATCATCATCATCATCATCATCATCATCATCATCATCATCATCATCATCCATACCCCATCCATGCAGCTGTAGTTACCAGCATGCTAGATGATAACTCCCTCACACTGCTAGTCTTTCTACCATAGAAGAATTAAATTACCTCGAAAACTTACCTGGTTTTCCAAACTTTTTCGAAAGTTCATCCCACGCCGTGCTCCGCATATTTTGGTCGTGGTGGGAGCGAGTTGATGGATTCCAAAGACATGGATATCCCTCCATTTCATTTATAAATGTTTCTATGTCGTACTCTGTCGTTGTTTGTTGTTGCTGAATAGCTGAAGTATCGACCGTAGCGAAACTTTCCCCGTGTTGATCGTCACCGGAACAGTCTTGTTCTCCTTCCTCATAGTCATCGAAGTACCTGGCAGCCATTTTGTCTGAACAATGTTATGATGGTAACATGACAACAACAACATAACCCATTGAAAACGTCATTTCAAAGAATACTGAAACGTGATTGGCTATTGGAGATAGAGAGCAAAATGACGCGCTGCAAAAGTCGAACGAGTTTAACTTTTTTCTCAAGCTCGCGAGCAGCTCATGAGCAGAAGAAATCTCTGGGTCAGCGGTGTTTTCGTCTTAATGCGCATGCTTCGCAGAAATGCTCCCGAGCATTTTCCGCTGGGGCGGAAAATGTAGCTTTGTGGAAATAGGGCTTAACAAATGCTCTGTCTGCCCCCGTTTGGTAAGACACATTTGAACAGCATAGGGCTCAAATCTTTCAAATCTTTAAAAAGGTGGGTGTAAAACTGTATCACATTTTTCTTTTAATTAAATTGCTTGAAAGAAACTATGGGTAATTTGCTGTAAATCTGTCATGGCAATTTTTTATATCTTGATTATTTTCAAAATGGCGGCATTTTGATAATTTTTGCAAAAATTCATCAAAAATTTTGAAGAAATTAAAATCATCATAAATCTTAAATTACTCGAGGGAAATTGATGAAATCTTCGACAAAACCAAAGTTTATGAAGGTCTACAATATGGTTGCAAGCAGAAATCTTTAGCTCTTCTGGTTAAGGATTTAGAAATTTGATGACGTCACAGCCTTAAAATTAATGAATGCCATCATTTTGAAAATAATCAAGGTATCAAAACATTGCCACGGCAAATTTACAGAAAATTATCCAAAGTTCCGTCCAAGTACTTTAATTCAAAGAAAAATGTAATGGATTTTTACACCCACCTTTTTAAAGATTTGAGCTCTATGCTCATTTGAATACGAGGAGGAAGTGCGACGTTTCTATACTCCTATTTCTTTAAGTGTGAGATTTTGACGCCGCGTTTCCTCCTTTTGGTCAGGATGCCCCGGTGTTGCAAATTCAGAGCGATCTGATTTTAGAAAGGCCTAAATATTGTGATGAAGTGAAACACGTTTTTCTGATTTCGATTTCTGCAGTAGTTCTTTTTGTTATATGAGGCCTTTTCAGTGGAAAGAAGTCTTATTAATTTTGTCGGAAGAGACACATTTTGGCAGCATTCCTTCTTGATTTTTCTCCTATGTTCTTTAAAGCAAAATTTGTTTCTCCTACACCCTATTAACTATGACTATATCTGAACGGTGTGACTGATTTGAGCCACGAAAGTTTTAGCCTGCGTGCAGTCTTTCTTTTTTGTAAATTGAAAGAACGAGAAAATAGAAAGACAGCACATTTGTAAACAATTTTTCGTATTTTGATGAAATAATCCATTGTAATATGAGCCAATTAGAGCCTGGTTAGGAATTTTCCGAACCACAACACAATCAGCTTACATAGTTTCTTTGTTTCATTTTTGTTTGAAATTGAACAGATTGATAACCAGATTACGTTCATTTATTTCATTTTGCTGAGTCATCCATACGATAAATCTCTTGGTGATGCGCAGTCTTTCAACTTTATCTTCATTCAGTTTTACAAAAGAAAGACTGCACGCAGGCTACGAAAATTTTGAAATATATTTGAACATGACCGTAGTTAAATGTCGTATTTCCCAATGACATTGCCTTGATATCCAGGAGACAATAAAATTTCAAACAGGAATTTTTTAGTTTATTTCAGTTCAGTTCATTTGATTTTAAAATTCCACTACAAACAATAGCATTTTAACTAAACAATTGCACTGAATACAACAATATTAGAAAGTTAAACCTTTTTAAAAATTAAAAGAAATTAGAAAAATGTTTATTGATTCATCCGGTGGTTTTGGTTTTTATGCGATAGACAGGACAAGAGAGGAAGCAATCAACTCTGTTAAGCCGGATCTCCATTAGGCGGAAATATGTCGAGGCGGAAAAATTTCCGGCGATCTGATCGGCTAATCGAATTGTCGCCGCGAAAAAATGTCGACCCACGAATAGTAGTAATACGTTCTACTTTTCGCGGCTCTACATTTTTCCACCTAGTGGAGATCCGGCTTTACACATAACTTTTGATATGAGATTACTTTTGATGAGCTTGCTTCTTCTTTTACCAGATATTTATTGATTTTGTTCACAGGACAGACAGCGTATTGCAAACACATTCCACAGACAAGAAACAATTGATGGATTGAAGAAATTCAATGCAAGGAGAAAGCTAAAGGTATTTATATACTTATTCGAGCAGTTGAGATAGGCCTTCACTGTTGTTGATTGTGCTGTACAAACTTCTTTTCTCAGTGTGCATTAGGTATACGGAATTATGCAAATCAACAACATGCAATGCCTGCCAAAAGTCCTTGGAACACTAATCCGAAAGAAGATGGGTAAATCTAAAGTTCTGTCTCGCGGATTTTGTTTCTTTGATTCAGGAGCTGAGGAGTGGCTGCGTTCATCTGAGCAATAAATATGCAAAAATTGTAATGCCCTCTGCTCGGTTTCTGAATCAAACAAACAAAATCCGTGAGACAGAACTTTAGATTTACCCATCTTCTTTCGTTATAAGCACATACCTTCTCTTAAAAACCTCCCATCGCCCGCACCAAACGAGAGTTCGCCGTACTGGTTTCAGGGCAACTTTGCGGCTTCGTTTGTTTTCCATTTCTGCTTGAGAGAATTTCTTTTGTCTGCATTCGTTAATCGCTTTGAATTGAGGTGTGAACCAAAGCGACTGATGCTATTGTATTACAAAATCTGCCCTTGTTCGTTTGATTAGGTATTGAAAAATAACGATAAGATGAACTGGTTCATGGGAAGATAACCCTGTTCCTAAGATTATGAAATAATCTTAGAGACCAGAATCTTGCAAATCGGTTGAAAATTCGCTGAGTTGCGAGCTTTCAAAGATGAAAAATATGCGATAGCTGAAGCCAGAGACCCCCAGATTACTTGTAATGCAAGAAACCTCAAAGACCGAAGTAAAAGAGGCTTGTTTAATGTCATACCTCTCGTTGATATCGGAGCAAACCAAATAGGACATTTAAAGTAATTTAATCCTTGTGATCATTGTCAAAATTTGCTTAACATTGCATATGTCCAACAACAGTGGTTCAAAAAATAATCAACGAGGGACTGAATCTGTTTCCTCAAAGCATCCATATGCTTGAAAGTTAGGTTATAAAAAAGCTGTTCAAATCCCATTTGGTTCGCCATGAAACGATTGAGGAGTAGCAGAGACGATTGTCGATGAGATAATTACCAAAAATGCTTTTCCGAGGCATCTGGTTTCAGTTTTCGCACAACTTTGAACTTCAAAGGCTTGTAACCAGGGGCGGATCCAGATATTTGAGTGACCGAAGCATTTGAGGGGGCCTGGGGGCGAAGCCCCCAGGAAATTTTAGGGTGACCACGCCCTTCAGACTCTCGGAAAAACATCGGCAACGCCCTTTTTACATTTGTTTTTGGCTGGAAGACCTTGCTTTGAAGGTTACCTCAGGCACTAGGATATGAACATGTACCTCTAATCAGAGCTATTCAAACCAGTGCTTTTCGACGTGTTGTTTACATCTTGGCCTAGACAGGCCAAATTGCGTTGTTTACTGATTTGGTATTGCCAGAAAAGTTCCCCTCCGCGGACTGATTTCTACAGTCAACCACAATTTGGTCTTCTAACACGTTGAAGAAGAGTTTAGGTCCACTGCACTTTTCATTCAGACGAGAGGAAGCGAGACAACCAAACAGCAGACAACAATAGTGATAGTGGGGCAATCTATTGCTCAATGTTAACCTTTGGACTGCATCGGTCAACCGGTGCAAAACGCTGATTTTTCTCCATTTAGGGGTCTGGGGACCGATGCATTTTGGCTATCGTTTGTTGAGAAGAAAGGAGCTGTCAAAGCTGCTATGATTGACACCGATGCACTCATCAAAGTGATTACGCAAGGTTCTCCTGTTTGTGCGTTAGCTTTTGTTGCTTTTGTCGAGACGCGCGTCACACATTTTGAATAGGGGATTAGAATAATAATGGGATTTACCGTAGCTGTTTGGAGGACACTTTATTCTTTTGGATAATGGGTCTAATTGTCGGCCATTTCTTTTGTACCTGAGTCTGAGGTTGCGAGGCTGCTACGTAGAAGCAGTGGCAACAGAGAGAAGGGGGCATTTGGAAAGTTGAAATGATTTGCGTCTGATAAAAAATCTTGTGCACAAACTTCTAGATTATCGATCATGTGGGACTGACCGATGCATTTGCATCGGTTGCATCGGTCTGGATCCGCCCCTGCTTGTAACTCCATGAATTTATAGCAGATTTGCAAGATTCTTGTGTCAAAAATTCATTTAAAATCTCTGGAAAAGCGTCACTAGACCAAGTGTCCATTCAGCGTATCGTTGTTTTTTTAGTATTTAATCAAGCGTCGAGCAATTTTTTGAGACACCCTGTACACAATTTCATCATTCAATTGGTGAGCCATGAAAACAAATGGTTGAGTAACTTGAAAACCACATGACAGATTTTGCGAACTAGATTAGTGTGTATAGGACTACGTTCACACGATGCTGGCACATTTTGAAAACGGTAAAAAGTGTCGAGGTAGCAAAACTGGAGTCGGCGTTCACACGTTACCGGCACAATTTGAAAACGATAGGAAATTATACAGTCACAAACTCACAGCAGTCTCTCCAAGAATTTAACGCCGAAGAAAAGTACCTGCACCTTGAGAATCGATCAGCCTTGTTTTGAAAGTGTCGAAAAATGTTCGGTTCATCGTTTTCGAGTGTTTACACTATTCCGTTTTCAAAATTTGCTGGTTAAAGTTCCTCCTTCAAAATCTACCGTTTTCGAAACCATCTTGCAAAATATGTGCCGTTTTCGTGTAAACGGGAGGCCTATCCATCACATTTTCACCGTCTTCAAAATGTGCCGGTATCGTGTGAACGCAGTTTAAGTTGACATGTTAGCTCACAGGAAGCCCAGGCAGTTAGTTAACCGAACAATGATAAGTTTACGATCGTAAACTTGTTAATTGTATACTACCATTGTGTGTTATTTGTTGCACTTCTCCACTGCTGTACTTCTTCACTGTACTGCATAATTGTTCGAATGCGAGAGTTCAATACAATATTTCTTGCTGGTATTCTTATAGGTTCACCTATATAAGAATACCAGCAAGAAATTTTGTATCGAACTCTCGCATTCGAACAATTATGCAGTACAGTGCAGAAGTACAGCAGTGGAGAAGTGCAACAAATAACACACAAAGTTAGTATACAATTAACAATTTTACGATCGTAAACTTATCATTGTTCAGTTAACTAACTGCCTGGGCTTCCTGTGGTTAGCTAAACAATTATCATCAGCTGATAGGAACCTAATTAAGCGCTGGAAACCTTTGAGCGCTGCAGGTTTCCAAACATTGAAACATTCTCTCACTCGATAGTAGCAAAGACCTGACTTATGCCTTGAGTTTTCGAGCAAACTGTCGCTAACTTCTTGCCGAAATTTCGAAATTATCTTCGAAGCTACAAATAATTCTTTGCTGAAACTCTTTGTCACACGAGAAAAGTTTCTGTTTTTAATTGCACAGCCTGTTTTCACTGCATTTCCAGTTTTGCTATGTTGAAACAGTCTAAAGCTATTTACTTCAGATTGCTACTTCCCCACCCTCATTTATCATTGTGAAGGATCTTTGCCACCTAGAGTCCTTTATAGGCCCACTGCAATTTCCGACTATTTTTAAATTCAAATTTGGCCGAAATTGAAAATATGGATCCTCTCTACAGCAGTTGAACTGAGAGAAAATTTTGATTTCTGTTAATTTTGTTTCAGTTGAACGACAAGAGTGTGGGTCAATTTTTCTGCGTAGGCCAGGCAGTTTGAAACTGCACCATGCCCGCAAAGGACACTTGATGACAAGTGCTCTTTAAGTGAAGCTCTGTCTGTTTTGCCCTGGTAAATGCTTTCTGATCATATGATTTAGTCTCCTTAACAAGGTCAGATTTTGTAATACAATAGCATCAGTTGCTTTGGTTCACACCTCAATTCAAAGCAATTAGCGAATGCAGACAAAAGAGATTCTCGCAGCCAGTAACTCAAAACAAACAGAGCCGCAAAGTTGCCCTGAAACCAGTACGGTAAACTCTCACTTGGTGCAAGCGAAGGGAGGTTTTTAAGAGGAGTTATGTACTTATAAAGAAAGAAGAAGGGTATATCTAAACCTCAGTGTGGCGGATTTTGTTCATTTGATTCAGGAGGTGAGGACTAATTGTCTACATTCGAGCAATAAATATGGAACAATTGTAATGCCCTCTGTTCGGCTTCTGAATCACGTACGCAAAATCCACCATACAGAACTTTAGATTTACCCTTATTTTTTCGTCTGAAGCACATTACTTCTCTAAAAAACCTCCCTTCGCTCGCACCAAGTGAGAGTTTCCGTTTGTGGCTATGTTCGTTTTGAATTACTGGTTGAGAGAATTTCTTTTGTCTGCGTTCGCTAATCGCTTTGAATTGAGGTGTAAACCAAAGCAACTGATGCTATTGCATTGCAAAATCTGCCCTTGTTGGCCTCCTTAGTTATTGAAATAATTGAAATAATAATTGATATAACAAAGTCATATCATCGTTCTTATTGACTTTGTTAATATCATAAACACATGACTCATGCGTACACGCACTCATAAACAGCAGCTCAGAAAAGCACAGACGAATCATATTGCTTCCATAAAAAAAGTTCTTGATAACCACGAATTTATCACCGCCGCTTACTTTCCAAAGTCACTCAGCAATTTCCGATCACCTATCACTCGTCTAAGGTTCTTAAACCGTTGCAGGGGTCCAAATATGGCCATCGTTTTACTTGTGACTTGTTTCAAAACTTATGCCTGAACGTTGAAGGTGGGAGATTCTTTTGTTGCTCGTTTCACAAATTGAAGCTTTGAAAAATTTCAAACGCAAATCATCTTCATTAGAATTGTTGGATATTTTGTTAAACATTTTCTCATTAGTGATGGGAAAAACATTTGTCTTCTTGGAAAGGAACTTCAAACTAGAATTCTTCCTTCCAATGTTTCGTCGATTTTCTGTATTCTAAGATTTCAGTTTGATTACAATATTGTGTACAGTGTAGTCGACAACCTGCTAGGAACTGGAATTACTTTTATGTTCATGTTCATGTTCATCATATAATTCAAATTACACTACTTACAATCAACTGACACAACTACAAAAGAAATACAATACACATATAAATGTCTTTCGATACAAAACCATATAAATCGAGTAGGTAGTATGATTCTTAAAGAAGGAGTTCTCTCAGTAGCTAAACTAATCGAGGAGAGAGGCCCCCTTGTTGTCGTACTCTTAAAAGCTTCCTTGGATCACAAAACTGCAAATGAAAAGACATCATCCAAACATTGACTTTCTTTTATTCCTTCCTTCCTTTATTCCTCCCTGACCTCTTTATATTTTCAATCTTTGTTTTCTTTGTGATGCTATCTTCTTTGCATCCTTCATTCTTCCTCTCCTATTTCTTTCCCATTTCCTTTCATTTCTTCTCCCTCCCCTTCATCGTTTCCTAACTTCTATTCCGCTTTCTGTCTTCCCTCCCCTGTTCTCCCTTCCAAACAAACACGCTTCCTGCGAAGCTGCTTCGCTGCTGCAAATACTTTTTGCTTCCTCTGCTTTTCATTACAGGATGAGTCAGCAAAATGTATCCATTCTTTGAAAAATTGTACTACAAGAACTACGACACCCATTTGGAAAATTACATTTCTGTTACCCAGCCGATGATTTAAGTTGATTGTGACAATTTATTCACAATTTGAAATGCATTATCTTTATCTCCTAGTAAAATTCCCAAAATCAAGCTTTATTGGGTTTTCCCAAAACTATAAGCGATTTGCTCAATTTGATCTGTGTTTTAATAATCTGAAGTATGAAATAATGTTTTTCTTTGGTCAGGCATTGCTTTATAATGATACGGAAATTCTTGTAATGTTATTATGCTTTCTGATTAATGCTGAGCATCAAATAATATCTAAATCTGCATGACAATGAGCAGGTCATTTTTGCTGCTTTTAGGCACATCAAGATGATCGGCTAAATCCTAATTTCAGAACGAAATGATTAACTAAATATTATGAGAAAAGTCTTTGCCATTAAACTGAAGCTGCAGTTGGGTGATTGCTTGAAAATGTCACAAATTGGTTGCATGGCGTATCCTGTACGTCTTTCCAATATATGCTCTAATTTTTTGAACTTGGTTATTAAGGTATTTACTTCTGAAGAATGGCTAACGAAGGTTGTAATGTGCAGCGCTGCTTGGCAAGGGGCAGTATTTTCGCTTGTGTTTACTACGATACATCATACTTAACATGTACGTAAAAGACTTTTGTACCATCACGACATAAGTAGCTGGATTCACTTGTGACGCGTTTTTTGACGCTGCGCAACGATGACTCTCATTTATAATGCATGCAAGATATTATTGGGCAGTCACGGGCCTTATATGGGTTCCAGCAAAAGAAAACGCTTCCGATGTGAATTCAGCTTAAGCTAACAAACTACTTTTCTTTTTAAATGACTGACGTTACATGTTTTGTGCCACAGGGAGCCATGCTTACCACCCTATTTGCTGCCAAATCCATTCAACTGGGAAGGCAGAGCGCAGGTACCTATTTTTACTGTTTGTGCCCCCATCGCTTTCACTCGTGAAATAGAGTTTTAATCATTGAATCTTGTTATTTCAGGGGGCAATACTTACAACTGTTTTTGCCCGCAGAATATCGGGCACATCAGGATTTCTGGGTACGTTAAAGTTATGATTAAATTCTAGAGTAACTTTTAATTCAAAAAATGTAAATGGTAACCTTAATTAATACGTACACCTTTTAGCAATCATAATTTACGGAACACTAGAATAGTTGCTAATTCTGAATTACTAACCACTGATCTAATTCGGCAGAAGAGCCATGAATTCTTAGAGGGCTTAGAGGGGGGTGGGAGCACAGAGCCTGGATTTCCGATGGAGGAAGCAACAGCAACAGCAACTACACTGGTTTTAGGGACATGAAATAATTACTCCTTTAGCAAGTAAGTGTTTTAAATGTTTTGCAGTTCAACCTTGGAACCCTCAAAATTAGAGGATATGGCGGAAAGATATGCTGTAGGTTCAAAATTCACGTCAGAATTAAACCGCGAACGTTGCTAAATTCATGTCATATGCATCATTTCTTCAGTGAAGTCTCCGAGAAGTGGGCCTGTAAATCACAAAGAATCCGACAGGTACAGTAGAATTAACGACCAGTAGCCGTCTGTGACGGGGCGCCCTTGGCCCACCATGGTTGGGGATCTGTAATGCACTTCTTTTCACGGTCTATGTCATGACCAGTGTCAGTTGTTTTAACTCTGGCTTTTAACAGGACAATTTTTGAAAGAGTTAGTTCTTACTTACACCTGCTGCCTTCGTTGCCTGTGATGAAATAAGATAAAATAAATAGGTGAAACTTTGCTAACTATTTTTCGTATACATAAATGGCAAAGTATAAACTGTGCTGAGTTGGTTCTTCTTCTGTAACTGCATCAAAAGAATTTCTAAAGCTGAATGAAACTGATAAAATATCTATTAATCGATAAACTACAATTCACAGTTGCTTTGACATAATTTTAATTTTTTTCATGACTTTGAAAGATAAACGAGAAGAGAAAGCTTCACTCAATATGCAATCTCTTTTATGTAAGTAACGTAATTTCGTATTTCAGCGTGCTTCCTAATTCACTCCTAGTTCGATAGGTTAGAATACCGGGTGTCCCAGCTACAGTTTACAGATGGGTTGAATCCAGCTATGTGAAGTTAGCTTAGTTAGACTGAACTTAAGTTAGACTTTGTGTCCTTTCCTGCAATGAGTGGCACAGTATTTGTATTTGTTATATGCACAAAATTGTTCGACGTTTGATTAAATGCTAAAAAATAGCGATATGCTGAATGGGCATTCGGTCAAGTAACGTTTTTTCTGAGATTTTAGATTAATTTTTGACACATAAGCTTGCAAATCCACTAAAAATTCATAGAGTTACAACCTTTGAAGTTCTGTTTTGTGCGAAAGCTGAAGCCAGAGGCCTCTAAAAGGCATTTTTGATAAAGTTCCGATGGACCATTGTTTCTGTTATTTCTCCATTGTTTCAGGGCGAATCCAATGGGATTTAGACAGGTTTTCGATTACCTAACTTTCAAGCATATGGATGCTTTGAGGGAAAGAATTCAGTCTCTCATCGATTGTGTTTGAACTACTGTTTTTGATAAATGCAAGCGTAAGCAAATTTTGACAAAGATTATAAGGAAAAGTTACTTTAGAAGTCCTTTTTGGTTTGCTCTGATATCAATGAGAGGTATGACATTGAATAACCTTCTTTTATGTCCATCTTTGAGCATTTTTGCATTATAAGTAATCTAGGGGGTCTCTGGTTTCACCTGTCGCATATTTTTTATCTTTGAAAGCTCCCAACTCAATGAATTTTCAACCGATTTGCGAGATTCTGGTTTCTAAAATTATTTCAAAATTTTAGGTGCAGGAACAATGTTTTTAGTCATCCTGTATGCATTTTTTATCTAATAAAAAAAGTTAATAGCTAATTACTATTAAAATTTGCCTCGATATTTGACTTGAACCTAGATATCATGTGTGTTGGTATTGATGCTTTGAGATAAAAAATATCGATCTTGAAATGTCAAGCCTAGCGTCCACGTTCACACCACAAACCAGAGTTTTGGCATTAGACTCGATTACATATCGTAGTTTCGCTTTTTGCCTAAACTAATATCGCTACAACTACGACTTATTCCCATACGCTTGCGGAAACGGTAAAGTTCCGTACTGATTCTATTTGAAACCTTTTCGCTGCTCCACAAAAAGTTCGACTGAGCAGTGTTGGAGTCTCTATCACTATTGTGTACATTCGAACATTCTACAAAATGTATCAATCTGTCGTTCGATTCGCATTCTTTTTTAGAATGTAGCTGTGGGCCTAAATCATCTGCTACTTTTTTCTCACGACCACTGGGTCTAAAATGCCTTGAAAATCAGTTTTTCTAGAACAGTTGTACCATGAAATCAGGTGTCAGTACTTCGGTAAAGGATCATTCTTGCCACAAAAGCAAAAACCGCCTTGCTCTAAGCCACATGCTAATCGGTAGACGATGGGGCGACAGAATCCTGTCGCCGATTGAAATTTTTTGCCGTTTTTACAGCTCTTTGTCCATAAGGCCCTCGGTGGAGCGATAACAACAACAACAATTCAACTCAATGAGATGAGCATAACTTGAGGGTCCTTATGGTAGTGAGGCTACTTTGGCATATTTGCCTAGTTTAATTCTGTAAGCATAACTGGCTGCAATTTTGGGCTTTCGAGATTAGTACTTTCGCCCTTGATTCACTAATACCAACAAACGAGGTAGAGGTATCTATGTTCAAGTAAAACATCTCGAGAGTGATTAGCCATTGATTAAAGAAAACATCAGGAACATCTCGAGAGTGATTAGCCATTGATTAAAGAAAACATCAGGAACATCTTGAGAGTGATTAGCCATTGATTAAAGAAAACATCAGGAACATCTCGAGACTGATTAGCCATTGATTAAAGAAAACATCAGGAACATCTCGAGAGTGATTAGCCATTGATTAAAGCTAAATTCTAATTGCTGGACACAACCAAATCTGTATTTTTTTGAGACACCCGGTAGAATTCTCGCGTGAAAATCTCTCTTAATGGGTGTCCAAACTAAAGGTATCACATTTGAGCTTAGCGTTGAATTTATTGTGGAAATTGAATTCAAATGTATTTCGCTGTCATCTTGGATAGCTTTTTTTATCATCATAAAAACAACTACAAAAACAAAATTATTTACATTACTATGTACCATTCGCAACGGGAAAGAACTCAGGGTTATCGTGCCCCCATTGCGAATGGTACTTACAAAGCAACAATGATATCTTAAAAAAAACAACAAAAAGCACTGCAATGAAATACCAGATCTAAAGCCGGTTTTCCACTAGGTGGATTTTTCCGCGCCCAGCGGAGCGGCCATTGTAATTGCATTGTTTATTTCTAACAATGGTCACTTCTAGTCGCTCCGCTACGCGCGTATTTGAAAGTCGGATTGACTTCAACTTTTCCACCTCGTCCTATGGCGCCAACCAATCAAATCGCTTGAAGGCTCTGACACATATGACTTCAGTATTCCACGAGAGGGAGAAAGCCACGGCGATTGACGAAAAACAGCTCTGAAAATATTTTTAAAAATTCTTGGTCATTGAATTTCTTGGAAATTGAACATCTTTGTTAGTACGCGTGCATTGTTTTAGAAACAACAGCCGCTCCGCTGCGCACGGAAAAAGCCGTCTAGTGGAAAACCGGCTTAAGGCCTAACATGAATATGAAGACAAGAGAAACGTGGTAAATGTTATTTACTCTTGGATAGCTAACCAACCTCGTTCCCAGGGTGTTCTTACGTCATACGCTGACCACGAAGCCGAATGAACACCCTGGTACACTTCGATGAAATGCGCCCAGAATCTGGGTGCATTTGGAAGCCATTATGGATTTCATCGTTGGCTAGGCAACGCCAAGCGACGGAAAATGGCCGTTGCTTTGGAGCTAATTCTGCAAAAGATGGATGGAGAAATTGAAAACAAACACTTCGAGGACCTCATTTGAACCTTTATGCAAGTTGTCAAACAATAATCTTGGGTCGGCATGTGTGTTTAATGTGAAAATAAGCTCAGTTTGTTTGGAGCGAAAATGGGCCTAAGTTGCAAATTCGAGAAACTTTCACCGCAGGTTCAAAAATAAAATGGCTCATTATTCTTCGAATTTCGGAAATAAGTTGCAAATGATGGTCGGTATAGGTAAAGAAAGTGGTTTTACGTCGAATTTTGACATACCGAGGTCATTTACCCCGCGCAAATCGGAGTTACAGCCCAAAATGGCGAACAGCCAATCAAATTGCCGAACGGCCTCTTGTATCCCAGAGTAGAGGTAGAGCAACGAACTCACTCTGGGGACGAGATTGATAGCTAACATGAATGTTGGTACCAGTTTCATCAGTAATAGATGTGCACTTTTTAGAAAATCGCCGAAGTTTTAATTTGATTTTCATCTTTAAGGTAATCTTGACAAATTGCATTAGTTAGATATTAAGACAGTCCAGTTCTTCAATCCAATTGAGTATACGATATAAATCATTGTTATATCTTTAAATAGAAAGAACATTTTGGATCTATTCCAAGATCCGAAACTCCAATTCCAATCTCACCGTGAAGAGCAATATTTTCAACGCTGAATACACTCGAGGCTGTTCCCATTATTTGGACACCTACTGGGTGACCCAAAAAAACTTCACGAGCTAGATCGCCTATATCTCCTTGACAGCAAACGTTATGAAGACAAACAAGGTGTCGCCATTTAGCTGAAAGGCTCCGCTATCTTTCGAGATGTTGCTTGGCCAGTTTAAGATATGCGTACTGTCCGAAAAAACAGTGTCAAAAATATGGAAATTCATTCATTTCAAGGACCATTCCCTCGCTTTCCTGTCCATTTTTTGGAAAGTGTGACAAAACTTGAATTCAAACTTTGCTTTGGAGCATGAAATTTCAATGAGGAATTCAGGTCACTCATTTTGCAAACAAAAAATGTTCCCAGACGACTTCTAATGCATCGCTATTTTGAGTTTTCACAGAATGTTCACTGAAAAATGATGGCGATTATTTCACTCAAAATGAGGAATCCTGGATTCGAAATTTTCATTGAATCTGGTTTTTCGGATGGTAATCATTGCTCAAAATGACCATGCAACATCTCAAAAGATAGCTAAGCCTTTCAACTAAACAATGATGGAAAGTATTTGGCAATAGCTTTTGCTTTCAGGGAGCTAGTTGTGATCTAGCTCGTGAAGTTTTTTTTGGGTCACCCGGTAGGTGCACCTTGAATGCAAACATTTTGTTTCCTTCACAAGTAATATATTTTGATCTTCATTTCAGCCTCAGCTGTTAAAGACAAGCTGATGAAAGACAAGAGAAACGTGGTAAATGTTATTTACTTTGTCATTTTCTTGCATTACACTCATTTTTTTTATATATTCATCTAAAATTTACAATATACTAACGAACAATTTACATTACAAGACGATAGTGCAAGGGGCATGAAAAAACATTGCAACCCTGCACTATTACACTTAACATCACACTACGTTGTTACTCTACTCACTAATTGAATATTTACACTTAACATAAATACTACTTAACATAGATACTAATACCAATACGAATGCTAAAGATACTAAGACAAATACAGGAAAATAATCTAACAGGAACTACATGAAGAAAAAAGAACCACTACAGTGACCACTCCACACAACGAAACCATCGGAGAACCCGTGATGAATCGAGATCATCGTTAAACAATTGTCTGTAGAGCTGAGAATTTGGCTGTGGGTGTTTAAAACGAGGGTCCACTGAACAGCAGATCCGCTATGCGGAGAGGACACTGTATATATGTTAAAGAAAAGATGGCATTTGGTTCAATCAAAGCGTTCTGTTGCGTATATATACTTAACTGTAGCCTCAAGGACCATGGTATTTGACTTAAGTGGCAACCTTTCATCACCATTGTCATTGAGGAATCTTGCTCTTACAAGAAACATTTGTAGACTATCGTTAAAGCTCTATCAAGCTCCTGGGGGCTTATTTAATTTTGGACACAACAGTGGGGGGCTTATTAGAGAGGGGGCTTATTAGAGAGGGGGGGCTTATTCAAAAAGTTAGATGAAAGGATATATATGACAGCTTTATCAATCCTTTACCTCATATTTTGCGGATTCAACATGCAATTTTACGAGTTAAATGTACATAAATTCGACGCAGTTTTATCCCAAACTATATCAAAATTAATATGCAAATATTTTAAGCTTCGTAACTTGAAAATCTTTGGTAACTTCTGAAATTTGATGTATATGGG
Source organism: Aurelia sp. 3 sensu Dawson et al. (2005) (assembly GCA_964020215.1). Taxonomy (NCBI): domain Eukaryota; kingdom Metazoa; phylum Cnidaria; class Scyphozoa; order Semaeostomeae; family Ulmaridae; genus Aurelia; species Aurelia sp. 3 sensu Dawson et al. (2005). The sequence continues at coordinate 14,450,213 of OZ026577.1, forward strand.
GGCTTAATAGAGAAGGGGACTTATTTAATATTTTGACTTTGAGGGTAGGGACTTATTAGAGCAGGAGCTTGGCTTAATAGAGAGGGGGACTTATTTAAAATTTTGACTCAGAGGGGAGGGGCTTATTGGAGCGGGAGCTTGGCTTAATAGAGAAGGGGACTTATTAAAAATTTTGACTCAGAAGGGAGGGGCTTATTAGAGCGGGAGCTTGGCTTAATGGAGAAGGGGACTTATTTAAAATTTTGGCTCAGAGGGGAGGGACTTTTTAGAGCGGGAGCTTGGCTTAATGGAGAAGGGGACTTATTTAAAATTTTGGCTCAGAGGGGAGGGACTTATTAGAGCGGGAGCTTGGCTTAATGGAGAAGGGGACTTATTTAAAATTTTGACTCAGAAGGGAGGGGCTTATTAGAGCGGGAGCTTGGCTTAATGGAGAAAGGGACTTATTTAAAATTTTGGCTCAGAGAGGAGGGACTTTTTAGAGCGGGAGCTTGGCTTAATGGAGAAGGGGACTTATTTAAAATTTTGGCTCAGAGGGGAGGGACTTATTAGAGCGGGAGCTTGGCTTAATGGAGAAGGGGACTTATTTAAAATTTTGACTCAGAAGGGAGGGGCTTATTAGAGCGGGAGCTTGGCTTAATGGAGAAAGGGACTTATTTAAAATTTTGGCTCAGAGAGGAGGGACTTTTTAGAGCGGGAGCTTGGCTTAATGGAGAAGGGGACTTATTTAAAATTTTGGCTCAGAGGGGAGGGACTTATTAGAGCGGGAGCTTGGCTTAATGGAGAAGGGGACTTATTTAAAATTTTGGCTCAGAGGGGAGGGGCTTATTAGAGCGGGAGCTTGACTTAATAGAGGAGGGACTTATTTAAAATTTTGGCTCAGAGGGGAGGGACTTCTTAGAGCGGAAGCTTGGCTTAATATTCATATTTCATATTTGAATTTTTTAAGGAGGGTAGCCCTTCGGCAGAAGCCGTTTTTCAAGGGGCCCTCCGGAATAGAGAGGGGGACTTTATAGAGCTTTTACGGTAATCCTGAATAAAAAAATTTTTACTACAAGCGATCAGAGGTCAGTTCGGATTTTAGAAGCTTTGCTATGTTAGGTTGTGAGCTGCAAATCTTTTGGATAGAGAGAGTATTACCAATTAGCCTAAGATTAGACCCATTTGCGCTTTTTTGGCATTGACGAAGGATATCAAATTTACACAACCAGTAATTTTTACTTTCTAGTTTCATAAATCAGCAACTAAGTGTCAGATTTGAGCATACTGCATCCGAAACTCTAAGCTAGACCTCTTGTATTCAAAATTCTTAAAATAGGAACAATCGGATTCATCTGTGCTGCAAAGCAACCATTATAATGGTGCATGTGTTTTGGGGACACTTTGTAGGAGGGGGTGACAAGGTAGCGCTACCTTGGTACCGGAAAAGTGGTACATGGTACAACTTTTTGCAAAGACGGTGGAACCTGGTACCAAAAATAGGGGTAGGGGTACTCAGCCTGTATGAATCGGTACCAACAAAAAATTTGACATTGGGTGTGTTTGGAATTCCTGGAATTAGTTCTTAACGCTTAAAAGTACCGATAATGATTCTGGTACGACAATGAATTGTTAAGGTGTGGTGTGGTCTTGTTCATTGGTCTCACGAAGAACTGATTCCTCGTATTGACAATAGACTGTAGTATATTCATTATCAGTCACTACCTCCCTTACCAAATTCGTTGGTGCCAATGCTTTCACTTTGGGTGGAGCCGGGTACCTTGAGAGTCGGTAGCGGTACCAAAGATCCTTCTGTCAACCCTCCTTGTAGTCGTATCGTAATCTTATTGCCATCATTATCGTAATCTTATCGTAATCTTATCGTAATCTTATCGTAATCTTATCGTAATCTTATCGTAGTCGTATCGTAATCCTATCGCTTCACTTTCCTACAACACGAATTTTGTACACAGCAACTGAGGCAATTTTGTGCAAAATGCGATGCTCCTCCCATTATTTCTGTGTTGTGGAGACATCTAAAGTCAATGTTTGATGATTTGAATATTGATTTGGTGCAGTGGAAGTTGCAGCTCATTAATTATAGATCGCATGTCTTCATAATTCTGCATTTTCAGGGAGTTCTTCAGACAGGGACGCCATGCATGTGGTTAAAGGTCGATTTTCTTCTCCGAAAATATCGTCGTAGTTGCTCTCTCGGCTGCTGTCCTGTTGTTCAGCATTTCAGTTTCAGTTTCATATATTTTAAATTCCACAACATACAATTTATGAACTAACCAAACAGACAAATAACTAAACTACACAAATATAAGATACTGAAAATTGATACATCTGAAAAGTAATGATAATAATGATAATGATGATAATAGTAATAATAATACAATATATAGTACATTGAACAAAACAAAGAAAAAATATAAATTGTATGAAGGGAATTACTTAAAGGAGGAGTTCTCTCAGTAGTCAGACTAATCGAGGAGAGAGCTTTCCCTGTTTTTTTTAATAGTATTGCACATAAAATTAATGACTTGCATGGGGATTATATATTAGGGCAGATGGTGACCTTTTTGTGCCAACCAAGATCAATTTGATAATTATTTTCAAAGAGGAACGCTTTGAGTTTACGACGAAAACTAATGATTGAGGGTAATTTTTTATATCCATGGAGATGTCATTCCAGCACTTAGCTCCAAAGTAAGCAACTGATCGGAGACTTCTAATGCATCGCTATGTCGAGTTTTCACAGAATGTTAATTGGCAAATGATGGCGATTATTTCAGTCAAAATGAGGAATTCGAGATTGGAAATTTTCATTTAATCTGGTTTTCGGATGATAATCAGTGCTCAAAATGACCATGCAGCATCTCAAAAGATAGCTAAGCCTTTCAACTAAACTATGATGGAAAGCATTTGGCAGTAGCTTTTGATTTCAGGGAGGACGCTATGATCTATCGAAGTTTTTTTGGGTCACTCTTTATTCCATCGCCTGCCAAACGTGTAAACTTTTTTTCGACTCCCCTAGTAAGAACAAGCCATATTTAAGCTCAAATGATCGCATATCATCAGATGTAAGAAGCAGAAGGTCTTAGTAAATCATAATCATATTCATGAAAGGGCATTGCGCATTGCATACAAAGATTACGAGAACGATTTTGGTTTTCTCTTGGAGCAATCTAAGTCGGTGCCAATCCATGTAAGAAATCTACAGTTGCTCATGACCGAAATTTATAAAACAAAATGCGGTCTGAATCCACCATTCATGAAGGAAATTTTCACGCAACGAAATATTGGTTACAGTCTAAGGCATGGCGATGACGCTCAACTGCCAAAGGTACGAACAACATCATTTGGAGTTGAGTCCATTGCTTACCTTGGAAATAAACTGTGGCAGATTTTACCGCAAGAAATAAAACAATCAAACAGCCTTCCCATCTTCAAAAAACAAATTAAATGTTGGAATGGTGGAAAATGCAACTGTAGGCTTTGCAAAGTGTATATCCCGAAAGTTGGGTTTCTAACAGGATAGTTCCTTTTTAGCATCTTTTATCCTGTAATATATATATTTTTTGATAGTTTTATTGTTAATAATGTATATTGTAAATAGTAGGCTTTAATTAGCTGTAATTTAGCTATTCTGTTTTCCTAGCCTACTTTGAATAGATAATTAATAATAATAATTATTATTATTTGTGAATGATGTGGATGATCGTAAGACAAACAAACACCGTCTGAAATTGGTGCAGTCTTAATTGCTACCATCTTGCTTTGATTATTCACATGCTCTGACCGCGAGAAATTATTTTAACTTGCCGTTCCATGTCCGTTGTTATTCCAACATTGCCAATAAATATTTTATAGGATCAGGGGGTAGGAAATTTTTTATTGCATTTTGTTTTATTGTTGTTTTCTATTTCATTGTATAAACTCAAGTGCAATTTAATCAGAATGGCCATGCCAACTGTTTTAGATTGGAATTCAAAATAGAGAATTTTTAATTTGCTTTATAAAGAAATTAGTGGAAACGTTCGTCAAGCAAGGTTGATAAAGTGCAATTTCTTTCACAACATTACCGCGTTTGTTTTGGCCTAAATTCTATCTGATGGAAAGGTTATTACCTAACAAATCTTACAGAAGAGTATATGATGATTGGATTTGGTGAGGGTCTCTCTGTTTGTTGTTAAAGTTCTCGAGAGAGAGCATTCATTGCTGCACCCTTCAAGTTGCCTTTGTGTCATGGAATTGCTGTAATTTGTAGTCTTAGCAAGCACTCTGGATTTTTAGTTTTATATGGATTGACATTGCTTGTTGAACGAAAAGACTATTTCTTTCTGGTTTGCTGGATGGTTTCTTGTTTATCATTCAACCTGTTTCAAGAACATTCATCGCTGCACACTTTACAGATACCCTTCTGCAATGAAGTTGCTGTAAATTTGCAGTCCTGTCAGCCAGTACTTTTTTATCTTTAGATTGACTCACATTTCTAGTTCAAGAAAGGGAATATGTCGATCCTTGGTTTTGAAGAGGATGTCTTGTTTTTCATTCAACCTGTTTCAAGAACATTCATCGCTGCACACTTTACAGATACCCTTCTGCAATGAAGTTGCTGTAAATTTGCAGTCCTGTCAGCCAGTACTTTTTTATCTTTAGATTGACTCACATTTCTAGTTCAAGAAAGGGAATATGTCGATCCTTGGTTTTGAAGAGGATGTCTTGTTTTTCATTCAACCTGTTTCAAGAACATTCATCGCTGCACACTTTACAGATACCCTTCTGCAATGAAGTTGCTGTAAATTTGCAGTCCTGTAAGCCAGTACTTTTTCATCTTTAGATTGACTCACATTTCTAGTTCAAGAAAGGGAATATGTCAATCTTTGGTTTTGAAGAGGATGTCTTGTTTTTCATTCAACCTGTTTCAAGAACATTCATCGCTGCACACTTTACAGATACCCTTCTGCAATGAAGTTGCTGTAAATTTGCAGTCCTGTAAGCCAGTACTTTTTCATCTTTAGATTGACTCACATTTCTCGTTCAAGAAAGTGAATATGTCGATCTTTGGTTTTGAAGAGGATGTCTTGTTTTTCATTCAACCTGTTTCAAGAACATTCATCGCTGCACACTTTACAGATACCCTTCTGCAATGAAGTTGCTGTAAATTTGCAGTCCTGTAAGCCAGTACTTTTTCATCTTTACATTAACCATTGTCGATCCTTGGTTTTGAAGAGGATGTCTTGTTTTTCATTCAACCTCTTTTAAGAACATTCATCGCTGGACAAATTGCAGATACCCTTCTGCAATGAATTTGCTGTAAATTTGCAGTCTCGGAGAACACTCAGAATTTATGACATTGTTCTTTCAAGAAGAGTATATTGCCATCCTTGATTCTGAAGAGGATTTCTTGTTTATTATTCGACCTCTCTTGAGAGCATTCTTCGCTGCACACATTAGAGATGCCCCTCTGCAATAAAGCTGCCGTAGATTTGTAGTCCTGGATGACACCCTAGATTGTTAACTTCAGGTTGGCTCACAGTGTTTGTTCGATCATTGGCTTTGAACAGGATTTCTTGTTTAGTATTCAGCCTCTCTCAAGAGCGTTCATCGCTGCACTTATTACATATACCCTTCTGGAGTGAAGTTGCTGAGAATTTGTAGTCCAAGAAGACACTCTTGATCATTTGCTTTAGACTGACTCACGTTTCTCGTTCAAGGAGCAGTATATTTCGATCATTGGTTTTTAATAAGTTATCTTGTTTATCATCCAACATCTCTCGAGAGCGTTCGTCACTGTACACATTACAGACACCCTTCTTCAATGAAGTTGCTGTAAATATCTGCCTTAGAAAACACTGCATTGTTAGCTTCAGAGTTACCGGCATTGTCCGTTCAAGGAAGAGTATATTTGATCATTGGAATCAGGGAGGATTTATTGTCTATTATTCAAATTTTCGAGGGAACCTTTCATCGATGCACACCTTAAAGATACATTTCTACAATGAAGTTGCTGTAAATTTGCAGTCCTTGAAGACACTGCATTGTTAGCTTCAGAGTTACCGGCATTGTTCGTTCAAGAAAGAGTACATTTTCATCATTGGAATCAGGGAGGACGTATTGTCTATTATTCAACTTCTCGAGAGAACATTTCATCGATGCACACGTTAAAGATACCTTTCTACAATGAGGTTGCTGTAAATTTGCAGTCCTTGAAAACACTGCATTGTTAGATTCAGAGTTGCCGGCATTGTCCGTTCAAGAAAGAGTATACTTTGGATTTAGAGAGGACTTATTGTCTATTATTCAACTTCTCGAGAGAACATTTCATCAAAGATACCTTTCTGCATTGAAGTTGCTTTGAATTTGCAGTCTTGGAAGACACTGTTAGCTCTAGCTTGACTGACGTTTTTCATGCAAGAAAGAGTATATATCGATCATTGGTTTTGAAGAGGATATCTCGTTTGTTATTCAGCTTTTTGAGAGAGTATTCATCGCTGCACGCATTTCAGATACTCTTCTGTAATGAAGCTTAAGTAAATTTCTAGTCTCAAATGACAAAGAGGATTTCTAGTTTGTGATCACCTCCTCTCAAAAGACTGTACAAGAAACTCTTGATAGTTAGCTCAGAATAACTGGCATGGTTTGTTCAAGAAAAAGTATATTTCGATCATTGGCTTTGACGAAGATTCCTTGTTTGTTATTCAACATCTTGAGAGGATTTGTCATCGATGCACCCTTTACAGATGTCTCTTTGCAGTGAGGTTGCTGTAAATTTGTAGTCTCGGAAAGCACTCTGGATTTTCAGCTTTACATTAACCAGCAGTGTGCCAAAGAGAGAACGTTTTGATCTTTGGTTTTCAAGATGAAACGCAAGTCAAGTTCATAGCTCTAGATTAAGGAGAATCCTTCTTTGAAGAGGAAACTACTTTGACGATTGGCTTCGACGACATTTCTTTATTTAATTCCTCTGGAAGGCTGCATTTTGCAGATCTGAACTGCAATCTGTTCATTTACCATTTTGCAGCGTTGTTATAGCAAATTGCATCTTAGAAGGCCCGTCGCATTATCAGTTCTATATCAACACACAGTGCTCTCTATAGAAGAGTCTTGTTTGACCACTGGGTTTTACGAGCATTTCTTTATTCAATTGCTCAAGAGGGTCGCACCGTCGTAGATCGGAACTGCACACTGAAGATTTACCTTTCTGCAGTGTTGTTACGGTAAATCGCCTATTAGAGAAGGCTGTTTGGATGCTCAGCGCAAGGTTACTGCACATTGCTCTTTTAGAAGAGTGTACTGTGACCACTGGCGTTGACGAGCATTTATTATTCAATAGCACTGGAGAGTTGCATCGTTGCAGATCTGAGTTGCACACTTTACAGCTACCTTTTTGCAGCTATTTTGCGATAAATTGCACTTCGAATTCGCAGCTCTCGGTGAAGTAAGGTTGTTCTGTAAGGAGCAGGCTACCTTGTTGGCATCATTTGACGAGTACTTTACCCGGATGTTTAGCAGGATGGCTTTCGTCATTGCTGTTTACTGAATTTCAGACCGAACAACTGACACTGTGCAGTGTTGTTGTGGTAATTTTTGCAGTATTACAAGAGGATTGACATACATACTCACATATTGTAGTTACTCGCAGCTTCTGCTGCAATTATCAAGGCAAATGCACCAGACCGAATTGACTGTTTTTTGGCGATCCTTTTTGACCTGCTAGTTAGGTCTAATTTGAGAAAATTTGAAGGCTTCTATGATTGTTTGCAGATGTACTCTGCAATGGATTGAAGTGGTGCTGTTAATCAGATTGCGTAGGCAGTTTTTCAGAGCAGTTAAATTTGACCAAATCGGATTTTCGAAGCTTACAAGGTTTAACAACAGCATCACAAGATTTCGCGAAGGAACAGCCTTTTTGAATACTGGGTGCTTCACGAGGCCATTGTCTGGAATGTAATGAGAGATCATTACATGGAGTTTGGTGGAATCTGATGCACTTTACTGAGAGCTGGTATCAGCCATCTTTGTTTGGTATGGGAGGAAAGTTTTCGTCCAAGATATCCGTAAATACACAAGTACGTCCTGTATTGTTGTTCGCAGATTAGTCTGTAGAGTAGTCTATCCTGTCTAATAATACCGGGTGAGCCAGAAAAAAGTTCCCACTTTTGAAAATTCATAACACCAAGACTACTACACGGATTTGAATCATACAAATTGTAATTAAAAGTCGAAAGATCAAAGTATTTTTGTGATTTTTTTCGCTGTCCTACCAGCACTACAAATATTGGTAAATTCAACTTTATAAAAATTTCATGGTTGCAAAATCACGGAAAAAGGGCCTAAAACATTGATCAAATCGTAAGGATTCTATTCAAATCGAACAATAGGCCATGGGCGTTTCACCTCCTTCAAGAGTTATAAGGCATCGATTTTCAAACAAATATGAAAGATTTTCAATGCCAAGGAAATTAATGCCTAGAGGATATCTCTCACCCATGAGAAGTTGCATTTCCTTCATTATTCTGTGCGAGAGGTCATTTATGAATTGATCGATGTTTTGGGCCATTTTTCAGTAATCAATCAACCATGAAATTTTTGTAAAGTTGAATTTACCCATATTTGTAGTGCTGGTAGGACAGCGAGAAAAATCATAAAATACTTTGATCTTTCGACTTTTAATTACAATTTGTATGATTCAAATCCATGGAGTAGCCTTGGTGTTATGAAGTTTCAAAAGTGGGAACTTTTCTCTGGCTCACCCGGTAGATTGTTCGAAGTTTTCTCTAAGGCCCCGTTTACACTATTCCGGATAGCTATCGTCGCGCCGCAACTTTCGTATCGGATAGGGGTGCTGTTTACATCACACCAGAGCTATCTGATACATGACGCTCTAAAAATCGGAGTGAAAATCACTTCGCTTCGTAGGTGATATGAAAATCACTCCGGCATGGATTTGGCATGATATAAATCGTGCTATCCGATACTTTTCGTTCTGCAACCACATTTCTTTTCTTTGAGAACAATAAGAAACAATAGAATTGAAAACATCCCTGAAAAGAGTTTATGAGAATGGTCATTAAATCGTCTTTGTTTGAGTAACTTGGATGGAGCTTTATGTGATAAACGGTGATCCTAGAGAACGCATTTTTTAGAAGGCTGACAAGTAAAAGATGCTACCGGGTGGCCCCCACAAAAACTTCACGTGCTAGATCGCACATAGTTCAATGAAGGCAAGTGTTATGAAGATAAAAAAGGTATTAGCATTTGGCTGAAGGATTAAACTATGTTTTGAGACGTTGCTTGGTCAGTTTAGGTTACAGTAAATCCCCGCATATAAGAACAAACTCTTTTGAGAGCCAGGCTCTTAAGGTTCTTATTTCAAAGACACTAATTACTAATATCAGGGTATAGAAGTCCTTATTTGAAGGGTGACTCTTGCAGGCCCTTCAGAGTCTCAAAAAGATTTTCAGCCCTGTTATTTGTTTCAGAAAGGTTCGTATGGACCTAACAACTAATTGGAGAGGAGAATCAACATTTAGCAGCCAACTGAGAGCAAAATTAACCGAGCAACAATAGTCAAAAATCATCGTTGCTGTTTCATCAAACTGAAACAGGTTCTTAATTGCGAGGTGCATAATTTAGGAAAAACAGGCTCTAGGTGCTTATTGTGGTGGGTCCTCATATGCAGGGATTTACTGTATGCTTACTGTCTGAAAAAACAGTTTCAAAAATATAAAGAATTTCCCCAGACGACATCAAATCGATCGCTACGTTGAGTTTTCACAAAATGTTGGCTGGAAATTGATGGCAATTATTTTACTCAAAATCAGGAATCCAGGATTCGAAATTTTCTTTGAATCTCGTTTTTTGGATGGTAATCATTGCGTAAAATGACCATGCAGCATCTCAAAAGATAGCTAAGTCTTTCAAATAAGCTGTGCTGCAAAGCAGAGGGCATGACAATTTTTGCATATCTATTGCTCAGATGTACGCAGTCACTCCTCAGCTCCTGAATCAAATAATCAAAATCCGCGAGACAGAACTTTAGATTTACCCTTCTTCTTTCGTTATAAGCGCATACCTTCTCTTAAAAACCTCCCTTCGCCTGCACCAAACGATAGTTCGCCGTTCTGGTTTCAGGGCAACTTTGCGGCTTCATTTGTTTTGAATTTCTGCTTGAGAGAATTTCTTTTGTCTGTATTCGCTAATCGCTTTGAATTGAGGTGTGAACCAAAGCGACTGATGCTATTGTATTACAAAATCTGCCCTTGTTACTCTGTGCTTAGTGGGGAGCCAGTTTATAGCTTTGAATTTACTTGGCCGACGTTTGAATATATTCTTTGACAAGTAGCTCAGAGACCAAATTATTTTTCCCGGTATAGCCCACCTCGTGATTGGTGTAAGATTAGTAAATTCAGCTCTTTTTTTGGTTACCTGGTTTTGAATCATGATGCAAATAGACAGTGATCATTATCATATTTATCAAACTTCTAGTTTAGTCATAGGTGTCACCAAAAAACGCAGACTGTTTTTGTAGACTTGAAGGATAATGGAAAATCTCAACATAAGAGCTCTTAGGCAAGGCTCCAAATTAGAGAGTATGCAGTAAAAACCCGCGAATAAGAACCTACGATTTTGCAACTCAGCCTAACTAGGTTCTTGTACCGGGTGACCCAGAGAAAAATGACCCAAGGAAATCTGTTATAGAAAGAAAAGTAAGTGGCCGATTGAAATGCTTCAAACGTTGTTCTGGCCTTGATAGACTAGCCTACGTTATGATTGTTTTTCGCAATTTTTTCGGCATGGTAGATTTCTCGAATTTAGGAGTTGGTAGAAAAGGGCTTGCTTGATTTTCTCAAAAAGTCGTCAGAAACAGGGGATCGATTTACAACCACTTCAGATCTTCAAAACAACGAGGAGCGTGTTCCATTTCACCCTGGGAAGAGGAAATTAGTTTGAAATTGGCTACAAGAAAGATTATAATCGCTAGGTACCTAAAACATTCCCAAGGTGAAATGAAGCACTTTCTCCGTGTCTCATAGAAAAGGGAGTGTAAAAGCGAAAAGATTTCCCATGAAATGAATCAAAACAAGAAATTGCTGTACGCCACGCTAACGAAGTGAATACGCAGCTGCTATTGTATTTGATTACAAGCCTTGAATAAGTTGGCAGTTAAACACGATTTTATCTATCCATGACGCCTTTGAGGTGACTCCCTTTGTGCTGGATGTGGCAAAAAATGCTTATCATTGCCAGGTGTAAAAAGTTTTGATTGCATTCGCTTTCGAACTTGTCAGTCCACTTTCCATAACAACTTTGATTTCCGTCTCTGTAATGAGTTCCGATGCTTGCAATATAGACTTGCTATGAGCCCTTGTTTCGTTGTTGATGGTTCTCTTAGATTTTCAGGCGTCGTAGAAATGAGCCTGTGTGGAGTCTGTACTGACTTCTACGTAGAATAGGCTACAACTAACATAATGGCCGAATTATTCGGGACAGAATTGAAGGTACCTCTTAAGGAGCACATGGACAGTGTGGACCGATCGCCTCTTACATGCGTGAGTCCAGACTCAACTGATTTCTACGTGGACTCTACTGATTTCTACGTAGAAATAGGCTGCAACTACATTTCATGGCCGAGATATTCGGGACAGAATTGAACGTACCTCCTTAGAAAGTCCTTCATAGTCAAATCTCTTTTGTGATCCGAAATCTGTTCCAAAATGGTATCAGACTTTCTCCTGTAGTGACACAGGACATTGTCATCATAGGCAGTCCGTCACTCAGCTGATTGGTTAATAAGAACCATACAAGGATTGGACTATTGAATGGCTACTGACCCTGATGACTTTCTTTGACCGTATGACGTGATAAGAATAAGCCTCCGTTTATTCCAAATGCACAAATTCGCAAAGACATTCGTTGTGTCGAGCTCTGACTTTGTTGCGGCCAATCAGACACATGACAGACTGCCTTTAAAAAGCCTGCCGGAATTTTCAAGCAAAAATATTTTTTCATAGGAAGGAAGACTTATGTACTTTCGGATAGTAAGCGTTAAATGAATTAACATGCTAGCATTTTCTGAAATATTCAGTAAAGGCTGAGTTGCATATTTTTTGGACGCCCTATAGAGCGAAGCTTTATTAGTAGCGACACAGAAAATGCATCCTTCTTAAATATATTTTATACAGTTCCCAAGATTCATGCGTTTGCTAAACTGACAATAGGATTTAATTCTTTTTCAGCAAGAGAATTCAGTTGGAAGCAATGATAAAGTCCCTGTAAGTTCATGCTTTATTCATTTATTCGCTGCAACTTCGATTTGCTTGATAACTCCTGAGCTTGGAACCAATAGACCTTTTAGCTATTCTAAAAAGAGGCAGAATCAAGCGATACTTTTATTTATTTCCTGGCATTTTCGGAAGCACACAATACCGGGTGGGCCAGAAAATAGTTCTCACTTTTAAAAATTCCCAGGAACAAGAGTAATTCACAAATCTGAATGGTTCAAATTTCAGTTAAAAGCCGAAAGATCGAAGTATTTTTGTGATTTTTCTCGCTGTCTTACCGGCACTAGAAGTATCGGTAAAATTCATTTGATAAAAATTTTATGGTCGCAAAATAGCTGAAGAATGCCCTGAAACATTGTAAAAATAACAATGCCATGATAAAATTGTAAGACCCTAGTGGCACAGAACAGTACGCAATGGGCGTTTTTTTGTTGTATACTTTCTGTAACTGATCATTCTTTTTTAGGGCTCTCAAGACGAGCAGAGTGTGCACTCAGATGACGATGAGCAGAAAGGTTAGTTTACTTATTCTTTGTGTTAGTTGGAATAAATAAGTGAGGAGAGTGCAGAGTTTAATCTGCGACTTTCATCAATACAGCAGGTAGGATTTACTTATTCTGTATTACTGGTTGTGTTGTTGCCAATTTTAATATGTGTAGAAATATATGCAGACATGTTGCGTATGAAGATTGCCCGAAATCAAACATGCAGCAAACCCAGCATTCTTCCTTGAGAAGATGGATATTTGCGGCAAATGCTTGTTTGAGCTTCATGTGCACCCGGTGCAAGAACAAATTTAACCTGTATTGGTAAGTACTTGGCCTAATTAGCAACTTAAGTACATTTGAAACATGTTGCAAATTGAACGATATATTCTCGGATACATTAGCGGTTTTTTTTGGCGAAGCCTTCGTTATACAGCTACAGCATGTAACATTACATTTGAAATCAAAATTAAAGTCGCAGAATCGCAGCAAACAATGGCGTCATTGATTGATGAAAGCCACATTACCATACTGATTCAAAATTATGATTGCTTAGTTCAGGACGAACTTTTTAATCATTCAAAGTGATCTTATGCTTCACACAAAAGTAGTGTTTTGTGACACCCGCTGATGTATCCGGATATAAGGATTTTCAAACACGATTCTAATTTGCATAGGCCGTGGCAGCCCGTCCAAATCTCACGAGGATTACTCTAAATACGGTTATTTTGCTCCACCGTTCGTTAAGCCATTAAACTGATGCTTATACCTGGGTGACCTAAACTAATGAAATATCTTCAACATGTGATAATGCTGTGTGTCCCCGAAGAAGGTGTACCGGGTGAGTCAAAAAAAGGTTTAGGCGTTTGAATGGCTGTGGAATAAAAAGTATGTGACCGTCATTAAAAACTGAAATGTTCAGCTATCAGTCAAAGGTCAACTTAGGTGAGAAAATTTTGTTTGATAGTATCCCTCATCTTACAGACCGAGAAATTAGGAAAATGTTGGTAAAGGGCATGTTTGGGAACAAAAATTCCACATTCCATTCTGGTCCATGATTTACCTTCTTTTGAAATTCGAATTCAGCATCTTAAACTGGCAGTGTAAACTTCAATGTCACATAAATCACGGACCAGAACGGAATGTGAAATTATCGATTCCCATACAAACCCCTTACAAGCATTTTGATTGTTGCTGGGTCTTAAAGATGTTTGATTTTACCAAACAAAATTTTGTCATCTAAGTTAGCCTTTGAGTGATAGATTAACACTTTAGTTTTGAATATCGATTACACACTTTTTATTCCACAGCCCTCCAAGCGCCTAAACTTTTTTTGACTCACCCGGTATAGATTTGGTGGAGTCGAACAAGAACAGAATTTGTAAGACAATAGCATCAGTTGCTTATGTTGACACTAGTGTTATTGCCTTACAAAATCTGATCTTGTTGCTCTCGAGTAAAATGTAGCCTGCGTGCAGACTCTTGATAAAAATTGAAAAGATGGAAAAAGGTAGAGTCTGCGCAACTGAGCCACTATTCTTGTTCAAGGGTTCCTCGAAATCAAGGAACCTAATTTGAATGGTCTAGCAAGTTTCTGTTGTCTCCTTCAGCTATCTTTTAAATAAACAACGTTTTATTTCTGATGTTCAAATGAGGAAACGTTTGACAAAGCATTGACATTATGGGTACAATACATTTCATAGAGGAGATTACATCTGTTGTTCAAGCTTTTATTTTGCTATACAAAGGGCGCTCTCAGTTGTGAGATTTATTGTGATTTCTGTATAGAGGAAGGTCATGGGGATAAGCACCATTTCACTAGTGTCTAATTTTGCCTAGCACAGAAAACAAAGGGATTTGACAACCGTCTCTCATGATAGGAAGCTTCAAAATAGAATGCCGACGTCAGCGAACAAGAAGAGTGGCTCGGTTGCGCAGACTCTACTTTTCTCTATCTTTTCAATTTTTTATCAGGAGTCTGCACGCAGGCTAGTAAAATGTCAACGAAAGAGGTATCGATATTCAAGTTGAAGGGAATAGACATAGCTATATCTCGTCATCATCATGTAACGGGAGGTTCATGTCGATGAACCGCCGTGGCTCGCCATAATCTCCTGTCCTGCGCTAGCCTGTGCAAGTCAATGAGACCTCTGCCACCTACAATTTCTTTGACGTTGTCGCTAAATCTGGTTTTCGGTCTTCCTCTTCCTCGCTTTCCATAGACCATTCCCGTGAAAAGATCACTGCTGATGTCGTTGCCTCTAAATATTTGTCCGACAAAAGCCACTTTTCTGCGATTCAGTGTGGTTAATAACCTTTCTTTTACCACCATCCTTTCCAGAATCCACTCGTTTGTCTTCCTTTCTGTAAAACTGATTCGCAATAATCGTCGATAGCACCGAGGATAGCACCAAAGCTCAAAAGCTTCGATCTTCTTTTTGTCACTGCTTTTTAAAACCCAACATTCCGAACCGTAGCTAGCCTAACCTATATCTCGTAGTCGCTATAAATAGGCTATAGAAAACGCTACGCATTCATTGTTTCCTTAGCCTGCGTGCAGACTTTACTATGGTGGAGGAGTTTGAGGGCGAAAAGGAAAAGGTAAAGTCTGCGCATTCACTCCAACTTTTCCGTTCCAGAGATAAATCCTATCCCCCGTCCTTATTGTATAAGGTCCAATCACGTTCGGTCTTTGATTTCGCAAAAGTATTGTTCTCGCTAACCTTGCATCTGATTGGTTAGAACGAGGACAATAGACTATTTGGATTTGCATGCTATCGTCATGGTTCTAACCAATCAGAGTGAGAACAATACTTTTTAGAAATCAAAGACCGAACGTGATTGGTCCTTATACAATTAAGACGGGGGATAGGATTTATCTCTGGAACGGAAAAGTTGGAGTGAATGCGCAGACTTTACCTTTTCCTTTCGCCCTTAAATTCCTCAACAATAGTAAAGTCTGCACGCAGGCTATTGTTTCCTTGGCTCCACAATGAAGCCGCACGTGTGGACGTTCTCCAATTCAATAGATAATATTTTTGACCTGGCCCGGGCCACCTTTTAACTATGGCGATTCCCTTCAACTATTGAGGAAAATTTTGATTTTTTCCAGTTTGATTTCGCATCTCTAGACCCAACCAAATCTATAGAATTTTTTTTTCTGGGACACCCGATATTACCGATCATAAAATTTACTTACGTGCATGTAACGCTGTTAGGACTTGAAGCAGCGAGACGAGCAAAAATACACTTTCGGCCATCTTGCTATTCATACGATATCATCAACTCAATTAATTACACGACTCGTAATAGTGGAATGAGTCGACAAGTCAAGTAAGATGATGGTAAGTGGTAAGATAACAATCTACGAAAAACAAACAAATAAATTTCATACCGGGTGAGTCAAAAAAAGTTTAGGCGTTTGGAGGGCTGTGGAATAAAAAGTATGTGACCGATATTCAAAACTAAAATGTTCATCTATCAGTCAAAGGCTAACTTAGATGAGAAAATTTTGTTTGGTAAAATCAAACATTTTTTAAGACCTAACAACCATCAAAATGCCTGTAAGGGGTAATCGAGAATTCCACATTCCATTCTGGTCCATGATTTATGTTGCATTGAGCGTTACATTGCCAGTTCGAGATGCTGAATTCCAATTTCAATAGAAGGTAAATCATGGACCAGAATGGAATGTGGAATTTTTGTTCCCAAACATGCCCTTTACCAGCATTTTCCTCATTTCTGGGTCTGTAAGATGAGGGATACTACCAAACAAAATTTTCTCATCTAAGTTGACCTTTGACTGATAGATGAACATTTTAGTTTTGAATATCGGTCACATACTTTTTATTCCACAGCCCTCCAAACGCCTAAACTTTTTTTGGACTCAACCGGTATATGGCCTGTGACCTAAGACCTAAGTATATGGCCTAAGTTCAGTCAAACACAAAACGAAAAGGAGTAAACTGATGTTAGCATACTACCAATGACATTAGTTAGTGAGTGCCGCATTTTGGGAAATGAAAGGAAACTGCACCGGCATGGAATGAAAATAGATGGAAGGCATTTTATTTTTGGTTATTTTGACATTACAAGGTGCATCCCCCCATCCCCCTACCAGTCTCGCGACCACTCATTCTTGTTGTCTGTTCCGTCCTGTTGTCATTACATCACATAATCAATGGTGCCTCTCCACATCTCAAGACAATAAGAAATCAGACTATGGTCTTTTTTCAATTCAATTCAATTTTTTAAACACGGTAGCCCCGTCAGTTGCTCAGCAACTGCTTTTCAGGGGGCCGTGGAAGACAAATACGTATTCAATTGTATTCCATAGAATAAGAAACAGCTTGAGGAGGCTTTGTCGACACTCTGCATCTGACGATTTCATGATTGTGTGACGAGACGGCAATAAGCCACATCCCACATTACCACATACATTTCCTTAGAAAGACAGATGGCAAGATATCGTAAGGCTTTTACCTTGATTCTTGCCAGTTTGGCCTTGCTACTTGCTCACAGCCTCATTCATTGTGGCTTCATGAGTTGACTTTCTTCACTGTCACGCCCCTTCTTCAGGTCTGTTTCCAGTCACGCTTTCTCGAGCCAGAATTTAAATTTTGAAAATCAACAACGACAGCAACCGCGCCTTCTCAGCGGTTACGGTGCATTTATTTCATTTTTAATTTCATTTTCGAATTTTTAAGAAGTGTAGCCTTTCAACATTGTCAACAATGCTGCTTTTGAAGGGGTCCTCCAAGATAAAAGTTATAAAATTAAAGTATATTGGGAACAAACTAAACTAACCTAGTTGTAACCCTTCAATTTATAGAATAATAATAAAAATCCCTATGATCTAAAATGAATATTTACATTAAAAGAATGTCCAACACTTATTATGCAGCTACTTAGCAATCAGTCTCATCATTTTGAGCGATACACAGGGTTTCCCACAAAAATTGTGCCCCGTTTGTGTGACTGCTGTGGAGGAGCTGTAGATTTTATCGTCTCACTTTTGAAACATTTGCGTACGTCTGGCTTTAACGTAGAGTTTGAGACCTTGTATGAGTTAATCTGACGAGTGGTTGCTGATTTATTGCAGAGAAAATGCAAAGTTACGTGGTTGCTTCAAAGACAGCGCTTTTGTTGTTCTCCAGCAATTTCAAAATAAAATAAGTTTTCAAAGAAAGGGTTCTAGCGTCGTATTACGATTTTTGTTAAATCTTTTAAAGGTTAACAGTGCTGTCTATTCATTAGACAGCACTTTTAACCTTTTTAAAAAATGTAGTGAAAATTTTAATACGATTCCCTCCCTCAAGATATAAGGAATACTGAATCTCTCTCATTATTTAAATCAAAGATAAAAAAGTGGCACGGTGAAGAATGCTCTTGCAGACTATGTCGACCTTTTATTCCAAACGTTGGATTTTTATGAATTTTTATGATTGGGCTTTTTATTATCTACATTTTATGTCATTTCTTGCATCAAACCATTTTATCTACTATTTTTATATCAAACCATTTTATCATACTTTTTTATAAATTGTATACTTTTAAGTAGTTGGCTTTAATTAGCAATTTTAGTGTTTTTACTATACTTAGCTATGTACTAGCCAACTATAAAGAAATTTATTATTATCATTATCATTATCATTATCATTATTATTATTATTATTATTATTATTATGCTGAAGTTTGTTGATTTGTAAGTGAAAAAGGCTGTGAAAGCCAAGGTTGTAGGAATGAAGATATGAACTCGTATGCATTCGAGGAAGCTACCAGAATCTATCAAAAATGCAATATCTCTTGATGTCATAGAAGTAGAAAATTTCAAAATTTTCCTGGAAAGACTTTCATTAGACGTGATCCTTTTTTCTGTCAATGGCAGATTTTCCAAAAATAGGGCCTTTTCCAACGATCTAAAGGGCGTTGTCATGAAAAATTTTCCCGGAGGGAAGCCCCTGGACCCCCCTGTCTCGTTGTTTCCCTCGCACCTCGTTTCAGCCCACCCCCAAACATGAATTTCGTTCTGAAGGGCCTGCATTGCCATGATATTAGACTGATTACATGGTCATAGATTTCAATGTTGATAGACCGATAGACCCTCAAACCCTCAAATTAAACTAGCAAAGCTAAACTCAGTTTGAGTAAGATTTTGAAAGATTCAAACGTTGTTGTTGTCGTTGTTGCTATTGTTGTTGTTTGTTGTTGCGATAACAGAGACAATATAGTTAATCAACCAGTACCACACTGTACCAAGTGGTTCCTTTTAGTTGATACCACTTTGACCAAAAAAGGACTTAACTTTTGGCCCTTTGACTTCAAATATGTAAAATTGAACCCCAGGGTTTACCTTATAATTGTGATTTAGACAACACTTTTTTCATAGCTGAAATTTTGTTGCCCTTTTAATGTAATTAATAATTTCCGTTTATTATTATTATTATTATTATTATTATTATTATTATTATTATTATTATTATCATTATTATTATTATTATTATTATTATCATTATTATTATTATTATTATTATTATTATTATTATTATTATTATTATTGTTATTATTATTACTTTGAGTAAAATAATCGCCATCATTTTCAAGTCAATATTTTGTGAAAACTTGACGTAGCGATTGATTAGAAGTCGTGTGGGGGAATTTTTTGTTTGCAAATTGATTGACCTCTGTTCCTCATGCAAAGTTCATGCTCCAAAGGAAATTTGGAATTCAGGTTTTTCCGCACTTGCCACAAAATGGACTGGAAAGCGAAGGAATGGTCCGCGAAATAACTGAATTTCCATATCTTTGAAATTGTTTTTTCGGACAGTACGCATATCTTAAACTGACCAAGCAACATCTCAAAAGATAGCGGAACCTTTCAGCTACATGCTGATACCTTGTTTGTCTTCATAGCATTTGGTTTCAAGAAAATATGTGCGATATAGCTCGTTAAGTTTTTTTGGGTCACCCGGTACATATGTGAAAATATCTGACCAACTAACCCTAAATTAACATTCAAAATTCAGTGAAGAACCGTCCGAAGATCTTTGTCCGAATTTAATTCGCCTGAAAGTGTTGGCTTTTAATGTTATTTTCAATGCACTATCACCGTTATTGTCTAAATATTTAATATTTCGATCTAATTGTGAAAGGCTAATGATCTGTTTCGTGTTGACTGAATCATCATCTTCCCTTCCTCCTGTGCTTACATCACATGTTATAAATATTCAACAAGGTCTGCTCTGTCATCACGCACTTTTTTGCAGCACGGCACGGGGGCAACGAGTCAAAGAAATTTTAACGCATTTCAAAGCCTGTAGCTGTCAAAGCATTTTTCAGATTCCCACTGGATGAGTAAAATAAAAACGCGCGTTTGAAAGTTCACAGCTCCCTGCATAGATATAAGCAAAAATATTTAGCAATACCAGATTGGACATATACAAGCAATAACATTTTGCAGTACCAGATTGAATAGCTTACATGTTCAACTATTTTTCGATTTTTTCCCTTCATTTGAAAGGTTAATGCTCCCCACATGTATAAGCAATAATATTTTGCAATACCAGATTGAATTGCTTACATGTTCAACTATTTTTAGATTTGTTCCTAAGTTTGCAAGGCCACTGCTTCCCACATATATAAGCAGTAATATTTTGCAATACCAGATTGAATAGCTTACATGTTAAACTATTTTTAGATTTTTTCCCGGCGTTTGAAAGGCTACTGCTTTTCACATATATAAGCAATAATATTTAGCAAAACCAGTTTGAATAGATTACATCTTCAACTATTTGTAGATGTTTTCCCTGCATTTGAATGGCTACAGCTCCCTAAATATATAAGCAATAATATTTTGCAATACCAGATTGAACAGCTTATTATATGTTCAACTATTTTTCGACTTTTTCCCTGCGTTTGAAAAGCTACAGCTCCCATATATGTAAGCAATAATATTTTGCAATACCAGATTGGAGAGCTTACATGTTCAACTATTTTTATATTTTTTCCCGGCGTTTGAAAGGCTACTGCTTTTCACATATATAAGCAATAATATTTAGCAAAACCAGTTTGAATAGATTACATCTTCAACTATCTGTAGATGTTTTCCCTGCATTTGAAAGGCTACAGCTCCCCAAATATATAAGCAATAATATTTTGCAATACCAGATTGAATAGATTACATCTTCAACCACCTGTAGATGTTTTCCCTGCATTTGAAAGGCTACAGCTCCCCAAATATATAAGCAATAATATTTTGCAATACCAGATTGGAGAGCTTACATGTTCAACTATTTTTATATTTTTCCCGGCGTTTGAAAGGCTACTGCTTTTCACATATATAAGCAATAATATTTAGCAAAACCAGTTTGAATAGATTACATCTTCAACTATCTGTAGATGTTTTCCCTGCATTTGAAAGGCTACAGCTCCCCAAATATATAAGCAATAATATTTTGCAATACCAGATTGAATAGATTACATCTTCAACTATCTGTAGATGTTTTCCCTGCATTTGAAAGGCTACAGCTCCCCAAATATATAAGCAATAATATTTTGCAATACCAGATTGGAGAGCTTACATGTTCAACTATTTTTATATTTTTTCCCAGCGTTTGAAAGGCTACTGCTCCACGCATATATAAGTAATAATATTTTGCGATACCAGATTGAACAGCTTACATGTTCAACTATTTTTCAATTTTTCCCTGCATTTTAAAGGTTAATGCTCCCCACATATAAAAGCAATAATATTTTGCAATACCAGATTGAATAGCTTACATGTTCAACTATTTTTAGATTTGTTCCTAAGTTTGAAAGGCCACTGCTTCCCACACATATAAGCAGTAATGTTTTGCAATATCAGACTGAATAGCTAATATTTGGAATATTTTTAGATTTTCCCCGCCTTTTTAGATTTTCAACTACTTTACCCCCCCCCCCCCCTTGGTATTATCCCTGTGGTATTGTGAAGTAATTCATATATAAGCAATAATATTTTGCAATACCAGATTGAATAGCTTACATGTTCAACTATTTTTAGATTTGTTCCTAAGTTTGAAAGGCCACTGCTTCCCACACATATAAGCAGTAATGTTTTGCAATATCAGACTGAATAGCTAATATTTGGAATATTTTTAGATTTTCCCCGCCTTTTTAGATTTTCAACTACTTTACCCCCCCCCCTTGGTATTATCCCTGTGGTATTGTGAAGTAATTCATATCTGGTGTATTGTATTACTCCGGTCTCTATAGTGCAAGTAGCTTCGACCCCAGTATGACCAGCGAATATTTACTACGAAATTCAGCGATAGCGAGTTTGTTTATTTACATATGTACAAGTCTGTCCAAAGTAATAATGTATCTCTTCATCAAATCTTAACAAACTAATTTGAACGATCGGGAACTAACCTCAAACCCAGCACAATCAAATCTGGCCTAATTTCTGACTAGCCCTACACAACCACGTCTGCATCTCAACATGTTCGCTCAACTATTCCCCTCTCCTAAAAAGTCACGTGATATAATAGTCTGCACTACCGTCCAATCAAATACTAGCTGACAAATACTGTCCAATTAAATATATGATAAACAACAGCAGTAGCTACAAAACCTAACACTTTAGGCAACCTACACCTAAACACAACAGGTGCCTTCAGTAGGTTGTCCTTGTAAAATTTTTTGATTAAATATATAGCAGTGCATGGGAGATTTTGCTGAAACAAATTGTCACTCAAAACTTTGCTTTATCGATAATAATTAGCGCCTATTCATGTAAATAAGGCTAGAGTTGCTCTGAAAATGCCCTTGTGGGCGATACGAGTTAGCACTGGAAAAGAAACTGCGCAATGGTCACACAGATGCATGTTTCTTTGAGTAGTTAGGCCCTCTTCTAACCGTACACTATATGTAAAAAAAATAAGGTAAAATATAAGCACTTTGATGCGAATTAAACTCTACTACTTTGTTAATATCACCCCGTAACTTTCTGGGTCACCCTATAAAAGCAACTGGTTTTTAACAGCGGCGTCGGCGTCAGTGTCATACCAGCAGTGAACTGCTTACTCATGGCAATAAAAACAGAAACTAAACATGAACATCTATTCTAACACGTCAAATAGATATTTTGTCTGCACATTGAGTTTGTCGAGACAGCACGGTTGCGTTGGGCGAATTTTTATATGAACAGGTAGCTAATTTGAAGCAGTGGAACATTGCCGGGTGTTCTAAGAAAGTACCTGCAACAAGTCGTCCTTAAAGATATGTATGTATGTATGTAAAATTCGCCAAAATTTACGTTAAAAACAAGTTTATTAAAAGAAAAAACTAATTACAGGCGTGTGATATTAATTAAAAATAAGTTAAATTTATATTAACGCCTGCGGCTCCTGCACTATCAAATACATTGACAAAGACAGATTAGATATGAATAAGAGGCACTGAGTGGCAGTATTTGGGTCGTATCGGCTAATTAACTCTCATTACAAGCAAAGAAGGAATAACTACAATTCCTTCTCATTAATTTGAATGCTACAAATAAGTTCATTGTTCTGAATAATGCTTCATTTGAATGAATGGTATTTGCAGAGTCAAGTTTGGTAATTCACAGTTTGAACTCTGGACTTTAAAAGATGGGACTTTTGTTGTTTTGAACCTCTGAATTGTAACTATTGATCTGCCACCATTCTTGCATGGTGGCCTTACCGCCAAGATACGCCCAAAACTACCACCCGCACCCCTGTGGCCCAAGGAGAGCTGGGGTAACCCAGGATATCTTTCTTGAAGACCCTACATTTGAGGCTTTGCTAAGAGAACAGAACATTAACTCCTACTCTAAAGTAAATTGATATATGGTGACTAAATAAGCTTCAACATTTTCGATTTGGACAACCTATGTTGATACATAGTTCTTGGCCGCTGCCATAGGGGCGTGATAGAATTTTCATGTGAGCTGATATGTAATGTTTAATACTACTGTATCAACCTAGAGACTGGTGTAACAGCAAAGATTTTAACAGCCACACATGAGGCATTTGTTTTTTTTTTTGCCTTGTTTGATTTGTGTAAGCAATGAACAGGAGGCCCTGAAAATGGAGATCTAGCTTGCTGCCTTTATAGCTCGCCGCCGGAGGCTTCAGCGATCAAACTATTTATGATTGTAGGTTTAGCATAATAGCAAACCAAAGACAAAGGGGACTCATGAAGTGAGACTATGGCTAAACCTGCAATAAAGATGGTTAAACCTGAAAAGGAAAAGTTAGACATGAAAAGAAAAAACAGGGGGGGGGGGTGTTGCAGATCTGACAGTGTCAAAATTTGATAGGGAAAGGGTAAACATGACAGCAATTGAGGTTTGACCTGCAACCTGTGGATGAACAAATGGAAATCTGGCACCGGCTCTTTTTGGGAATGTTTAATGTCTTCAAAGGATCTAGTGTTTCTTTTACTGAAGGACTAAACCTTTTATTTGATATGCAGTGTTGTTATTACTGGTTGCCTTAATTCTTAGAGGGTGTTTTCACCATTTACCAAGAGTTTTGACAAAGGGATCTTGCTTTTATCCTCCATCAATGAGAATCAAACAAATAGGAGTGGTGGGTAACATTTCATTGTGCCATTGAAAACAGGAATAGATATCTGACTTTGTACAAAGCTGTGTCACGAGAACTGACCTGTATTGCACTTAACTGCTGTTAGATTCAGTGGTCTAGGATGTTTCTCTTTTTTTTTGGCAACCTAGATTTGTAAGGATTTGTGCTGGTGAGTGATGCCCTTGCAAATCAACTGAATGGTTGTGCTTGCCTAGGACTTTCCCAGGTGCCACATTGATTTAGTGCAAGCGTAGTGGTTTCTATACCCACACTAACCTATGTCTACTGCATAAGGCCAGACACTTGTTAGATTGATCAGCACAGGCTTGGGTCCATTGATTTATACTTTACCTACTAGTTGCTCTTTCTGTGCTGAAGCCAGCACAGAGACTTTTCCCATACTATCTACACTATGACTGCTGTTCATCATGGGGAGTTTACCTACAATGCGCCCTATACCTACTTGATTGCGAGCGCAGGACTTTTACATACTATCTGCCCTTTGGCTGCTTACCATCAAGGGGACTTTTACAAACTATCTGCCCTTTGACTGCTTGACCAGTCAAGGGGATTTTGCATACGATGTGCAGATTGCCAGAAGTATGCTTGCTCATATGTACATGCAGAGTTTTTAAATGATAGTAGTTGGCCTATGCTTATCAGGAATGAAGTTATTTTCACTTTTTGTGAAGATTAAGCTATAATGCCATTTGCCGAGTTTTCTTTACTGTACTGGGGCGAACTGCTTTGCCCAATAACTGACTTTAGTTGTGACAGGGGAAGCCAGGACAAATACAGCAAGTGAGACTAATTTTGATGTACAGATTGGCTGTGAAACGCATTGCCTGTAGGAGGGGCAGGGGGTGGGCGGTGAGCAGCAGGGGTTGGTTATCACACTAAACATGAAAGCACATTTAGAATTTAACATACAAGATTTATTACTATAACTAGGCTTGCCGCGCGTCGCCTGCGGCGCCGCGCCGGCCCGCCGTCGTACTTTTCTTTCCTAACGATTACGAAAGGAATGAGAAACTCTGCTCAGTCCTGCCCTATAACGTTCCTTGCCTAATAAACCCCATCCTTTTCAAGACATACTTATAGATATGCCCATTCTATTTACTCCTTCCACTCATATGAAACACAAAACGTTATAAACCATCGTCCTAAATGTTTCCCATGATTGTAACTTGGGTACCAGACTCCCTAAGAGATAGAGTCTGGTACCCAGGGTAACATTTATTGAACTAAAATGATGTCGATCTTGATGTTCATATATAATCATACTACGCTCGATTAGTGTTTTTAATTCCGGAGGATATACGGTAAAGTAAAAGAAGCAAATGCTATCATTCTTAGCATTGACAACTGACTCAATGGATGAGGTCCTTCTGTAGAAATTCCGCTCCAGCCTTGGAGATGAAATGGGCCTCCTGGGGAAGAGGACTTAATGGGATCTTGACATTATGTTATCTGCGTTTGTCTTTTTGTTTCTGTAATGCACTGTTCTTTACAAAACAGTGATTTAAAGGATTGCATTACAGTGTAGAAATGCTTTTAGCAGGAAAGGGAAAGGTTGATACTTTCCTATTCAAAGATATTTAAATTTATGCATCAACCAAGTTTTTTGGCATATCAAATTCATCCGCTCGCCAAGTAAAGTTTGTAAAAACTGTTCGGATCATTGTAAAAGAATTCACTACAACCCATGGGTTAAAGGGAAAACTCAAGTAGGATCTACGACTTCGAAGCATATACTAAGTAAAAAACCAATGCAGTCTTTGTAACATTTACCTATTTACCTATTTACATGCCTCTTCCCATTGTGCTTGTTACATTTCCAAACTCAACATAAACCTTTCTTGCCGATTTTTGGTTGTTCTTGACCTTCATTTTATTAGTACTTTTTTATATTTCATACTGTAGCTGTCCTTCAAATTGCAACATTTCTTGCGCAAAAAGTGCTACAATCACTAAAGTCAAATGAATTTTTCTCTGTAGGTATTCTACGATGCCACTTTCAAGAACCCCTTCATTCTCCTTTTGTTTCATCTATCTCAGAAAGCGATCCCTGGGAAGCAGAATTTTAACTGTTATCTACCTCAGAAACTTAACTATCGCAACGTTTTTAATATTTCTTCTCATGTTGCACTCACTGTTAATTGAATCATTTCCTTTTCCTTCCGTCCTCCTCATACAACAGTTTTAAAATCACTCTGTTCCCTCTCAGTTTCAGAGGGATTGTATTCTGCGAGTTGCGAGTTGCGAGTTGCACGTTGCAAGTTGGTTTTCCATCATATCAATTAATTCTATACTTTTGTTCTAATTTTAGATTCTAGCCAAAGTTTCTTATGATTTTCTTAAATGAATTACTACTTCCTTAAATGAAGAAATGTCCAAAATACTTTTGTCTGATCAAGGGGCCTTCAAGGTACTTCGGAAGATTTCTCTCAAACGGTGTCAAAACATTTGTCGGCATCAGGAAAAAACCATAGGCATTTGAGACATAGGGTCTTGGAGGGCTGCATCATACCTAATCTAGCAAACTTTATCGCATTTCAGGCTCACTTTGGGCAAGATCCATTCTAAGCCCTTCCCCCCAAGCACTGAGCATACCCAACATAAGTGGAGGAAACCCCTTTCTGATCTGAGATCTCAAAATTCTCTCTAAATAAATATTAGTACAAAGAAGAAGGTTCCTAAAGGGTGCACCTCAGTCCCGTTCTGCTCCCAGTCGTATTGTACATGAAATCTTATTTATAGTCGGTGATCAAATCATAGGACCAACAGGAAAACCTCATTCCTTGAGTGTGACTTTAGCAAATCCAGATCTCACTTTCCCCTTGCAGTGCCCTTGAAAGGAAAGACAGTCGACGCAAACTTTGAAATTACTTTAGCAACGGGCTGTACCGAAGAAGAAACATTCAACTAAAATCTTAGTCCCAAAATATAACCCTTTTCCTTCAAGAGAAGTAGAAATTCATCAAAGAAACTCATAAGAAGCTTTGGCTAGAATCTAGAATTGGAACGAAAGAATAAACTGAATTGATATGATGGAAAACCAACTCGCAACTTGCAACTCGCAACTCGCAAAATAAAAGTAAAAACCAACTCGCAACTGACAACTCGCAACTCGCGAAGTATCATATCTCTCAGTTTCAGGTATCTAACCAAGGCTCTGACTTTGCTCAATTGGAGCCCCGTTCTGTTTTCTTTTACTTATAGCCACCGTTTGGAAAAGTCTTGTTCCGAGATAACTTCATACTATTCCCGATTCCAGCCTCTCCTTCTATTGCTCGACTACCCCTTTTATAATCTCAAATGTAGTTGCTAGCATAAATCCGATTAATTGAATTGTACTATATGTAGTCATTGATCACTACCCCGTTAAAAGGCAAGTGGATTTTTCATGCTTGATGCTTTCCGTTATGGGAACCATTCCAGCACATGATCCATTTAAATTGCATATAGGTCACATTGCAGCTTTCAATTGATATAAATAGTAATTTAGCTTTTTCTGACGTGTTTCTCCCTTTTCTTCCATGTACTTTACAGTTATTTTCCTCCCTTGGTCGCTTTTACTATTACATGAATTTAGTGGCGTCTCCTGCGTCTCCTAACACTTGCAGCAATCTATTGAGGCACATAAGAATGTTACCATTTACATCAAGGAATTGCCTAAATTTGCCTGTAAATATCTTCGCTCTTTACCTTCTAAAACCACAGACCCTAATCCCTCTATTGCCATGCTTCTCGTTTCTTCGTTTATTTATTGAACAGAGATCCAAACATTAACAAAGCCTCTTCTGAAGACCCTTTCTTGTAACTTTCTCCCCAGTCTTACATACTTTTCGCACCACCAACCTGTGTAAATCAAAGGCAAATTTCACCTTAACTTCATTCTAGGATGTCATTCCAACAATTCCTATCCTACAAATAATGCTATCACCCTTTCCTGAAGTCTTCGTAATTCATCGACATTCATTTTTATGAAGCAATGCCCACTAACCTCTCAATCTCGGTAGTTGCAGACTTTCCTCCAAAATATAGTCTTGCCATTGCTACTCTGTAAAGATTTGGGAAAAATTTTGTCGAAACATATGAACTTAAGCGATTAACATTGAAATAACACTTTCCTATGAATTTATCCCCTTGATGACAAATGGTTCTAGAACAACGCGCTACCAAAACTTTGTGAAAAACGATACCCTGAAACCTGACATTAATCGACTCTATTGAATGCATGGACACATATCTTTGAATAGGAAACTATATAAGAAATTCATGAACCCCTTAGATACCAAACAAATAAGAACCTTTGCACCTGGGGGTTTCAATCGACACTTCTAAGTGGAAATAAGAAATCTGTGGAAAGCCTCCCCATTATGTTTTAAATAAAAAAGCAGTTCTTTCTGACAGGGCCACCGAGAGAGGACAGGGGGCAATTTGCCCCTGGGCCTCAGGGTCTAGGGCCCGGGGGGGGGGTACTTGACCATAACATTGAAATAACACTTTCCTATGAATTTATCCCCTTGATGACAAATGGTTCTAGAACAACGCGCTACCAAAACTTTGTGAAAAACGATACCCTGAAACCTGACATTAATCGACTCTATTGAATGCATGGACACATATCTTTGAATAGGAAACTATATAAGAAATTCATGAACCCCTTAGATACCAAACAAATAAGAACCTTTGCACCTGGGGGTTTCAATCGACACTTCTAAGTGGAAATAAGAAATCTGTGGAAAGCCTCCCCATTATGTTTTAAATAAAAAAGCAGTTCTTTCTGACAGGGCCACCGAGAGAGGACAGGGGGCAATTTGCCCCTGGGCCTCAGGCTCTAGGGCCCGGGGGGGTACTTGACCAGATTTTGGACGGGGACGTGCCATCGA
This sequence comes from Aurelia sp. 3 sensu Dawson et al. (2005), assembly GCA_964020215.1. NCBI lineage: Eukaryota > Metazoa > Cnidaria > Scyphozoa > Semaeostomeae > Ulmaridae > Aurelia > Aurelia sp. 3 sensu Dawson et al. (2005). Next base: position 14,479,450 of record OZ026577.1, read on the forward strand.
GGTTTCAAAAACATACCCGTTCCTTATACCAATTTTTCCAAAATGTATACCCGACTTTATACCAATCTTTCAAAAACATATACCCGACTTTATGCCAATTTTCCGAAAATGCATACGCGACCCAATACCAATTGTGAAAATTGCAAAATCTGATACCGTTCCTTATACCAAAATCGTAAAAATTGATACCGTTCCTTCTACCAGAATCGTGAGAAGTGCTTTGCGTTTGCCCCAATCTTGGTAGGATGAGAACCTGAATCTGTTGAACTGGGTAGCAATCTAAACTTATTCCCAAAGGCGTACCGATCAAATAGCAGAGTGCACTCATGCTCATGTTGCACAATGCTGAAAAGGCTATTGCAAATTCTGTCCAATCAGATTTAAGGATAAGAGGAAAGCGGGTAATACGCAATACATGTTAATGGCTAGACACCGTTCCTGTCCAATACCCCAACTGTCAAAACAATCAAAAATCGTGTAAGTCCTGGCCAATGACAACTGGAGTCTTTGAAGCATGCGCAGAATTTAGGATTTTATAGACTGATAACCTGATTTAAAGTTGCGCCCCCTGCGCAATAACGGAAAGATTTGGGATTGCTTGTTTGAAGGAGCGACAGCCTTGACTCATAGTAATCAGTCCAGTGCCGGTAAAATCAGAGGATAAACTATTGTTGTAAATAATTACATTTCACAGCTCAATTGGCAAGACTAAATTGGAGTTTGTTTTCTTTGCATGCCAAAAATGTATATTTAATTAATCCGTTTAATCACTTGGGCTAAATACCTTTGCTGTGAACAAATGCTTATTCAACTGTGTGACACAGCCGTCGTGGCAAGTTATTGTTTGAGGAGGAATTTGCTGCCGTTTATGATTCTTTACAATGAATGAGTCAGTTTCCTGGCCATTCACCGCACAGTTTTTCAGATTACAGAGCAAGGCAAAGAACAATAGAAAGTTTTGTGTTTTGTCTGTCTTTGGAGTGGAAATCCCCTATCGTAGAGGCACGTAAGGTTTTTTTTGTGTTTTGTGTTCTCTCTCTCTTTGGAGTGGAAATCCCGTATGGTTGAGGCACGTAAGGTGTTATCTGGCCCTTGCCCCTTCGTTATGGGGAAACTATGAAGGGAAAGTATCTGGCGGGAAGAAAAATATTTATTTATCTAGAAAGTTTCGTGAGGATTAGTTCAGCAGTATTCAAGTTATCAACCGTTTCCATTATCCCGGTCCTCGCTTTCCTCGTTTTCTGTAGCCTCCATTTCGTAAGGGGAGTCCATCGATCCTTTGACTTTGCCGCTTTGCCCCATTACCCCGCTTTTAGGGTGAAATTGAAAAAACGAAATCTCTATTGCGTTAGGTACGGAGAAGACGAAGATACTTGGAAAGTTTGGCGGGGATTGATTCGACTGTGCTCGAGTTTTTCGTGCAACAAAATTTGCTTCATAAAATATTAATATAGATATAACCAAAGGGGGCAGCTCAGCTCTTTTGATTTTTGCTCCTTGGTAGTTGCTCAAACTGCAGACATGACTGATGTATGGTAACACTCTTATGTTTGTAATTATCTTCAAGGAATGATACTTTTCCACCTGTTGCATTACAGAGCTGGTTTGCTGATTGGTTTGAACACTTTCTTTGACCACACATATTCTTGAATGCACCGTTCTTGACAAAGTTTGCTTGGAAAGTTATTGTATTTTGATAGAAAAGTGATTGAATGCAGTTGAATGCTTCCCAACATTGAAGAATACCATGATACAACGCCTGAAACAACTTGTGTAAATAACTGTCCGTTTGCATTTTGCTTGGGTTTCTTTTTGACTGACACTTGCTTTGCACACTTCAACGTGGTATTAAATATGTGACAGCTGACAAATCGTGCAACTAACCTGTTTTTCAAGAGCTTTGACTTCATTAGCCCAACCTTTAACTGTTTAACCTTCGATCTGGATTGTTGGCGCCAAACTTTAGGCCTCTAGCAAACTCGTTTTCACATACGATCAAATTGCAAGGATAGGAGTTCTACTGTTCACCAAGAGTGCACAACGATGGCAACAAGTTCTTCATACTAGACCAGTTGCTGCATTCATATTTGACGATTTGCAAGAACATACTTGCTATAAACTTCCCTTGGAACAGACAACATAATTTGACTTTCAATGATTCAGCAAACATGTGGAACACACCCTAAGGTTGCGGAGGACTGGGAGCTAGTGGGAGGCATTCGTGCATCACCTTGTCGTTAAAATACATTTACGCAAGCGTAAATGTTTCATTAGATTAAAACATTTAACCTGAAACACCCCTAGTTAAAATGGCAGGGATAGCATTAAAAGGTCAATGCGACCTTGTTTCCATAATGGTCCCTCCAAAGGTGTCAATAAAAAAAGAGTTTCAAGAAACAAAGAAACAAAGATTCTTGAAGATGTTAGGTAACTATCAAAATTCTTGAATATACCATAGCAAGGGGTGGTAATTATAATATTCCTAGTAGTTTTGAAACTGTGACGTCATCAAATTGCTAAATCGTAAGGCACAAGAGGTACAGGCGTATGTTTGCTTCCATTTTGAAGATCTTCAAAAACTGAGTAGTTTTTGTGTTGGTTCTGTTGATTTCCCTCAGTCATTTTAGAATGTATGATTATTTTAAATGTTTGTCAAAGCTTCAGGTAACTCCTCTTGTTTATCCATCCATGAAATTTAAAATCTTTGTAATTGTAAAAATAATGATGATTGCAAGAATACTCTTCCTGAATTATGGCGAACGACCTGAAGTTCCCTTCGATCAGTTCAGTTGGTAGGATGGGGCAATAACATATTACAGATTTCGCTTTAAAGGAGCGGGGTCACGTCATGTAAAGAAACTTCTTTCGAAAGGACGATTTTGCAGTATTTTTTATAGGCCATATCACAGTGATTTTCCACTTTTTTTCTCAAAATGAAAGTGTTATTTTGAAGATGGACACTTGTACTTCGTAGAGAAACAAACGAAACACTCATATATTGTAGGATTGCAGAGATATTGGTGGATCTTTGGCAGTAACAACTTTGGTGTGGTGGATTCACCCCGCACCCCATCAACCAAAATCTGTACAGAACGCAATGGCCACATGTGGGCAACTATATAAATTCTAGTTATAACAGGTTTGTTTACGGTTACGTGACCCTGCCCCTGTAAATATTCCAGAGATTCTAGGCCTATGTTATTTTAAAGCTAGTAGATGGAGCTAAGAAGAGGTCACCTGTGAGTAGGACAAAGACAACCACAAACCCTACTGCTACCATCTTGTAGATCTTTAAAAAGTGAGTAGTTTTTGTGTTGGTTCTGTTGATTTCCCTAAGTCATTTTAGAATTTATTATTATTTTAAATGTTTGTCAAAGCTTCAGGTAACTCCTCTTGTTTATCCATCCATAAAATTTAAAATCGTTGTAATTGCGAAAATAATGATGATTGCAAGAATACTCTTTCTGAATTATGGCGAACGACCTGAAGTTCCCTTCGATCAGTTCAGTTGGTAGCATATGGGGCAATAACATATTACGCATTTCGCATTAATTTTTTCAAAAATTCTAGCCCTATGTTATTTTAAAGATAGTAGACGGAGCTAAGAGGAAGTCATCTATATGTAGGACAAAGAAACTCCCATGCAAGCTAATTTTTCCTCTAGTTGAACGAATCATACGCACATGTTGACTTTTTCATATATAACAGAATACAATTTGTTAAGTTTGGGCATGCATATGCAGTTCCAGAAATGGCTATATATCTCCGTCAACTAACTTTAAAGGCGCAGGTTCATGTAACCGTAAAAAAACCTGCTATCTCTATAATCTATATTGTTGCCCACACGTGGCCATTGTGTTCCGCTCAGATTTTGGTGGATGGGGTGAATCCACAATAAAGTTACTTGTAAAAATCCACCAATATCTCTGCAATCCTACAACATATGAATGTTTGGTTTATTTCTCTAGAAAATTAAAGAGTCCATCTTCAAAATAACACCTATATTTTGAGAAAAGTAGTGGAAAATCTCTGTGATATGGACTATCAAAAATGCTGAAAAATCATCGTTTCGAAAGAAATTTTTTTACATCACGTAACCCTGCCCCTTTAAACTACTGCATTGAGCGGCTGCTTTATTTACCGTTGATTAAGTCCTGATTTCAGAAGGAAATTATGCACCCAACATCGTGATAATACAGTGGAACCTCCATTAACGGACACCTATACAGCGGACAAATATTTTCGTCCCAAAATACACTATGGCAAAAGGTGACACCTCCATACAGCGGAAACCTCTCTACACTCTACAATGGACGATAAAATTGGTCCTATAGGTGTCCTAATATGGAGGTTCCACTGTACACCCACAGGTCCTTGTAGGTTGATGAATTTAAGATTGGTTGCACTGCTTCTCGCGTGTGACTTTCAAACTACAGTGGAACCTCCATATAACGGACACCTATAGGACCAATTTTATCGTCCGTTGTAGAGAGGTGTCCGCTGTATGGAGGTGTCACCTTTTGCCATAGTGTATTTTGGGACGAAAATATTTGTCCGTTGTTCGGAGGTGTCCGTTGTATAGAGGTGTCCGTTAATGGAGGTTCCACTGTATGTGCACTTATTTTTTGTAAGAAGCAACTTGTAAGAAACGGTAGTCTCAGTTAAGCTAGTCTCACTTACGTAATTTCCGGTAATTTCAGCAATTTAAATGCCTAATTTACGATATTGTAGGTACAAAACTAAGTCTAAAAAGGAGAACGTAAAAGATGAAGTAAAATTTGTCCTCATCTATAGCTGTTCTTTGAAGGTTTTCTTGGAGGGTGCCAATTTTGTCGCTTTTTCCAAGCTGTTCCACAGTTTTGCACCGCGATAAGACAACGCCTTTTGGCCATTGATCGTTTTTAGGAGCGGTATCTTAAGACCAGTTTCTGATGAGCGCAGAAACCCTCAGAAACCGCTCTCTTTCATCCGAACATTTTGCGAATAATTTTCTCAAGTACTCTGCTATTATTTTGATTTTGCCACAGTACAATTTTCAGCAAAGCGCACACTCAACAAGACCAGAAAATTTTTCCATTTACATATTTTTTTATTCAGCTTTGGAAGGGAGAACCTTACTGGCTTTTGATAGTGATGCAGTTTAAGTTTGCTTATTTCTGAGTGCGAATTTCGTTATTCCATGCCTTAAAATCGAGCGATGCACCTTAGCAGCACTGTTCAAAAATTTACCACTTAAAAGTTTTAAATGTGAGAAGCACCATGGGCAATAATAGTACACCATATTTGTAGCGTGGAAATTAAAGTTTTTTACTTCGATAGTACTATAGTTTTTTTCGTTGTTTTCCCTTTGGCCTTCAAATTCAAATTGCCCCTGCGCATCTGAACAGTTGGTTCCTACACGGTGTTCATCCTTGTGTCAAATTAAAATGATGATGAACGCTGTGTAGGAGCCAACAGTGCAGACATGCAGGAGCAATTTGAATTTCAATTTGAAACGAGGATGAACGCTGTGTATGAAGTAACTGTTCAGACGCGCAGGAGCCATCTGAATTTGATTTTCAGCCAAATAGAAAGGAACGAAGTAAAACAGTAATATCGAGGTAATAAACTTCAATCTTCTAGCAACAAACACGGTGCATTACTGCCCATGGAGACACATAAGAAACTTTTGGTAGGAAGCCCGGATCCAAGTTTCTTATAAAAGATGAGTATGTTCATTGTTTACTCACCTGGCATAATAAGGCGAGAAATTCTCCCGTTTTCCAACTAGTTGCATCCCCCGTGCATACTTCAAAGCCCCGTAGACGGGCAGTTGGTTGTTTTGTTGCCCCCGTGCCAGACTGATGATAGGAGATCAATTGATTGTAGGTCTTTGTTATCTGGTGGATAGAGATCGCGAATATTTCACTTCGTTGGCAGAGTTTTAGCTTTTCTGGTTGAATTATGTAAATATAACAGGATAAATGAATTTTCATATTAAAGAACTTATCTCAAGTATGGCGCACATCAATTTTATGAATAATGGGAGGTCGAGGCGTAAGTTTTGCGTGTATGAAATATTTGTTTTGTATTGAACAAGCTTCTGCAGGAAGAAGGAGTTTTAGATACTATTGATTTCAGAGGTTTTGTTTGGATACTGTTGCAAGTGCAGAGATAGACGTTTTTTTTTATAAGAAACTGGTTTATAAGAAACTAGTACTAAGATGGCCAAAATTTTAAGAAACTCTAGTACTATGTCTGAGAAGTGCTAAGAAACTTCTCAAAGTTAAAAGCATGAATTTAATAGCAAATAGATCGTTGAACCTTTATTATTGGGCAATATTATCTAACCATTTGTGTTTTCAACATAATAGAACACTGTTTATTCCTATATGATGTTTTGAATATCAAGAAACATATCTGCAGCAGTGTTAGCGACCACATTGACAATTCATGCATTCGAAAAATAAGAAACCAATTAAGAAACTTTTAGTACTAAAATGGACAAAATTCCTTGTTAAATTAAGAAACTTTAGTACTATGGCCTGATCCAAGTTTCTTATAAAAAAACGTGTACTGGAAGTTGAAAATTTTTGTTCAAGGGAAGGATTTTTATTTGACATTTCGCTGATCACCAACTGTTTCAGTTTTAAATTTTCATAATTCAATCTTGCATCAATGGGAGCAAGAAGGAAGCAGTCATAAGCCACAACTATACTTTTTAGAATTATGTGGGTTGGTAATACACTTTCTGTTAAAAATTCTTTGCACTTCATTGCTAAACTGGAAAGAGTTTCTTTACTCTGAATTGATTTTCTGGAAGAGGCTACAACAGTTTCTTAAAAGGGGTTGCTCATAAAAACAATGAGTGCACATGTAGAAATTTCAATGTTTAAGGAGACAACCTGCGGTCGTAACACTGACGTTTATAGTATGTTTCCAGTTTATCTTGCCAGTAATTTATTCAGCTATAACATGTCCTAGAGTGCTGCAGCTGAGTTAACGATTTCTGTTCACACCTTTGAAAGTAACGTTTCTTCCAAGTAAGAAAAGTAAATGCCTTCTGCAACCCGACAACATAGTTTTCAATTCCAGGGCGGCACTCAGAATATGCAGATACAGGTAGGTAAATCCGATATTTTTGGCTGAGAATATTGCTGAATGTTATAATTTTGGCTCCAAATAAAACTGAAATTATTGGTATGATATTTTTGCCTTCATATTTAGCCAAAAATGGAATCCTCGGTTTCGTTAAAGGGAATCTTGACCCCAATTTACATCACTTCAGGATATTTTAACTTCGTTTACAGTTCCCGAAGTATAAAGGGAGCTTATATTTTGGGTTTCAGTGAAGCCAAACTGATATTTTTGGGTTACCCCCCCCCCCACCGTATGTGCATGTGCTGAGCTCCCTCTGATTTTAGACGAAATAGAACTTTGTCAGCGTTCACCGCATAGCGATGGAAGTAGGCGAGGCTGAAAGGTCAGTTTTATCTGCCATTCGGGCTTTTAAGATTCATGAATCCAGGAAAAATCGACTTAATGTTTTGTGTTTAACTCGCCTTATTGTTTCTTGTATGAAAATCTATCTGAGCGCATTTAATGAATGCAATCCTGCTGCTGCAACACCGTATGTCTGTGATAAGCCCCCGGGGATCTTAGATCGGAGCCTAAACTCAATTTTTATAAGAAATTGCCAGTTGCCTCTTCCAGGAAATTAAGAAACTCTACATGAAACGAGCAGAGGACGCTACGAAGTTAAGGAACTCTTTGAACAGTTGTTCCGAGTTGTGAGTTGTGTGTCACCAACCTGAACAAAGATAATAATGTTTATTTTTTTGTTTTTTTGTACGACTTTGTTCCATCTTGGTTTGAAAGTCAGTTCTCGAAGAATTTTAGTAGAATGTATTTAATTTAGCGTTATGAGATATTAAGAAGCTCCACAAGGTGTTTTTACCAAAAAATGGGCTCCACGTTAAGAACCCTACTGCAAAGACCAGAGGCCTATTTCTTATGAAAAGGATCAATATATTCGTAGTTCGTAGGTGGCCATTTATTCAAGGAGGAAAAGCGCTTCAGTTAAGATGAGGTTTAGTACATGGCTCATTGGAGCGGGGCACGCATTAACTTTTTTATAAGAAGCTGGGTACTGTATTTTGCGGTACGGTTTTCTACATTGTGGGCGATTCTCATAGTAAAAGTTTCTTGTAGGGTTTCTGAATTTTCGTAAATCTAGGGTCACTATTCATCATAATTGATTGAAGACTGAATATATGTTAAATATACAATGTAAGTCAAGTTGCTACGGGGTGACCCAAAAAAAACTTCACGAGCTAGAACATTGCTGGCTTCCTAAAATCAAAGGCTATTGCGAAATGGTTCTATAACAGTTTAGTTGAAAGGCTTGGCTATCTTTTGAGATGATGTATGGTCATTTTAAGCAATGCTTACCATCCGAAAAACCAGATTCAAAGAAAATTTCGAATTCCGAATCCTTCATTTTGAGTGAAATAGTCACCATCATTGTCCAGTCAACTTTTTGTGAAAACTTGAGATAGCGATGGATTAGAAGTCGTCTGGGGATATTATTTGTTTGCAAAATGATTGACCTCTGTTCCTCATTCAAATTTCATGCTCCAAATCAAATTTGGAATTCATCTTTCTTCAAACTTTCCAAGAATGGACTGGAAGGCGAGGGAATGGTCTGAGAAATGAATGAATTTCCATATTTTTGAAACAATTTTTTCATACAGTACGCATATCTTAAACTGACCAAGCAGCATCTCAAAAGATAGCGGAGCCTTTCCGCTGTATGCTGATACCTTGTTTGTCATCATAAGATTTGCTTTCTAGAAAATATGTGCGATCTAGCTCGTGAAGTTTTTTTTGGGTCACCCGTTATAGACATAAGTACATTTTTGAAATTTAATTTTCTTTTGTAGAGTACATGTTTTTTGAGAATCTAGGATCAGACCATAGTACTAAAAGTTTCTTAATTCAACATGAAATTTCGTCCATCCCAGTACCAAAAGTCCCCCAATCGATTTTCCATCCCCCAATGCACGAATTATCAGTGTGGTCGCTAACACTGTGGCAGATATGTTTCTTGACATTTAAAACATCATTTTTAACTTTTAAAAGTTCCTTAGTACTTCTCAGACATAGCGCTAGAGTTTCTTAAAATTTTGGCCATCATGATACTTGTTTCTTATAAACCAGTTTCTTATCAAAAGAACGTGTAGATCCTAAGAACGAATGATTCTTTTGAATGAAACGAAATGATTAAAAAAGGAGGAATCTCAAACCTAGGCATTTCTAATTCCAATGAAATATTACAGAACACTAAATTGGGAAGCAGTTGCTACCCTTACCAACAATGAGCGATAATAACTGCTCTACATACTTTTCCACCAAAATGTTGGGACAAGCCATCAACAACCTCCCAAGCAAGCCTGTCATTAGAATTTTCCCAAATTAAAATAACACTTCTTCATGCCTGATTCTTAGCTGGCAAAATGAATGGGGCATAATCTTAAATTCCACTTAAATTCCTTCTTGAATATTTCTCTTTTCAAAGAACCTGAAATTTTTCGTTAATGATAATACCATAAGCACTTGTCCAGTCCACATTTGCAATATTCCACACTTGGATTCTTTCTACAAAAATTCTCTCAAACAAAGTAGGGCCCAGCTGTTTCCAACTTTGGATCAACATTGTAAATATTGGGTCTACCAAACGGCAGAAAGTCAGACACATCCATGAACTGATTAAACACTGCTAATATGGCTTTTGAGCCCAGATAATCACAAGATTGGAAGAAAACTGAAAATAAATATCATAGCTACTTTTCATGCTTTTGAGTTGGCAGAAGTACCCTGTGTCTTTGAAACTACTTCGCAACTCGTAGGAACAAACTTAATTTTTTAAACTTCAGATTGATCTCTGATTGCTTCTCTGAGAGTTTGTGGATTTCCCGAGTAGCTACTTTTGTTGGGGAAACGAAATGCTTGCTGACCCCCCAGGGGGCACTCCCAGACTTGACTTGACGGGATGTGCCGCTCAATAGGGTGTCCTTTTACGTTAAAAATTATGCGACAGAGTATCCTTTTCTAACTAAAATTACGCGACAGGGTATTGAAGTCGATAAGAAAATTTTGCAACAGGGTATCATGTTTAGGGAAATTTTTGAGTACCTTTTTGGCAAAATTTTCATGCGACAGGGTATACTTTTGGCGCATTTTTCATGCGACAGGGTACAGGGTGTAGAGAGATTTTCCGTCACGTCCCTAGTCAAGTACCACCCCCCCAGGCTGACCCTGATGTTTTAACTCACTGTGTTCAGTTTTGTTGTGAGCGAATCAACGTTGGGGCTCATGTTGTCCAGCCTGTTGCTGCTTTTTTTTTTCTTCTCATGTTCTCAGCGGTCAAGATAACTGGCATACTACGTTATTGAAGTAAATCCTCGTTGCACATGCGATCTTGAGCCTTGAAGGTGTTGTGGCGCAGTGGTGTAAGCCTCTGACTTTGCAGCCAGAACAGTCAGGCGGAGTGGGTTCGATACCTGGTAGGGGCCCACCACTTGAGCGTCATGACAAGGGGTTTCTGATAACGCGAAATTTCTCATACTGAAGATTCCAGTTGCTTTTATTCGAGGACATTTTCACGTGACATTTAAATCGAAACGTACTTCAGACTTTCATGTTCAGTTACAACAGCAACATCTTTTCGATTGTTGCAATCACCATGTCAACGTGACACTTTGATTGTGAATGTTCGAATTCATAAAGTCTTGTATATGTCGTGCATATTTGTTTATCTCATTTATCCAATTTCATGACCTGAGCAGAACCTGTCTGAATCAATCACAATGTTTTGATGTTGCTGATCTTTTTATTGTTTTGTTTTATTGTTTATATGACTTATTGTGATAGAACCATCAGTTTTGCGACGTTGATATATGGCATGAATGCCTCTTCCATGTCTAAGTTTATCATTGAAAAACGAAGAAAAAGTTTGCCTTTGTTCAATGAACTTCAGGGTGAATCAAAAAAGGTTATATCGTTTATTGGGCTGTGCAATAAAAAGTACGCGACCGATGTTCAAAACTGAAATGTTAAGCCATCAGTTAAAGGCTAACTTAGATGTAAACATTTTATGTGGTAAAATTATTCATCTTTTAGGCCCAAAATGAGGAAAATGTTTTTTGTATGAGATTTTTTCTGCCTGTATTTTGTCAATTTAAATTACTTCCGGCGTTAAGTGAACCATGGCACGTAGAACTCGAAGGGTTGTCGCTGAATATGCATTCAGCCAAACGCCTATACTGTTTCTGAGAGCAGTTTATATCAAAACTTAGTCAACATATCAGCAGCCCCCCTCCCGCCGAAGTTCACATAACGCATATATAATAATAATCAATTTCTTTAAAGTTGGCTAGTACATAGCTAAGCATATTAATAACACTAAAATTGCTAATTAAGGCCAACTACTTAAAAATATACAATTTATAAAAAAGTATGATAAAATTATTTGATATAAAAATAGCAGATAAAATGGTTTGATGCAAGAAATGACATAAAATGTAGATAATAAAAAGCCCAATCATAAAAATTCATAAAAATCCGACGTTTGGAATAAAAGGTCGACATAGTCTGCAAGAGCATTCTTCACCGTGCCACTTTTTTATCTTTGATTTAAACAATGAGCGAGATTCAGTATTCCTTATATCTTGAGGGAGGGAAAACCAAAGTTGAGGCCCTCTGTATCTGATGGATTCAGATCCAAAATGTACGGTCTTTATACTTGGTAATACAAATTCATTGTTATTTCTTTGGTTATAAATATTATCTCGCTCTCTGAAGATCTCATTCATAAAAGGAGGGTTCAGATTGTTCTGCGTTTTAAATATTTCTGTCATTAGGGTTTGTAAATTCTTCGTGTGGATAGTAACCGCTTTATCTCTTTCTAATAAAACGTCAAAACTAGAATCATAATCTTTGTAAGCAATTCTTAAAGCCCTTTCGTGTATCTTATTAATTTTGTTATTCAAATACCTGCTGTGGAACATCCAAGCCAACTGGCAGTTTTGAAACTGGCTCATACAAAGGCTCTCATTAAGATTCGCAGTTTGTTGGAGTTCATATATGGAGACATACGAGAGAGTGCAAAAAGCTTATTACCAAATTTTTTACATAACTTGTTGATATGCGTCTCAAAAGTTAGTTTTTTATCAATCGTCACCCTTAACAACTTTTCCTCGTCGGTATTTCCAATAACACTGCTACCCACGTTAACAGTAACATCTTGATTTGAACTTTTCCCTAGTACCATGAAATGACATTTGTCGGTGTTTAATTTCATAAAGTTATCTGTAAACCACTGGATAATTACAGTCGAATCATTTTCCAAGCTCCAAATTACATTGTCAATATTCTTGTGGCATGCATATATGGTTGTATCATCTGCATAGTTGCAGATATCAGTTTCCTGAATGGAGAGCAACAGATCATTTATGTAAATGTTAAAGAAAAGGGGGCCAAGAACCGATCCTTGCGGAACACCTAGGGCAAGATATTTAAATGTACTAAACGATCCGTTGATTTTCACCCGTTGCTGCCTATTCTCCAAAAAGCTGTGAACAAGGGACAGGGATTCACGGCTAAAACCATAAGCATGTAGGCGTGGCACTAAAACTCTGAATGTGCGACATGCTGAAAGAAGGACGTCATGCAGTCAACAGTGCACTGCGCCGCTCGTAACTGCGTGTCTGAATGAAAAAGATTCCAAACAGATCTTGATAACTTTTAATGGAATCTATTCAAATGGCTTAGGATCATAACGGTTTTCTATTACGAACATCAAGTCTGACTCTCTTCATTTTATTTCAAGTGAAGTAAGAAAAACTGTTTTGCGCAAAACGCTATTTGAATTTATTCCGTTTCTGCCACGCCACCTTTCCGCAGTTAACGTTTTTGTCGTCGCCTTTAAGCCACCTGGTCCAAGCATTTTCAGTAAGAAACATTGCAAACACAATCTGCTTGGTGCTGCAGAGTGACATGACTAATTCTATTCAGATGATATTTTGAGTTGCCTCCCTCCCTTCATTCGATGGCATCACAGGGAAATCAGATTTAATGTTAACTTTTGCAGTATTTCTATGTGATAATCTATTCTGTTTTTTATTAATTTTGTTATTGGGTATTTTATTCTATTCTCTATTTCGTTATTTGGTAATTGATTCCTTTTCATATTCACCTTCTGTGACTTCTACTGTGTTGCGCAGCGAACTTTTACTGCGAGGGACCTTTTGTACTCATCCGGGATAGTTTCAATAATGTTGTACTGTGAGAGTCTACCGGGTGAGTCAAGAAAAAGTTCACGCGTTTGGCGGGCAATGGAATAAGAAGTATATGACCGATATTCAAAATTAAGATGTTAATCTATCAGTCAAAGGCTAACTTAAATGGGAAAGTTTTGTTTGGTGAAACCACTCATCACTTCAAGTTGTTGTGGCGCAGTTGTGTAATCCTCTGACTTTGCAGCAGAACAGTCAGGCGGTGTGGGTTCGATACCCGGTAGGACCCCACCACTTGAGCCTCATGGCAAGGGGTCGCGGACTCGATTAGCGCTTAAGCCGGTTTTCCACTAGACGGATTTTTCCGTGCGCAGCGGAGCGGTTGTTGTTTCTAAAACAATGCACGCGTACTAACAAAGATGTTCAATTTCCAAGAAATTCAATGTCCAAGAATTTTTTAAAAATATTTTCAGAGCTGTTTTTCGTCAATCGCCGTGGCTGTCCTCCTCTCGTGGAATGCTGAAGTCATGTGTCAGAGCCTTCGAGCGATTTGATTGGTTGGCGCTATAGGACGCGGCGGAAAAGTTGAAGTCAATCCGACTTTCAAATGCGCGCGTAGCGGAGCGACCATTAGTGACCATTGTTAGAAATAAACAATGCAATTACAATACCCGCTCCGCTGCGCGCGGAAAAATCCGCTAAGTGGAAAACCGGCTTTAGCTACTTCTGCGATATTTTATATTTATATTTCATATTACATTTTATTAGGGAGGGAGACCCTTCAACCAACTGGTTGATTTACAAGGGGCCCTCCACATAAAAAACCTACAAAAATTAAACAAGTTAAAAACCGCTAAAAACTACTTACAATGAATACATCTAATAAAAAAAAATCCTATCTATAAAAATGAAAGAAAAGTACCTAAAAAAGAAAACCGCCAGTCCATCATAAGCTATCTTTAAAAATATATATAGAGGATGCCTGTTTGGTCTCAGCTGGGAGGCTATTCCAAAGTTTAGCTCCGCGAAAAGAAAAACACTTCTGCCCATTTGCAGATGTTTTCTTTGGCAGCCTCAAGTCCGTTGCCGTATTTCGAAGGCTACGAGAGTTACTAGTAGAGTTTCTAGTGAAAAGATTGCGCATGTACTGTGGAGCAAGCCCATTGAGAGACTTGTAGACCACTGATCTGGACTCTTCATTGACAAGCTCACGAATGGTCTTCCAACCAAGGCTCCTAATCAGTGGTCCACTCGGGGAATCAAAGCTGCTATTCGTTACAATTCTAGCAGCTCTATTTTGAAGCCTTTGGAGCTGATTGATATCAGTGGTGCCACAACAACCCCATACAGAACAGCAGTATCGAAAATGGGGCTCCACAATACCTGAGTACAAAGTTTTCAAAGAAGCCATTGGGAGAAATAGAAGGAAAAAAAAACAGGGGAAATAGAAGTAGGAGTACCACAGGGTTCATGCCTTGGCCCTCTTCTCTTTCTCATCTATATCAATGATCTTCCTGAGGCTGTCCAAGGTTCCTCTGTGACTATGTACGCTGATGATACCAGTCTTTGTCATCAGTCTCGCGATTTGACTCAGCTTAATGAGGCTATAAATAGCGATCTCAGTAAATTGGAGACTTGGCTTCAAGGAAATAAGCTTTCGTTGAATGTGGCAAAAACTCATTCAATGCTCATATCCACCAAGCAGAGACACAACTCTCTCAAAAGTCGAAATGAAGCCTTGGTACTGAAGATACGCGACAATGAACTCGAAGTTGTTCAAAAGACAAAATACCTTGGAGTGCAAATCGATTGCTCTTTAGATTGGAAAGAGCAAATTAAGGCAGTTTCTACAAAGGTCTCCAGGGCGATCGGCTTTTTAAAACATGCTAAATCTTTTCTGCCTCTGGCAAGTTTGAAAACTCTTTACACAGGTATTGTTGAGCCCCACTTTCGATACTGTTGTTCTGTATGGGGTTGTGCTGGATCTACATACATCGACCAGCTGCAAAAGTTACAAAATCGTGCTGCTAGAATCATTACAAATAGCAGCTTTGATGCCTCAAGCAGACCACTTATTGCAAAGTTGGGCTGGCAGACCATTGAAGAGCTCATTAGCAATGAGTCTAAAACAATGGTCTTCAAGTCGCTCAATGACTTGGCTCCACAATACCTGTGTAACCTCTTCACAAAAAACTCAGCATGCTCCTCCCGCAACCTCCGGAACACTGAGACTGATTTGAGATTGCCAAAGAAAAGGTCTGCTAATGGGCAAAAATGCTTTTCTTTCCGAGGTGCTAAAATATGGAATAGCCTTCCTGCTGAGTCAAAGACAGCATCCTCCCTGAATAGTTTTAAGAAACTGATAAAGGGTTAATTTTTCATTTCTATTGTATATATTGTATAATTGTAAATAGGCTTTTAGGTTATGGTTTTTTTTTTTTCATTCTAGTCATATTTAAGTTTAACTGTATGCTGTAATTAAGTTTTTACCGGAGGGCCCCTTGAAAAACGGCTTCTGCCGAAGGGCTACCCTCCTTAAAAAATTCAAATATGAATATGAAATATGAATATTCCTTGCGTGTTTTAGAAATCCAATGGCTCTGGATACTTTGCTAGATACAGCTTTAATATGCTCTTTCCAATCTAGACTGTTGTCAACTTGAACACCAAGGTATTTGGTCTTCTTGACAACGTCCAGTTCTCTGCCACGAATTTCTAGATTCAGTTTTTCTTTTTTTTTTTTTTTTTTTATATATCAATTAAAAAAAAACTACAATTACTACAAAAATACAGCTACATTAACTGTGACATTCATGGCGAGGAAAGACACGAGGTCACCGGGTCCTCACCATGAATGCCACTTACATTTCAACTACAAATTAATTCAAAGAGAACAAAAATTAAGTAGAAAGAAAAGAAGGGGGTGCTGCTGCTACATTTCGACATTAATTTAACCTTGCCGAGGCTTTGATGAAGGAAATGGTTGCTTCTAATATGATTCTGTTTGCAACTGTACCCAAATTTTGATCACCAAATAAGAGTAAAAGACAAAGTTCTTTCGAATTAACATCGGCAACATTGAATCCATCGATATCTGAGAGCTGGTCAAAGAGATCTTGGCGCAATATGCTGTATAGAGGGCAGTGCAGGAGAAAATGTTCATTGTCCTCTGTACCAGTGCCGCAGACACACATTGGACTTAAGCAGGCGAAGTTATGTTTAAATCTATGCCCATTTAATGCACTAAATTCAACCCTGAGCTTGGTTAGAAGTCTGATACCCAGGATGTCACGAATGTTGTAGGTAGGATTTTTACTTGGCCGTATGATACCAAGCAGATTCTTTTTAAACTGGGAAATCGAAGAAGAATTTCTTACCTTATTATCCAGTAAGTTCCATTCAGATATGGTATTTTGGAAATACGAGTTCGAGTACCGAATTGTTCTTCCAGTAGGTTGTTCGTAACAATGTGGGTTTCTTAGATTATAGACCAGATTTCGCTGCTGGGGTATCTCAGAATACAGGTAAGCCGGTGCTTTGGATTTGCACAGGGAATAGAAATGGCATAATCTGCGATACCATCTACGATGGTACAGTGTTTCCCATCCTAATTCGTTATAGAGTTTTTGCCTACTTGTACCCCTCCAAGCTCCCGTGACAGCCAGTGCAGCAGAGTATTGGGTCTGTTCTAACTTTCGTGTGAAGTGAAGGTGCATTTCAGGGTCATGTTTATGGTATATGATATCCCCATAATCTAAATGCGGTCGAACGTAAAGCTTGTAGATTTGCTCAAGAACTTCTCTGCAAACGTATTTTGAAAGGCATTTTATCATACCAATCCCTCTGCGTGCTTTTAGGATTGCCTCTCTTATATGACTTTGGAAATCAAGTTTTGAGTCAAGAATCAGTCCTAGGTGCTTATGCTCATTCTTGGAAGCTATTGCATCATTTCCCAATCTGAGGTTTGGATGGTTCGGTTTTTGCCTTTTACAAGAAAAGATAACTTCCTCCGTTTTATCAGCATTGAACTGCATTTTCCACTGCCACGCCCACAAATTTATTTTTTCAAGATCGCGATTCAACGCTCGCGCGGTAATATTTTCATCATCCACAGATGAGAATAGGGATGTGTCATCAGCATAAAGCTTAATTCCACATGTAACGTTGCTGACTATGTCATTTATGTATATAAGAAAGAACAGCGGACCAAGGACTGATCCTTGAGGTACCCCTGCAGAAATCGATTCCCATTTTGAGCTTTTCCCATTCAAAACTACGCGTTGTTTTCGGTCCTTTAAAAAGTTTTTAATAAGCTGGAGGATATTGCCAGATATACCATTGACTTCCAATTTATAGAGGAGACCATCGTGCCAAACCCTGTCAAAAGCCTTTGACAAATCCAGGAAGACTGCACGCATTTCTTTGCTAGGCACCTCCTCAAAGGCTCTGTAAATGTTGTGAGTTATCGCCAACAACTGATTTATTGTTGAATCTCCTGGCCGAAAACCTGATTGATGGTGAGACAAGAGGCCATTTTCATTAAGGTGGCTGTATATCGTATCAAAAAGAAGTTTTTCAAAAATTTTTCCAAAAATTGGCAACAGCGAAATTGGGCGATAGTTTTCCTTGCTCTGTCTATTACCCTTTTTGTGGACAGGGATTATGTTAGCCTTTTTCCATTGGGGGGGATAAACACCAGAGTCTAGGCATTTTTCAAAGATCAAACAAAGGGGCTCTACTATTGACTCGTCACACATCTTAATCATTGAAGAAGAAATATCGTCACATCCATGTGCCTTTTTCATGTCAAGGGACCTGATAAGTCTTAGAACCTTTTCCCTGTCGATTTCCATGTTTTGTAAACTCACTAGACCACGGGGTATAAAACTAGGAATTGTACTACCAGTAGCTACTGCACAGCATTGAGAAACAAAATAATCATTAAAGATGTTTGCTTTGGCCTCCACATTGGTAACAAATAAACCATGTTCAAGCAAAGGCGGTATATTGGAGAATTTTTTCTTATTAATAAGTTTACTGAACAACGACCAGTACGTTTTAGTTCCAGTTTTGGGGTCAGATAACTTTTTGCCAAGGTTTGCATAATACTCATTTTTAGCACTAGCTATCAGTCTAGATGTTTCACTTTGCACATTTTTTACCCGATTCCAATCTTCTTGCTTCCTACCATTTTGAACAAATTTTGAATAAATTCTATGTTTGCGCTTGATAGCAGTTTTTAACTGGGGTGTTATCCATGGTTGATCTTTGTCGTTGAATTTTACAATCTTGTTGGGTATAAACAAGGAGAATACTTCAGAAAGCTTTTCAGTGAAAATTTTAACCATCTCCTTGGAGTCAAGTCCTCTAAATTTATCTGACCAGTCAATTGCATTGATTGAGTCGCAGATCGACTGTATATCAGCTTTTGGGTAGTCCCAAATGGTTCTTTTATAAGGAGGGGCAGATGGTACAGATGCATTCAACTTTCCATAGATTATTTGATGCTGGCATTTTTTCTGCTGCATTGTTGAGCGTTCGGTGCTTTGGTTTGGTCGCGATTAACATAGATTGTGTTTTAGCAACATTTAACGAAAGTTTGTTGCCCTTCAACCATGAGTCTAAGTTCTCAAGATCGACATTAATAGCCTCGTTCAGCTGAGAAATATCTTTTGACTTTAAGCAAAGGCTAGTGTTATCAGCATACATGGACACAGTTGAACTCTGGACAGCACTTGGGAGATCATTGATGTAGATCAAGAAGAGAAGTGGTCCAAGACATGACCCTTGGGGTACCCCTACCTCCACTTCCCCGGTTTCAGAATCGACTCCACCTACTCTGCAGTACTCTTTTCTGTGGGAAAGATAAGATTGAAACCAAGAAAGCTCCCTTTGTCGAACACCATAGTGCTCTAACTTTTTGCAGAGAAGGTCATGATCTACAGTGTCAAATGCTTTTTTAAGATCAATGAATACTGTACCCACCATCTGTCCAGTGTCCAACCCACTATACCAATCGTCAGTGTTTTTCAGTAAACAGGTCAGTGTAGAATGGAGTTTTAAGAATGCAGATTGACCAGGATGAATAAGGTTATACCTAACCAGATATTGGTGAAGCTGGTTAAACACTAGTTTTTCAAAGAGCCTTGAAATGACGGGAAGAACTGAAAAATTGGGCGGTAGTTAGACTTTTCAGCCCTATCCCCATCCTTGAAAATTGGTGTAATCCGGGCATTTTTCCAAGAATCAGGAAACTGACTAGTTTCAAGAGAGGTGTTAAACATGAAAACTAAGGAGTTTTCAATGTAAGGAGTAGCTAACTTTAAGAAGTAGCTAGATATGTTGTCACTTCCAAGGCTCTTAGATGTTTTTATCTTGCCCATTGCATCTCTAATGTCCTGAACTACGATCCCAGCGCTTGGCACTAAAAACCGCAACTTCACCTTAACCTTCACTTCGACCCAAATATCAGAGAAATTCTACTAAGGGGCGTTTTAGGGAACAATGATTCCTCATTCCATTCTTGTCCATAATTTACTTGCAATTAAAATGACAATTCTATTTCTGAATGCAATGTGAACTTTAATGCCACATAAATCATGGACCAGAATGGAACATCGAATTTTCGATTCCCATACAAACCTCTTACAGGCATTTTTCTAATTTTGGGGCCTTAGAGATTCGTGATGTTACGAAACAAAATTTCCCCATCTAAGTTAGCCTTTGACTGATAGATTAACATGTTAGTTTTGAATATCTGCCTCATACTTTTTATTTCACAGACCGCCAAAACGTGTAATTTTTTTTGACTCACCCGGTATGAAATGGCCGGACATTTGAAGAAATGCTGTTCCCTGAATATCAGAGGAATAATATTTAAAACGGTCTTGTTTTATTCCCGTTATGTCCAGTCAGGCTCAGTAATTTAACCGGCTTTGGTCGCCCATTCCTTCCCGTCGAAATGGGAGGTTTTATGCAGAAATCCCCCTATCGAAAACCGGCAAAATGAGTGAAACAGCAAGCATAACATCCCTTGGCTCTCCTTCTTAGCAATAATGACACTTAGATGCATTCATGCATTTGTTCCTCTTAGGAGAGTGGAATCCCCCTTACCCACTTATACCATGGGGAAGGCTTTTTCTTTCCAAGATCATAGTGTGTGCTAAAGCATGCTCAAGTCACCGCTGTGTGGTAAACGTATTAGGGAAACTTACTTGTAATTCTATCACATTGTTAAAAGTTTCTCGAAAGGATGTTTTTAGAAAATCCCTTTCAAAATCTGAATTCTAAAAAGAATTGACAATGTTAGCTATTCAATCAGTTATTGCAAAAAATTTTTTTGTTGTTTATATTTTCAGGAAGCGGTAGCCTTTTAAACGCCGGGCGTTTTTTGGACTCACCCAGTATCATATCTAATTCCATGTAAAGACTAAAAACCTACAGTTTTGATTTAAATTTATTTCTTTAATTCTTAGCCGCAAGGGAACAAGAAATAATCAAAGTTACACAGAGATTAATTGCCTGCATTACGATGGGAGATTTTGACACATACTCGTAAGTTTCTTCTACATTATTACCTGAATGAAGTTTCAAAAACAAGGCAGTGCAGAATCCCGCCACACCTATTGGTTAATGGCACACTTCCCGCTGGTTTCCCGTAGCCTTTTATAGTACGATACAAGGACGCCTTTTCGTCGCCACAGCAACTTTTTAGGCCTGTGAGATTTGCAGTAAACTCAAACGACATGACCGAAACAAGATATGCTATATATGCGCATATCATATCTTGGCACTGTTAACATTCTGCTCTCCATATCCAGCAAAAATCCAGATTTTCCTCTACTGTCGGTCGGACGGAGATGGAAATTCAATTGAGTGCTTTTTCTCATTTCTCATTTTTTCTCATTTGAATGTCGTTGCTGCTAAGAAGTATTTTCCTTGAAAATTTTGGTATCTATGGATTACTCAATTGTTCAAGATTGCATTTCGATCCATCTCGTTGCGTAAAATGATCCTTAGCAAAAACGACATAAAAATTGTTAGGTATACCTTCTGGCCATCAATTCTATCTCTTTTCCACCCCACTTTTTCTGGGCTGGCGCCGCCCCTGCATGGAGTCAGTCTGACTGACGGAAACTGTCGGACGGACAAAATGTTCCTATCCTTTTGGCAACGCGTACTTCGTACTGGAGACTCTAACCTTTCATTCACAAAACGGGTCGGCTTGGATAACTTTAAACTTTTGTTTTACGGTACACAGCCACTGTTTACATTTTCCCCTATTTCTTTTTATTAAGTCTGTTTCACATTTGATCTTAAGCACATAAAGGGTGAACGAAATTCATTCTCAAAATCGCTATTATTTCTGACCAATGATATCGTTAACTCAACCCTGACCTGACAGCATACGTTTGCCATCACGCGCCTATGCTGGCCTGACATCCGATGTGGAACAGATTCCAGTATGTGTTAGTATCTAATCTTGATTTACTAAATTTTTATCTATTTGCATGTCTTTATGTTAATGGCCACTGGGTAGTCATTGTCTCTTGCTCCTTGTGGTCCCGTCCCTGTAGTGTTGTATTGTTGTAGAGTAATTAGAAAGTATAGTAGAACGTAGATGTAGCATTTATTGTAATTTTTCATATGGATATGAAAAAATTACTGGAGACTCAAAAGCCTACAAAGGGCTGCTTCAAGTAAATTCATTATAATGACATGCTAGATTTTGTCTTCAGCTCAATATAAGATGGAGACATAGTATTCATTCGGCACTATGCAGATAACATTAAAAATGGCACCTCTATGATCAAAAGTTTCTTTTTATGTAGCGGAATTTGCACATAGCAATTTTTTGTGAGAATGATGATAGAATAAGTCACATTCTACCGCGCGCAGATACTGCAAACAGTTAAATTACTTTGCAACTCACTGAACATCTGGCACAAGCAAAATCAAGATTTTATATAATTGCAACCAACTTCAAGGTGGGCCCAAAACGCGAGACAGATTCCAAAAATAGTTTGGTCTTAAGCTTGTAACTAAATTTGAATCATCCAGATCTATAACGTACTCCTAGTGCTACTAATTTTCAAAACTGGAAATTTTTTGTCTGGCTCACCCCACTTACCGCAATATCATAGACAAAATACAGTTTTCTCTTGTTTGGAACATTATGATTTTGTAGTCGAAGGATTTTTCCCAAATGGAAATCAGTTCGTTAATGTGTCCCCCGTCTTTAATCAAAAACCAGCTGCAATGGAAGCTGATAGTTCTTACAGCCGCAAATTTTCTTTTCTCAGTTTATAATCCGGATGGTCAAATATAGCTTTGATATCTTGTTTGAACTGTTAATCTAGGGTTAGCAGTCATGCTCACGACAGTCGATTTTTTAAATGATCAACTGTTTTTGGGTTTTGGTCAAGAGTATGTTTATGTCTTGGGTTTTAATTATGACGAAGTAGCGTCATTTTCAGACGCTCTTTTATCCGATCAGACCAATTTCATATGCTTTGTTAATCTCTTTCCCAACCTTAACTTAGTCTTTATATCTCTCCATGATTATGCGCAGAAATGTTTTCTTCTTCAGGGCGTCCCAAAAAATTGTGCCCCGTTTGCGTGGCTTCTACGGAGGAGCTGTAGATTCAATCCTCTCGGTTTTTACGATTTGCATACGTCAGGCTTCAATGTAGAGTTTGAGACCTTGTATGAGTCAATGTGACAAGTGGTTGCTGATTTATGGCAGAGAAAAGGCAAAATAAGTGGTTGCTTCAAAAACAGCACTTCTTTCGTTCTTCAGGAATGTCAAAATAAAGTTAGTTTTCAAAGAAGGGGTTTTAGCGTCGTAATTAAACATTTGCTAAATCTTTTAAAAGGTTAGCAATGTTGCCTATTCGTAAGAGAGCGCTTACTTCCTTTTAAAAATGTAGTAAAAGTTTTGATACGATGCCAGAACCCTTTCCTTGAAAACTTATTTTATTTTGACATTGCCAGAGAAGAGTAAAGATCCTGTTTTGATGTAATTTTGCCGTTTCTCTGCCATAATTTAGCAACCACGTGTCAGATTGACTCAAAAAACTTTTGCGGCCACGTTTGTTTTGATTTGCCGGTTGAGAGAATTTCCTTTGTCTGCAGTCACTAATCGCTTTGAATTGAGGTGTCAATTAAAGCAACTGTTGCTATTGTATTAAAAATCTGTCCTTTTTAGTACGACCCATTTTATCTGAATGATGTTGATTCTTTTAATCCTGCTTAGGTATGTCTTGTAATATGAATTTCTTTTCTAGAAAACTTTGTGACGAGAGAGTAACCTGCTTTGAGCCCCAAGCTAAAGGAAATCTTGTGGAAGGAATAGATTTTCATAAATATTATTTTGATAATGGTGAGTTTACTTATTTTTTCAGTTCTCTTAAGGAAAAATGATTTCTTATCCCTTGTAATAGAAAAATTTTCATCTCTTGCGGTTCAAGTTTGTGATGAAATCTTTACTTATCTACAAATCAGCAACTCAGTATTGTGAGGAGAGCTTTGTGATATCTATCAAGAATTCCTCATTCCATTTTGGTCCTTGATTTATGAGGCAATGAAGTTTATATTGTTACCTTCAGAAATAGAATGTTAATTTCAATAGCAAGTAAATTATGGACCAGAATGGAATATGGAATCCCTGTTCCCACACTTGCCGTTTGCCAGCATTTTCCTAATTTCTGGATCTAAACGATGAGTGATTTTACCAAAAAACAACTTCCTCATCTGAGTTAGCCTTTTACTGATCGTGGGGAGACGAACAGAAATTTTAGCATAGCCTTTTGTATCTTTGTATATTGTAAACTGTAATGTGAAACAAGTGAAATGATAAAGATAAGTGAACGATTCCCTCAAAATAAAGACGCCAGACGATCACTGAGTCAAAATATGCAGTTAGCTGACTGAATATTTTCAAATAATTTTCAAATAATTTTAGAGACCAGAATCTTGCAAATCGGTTAAAAATTCATTGAGTTACGAGCTCGCAAAAGATAAAAGGTATGCGACAGCTTAAACCAAAGACCCCCAGATTACTCGTAATGCAAATTGTAATCGAACATCACAGTAAAAGAAGGCTATTCAATGTCATACCTCTCGTTGATAGCAGAGCAAACCAAATAAAACTTCTTAAGTAATTTAATCCTGTCACAAATTTGCTTAAGATTGCAAGTAGCCAAAGGCAGTAGTTTAGAAAATAGTCGGCGACAAACTGAATCTTTTTCCTTAAAGCAGTCATAACGCTTGAAAGTTAGCTTATCGAAAACCCGTCCAAATCCCATTTGGTTTGCCCTGAAACAATTGAGAAACAACACAAACGATGGACCATGGGAATTTTACTAAAAATGCCATTTAGAGGCCCTTGGTTTCGGTTTTCGCACAAATGTGAACTTCAGAGGCTTATGATTATAACTCCATGAATTTTTAGCGGATTTCCAGATTCTGGTGTCAAAAGTTGATTCAAAATCTCAAGAGATGGGTTACTTGACCAAGTGCCCATTCGGCATATCGTTGTTTTTTGGTTGAGACACCCTGTAGGATAAATTTAGTTACCAGCTAGCTTTTCTTGATTGACTGCCCAGATACGTAAATGCGAATGTTTTATTTTGGTTATCCTTTTGTCAATATTTTCAAGGTTTCCGGTAGCTATGATCAGAGTCAATAGAAAAAATATTTCGTTTGTCGAAGTAAGTAGTTTCGTAAGTTACATTTTCCCAGCACTGGAGTTCCTTGATTTTATGGCGATCTGAGACTTGAGTTCTCAGTCTGAGACTTCGCTTGATGTACAGTTATCTGGATAGCCGTATTCAAAGGGTAAAAATTGGTTCACATAGAAGTACAGCAAAAGAAATCAAAATTGGGGTCCCACAAGGATCGGTCCTAGGTCCCTTGCTGTTTAATATCTTTATTAATGACCTCTGTCTCATTAACCTAGACTCTGAGATATGCAATTTTGCAGATGATATCACCTTATACTCATGTGGACATGATCTACAAGAAATAGTGACCAATTTGGAGAATGATCTCAGTAAATTACTCGAATGGTTTAAAAGCAATGGAATGGTTGCTAACCCTAAAAAATTCCAGCTAATGTTCCTTGGTTTGCAAGGGGAAAAAGACTTCGTCTTAACATCGAGGAAAACAAAATACCTACAGCAGGTCACGTTAAACTTCTAGGAGTGGAAATTGACAGCAAATTAACGTTTAGCAAACACATTGAAACGTTATGTTCCAAAGTCAACAAAAAGGTCAGTGCATTTGCTAGGCTGAATAATTATATCTCTCGAGAGCAGGCATTAACAGTTTGTAATGCGGTAATTTTGTCGAACTTCAATTATTGCCCTTTGATATGGCTATTCTGCAATAAAGGTGCAAATAAAGAATTTGACCGCACTCATAAACGTGCGCTTCGGATTCTCTATGAAGACTGATTTGATTTGATTTGATTTTGATTTTATATTTTTACCCATGGTAGCCCCTCAGTTAGAATAACTGATTTACAGGGGGCCATGCTAAAAACTTACAATAATTAATAATTTACAATAAAAACCAGTATTTCGAACTAAATTAAAATTACAATTGTTCAAAAATCAACAAAAAAAAACGAAAAGGTTTAAGTGTTCATTTTTCCACCTCTCTCTTGAAGGCTCTCAGGGTTGAAGAGTTCTTAGCGTCGGTACCAAGACTGTTCCAAAGCTTAGCGCCTCGGTACGAGAAGCATTTCTGCCCCCCTGCTGATTTTAACAATGGCAACCTGAGGTCGACTTCAGCATTCCTAAGAGAACGAGCAGTGGAATTGTTGACTCTCGTGAACATGTCTTTCATGTAGGAAGGCGCGTCTCCTTTAAGGGATCTGAAAACTATATTCTGAGATTCAAAATCAATAAGTTCCCTAACAGTGGGCCATTGAAGCACTACGAATCTTCATTTGAAACATTGCTCGCTCGAAGTGGCAGCAATAGCATGCATATAAAAAATTTGCAGAAACTGATGACAGAAATCTACAAGTCCATGAATCACTTGAACCCTTCAATTGTATGGGAATTTCATGAAAAGAAACCCATAATGTACAATCTAAGAATACAAAACTTGTGTAAGCTGCCAAGAATTAAGACACTTGGCTTTGGACTCGATTCACTGTCTTTTCGAGGTAGTTTCCTATGGAACACTCTTGATGACAGTATCAAACAAGTACCAACTCTGTCACATTTTAAAAAGAGGATCAAAGATTGGACAGCAGATAGATGCACCTGTAAAATATGTCGCTGATTATAAATACTATTTTTTCTATTTTTGTATATACTATGCTTTGTAAATAGTTGGTTTGAATTAGTGTCAGCTTGATACTACTGTAAATACCAACTTTAAATATTGATTTGAAATGAAATGAAAAAATGAAATGAAAAGTTCCTTATGAGCAGTTTCTTCTAAGAAATTCGTGTAGTGCTCTGCCAGAAAATTAACAAACTCCACCTGAAGTAATCAGATGCCAATTCGAAGATACACAACATTTCCAGTTTTTTAGTTCTGAGTTGCAAAGTTTCGACTGTAATTCTCAGCTCAGATGTCAGTCTTTCATGAACTCAATTTTTATAAAAAAAACTATGAAACGATGTAAGGATTTTGACTTCAAGACTGAATTGGGCTGACCTTAGAAAACCCTACAATGAATTCCAGAGTTTCGTTTTGTGTGAAAAGAATGAGTAAACCATATTTGCTTCCTAAAATTTGTGTCCAGTTTCGCAATATTTCGTTATGGCGTATGACGTTTTCCCCATTCTTCGCTCTTCTCATTGATCGGAGCCAGCCGTTACTTTTAGAACTGAGATTATTTTCGCCACGTACTAAACTCAGGTAACTTACAGTTTTCGCCAGGTATAGCAGTATTTTCTTCAGCAATGAATAACAAATTCGTCTGATCATAGCTCATATCTCCTCCAAAACACCCAAAATACACGGATCTGTGCGACACGCGCTTCATCGAATGCAGGCATAATTTAGGTGCGAAGTCAAAATCGCGGACAAAAACATAGTTCGTTTGATCAGCGCCGCTTTCCAGACCATTTTTCTATTGACTCTGCTGTGATGCATCTCCCTGTGAATCTTACATTGAATTCATTGTGAATTTTTATGTTAGAGAAATCGAATCAATGAAATTTCAAACTGACAGAGGGTTTATTTGCTCTGTAGTGTTGTCAAAGAGAACGAGTCCAGTGAACACAACAATTTTATCACCGCATGTTATCTTGCTATCAGAAGATTCTGCCTGTATTAGTTATGTTCGACTTACGCAGGCCATTGACCAGTAAGTATGCTTTGCCTTCTTTCAGCAGTTTAACTCTCTATTTCTTTTTCGCTCTGAAAGTGAGATTTAGTAAATTTACCGATCAAATTAAACTTAAACTCTGGTGATGCAGGTAAACAGTAATGTCAATATTTAATTTTCTTATACAGTAAAAACCCGCATACAGTAAGGCCCCGCATTTGAGAAACCACCTACAAGAAGCTTTTAGGCTACAGAAAAGTAATTAGCTCCCTTAAAAAAGAAGCCCTTGAGGCTCAAACCCAAAATGCAGTTTCCTGTATTTTGATTGATACAAGGATCTTATCTGATGGTCTTGGCATATTACAATTTATGTAGAGTTCTTAAGACATTGCTACCACAGTATCTTACGTTGAACAGATTTTTACCTAAATTTTGACTCATTTACATGACAATCATTGGTGACATAAAAATAAGGCCTATAAAGCTATGAATAACCCCATTCTGTTGTGATGTTTCTTTGTTTTCTGTCCGTGAAATATTTTTGGCCAAAATTAAAATACAGTGATCAAGTACCGGATGACCCAAAAAGTGACCCGACGCAATCGGTTATAGAAAAATAAGCAAGAGGCCGATGAAAATGCCACAAACGTTGTTCTATCGCTAAAAGATTACCCTACACTTTGAGAATTTTTTGCAATTTTTAGCGGCACGATAAATTTCGCGAATTAAGGATTTTCAGGAAAAGGGCAAGCCTGAAATCCTCAAAAAGTCGTCAAAAACAAGGGATCGATTTACAGCCATTTCATATCTTCTAAACAATGAGAAGCGCGTTATGTTTTAGGCTGGGAATGGGCAACTCAGTCAAAATTTTCCAGGGAAGTTTATAGTTCCCAGGTATCGAAGAATTTGGAGTAATTGTTCGTTGTAAACTCATAGAATTTCAAAGGAATTCAACTTTCCACGCAAATCGAAATCTTCAAGAATTGCTTGCAGAAAAATAGGAGTATCCTTGTCCCTTGAGGCAAGAATATTTTAGGTATCTAGGGACTATAGACTTGCTCTGAAAACTTTTGATTAAGTTGCCTATTCCCAGTTCCTCATTGTTTTGAAGATCTGAAATGGCTGTAAATCGATCCCCTGTTTTAGACAACTTTTTGAGGATTTCCAGCATGCCGTTTGCCTCGAAATCCTTAATTTGGGAGAATTACTGTGCCGACAAAAATCACAGAAAATACTCATACTGTAGGGTAGTCTCTTAGCGACAAATCAACGTTTAAAGCATTTCAATCGGTCTCTTACTTATTTTTCTATAACAGATTGCGTCGGGTCACCTTTTTTTGGGTCACCCGGTTGTAATTCGGTAGATTCACTATTTTCTATGCGATATCCTTCTCCATTTTACAAAATAATTAAATTAATGCTTTGCATGGTCACTTCTGAAAACCAGATTGATACGGATTGATGAATTTATTCTTCAAATAACACGCTATGGAACTTATGCGTTTGAATGGGTAGATAATCCAGTACTGGGTGGGTTATCATCCTAAATTGGTGGGTAATTTCCTCATACTAGGTGGGTTATCTATCATCCTAAATGGGTGAGTTGTCATCCTACATGGGTGGGTTGTCATCCTAAGTGGGTGGGTTATCATCCTAAATGCGGTGGATAACCTTATATTGGGTGGGCAACCCAGTATTAGATGATAGCCCACCAATTAGGATGATAGCCCACCGTCTTAGGATGATAACCCATCCATTTAGGATGATAACCCACCCATTTCGGATGATAATCTGCCCATTTAGGACGATAACACATCCATTTAAGATGATAACTAACCCAGTATAAAATGATAAACCACTCAGTATAGGATTATCCACCCATTTAGGCGCATACGTTCCATAATGTAAATAAGAACCTATAAAGAACCAGGATGAAACGGTCCTTACATAAAGGAGTCAGCATTCAAGATTTAAGGCTGTACGTTCTCATTCTAGGAGGGTTCTTATGTGCCGGTGTTTCTTGTATGGCTACTAAAGAAGAGCTTCTGGATTGTTTAGCTATTTTTTCAGTTTATTTAAAGTTGGCTATTTATAGTAGTACAATAGCACAAAGGTGCTAATGTAGGCCAACTAAGGTATCTAGTCATTCCTCATAATCGATGTAAGGAAAATTATTTAATTAATGACAGACAATATACTAAATATTCTTTTCCAAGGCCCAGCAAAGATCTCAAAAATCATACATGCTTTGTTCCAAATGCTATCAAGACACCTAAATTTCGACAAAAATAACACATAACTATGGTCTCTACTGCCACGCTGCACTTCCATGTTTAGGTAGAAGCTTAGAAGCAAGAATCTTTGAAATTGGTCTATGTAAGACCAGCTTGCACAGGGTTTCCCATGTGAATTGTGCCCCGCTTTGTACGGCCGGTGTGAAATAGGTGTAACTTGGATTGTTAATGTTGTTATACAGATATGAAGGACAAGTTTCAGCTTAGATTTTGAGACCTGAGCATATGCAATAATGCACCATGTTTGCAGCTTGAAATCAAAGTTCATTACCTCGACATTGCTGCTTTACTTTATTGTTTTTTCTTCGGCCCAAGCCTGACCAGTGCTAGAAATCAAATTCAAATGGCTCCTGGGCGTCTGATCAGTTAGATTCTACACAGCGTTCATCCTCGTTTCAAACATTTGTATTTGATTTCTAGCACTGGTTAGGTTTGGGTCAAAGAGAGAAAAATATAGAAAGCATTAATATCGAGATAATGAAGTTTGATATCTAAGCTGCAAGCTCGGTGCATTATTGCCATGGTTTGAGTAAATCTGATCTGTGGTTACTGATCTATAGTACTTAGGACGCTATAATGAATAACTGCTTCAAACACAGCTGTTCCGTTGTTCTCCAGCAATGAAAAAGTCAAATGATACAGAAAAAGGGTTCTAGCGTTGCACCGGAATACTTCACGATTTGAAAAGGTGTTTATTTGGGTGTATGGAGTGATTACAATGATATCCATATTGGTGAAACAGAATGGAACCACCGAATCAACAGTGCGAAATGTGCATTTGCTGAAAATAGAAAAGTGCTAACAAATAGACATATCCAGCTGAAAATAAGGGTATCACTCATCAACAGTCTTGTAAGATCACGCCTAACTTATGGCTGCCATGCATGGAGACCAACCACTGAAGAACTTGCCAAGCTTTCGACAGCTTATAACATGTTTTTTCGCTCAATAGTCACCATTGGGTACAATAGAATTAACCAGCCTGATCCATCAGCAGAAAAATCTGAGACAGTCGACTGGAGATATGCCATAAGAGACAGAGATCAGTTTCTATAACCCAAACAGACTCCATCGAATCGTTCTACACGGAACAACAGCATAAATGGATAGCACATACTATTAGACGCCCTAATAATGAAATTATAAAGAAACTAACTTTCCATTAAACCAAGAATGTAAAACGTGGTAGAAGAATACAGTCTATATTAGAAAAATCACAACAGAGATCAAACACTGAGAAAAAGCAATACCTGAGGAATTGTTTTAACGGAAAATGAACACAAACGTCATCCTGTTCTGGCTGTGACTACCATATATTTTCAATATGAAAGTGGTTAAAATCAATGATAATAATATCATGGTTTTACGGTCATTTTTCCATGTCTTGGATAAAGCTACCAAAAAAACTGTAGATGACAATGGATACTTACCTAAAACAAAGATATTCACAGATTTTATCGCAGTTTAGCGACAGATCCTTTTATTTTCTTCAACAAATATTTATTTATTTTTACACGCATTTTGATATTGTTTTCTTCCTTTCTTCCCGCAGCATGAATAATCCTGTAACGATTCAGCACGAGGAGACCCGCGTATGGCAGAAAAAGAATTCGTCATGGGTTTGTGTTCATTTTCATCGTAGCTGCAACGGTTAGGTTTACAACATATTGAATTGAATTACATGATGACTTTTACGGCAGTCTGGTATGCATCGACTACTAGAATGCTTAATATTGAAGATTGTCCCACGTATTGCCTGCATGCCCCGCATATTGACTCGCGTGTCTCGCAGAAGCATTAAATTGACATGGCTGTTGTTGGCAATGAATTGAAATGCGAATGCAATTTAAGTAAAGGATTTAAGTAAAGGGGCTCTGCGTTTTCAGGAGAGTTCATCATTGTTAGGTGAAGGAGGGAGATCGTTAGCAGAAGTTTCAAATCTTTAAATCGGTGAAAAAAGGCAAGTATAGAATTCTATAATCTATTGCTTCTAGCTTAGTGGCTTAAAAGAAACTTTAGCTACTTATCAATGCCTCTACCGTTGGACTTTTCAGAAATGTTGAAAATTTGTTGAAATTACAGCACATCTAAAATTTCCGCAAATTTAAGCATGTGACATCGTCAAATTTCTAAATCATAAACCACTAAAGTGAAAGAGTTTTGCTCGATACCATGTCGTAGACATCTATAAACTATGGTTTTCTTGGAAATTATTTCATGTTGCGTCAAACATTTTAGAAATTGCCACAGTTTTAAGTTTTTTTGAAAATTTTTCTTGAATGCTCGAAAAAGAAGAAAAACACTGTAATCCTGAAAATATTGAATATTTCTGAAAGTCCAACTGCAAAATTGTAGCAAAATAGTTCAAGTCTCTTTGAAGCCATTCAGTGCGAAGGAATAAGTCATTGAAGTTTAAACCCGCCCTTTTAAAGATTTGGAGCCTATGCCGAGATTGTTAAAGACCTTCTGTTATTCATTAGGGTTTGTAGAGACAGTAGGGCACGGTGAATAGACATATCCTCCTTCTTTCTTTGTATACTCATGTTTGCTCTGAAAAACCATTTCTCGAATGTACAACAAGCGAGATAGCTACCTGAATCTCACAGAAACTTTGCGGCTTTGTTTGTTTGTTTTGAATTACTGGTTGAGAGAATTTCCTTTGTCTGCAATCGAAAATTGCTTTGAATCTAGGTGTCGACAAAAGCAGTTGATGCTATTGTCGTACAAAATCTTTCCGCATTCCAAAGACCACTCTGTTTTCCTCTGGGCGGCAGGACGACCAATTATCTCCTTTGTCTTTATTGTTTTACTTAACTCCTCTTGAGCAAGGGCAGATTTTGTAATACAATAGCATCAGTCGCCTTGGTTCACACCTCAATTCAAAGCGATTAGCGCATGCAGACAAAAGAAATTCTCTCAAGCAGAAATTCCAAAACAAACGAAGCCGCAAAGTTGCCCTGAAACCAGTACGGCGAACTCTCGTTTGGTGCGGGCGAAGGGAGGTTTTTAAGAGATGTAATGTGCTCATAATGGAAGAAGAAGGGTAAATCTAAAGTTCTGTCTGGGGCATTTTGTTTATTTGACTCAAAAACCGAGCAGAGGGCATTGCAATTTTAGCACATTTATTGCTCAGATATACGCAGTCACTGCTCAGCTCCTGAATCAAGTAAACAAAATGCCCAAGACAGAACTTTAGATTTACTCTTCTTCTTTCATTATGAGCACATTACATCTCTTAAAAACCTCCCTTCGGCCGCACCAAACGAGAGTTTGCCGTACTGGTTTCAGGGCAACTTTGCGTCTTCGTTTGTTTTGAATTTCTGCTTGAGAGAATTTCTTTTGTCTGCATTCACTAATCGCTTTGAATTGAGGTGTGAACCAAAGCAACTGATGCTATTGTATTACAAAAAAATCTGCCCTTGTTCTCCTCTTGATAAATCATGGACGGAGCGGTTTAAAAAACATTAGCGTAGTCTCGTAGACCTTCAGAAAATCTGAAGGTCTTGTCGCAGTGCGTTGTGGGACAGCAACAGCTCGCAAGGCCTCATGGTTAGCAGACGGTCTTTAAGCTACCCCTCTCGATGTTTCATCAGTCACCATACATACTAAACCAAAGGAAGAATATAGTCTCAGTTTTGGTGGATCCTTTGGTCAACAATCCAGGAAGGACAAAGTTACGATTTATGCCATTATATGCGATGGCACAGTCATTGATAACATAACCAGGAGCGTTTAAACCGGTTCTTGCTTCAGGAGACATCTTTCTGAGGGTGCCACGATTTAGAAATGTTAGAACGTTACGTGTAAAAGGCATTTAAACGTACTGTCGAGAAATATGAGGACCAATGTGCATTCTGCGGCCACACCTTTTCTATGGCAAAACGGTTAGATGCATGAAGATTTTTACCAATGTTATCATTTTACCAACATTTCACTATGTACTATTTAACTTGGATGAGTTAAAGAAAATTGCTAGTATTAGACAAACTATATAGCGTCACAAACTCAAAACTGATTTGCCGTAGAAAAGCGCTGTAATTCTGAAGATAATTAAGATACGAAAAGTTGTGTATGGAAAATCATTAAAAAGTTCCTGAAATTCCTTCGAAACCATTGAATCAAACGAAAATTCCACTAACCGATTGTGCAGTTCTTGTTCAAAAATTGATGGCGGTAGTACGTGTTAGGCCAAATCCACACGTATCCGGATATTTTTTTAAACGCATCTTTTTATCCGTATAAAGAAGTATCCTCGTCCACACTTGAGGCGTTTTCGAAAATATCCCCTCCACATGAAGACGCTGTTACACTCAACCTTCGATTTTTGAATTTTGATAAAAGAAAACAGACAAGGAAAATGCCCTCGCGTGATCCCCAAAGATCCGTGCGCATGCTCTGATACGTAGTAAATCGATGCTGTGACGTCAGCGTTTTCGGAAAGCTCCGTTTTCACCCATCTAGACAACAACATTAAAACGGCGTTTTCAAAAAGATCCACTCTAGGTAGCGTTTCCGAAAAGCTTTGTTTTTTGGTGACCGAAAACGCCGTCTGCGTTTGCACGCTAACCTAAAACGGACAAAAAGATGCATTTACAACAACATCCGGAACAGTGTGAAACGGTGCCTTAGATGCGTCCATCCCTGCAGCAATTTCCCCTTTCTCGAAGTTTGAATCAAATAATTCAATTCCTATTGCAGTATCTTTACCCCATTGCTACCTTACCTGTTATCCAAGTTTGCCCGACTGTCTTTTGATGTCAAACGGCTACTGTACGAGGAGGCTGTTTTTAACTTAGTTTGTTAGGGATGATTTGTCGTAGAAAGTGTAGGTTTTAACATTTTCTTTAAGAGCTGAACTTAGCAGATTTTTAGAACTAATATTGATATTGTAGAAGGATTTCCCATATGCTCACGCATCTCTTTAATTAATTAATTTTTCATCATTCGTACTATTACTATTATTATTATTATTATTATTATTATTATTATTATTATTATTACGATGAAATTTTGCTCTTTACGTCCAGCAGCAAACTATCTGTAGGCTAGGTGAATTTGTAATAGCTACAATAAAGCCTGTTAATATATTTAATCCAGATTAATTGAAATAATTAATTGTTGCACTCTTGCATTTCTCTTTAGGGTCTACAGGAGTAAAGTGGGTAAAGCTTAGGCCACGTTCACACTAAACCGTTTTCATTTAGATCCGTTTTTACTCCTAAAAACGGAGTTATTTTTCCTCCCCGTTCACACTGCTCCGTTTTCAGATAAAAGTGGATATCTTTCAACAAGTGTTCACACTTGTTTTCAAAAACGCACATGATTGTCTCTTTTGAAAAACAAAACAAGCAACGCTTGTTGTTGTTAGCGATTTAAATTTTTCCATTTTTGGTATTCACATTACAGATTTGCGTTTTTGTTTAGCTCCGTTTTCATTCAGCTCCGTTTTTGTCAGCGGATTCGTTTAGTTCCGTTGTTGGGGTAGATTAATGTGAACGCAAAGCCAAAAACGGAGCTAAACATATCCGTTTTTATGCCAAAACAGATTAGTGTGAACAGGGCCTTAGACTTGTGCCTCTTCGTCCCTCGTTTCCCTGCGTTCTTTGAATTGCGCAATTTCGTCCCAAGAGTGAGTTCGTTGCTCTACCTCTACTCTGGGATTCAGGAGGCCGTTCTGCAATCTGATTGGCTGTAACTCCGTTTGCGCAGTAACGCCGTGTTGCGCAGAGTAAGTGGCCTCGGGATATCAAAATTCGACGTAAAACCACATTGTTTACCTGTTCCGACCATCATTTGCAATTTATTTCTGAAATTCGAATAATAAAGAGCCATTTCGTTTTGGAAGCTGCGGCGAAATGCTTATGTTGTAATAAAACCCAATTTTTTTAATATTAAACACACTTGCTAACCCCAGATTATTATTCAAATCCCTCCAAAAAGGTTAAAATAAGGTCCTCAAAGCCCCAAAGCAGTTGTTGTTAGTTTCTCGATCTATCTGTTGCAGAAGTAGCGCTAGAGCAACGGCCGTTTTCCGTCGCTTAGTGTTGCCTAGCAAAATCCATAATGGCTGCAAATCTGCCCATTTTCTGGGCAGATTTGATCGAAGTGTACCAGGGTGTCCATGTGGCTTCATGGTCAGCGTATGACGTAAGAACACCCTTGGAACGAGGTTGTGAATTGCTGATATCACTTGGTCAAAAGGGACTCATGATATTACACAATGGCCTAGACTAGCGGGAATTCTCGTGCACTCAACAAATTCAAATTCTGGTCTAAGAGCTTCAACATTGGAAAGGAAACTTGTAGTACAAAGGATGATTGTTTCTTGATCTACAAATCGGAAAATACATACCTTTCAGGCAATGATCTTCCTATGTAGAAACAAAATAGATCCATCGAAGCCGCGAGAACTCAAGACCTCATCAACGGCTTTTTGTATGCAACAACAACAACTGTCTAAGTAGCGCCTCTTGATTGGTTGAAAGCTGAATTCTAGCAATTTGATTGGTAAATACGAAATTTCTCTACACGGCTTAAACTGGACCCACCCTCCAAGAGTAATGTCATGAGTCCCTGTTGACCAAGTGATACCAGTAAATCAAAAAATGCAATGAAACAAGGAACGAAAAGGCACAAGTCAAGGTAAAGTGTGGCATAAGGTGGTTAAATTTCGTAAAATCTTGCTTCACCGATTTCTCTGGCTAGCAGCTGTTTAAACTCCCTTTTCGACATCATGAATGCTGTTTTCTTTTCAGTTCACCGTCTGCAATTTCCCAGCAATGGAGCCTGCCCTTATCTACACCCCGCGTGAACCTTAAAAATGTTGTCTTGCTATAACCCAGTGACATTGATTTGGTTACTATGTCACTCCACGTTGTTCAGGGTCAGTTTTCGTGTAGATTTTGAATATCAATGTTCGTGCGCCTTTTACTTTGATGCGTCATGACGTCACGATGAAGTTAATGAGAAACTTGGAAATTTTAGCAGTCAAGTCAGCAGCCCTGTGAGCCCCCTGTTACACAATTCATCGCAGAATTTGATCCCTACAACTTATCCAAAATGTGGCAAGATACACTTTGAGGAAATTTTATGGGAAATCTGTGACATGAATTTGAAGACAAATGGTAAAAGTGCGCAAGAAATTAGATGCGGCGCTGGGTAGGCCTTTGGACGCTACGCAGCAGCACACTAGCACGTGGTAGTGAAATGTACAAGTACTTTTCCATTTGGAAGAGAAGGAACGTTGTTTTCAAAGATGGAGGAAGGAAGGAAGTTTTAATGCCAAAGAAACAACTGTAATGCCATCAGAAAGACTGACTATGGTGAGTCTATCAGCGTTTTTATGTTGTTTAGTCTCTGCAAAGGGAGAGGCCGTAATTGCGTCCAATTCTTATTAGAACTGACAGTGTTTTAGCATGCGTTTTACCATCCCCGTTTCCTTGCACGAGGTGGAGAGGGAAACGGTATGCAAAAGATGGCTTTCAATGCTTGTGGCAACTGCGTACAGCTCGATGACATTCCTTGATTCCTTTGCAAACTTTTCGTCGTAGGCTCTGGTTTTATTTTTCCATTTGCCGTGGCTTGTCTAACAGTCCAAATATTGAGTGGGGGGGGGGGGGGGGGGAGGCACTTCGGTTCTGGGTAATATCATGCAATTTATATGGGAGTGTGCGCAGCAAGGATTTCTTGTATGACCTGATCCCATAATATTGCGAGGTTTTGAGACCCCATTCCTGAATATGGATGTACGTTACAAGAAATTTTTCAAAGCTTCACAGCAAAGCGATTGTAAAACTCTCGAACCTGTGCATTCCCAGATTTTCCAGTAAACAGTTGCCCCCAGTCACAGAAAATTCGTGTAACACGTACATCCAGTTCCCAGACAAGAACTAAAACGTGCTGAGAAAAACAGAAACTACTCTACCACAAAACTGGCGCACATTTCCATATGACTTAATAGTGAAGTACCTACCCCGAGGTACAAAGACGTTGAAGATGGGTAGTCAAAAAGCAAACTCGCTGAAGGATGTTTTTGGAAAAGGGCTTGAAGTTTATAGCACAAAGAAAGCCTTTCAAATTCCTTTGTTTTTGTTGTCCTCCCAAAGTACACGGACGAAATAGTATCCTCCTTTGGGACCTAATTTAATTCTCGTGTTGGTTGGATCTACAACGAAACATTTACGAATTATAAGAAACTCGGCTCTCAGATCGCCAAAAGATTAAGAAACTCCAGTACTGGAAAGTATGACTTTTGAAACAAAGGAAATCCTGGACATATTTTACTTTATTTCACTTGTTTTTTTCTGTATCATATTACTCGGAATGCACTTGAGTGATGTCTAAACATCAGAAAGTTTTGAAATGACGTTGCTTTGAAAGTTCACGAGGGCACAGTTGGTGAACATAAAGAATCAAACTTTGAGTACTCAATATCTTATAACTTTAAGGAACTTTCGGTACTTGCCCAAATTTTTAGTTTCTTATAAAAAATACGTTTATTAGGGATGAATTTAGCTAAATAAAGAATCAGGCCCCCGACTAGACAAAGAAACGTTTAGCTCATCCAAGCAAAATTTTTGGACTCTTTGTTTACGTAGTCTGATATGACTCAGTGCGTTCAGAGGTGTGAAATCAAAGTAAATTGCTTTGTTTTTTTCGAGGACCTGATTCTTTACCAAATCCCGCGGGGGAGGGGGTTCTTCCACAGTAAAGGTCTCTGGGGATGTGCCGCCCGCAATGGTATACTTTTTCGGACTTCTAGTCTAGCCAACGGTATACTTTTTGGCAGTTTCAGTCGAGTTTAGTCTAGGCAAGGGTATGGTTTTTGGCAATTTTGGTAAGAGAAATGTCAAAATTCGGTAGTTCTTGTTAAAAAACCCAATCTTTGTAAAATTTTGGTCCAGAGAATGCGAAAATTTGGCAAGTTTTGTGTAGAAAACGCTACCCTAGAGTCTGGTACCCAGGGTAAGAAAACACCAGCTCAAGGCACTTTTGATGGAGAAATTAGTCTAGCCAAGAGTATAAATTTCACAAAAATTGGTCTAGCCATCGGTACCATTTTGCAACTGTGGGTGGCACACCCCTATCCGAAATTTAGCCGAGAAGCCCCCCCGTGCAATATCCACCGGCTCTTACGTTACATTTTCCCAGTAGTACAGTTTCTTAATTCTTTGCGATTTAAGAGTTGAGTTTCTTTTAAAAAACGTGCGCATCGCAAATTGGATACTACACGTATATTTTCTTTAGAAACTACAAGTATTTTCTAAAAGAAACTGCTTACAAGAAACTCAATTTTCAGATCGCCGAGAAAACTCCAATACTGGGAAAGACTTTAGAAACTATTTATTTTGAGGAAGGAAATCGTCAACATAGTTTTGCTTTACTTTCATTTTTCCTGTATCATATTACTCGGAAGGTTCTAACAGTGGAAAAGCTTTAAAAAAAAATTGCTTTGAAATGTTCAGGTATACTCATTACATAAGTCTCAATAGTATCTCTATCTTTTTTTATTCTTTTTTTATTTTTTCGCTCACTGCACGGAAAGTGAAATGCCTCGTAGTATCTTTAGTATGAGTGAAAATAAAATATCAGATTGAAAATAATGAACGAATACAAGGAATCACGTCGTCAGTCTAATGTTCAGGAGGGAACAGGAAGTGAACGCGCAGACTGTTATGAAACGTTTATGAAACTCGGTTACTCCCGCCAAGGCATAGTTACGAATAAGAAACTTCAAGTACTCGAAATCTGATAATTTTAAGAACCTTTCAGTACTGGGACGCAAATTCTTAGTTTCTTATCGCGTCAAAAAATGCATGTAATGTCCGGGCTGGTCGGCAGTTTTTTTAGATTTTTGGGCCCTTTTGCTACCAAAAGTTTCTTACATGTTTCTTGTATTTTCAATACTGGGACTGTAGGGTTCATTTATTTATTGTTAAAGAGGTCCCAAATTAATTAGTAAAATCTTAAAATAAGCAAATAACATAATTTGCACTTCAAATGTTGTCCAAACAGTTGCTATTACTAGTGTAAAAACATTTTTGTGTGACCTGGGAAGATTATAACTGTAAATTACAAAAGTTCCTTAGCTTTTTGAATTCAGGTAGGGTTGCTTCTTAAATTTCGAAAAATCGAGCCTACCGTTCTTATAAGCAGTTTCTTATATAAAAATGCATTTGAACTGGTCCAATTTTGGCACCGCTATAGGGGATGTGATTTGCCCCTTGAGCATGGTATCGTGCTCGTCGATCCTACTCCAAAAACGGCCTCCGTAATGTACCACAGGTTGTTTTAAAAAAATTTTTCGAAGTTTGATTAAATACTGAAAAATAACAATGGGCCTGAATGGGCCTGAATGGGCACTTGGTTAAGTCATGGTTAAGTAAACCATCTCCTGAGATTTTAGATTAAATTTGGATAGCAGAATCTTGCAA
The DNA here is from genome assembly GCA_964020215.1 of Aurelia sp. 3 sensu Dawson et al. (2005). NCBI lineage: Eukaryota > Metazoa > Cnidaria > Scyphozoa > Semaeostomeae > Ulmaridae > Aurelia > Aurelia sp. 3 sensu Dawson et al. (2005). The sequence goes on from OZ026577.1 coordinate 14,519,741, forward strand.
ATCCGCTAAAAATTCATGGAGTTATAAGACTTTGAAGTTCACATTTGTGCGATAACTGAAACCAGAGGCCTGTAAATGGCATTTGGTAGAAGTCCCATGGTCTATACGTTTCTGTTGTTTCTCTATTGTTTCAGGGCAAATCAAGTGGGATTTGAACAGGTTTTGATAACCTCATTTTCTAGCGTATGACTGCTTTGAGGAAAGAGATTCAGTCTGCCGCTGATTATTTTTTAAACTACTGTTTTTTGGTTATATGCAGTCTTGAGCTGATTTTAACGATGCCTGTAAGGATTAAATTACTTTAGAATTTTTATTTGGTTTGCTCTGATATCAACGAGAGGTATGACATTGGATAACTTTCTTACCTCGATCTTCGAGCTTTTTTGTCATTACAAGTTACCTGATGGTCACTGGTTTCAGCTGTCACATCTTTTTTATCTTTGAGTGCTCGCAACTCCATGAATTTTCAACTGGTTTGCAAGATTCTAGTCTCTTAAGATTATTTGAAAATCTTAGGGACAGGGTTACCTTTCCACGAGCCAGTTCATCTTATCGTTATTTTTCAATATTTAATCAAGCGTCCAAAATTTCTTTGCGACAGCCTGTGCTATATGCTTCGCACAATGGTCATTTTCCCTCGACTACCGGGTGGGTAAAAAAAAGTTTAACCGTTTGGGGGGCTATGGAGAAAAAAGTATGTGACCGATATTCAAAATTAAAATGTTAATCTATCAGTCAAAGGCTAACTTAGATGAGAAAATTTTGTTTGGTAAAATCATAAGTCATTTTGACCCAGAAATTAGGAAAATGCTTGTAAGAGGAATTTTTGGGAACAAGGATTCCTCATTCCATTCTGGTCTATAATTTACTTGCTATTGAAATTAAAATTCTATTTCTGGAACTTACAATGTGAACTTCAATGCCCCATAAATCATGGACCAGAATGGAACGTCGAATATTCGATTCCCATACAAACCCCTTACAGGCATTTTTCTAATTTCTAGGTCTAAATGATGAGTGATTTTATCAAACAAAATTTTCTCATCTAAGTTAGCCTTTGACTGACAGATTAACAATTCAGTTTTGAATATCGGCCCAATCCTTTTTACGTAACAGCCCACCAAACGCTTAAACTTTTTTTGACTCACCCGGTACTTCACTTGGTAAGCTATTCTTAGCCTGAAGTTGAGGTTTCCTTTGGAGTTTCAACGTGGCCTGTCATTGTTGCAGTTTTAAACGGAAATCGAAAATATCTGTTAGCATTGGCTTCGAAAATTGTATCATGATTGGGCACGCTTGTCTCCGGGGGGGGGGCGCCAAGGGACTCCACCGTTTGGACCAGAGATATGTACAGGGTGTCCCAAAATAATTGTGCCCCGTTTGTATGGCTACTGTGGAGAAGTTGTAGATTCAGTCATCTTAGTTATTATACTTTTTGCGTAGGTCAAGCTTCAACTTACTTGATGGGTGATCCAGAAAAAGTTCCCACTTTTGAAAAGTCATAGCACCAACAGCACTTCGCAGATTTAAATGATTCAAACTCTAGTTAAAAGCCAAAAGATTGAAGTATTTTTGTGAGATTTCTCGCTTTCTTACTAGCACTAGAAATATCGGTAAATTCAACTTTACAAAAATTACGTGGTTACAAAATGAAGGAAAAGGGCCTAAAACATTGATCAAATCGTAAGGACTCTATTCAAATCGAACAATAGGCCATGGGCGTCAGTTTCTGCTAATTAGAGGTTGTCCCCTAAACAAATAGAACTTTACCCTAGGTATTGTGCAGCGCTAAAGAATATGCCGGGTGAGCCAGAAAAAAGTTCCCACTTTTGAAAATTCATAGCACCAAGACTACTTCACGGATTTGAATCATTCAAATTCTAGTTAAAAGCCGAAAGATCTAAGTATTTTTGTGATTTTTCTCGCTGTCCTACCAGCGCTACAAATATAGGTTAATTCAACTTTATAAAAATTTCATGGGTGCAAAATGACTGAAAAATGGCCTAAAACATGGATCAATTCATAAATGACTTCTCGCACAGAATAATGAAGGAAATGCAACTTCTCATGGGTGAAAGATATCCTCTAGGCATTAATTGCCTTGGGATTGAAAATCTTTTGCACTTGTTTGAAAATCGATGTCTTATAACTCTGGAGGGAGGTGGAACCCCCATGGCCTATCGTTCGATTTGAATAGAGTTCTTACGATTTGATCAATGTTTTAGGCTCTTTTTCCGTCATTTTGCAACCATGAAATTTTTATAAAGTTGAATTTACCAGTTCTTCTAGTGCTGGTAGGATAGCGAGAAAAATCACAAAAATACTTTGATCTTTCAACTTTTAACTAGAATTCAAATGATTCAAATCCGTGAAATAGTCTTGGTGCTATGAATTTTCAAAAGTGGGAACTTTTTTCTGGCTTATCCGGTAGTATTTGCTTGAAAATTGATGTCTAATGTCTCTCGAAAAAGGTGAAACACCCAACACCCATTGCGCATTGTTCAGAGTAAGGAGAGTCCTTACAATTTTTGATCAATGTTTTAGTTCTTTTTTGATTCATTTTGCAACTATGAAATTTTCATAATGTTAAATTTACTGATATTTCTAGTGCTGGTAAGATAGCGAGAAAAATCACAGAAATACTTCAATCCTTCGGCTCTAAAATGGAATTTGAATCATTCAAATCCCGCGAAGTACTCTTGGTGCTACGAATTTTTCAAAGTGGGAACATTTTTCTGGCTCACCCAGTAGAGTCTGAGACCTTGATTGAGTCAATCTGACACGTGGTTGCTGCTTTATGGCAGAAAATGCAAAATTACTTCAAAAGCAGCATTTCTACTGTTTCCAGCAATGTCAAAATAAAGAAAGTTTTCAAAGATAAGGTTCTGACATCGTGTTAACATTTTCACTTCATTTTATAAGGGGTGGAAACAGCACTGTTATGAATAAATATAATAATGATAACAACAACCTAATTCTCCATTTCGGAGCAGTTACCAGTTACAAGATAATTAAAAAAAGCAAAACGTAACCGTACGTAACACAGGCTTTCAAAAGCACTTTTAAAACATTCAACAAAAAGTTTTGATTCGACGCTAGAACCCTTTCCTTGAAAACTTACTTTATTTTGACATTGCTGGAGAACAATAGCAGTGCTGTTTTTGAAGCAATAACTTATTTTGCCTGTTCTCTGCCATAAATCAGCAACCACATTTCAGATAGACTCATACGAGGTCTGAAACTCCATATTGGAGCCTGACCTATGCAACTGTATAAAAAAAAAACGAGATGATTGAATCTAAGCTCCTCCACAGCAGCCATACAAACGGGGCACAATTTTTTATAGGACACGCTGTATATCTCCCTGGTTTGGACATATGAATGTGGGTGCCGCAAGAATTTCTGTTCCTTCAGCTGCAGAATATAGGTGACATTTTTTATACCCAATCCCAGAATGGAAATAAGGTTTCACTTGCTTCACTGTTAGCAAACCCAACAATATTCGTTTTACCCAAAACATACGTGATCGAAAATCTTTTGTTGAAAGTAGACCCATGTTTTTTAACTTCAAAACTCATGTGCAGACTCTTTGTAAAAAGGCCAGCCAGAAACTGCATGCTTTATCTCGCATTTCAATTTTCATGGAATCCAAAAAAATGAAATTGATGATGAACACTTTTATAATGTCACAATTCAGCTACTGCCCACTAATCTGGATGTTCCATGACAGAAATGTCAATAACAAGATAAACAGGACACAGGAAAGGGCCCTTCGAATCGCATACAAAGACAACACTTCTCCTTACGAGGAATTGTTAGAAAATGATAATTCGGTATCTATACATCAGAAGAACCTACAGGTGCTTATGCTTGAAATTTACAAAACAAGGAATCACTTGAATCCTTCGTTTATGATGGAAATTTTTGAGGAAAAGGCAATGCCGTATCAACTAAGAAGTTCGAGCAATTTAAACCTACCAAAAGTGAGAACCATATGCTATTATGGTACAGATACCGTAAGGTTCATGGTACAAAGAATATGGGCAAAATTACCCATAGAAGTGAAAACTTCAGTCTCTTTGATTGTTTTTAAAAAACATCTTAAAACAACAAAATGCAAACATTGCAACGGTAGGATTTGCAAAACTTTTATATATGGTTTAGGTTTTTTGTAATTATTATGTATTTCTTTTGTGTACACCTTTTGTAAATAGTTGGCCTTAACTAGCTTTTTATCTTTAGCTATTTCGAACAGCCAACCTTAAATCAAAGAAATAATAATAATAATTTTTAAAACATCATGTATCATTTTCATCAAAAATCCACTTAATTACAATCTAAGAATTTAAAAAACCATTCTAGCAATCTCATATGTGGCAAGCTGAATGGAATGCACAAAGGCTAAATAAAAGCTAAGAAAAAAGAAATATTCGTACAAACCTATTTCCGATTTTACAGTGAAACAACAAGATTTACCATGAAAGCAATTCTGCCTCTTGCCAGTCACTGTCCTTCTTACAAAATAAGAAGTAGGTGCACCTTATGCAGACATTTGTTAGTTTTTTTTACGATATAGTCCTCTTCACTCTTAGACATCACTCTTGGACATAATAATAATAATAATAATAATGATAATAATAATAATAATAATAATAATAATAATAATAATAATAATAATCCCAGACAATTTCCAGTCAAAGGATACCCCATTCCAAGAATATTCATGCCATAATAGCTATCCCAAGACTGTCGCACGTCCTCGTATGATTGGCTATTGGAAAGCTGGAGACTTCAGAACCAAAGAGAAACACTAACTTGCACGCAGTAAACCCAATTTTTCTTAAAATTTACATGAAAATTGACAAGGATTTTCTAAGTATAACTTATTCTTAGAATATGTTCACACGATACTAGCAAAATTTCAAAACAGCAGAATCTTTATAATCTCCGCGACAACAAGGCTAGAATTTTCGCATCGAAGGAATTTATCTTGGTAAGAGCAATCTATCTGTCCTTGTTTCAAAATCGTCACATAATGATCCGATTTCATCGTTTTCAATAGACGATCACGCTAAAGATGACGGCGAGGAACTTTTTACAAAGATGCATTGCGTTCTTTATCTGAATTCCTATAGAATCGTTTGAGGATTCGGAATTAGAACGCGAGGTTACTGATGAAAAGGACAGCAAATGGCCAGAGATGTTTCTCTTATAGAGGTGCAAAACTATGGAATAGCCTGTCCGCCAAGTCAAAGCAGGCAACCTCTCTGTACAGTTTCAAGAAAACTATTTAGAAACTGTTTTCTTTCGTTCTAATTGTAAGTTTTAAACATTATTGTAAATAGGTTATGGATGTTGTAAATAAGGTTTTATTGTTTAATTTAATTAATAGCTTTTTACTTTTTATCTTAGATTGTAATTATTGTTTTTATCGGAGGGCCTCTTGAAAATCAACATGTTGAAGGGCAACCCTCCTTAAAAGAATTAAATATGAAATATGAAATATGAAATATGCAATGCATCTTGGTGAAAAGTTCCTCGCAGCCATTTTTAGCGTAATGGTCTATTGTCGATAGGAAGCCGTTTTCAAACTGTGCCGATTAGAGTTCCTTTTTCAAATGGCGATGCCAAAAATTCAAACAGAACCATTCATGCTATTTTCTTGTGAAGGTGAAGGTGAAGTTGCGTTTTTCAGCGCCAAGCGCTGGGATCGCAGAAATAGAGCAGACCTAATCGAGTCTGCGACCCCTTGTCATGACACTCAAGTGGTGGGGCACTACCGGGATTCGAACCCATTCCGCCTGACTGTTCTGGCTGCAATATCAGAGGATTACACCACGGCGCCACAACACCTTCGGAACGGGGGGCCTATCCGTTACAATTTCGTGCTGCTTTGACAATCATATCAGCATCGTGTGAGCTTATTCTAAAATCTTTATTCTGCTGTAAGTTCATGCGGGCTTTGAATGTATTTAAGATCCCCAGTCTAAGGCTTTGACAAATTCTTCCTCTGTAAACTGCAACATCTTCGCTGCTTCTATATGCATCTGGAAGAAAAGAAAACATATGATTTGATGTGCTTGTCGTCATCAATGAATTTATCAACTATTCTTGAAGGAGTTATAAATGGTCACATGCAGCTCTTCAAGTTGCGACACATGCAGCAAGGACAGATTTCGTTTTGAGCCAATCAGTGAGTTTGTTTACATCTGCAAGATTGACCAATCACACTACGTAATCTAACATCACGTGATACACTGTGATTTTGCGGGAAATCAGAAGCTGTGGGGATGAATACAAAAATACCCTCCCCAAAAACCGACGATGTGCAAGTAGATTTTTGACCAACCATAAATATTTTTACATTTTCTGTTAGAATACAAGCTTGCCGAAAATTCTACCGCCTCGGATTTCGATATTCAACTTAGATCGAGAGAAATCTTTGTTCGAATAACGCCTTAAAATCAGGTTAGCGCCCAATGTCTCAGGTTCAACAGAAAGATATTTCTTCACCGACTACTTCCATCTTTTGCACAAAGGCAACAAACATTGACTCGTAGACAACATGAAACTTATCTCCATGAAATTTTCGGTGTTGCATAGATTTCAATAGGGGGCACTATCTGCTATGATACCGAGCGCAATATCAACTTCTGTAGCACTACGATCACAGTCTAAAGGGCCAAGTTCTGAGGCAATTTCAACAAGAAACTCTCTTAACAATGTTACAAACAAAGTGTAAGTCACAAGATACTCACCAATTCTCCATTTTCTATGATGAACCAACATTGGATGAGTCCAAGAAACCATAGGTTGCATGCAAACAAACGAACTAAGACAGAAAATTGGTTATTTCCACAAGTTTGAGCACCACAGTCTTCACTGCGCTACAGTGTTGATGAAATGCCTACTCCTCTCAAATTCTGAGCTAAAATGGAGCAAGACTGATCATGTCTCAAAAAGTAGCATTAGTTTGCGTAAACAAGTCGATTTCAAATCCTTAGATAATCATTTCGCAGTTTTTCGAGATAACAGTTTGGGAAATAGATAACAGTACAGGAGAATAAATGAGTTGTACACAGGGGCGGCGTGGCAAAAATTAAGGGCACGGGAAAAACTCGTCGAAAAGGGGCCCATGATGGCCTGACGTCCTTTTCTGTACATAGGAATCTTGTCCCTCCTTTTACAATTTTGTCAATGACTTGCCAATTTATGGTTCCACAGCAATGATCGACGCAACAAACGGGAAAAAAACGGGTTAACCAACAAAACTAACAAGTACACTTTAAAATGTTCGCTAACATTAGCACTGATTTATGAAAAAAGCTATGATGATGGATTCATCTTAACTAGAGTTTTTCCATTATTGATCGATGATCGAATAATTTTTTAGGCAATTTTCTAGCTGAAAAGGCCCTTACAAAAGTGAATCTATCGAAGAATGGTGTTTAAGGTTTTCACAGAACATCGTATGCTCCAAATCTTTCAGAAGATTGATACTTGAATGGCTTGACAGAAACTTACACGGATTGCACCACAGTTCTTCTTAACCTTCATTCCACCACGTTAATAGCTTAGTAAGTGAGTTGTTAAATGTGAAATAAGTTTTGGCACCCATGGTCAGTGACATGGCCAACGAAAATCAATTGGCAGAATATGAAAATAGGGGGTGCTAGGGGCAAAGCCTTTAGGAAAAATATTCGATGACACACCCTTTACTTTGGCCTAGAATGCTTCTCCCGACCCCATGTCTGCTGGTCCCGAAAAAAAATTATGGACCATTCAGTGTTTTTCTGAATCAGCATACCCACGAAACTTTTCAAGCAAATATCTTTTCTTTGGCTTAGAATGCCTGCCTACCTGAGCCATATCGGCAGCCACGACGGTTCTGCAACTGCTATCTATGAATCAGTTTTTTTTGGAATCCTTGACGAACTTGCCAAGAGAAATCTTCAAAAACCCTAGCTTTTACTGGGGGCATTTCCCCATCTTCACCCAAGACCATGCCACTGCTTATGGATCTGCATGAACAAGATCACGGAAGGCAAAGGGTTTGACTCGAGGTATACACACTATCTCACTCAATTTCAATTAATGATTTAGTCTTTCATTGAAGTGGAATCCATGAGAGTCCCCATTGCACCATTATGAACAATCAAGTATCCCAACCTTCCACTCTGCAGCTACCGGGGCCTTCCGTTTCAGTCCAGTTTCTGAATCAGTGAAGATCGGATAAAAACTGACGACTTAACAAATGGCTCAAAAGTCTCTGACCTGAGGCCAAAGACTTCGCTCAAGCGAGGGCTTCGAGAGGAGGGTTGGAAGTATGGAGGTTTGTGCAAAGCAATGATCTTTGCTTTGTGTGTCAAGTGTATTCCTGGGTCTTGCCCAATGGTCATAAAATTCAAAGTTTTCAAATGGGTCCAGCCACTGGTGGGGCTATTTCTCCTCAATGGCGGGAATGCTTCAATAGTACAGATGTTAAACTTGCCCTGTCTCATTCTTATAAGAAATACGTGCACTTACAGGGTGTCTCAAAAAATTTGTTTGAAGTTCGATTACCTATTGTAAAATAACGATAACATGGACAGGCCCCTGGGAAGATAGCCATGTTCCTAACATTATGAAATAATTTTAGAGACCAGAATCTTGCAAATCGGTTGAAAACTAACAGAGTTGCGAGCTTTCAAAGATAAAAATATGCGATAGCTGAAACCAGCGACTCCTATGATTACTTGTAATTCAAGGAGCTCGAAGACCGAGGTAAAAGAAGCTTATCCAATGTCATACCTCTCGTTGATATAAGAGCAAACCAAACAGGACTTCTGAAAGTGATTTAACCCCTGCGATCATTGTCAAAATTTGCTCAACATTTCATATGTCCAAAAACCGTGGTTCAAAACATAATCGATGAGAGAATGAATCTGTTTCCTCAAAGCATCCATATCCTTGAAAGTTAGGTTATCGAAAACTGTTCAAATATCATTTGGTACGCCCTGAAACAATTGAGAAATAACAGAAAGGATGGCCTAAGGGACTTTTACTAAAAATGCTGTTCGAGGCCTCTGGTTTCAGCTTTCGCACAAACTTGAACTTCAAAGACTTGTAACTTCAGGAATTTCTCGCAGATTTGCAATATTTTTGTGTCAAAAATTAATCCAAAATCTCTAGGAAAGGGTTATTTAACCAAGTGCTCATTCAGCATATCGTTATTTTTTAGTATTTAATCAAACGTCGAACAATTTCTTTGAGACACCCTGTATAATTTTCTTCTAGCTTAGCTTTAGGGGGCCCATATCTGCATGATTTTCAGGGGCCACCGGGACAATTTCCCGGTGTCCCGGTGGGCCACGCCGCCCCTGGTTGTACATTTCACTTGACCTGACCCCTTCATCAGAAGCTATCCTCATCCCGTTGCTTATTTCCCAACTTTTCCCTCGATAAACCGACAAATAATGATCTAAGGATAAGAAATCGACTTGTATATGCGAACTAACGCTGCTCTTTGAGACGTGATCAGTCCTGCACCATTTTTAGCTCAGAATTTGAGAGGAGTAGACGTTCATCAACGCTGTAGTTCAGTGAGGACTGCATTCTGGCTTAGTTCGTTTGTTCACATGCGACCTATGGATCTTTCGACTTAACCAGCCTTTGTTTATCATAGAAATGAAGAATTGGTGAGTACCTTGTGACTTGCGTTTTGTTTTGGACATTATTGGTAGTTTCTTGTTGAGATGCGTCAGGACTTCGCCCTTAAGAATGTGATTGTAGTGCTACAGAAGTTGATATTGCGCTCGGTATCATAGCAGATAGTGCCCCCTATTGAAATCTATGCAACACCGAAAATTTCGTGGAGATAAGTTTCATGTTGTCTACGAATCAATGTTTGTTGCCTTTGTGCAAAAGATGGAAGTAGTCGGTGAAGAAATATCTTTCTGTTGAACCTGAGACATTGGGCGCTAACCTGATTTTAAGGCGTTATTCGAACAAAGATTTCTCTCGATCTAAGTTGAATATCGAAATCCGAGGCGGTAGAATTTTCCTCAAGCTTGTAGTCTAACAGAAAATGTAAAAATATTTATGGTTGGTCAAAAATCCACTTGCACGTCGTCGGTTTTTTGGGAGAGGGTATTTTTGTATTCATCCCCACAGCTTCTGATTTCCCACAAAATCACACTGTATCACGTGATGTTAGATTACGTAGTGTGATTGGTCAATCTTGCAGATGTAAACAAACTCATTGATTGGCTCAAAACGAAATCTGTCCTTGTTTGACACATGCAAACTGTAGACATAAACCATTGGCAATAATGCACCATGTTGGTAGCTTGGAAATTAAAGTTGTTACCTCGATACTACCATAGTTTTCTTCGTTGTTTTCCCTTTCGTCCAAACCTAACCAGTGCTAGAAATCAAATTCAAGTGCCTCCTGTGCGTCTGAACCGCTGGCTCCTACACAGCGTTCATCCTCATTTCAAACTGCCTCTATGTAACATGACTGTCTTATTTATTGTAAGAGGAAGTTTGAAACGAGGATGAACGCTGTGTAGGAACTACAGTAAAAACCCGCGTATAAGAACCTAGTTATTAAGAACCTACAGGCTGAAAATTCTCAAATTAGACCCCCAATATATAAGAACCCATTCAGCCTGAAATTGGAAATAGGTTCTTATTTGTGGAGATCATCAAACTAAATCAAACTCTAGTTACTTTGTCATTGAGCCTATAGGTACTGATTCTGTCATATGCGCAAATTGCAAAGAGCTCTGAAGATACTTTGAAAGTTTTCATTGTATTCTGTAAAATTTCTGATTCTTCCACGAACTGATGTTTTGAATAAGGCCTCATGAACTAAGTGTCTCTCAACTGACAGTAAATAATGGGCTTGAAGTTTCAATCTGAACAAAAGAAATACCTGGAAGCCCTGAATGAAATAAGAACCAATTTAAGAACCTGAACAGCCTTATATCCTACTAAAAACTCAATGTATAAGAACCTAATCAGGCTGAGTTGCAAAATTGTAGGTTCTTATACGCGGGTTTTTACTGTAACCGTTCAGGGGAGCAGGAGCCATTTGAATTTGATTCCTAGCACTGGTTAGGCTGCAGCCGAAGAGAAAGCAACAAAGTAAAATAGTAATATCGAGGTAATAAACTTTAATTTCATAGCTACGAATACGGTGCATTATTGTCCATGCATGAACTTGGGAATATGTCAGTTTGTTATAACGACAAGCGATAGATATAGTGCTTTTAATGTTTTCAATAAAAAATTTTCCCACCTTCGAGGTCAGCTACTGGAGGTTTTTTTGGGGGGTGTGAAATCCCCAAACATTCTTTGTAATTGAGCAAACATTCTGTCAAAACTGGCGGGAAATCAGAGTTTCTCAGTAGTTCCATAAATATTTTCACATTTACTTCCTGTACCTTCCGGTATTTTTCAAAGCGCATTGTTTTGAAGCCATTTCTATGTTTAGGCACTATTAAAGTACCCTCGGAGTCATATGATGCAGGAAACAAGTGAAAATAGATTAAAATCTTGCCAAGGATTTCCTTGACTAAGTTACATGGTTTCCTTAATGATTTTTCCAATACTGGAGATTCTTAACTGCTTAGCGATCTGAGGGTTGAGTTTCTGACAAAAGCAGTTTCTTGTAAACAAATACATGTTTTCGACGACCATTTGGTATGGTATAAAGATGCTTCAAATGGTAAATACAAACTATTAGCAAATAGTCAAAGACATAGAGAGAGAAGCAGATTGATTATTAATATAGGGTGTCCCAAAAAATTGTTCCCCATTTTGTGTGCCTGTTGTGGAAGAGCTGTGGCAACAGTTGTCTCAGTTTTTGCTAAATTGAATGGGTCAGGCTTCGACCTAGTTTGAGATCACGTTTGAGTCAATGACAAATGGTTGCTGCTTTATGGAAGAGGAAGGGCAAAATAAGTGGTTGCTTCAAAACAGCACTTTGTCGTTATCTAGCAATGTCATTGTTTGAAAGAAAGATTTCTAATGCCCTACTGAAGTTTTCTCCACATTTGTAAGTGGGTCGACAATGTTTTCCAACAGATAAGGGACAGTGCAAAGTTTATTTTATAACATGGCCGGTGCGAAACATAACGGGGCAATTTCTCTTTTTGAGCCTGTACACAACTGGGTCAACACGTTTTATTAAGCAATAAATATGAACGGGCTTGAAGGGGGCGGGGGGGGGGTAACTTTTTATGAGCTTAAGGTAAGATGAACTTTAAAATATATAATGGCTCACCTTGAGTACAAAATTTTGAATCATGCAAGTTGAAAAAGGCATGCAAAGATTTGCATAAATGACGCGAAATTTCCTTGTTAGTTTCTTTCAAGGAGGATTCATCAGTCATTGACAAAGACTCTGATAGAGAGATGAACTACCTTTCTCATGGTCTTTGGCTAATTGATCGGTAGTACTATAGTTTTATACAACATCTGTTGTCCATGAATACGGGACAGATGTATTTTTAAGGAAAAGGTAACTCGGCAGTTGTATTTTTGCAATGAGTTCATACGGGGCGAGCAGATTCTTTTGCAACAATTTTTCTTCTCCACCGGCCATGTAGTATACTAAATTTTGCGCTGTCCCTAAATACACAATTTTCTGAAACAGAATGCAGAAAAGATTGAAAAACAACGCTACAACCCTAATAGAGGACAACTGAAGCTACACTTCCTTCGAATTAGCCATACGAACGAGGAACAATTTTTAGGGACACTTTGTAATGTTTAGAGGTCTGACGAAAACTTGCCAAAAATACAAACCTTTTGGCGTTTAAGAATATCAATAAGTTTCATCTGTTTCTTGAACGCATTCATCAATTCATTTTTCTGTTTCTCTAGTTTTTTATTATCTGCAATTATTTGATCTATTCTTTTCCTTTCCTGATCACTGATATCCTAAAAATTACAAAAATTAGATGATCAAACTGTGACTAATGAAATAGAGGATTAGCAACAAGCAAGTAAGAAAAGTCGAGTCAAAAAAGTTGACGCGTTTGATGAGCTGTGAAATAAAAAGTATGTGGCCGATATTCAAAACTGAAATGTTAATCTATCAGTCAAAGGCTAACTTAGATGAGGAAATTTTTTTTGGTAAAATTTTTTTGGACCCAGAACTTAGAAAAATGCTGGTAAAGGTCATGTTTGGGAACGAGGATTCCACATTCCATTATGGTCTATAATTTACTTGCTATTGAAATCAAAATTCTATTTCTCAAACTGACAATGTAAACTTCATTGCCATATAAATCATAGGCCAGAATGGAATTTGGAACTCTTGATTCCATCCAATACAAAAAACTCCTTACAGTCATTTTTCTAATTGTTGGGTCTTAAAGATGTGTGATTTTAACAAACAAAATTTTCTCATCTAAGCTAGCCTTGGACTGATGGATTAGCAATTTGGTTTTTACTATCGGTCAAATACTTTTTATCCCACAGCCCACTAAATGTTTAAAGTTCTTCTTTGAATCACCCGGTTGATGCGATGATTACATCATTGTCAAAAAAACTATCAATCGGAATCATTTGAACTATTAGTTTCTTACATTTGAAACATTTGAACATAACCTTTGAAACATTAGTTTCTTTTCTCGGCGCATTATGTCAAATTTCGAACTCCACAAAACTTTTTCGTATTTACTTGAAAATCAGAGCAAATCTTTCAGATATTGTTCCTTGTCATGCGAAAGCAAGTACCTTCCCTGTCAAAAGTCTCCTTGCTCCAAAAATGCTTAGTTTATTGATCATAGAGAGCAAATAAGCACACATGCCGGCAAGTTTAAACCATGCTATTCTTTTTTTGTAGATCTAACGATCTAGCTGGGCATCAATCATTCACAGTCAAATGAAACAATTATCCAGAGTTGAAAAGAATTTGGATGGTAATAAAACTGAAAATGACTTTGTTTGAGATGTCATCACAGCTAAGGATATCAACGCAAATTGTTCTTCTACGAGAATGCTGAGTTTGACAGTGAAGCGAGTGTGCAGAAAAGAATTAAGGGTACATTGTAGAAGTCGGTAAGTCCATTTAAATTCATAATCAATCCTTGAAAACCAGTTCCCTACTCTTTGTTTGCGATGTTGTATCTTGGAGTCGGTCTTTGCTAACTGGAGGATGTCCCTTACCGTGAATGACCTGAGTATACGGGGCGTTTCAGAAAAACACAACCCACTTTCATTTGAGATTCTTCAGGAAATAATAACATCTGAATCAATTTGAGGCATACCATCTGAAAGTACAATCTATCTTCTTTCCGATGATATCCAGGTTGCGTGGATTAATTGAAGTTTTCATTGCTTAATTGACGTTTTCGTAAGTATGGCCAATTTTAGATGTCGGAAAGTAAAAGGGCATTTACAAAGACGATAACACACCTTTGTGAGAGCATCTGCTATCATTATCTAAAAGTACATCTCAAGAGGATGAAATAGACCTTTTAGCTATTCTGGGAAAGAATCAGAATCGAACGCTGTTATGATGCAATTTTAAGAATTTTCGAATGTGCATAATAGTGATAGAAACTCTAACGCCACCCGATCGAACCTCGCGTATAAAATTGTATAAAAATAACGCTCGATCCAGGCTCTTTTGTAGAATAGCTAAAAGTTCTATTGTCTTTTTCCCTCCTCATGGCATCACCTCTGCGTCTCGGCCTGAAACATTTTGACAAAATCTCTGACACAATTTTTACTGGAAAAAATGGGTTGATTTTGTTTTTGCAGCATGTTGCATTTGAAAGTGACCATACTTAGGAAAATATCAATTTAATTATAAATAACTGCATTTATGTATCCAAACTGCATATCATTTGAAAGAAGAAAGATTGTACTTTCAGGTGGTATACATAACATCTACTCAAATTCTGTCAACTTTTTGAGATTTTAAATTACAATTGGATTGCTTTTTTTTCTGAAACACCCTGTATAGCGCTTGTCTATAAATAGGACAAAGAAATGCCTAATCGCTACATTATTTTCTTTCTTTCTTTCGCCATGAGCTGGATTACCAAATACCGGGTGTCTCAAAAAAAGTACCCCCATTTGACTGGAAAAAGGAACGAAACGATAAAATATCATTACTTTCCGAGTGGACAGCTAAATTTATCAATCTTCAACTTAGATCCACATACCTTGCATTTAAAATTGGCCACCAAACACTGGAGATACAAGCTTGCAAAGTCAAAATTTACAGTGCACCCGAAGCCAGAGGTTTTGTAAAAGGGCCTAGCCATGATTTGCTATCACAGGCATGTTGCACAGGAAGTTCGACTTGATCTTTAGCTTTCTCCATTGAAAAGAATTATACCTTGAAACGCTTCAATTGTTCTACAAATAGTTATTCCTTTGAGGAATCAATCAATCCGTGCATTGCATTCCACTCCATGTGTCAAAGAAGAAGAAAAGGAACCCATGCATGCTCATTTAGGAGATGTTGCACGACTTCATCATTCTTACCACATTTTTGTTATACTTGTTTAATCAGGGCGATTTCCACGAGTCTTTTTTATTCTTTTCAAAAGCGAAAAACTGAAAGTTAAGGTTTACAGGTGCTTTGGAAACATCCATAATACAAATCATGGCTAGGCCCTTTTACGAAACCTCTGGTTTTGGGTGCACTGTAAATTTTGTCTTTGCAAGCTTGTATCTCTGGTGTTTGTTGGACGATTCTTAAATGCAAGGTATGTGAACCTAAGTTGAAAATTGATAAATTTAGCTTACTACTCGGAGAGTAATGATATCTTATCGCTTCGTTCCTATTTCCAGTCAAAAGGGGGTACTTTTTTTGAGACACCCGGTACAATATGCTATTTATATACCAATGCGATCTCATCTTTTATCTCAGGTTATTCACTTTAAATAAAACCACGCAGTACCTTCGAGGATTCTTTTGCTCGCTGTAATGCAGCTCTGTTCTTGTCGGTTTCTTCTAGAGCACGATTTAATCTGGAATTGCAACAGAAAATCAATTCTAAATAAGACATCAGATTCATTTTGTTCACAAAAATAAACATAAATAAACACCATATAACTGTGATTTGCAATTGTACCCTTTTCATGTTGCAATCAAACTAGTTGTTAATCAGTGCAGACAAAATTATGCTCATACTAACCAGTTTTATGTTGTACTGGAAATATAAAGCCCGAGGTCTTAAAAGTATACAATCTCGTCCCCAGAGTGAGTTCATTGCTCTACCTCTACTCTGGGATACAAGAGGCTGTTCGGCAATCTGATTAACTGTTCGCCATTTTGCACCGTAACTTTGCTTCTCGCGTGGCAAACGGCCGCGGCATGTCAAAATTCAAGGTAAAATGATATTCTTTACCTATTCCGACCATCATTTGCAATTTATTTCCAAAATTCGAAGAATAACAAGCCATTTCATTTTCGAAGCTGCGGTGAAAGTTTCTCGAATTTGCAACTTAGGCCCATTTTCGCTCCAAACAAACCGAGCTTATTTTCGCATTAAACATACTTACCAACCCCAGACTGTTGCTTAAATACCTTCAAAAAGGTCGAAATAAGGTCCTCCAAGTGTCTGTTTTTTGTTTCTCAATTTATCTTCTGCAGAATTTAGTGCTAAAGCAACGGCCATTTTCCGTTGATTCGTGTTGCCTAGGAACCACAAAATCCATAATGGCTGCTAATGCACCCAGATTCTGGGCGCATTTGATCGAAGTGTACCAGGGTGTTCATTCGGCTTCGTGATTATCGTATGACGTAAGAACACCCTGGGAACGAGGTTGAAAAGTATAGACTGAGTTTGCGAGGTGACTAGTAATTTATTTCATTCATTTTAGTAAAATGGCTATTGGGAAATTATCATTCAAAGGGCTAAAACTAAAGAGTAATAGTGACCTTTCCCTACATTATTTCCCTGTTTGGGAACCCACCGTCATGGGCACCGTTCTCGTGGATGAAGCGAGTTGTTACAACACGACAAAAAACCACTTTTTCCTCCAAGTATTTAACGTTCTTAGAATTTTTGCCCGGCCTAAGAAAAGATCGTAGATCCACGCCCTGAGAACTATAACAATTCCCGCAGGGACGTAGTAAGCATCTCAAACTTAGGGGCACGACACTTTGACGGCACTTTTGTCTTAAGGAAAAGGGGACATTTTCTGAAAGTAAAAAGGGCACTTCTCTGTTTATTGCAAAATCTTGGAGGCACGTGCCCCAAGTGCTCCCCGTCGGCTCCTACGTCTATGAATTCCCGAATAAGAATGATATGAGAAAAGGATAATTTTGAGGGTATACGGGGAAGGCAGTCATTTGGGGGATCTCTGCGATATTTACCTTACTTCTAAGCCATTGATATTTGCGGATAATTGTTTCTTCTCTCTTTTAAATGAGTCAATTTCCTAAAATGAAAATCATTCTCGAATTATCCATGTGTCACAGAAAAAAATTCTGCTTTGTGACATGCTATGTGAATCTAAATTTTGGAGAAGGAAAACTATACCTTGGTAAAAATCTTACATAAGAGCCACTAATCTTGAGGTTAAAGACTTTGAAAGGAGCTCACTCTGAGTTTTCATCTCTTTCTCGATACGAAAGCGTTATTTGGATGGTCAATCCTCGTACAGCACTGAAGAAAAACTTCAACGTTGATATCTTTTATTATTGCTCGGATATTAGCGGATTTTTGGAGGTCAATTTTAGGTAAATCCATCGAACAAACTGCAGAATACATCGGAAACGTGCCTAAAACTATGCTGTTGACGGATTTGCTTACATGTTGGCATGGAGCTGGCATGGGGCATGGGCATGGACTTACATGTTGGCATGGGCATGGAGTTGGCATGGAGCTGGACTTGCCCAAGTCGTCCTAAAAGAAAGGAAGAGACGACTTGTCGCGAACACCTCACAGCTGGATAACACAGCTGTATGGCCGGACGGTTTTTGGTACAGCAAACGGCACTTTTGATCATAATGTTTGACCAATAGCAGACAAGATACTGCTCTTCCCTGAAGGAAAATGACGGGGGCAAACCCTCGGGCAAACCAACATTGAAACATAAATGGCTGTTTGTCAAAACGAACAGATGTTTATATATTGTCGCCACCATTTCCACAACAGTGCACCTGTGTAGACAGATACAACTGACCCCGTGGTTTTCAAATTCCTTGTGGTTAGGTGCTATTACAAACATTGGCTTAAGTCAGGTCACATACATCTTATGAATAATTAATGAGCAGCTGATCGCGACAAGTCGTCACTTTCTTTCTTGTATGACGACTTGGGCAAGTCCAGCATGGAGCTTCCTTCAAGCCTTAAAGAGAGATACTTCACAGAGCTACATGCTCCCAGGCCTGTTTTGATTTCAAGATCCATCAATAAGGAAATCCTTTGGGCCTCAAAGTCGATTGTATGATCGTAAAGTCGCTTATGAGCTAGGCTCTCTTTGTTTTGTAAGGGATAATGGTTGGCGATAGGCATCTGCACCTTGTTGTTAGGCCTGAGAACGAAATTGTAGAAACAGCCACAAACGTTTGGAATGATGACTGCCTTAAGAGCTCTTTACTTTGCAATACCATATGAAATCAATTGCCTAACGAAAGACGGTATGACTATTGACGTTCTGCAGTTAAGCCTATCTGATAAAAAACATCGTGAAGAGTTTTGTTATTATTCTTCAAAATGCCTACTTTTTTAAGTTGGTTAATCTGATGCTCTGATTCTGAATTCTTCTGCTTCGACTCCTCGTATAACTTCTTCCACTTTTCTACTTGATTCTAAAAAGAAGAAAACGCCATGCGTAATGTCCTTGGGTATCCATGATAAAAGGTGGCAACAGCTGTCAATTTGTAGTTTATTTGAAAAATAGCAATAAATGGGGGTTAACGATGTGCTTAGGATGTGGAAAGGAGAGAGTCATGCAAAGTCATCAAGGTCGAAAGCTAGGCATATCTTTATTTGGCCCTTTTTTGTTTGTTGTCAATTTGTTTTAAGTGGACTTGTCAGGATTTCTAGCTACTGCAAGCTAATTTAGGCCCACTGTAAAATAAATGAATAAAATAAATAAATTGTTGTTGTATTGTATCGTTGTTGTGCTGCTGCATCCAGGCATGGGACCCCTTGTTTAACGTCCCTTCCGAAGGACGACGAGGTGAGTTGTGAGATCACACCTCCGAGGTCATCCATCCGGAGTTTGACGTCACTCGACTGAGCTTAACTTCAGTCACCTGACGAAACTGTATAAGGCACTCGGCCAGCATAGAGCTCAATCTTTTAAATCTTCAAAAAGGTTGGTGTGAAATTGTATCAAATTTTTCCATGAATTGAATCGCTTCAAAGAAACTTTAGGTAATTTGCCGTAAATCTGCCGTGGCAATTCTTTGATATCTTGATTATTTTCAAAATGGCGGCATTTTGATTATTTTTGCAAAAATCCATCAAAAATTTTGAGAAAATTAAAATCATCGTAACTCCTAAATTACTTGAGGAAAATTGACACAACTTTCCAGAAAACCATAGTTTATGAAGGTCTACAACATGATTGCAAGCAGTAATTTGTAGCTCTTCTGGTCAGGGATTTAGGAATTTGATGACGTCACAACCTCTAAATCAATAAATGCCACCATTTTAAAGTTATTCACGATATCAAAAAATTGCCACCGCAGATTTACAGCAAATTGCCCGAAGTTCCTTTCAAGCACTTTGATTCAAAGAAAAATGTAAAAGAATTTTACACCCGTCTTTTTAAAGATTTTAGCTCTCACTCGGCCACTCACCCCACACGCTCACCCCGCAAACTCACCCTGCAAACTCACCCCGCACAACTGGCCCTAGCATGGTAGCATCCTATAAGTGCAACAATGTTATGAAGATGTCTATTCTTGAGCATTCTGTAGCATAAACCTTACAGATGGTTCAATAAAAGTGAAGCGCTTTTTCAGACAACGTAGTCTAGCAGGTTTATCACTGATAACATTTTTCGTTGTGCAGAAAACATGAATTAAGAATACGAAGTTTCATAACAAATGATAACTACAGCAAAACGTCGCAAATAAGAACATAAGAAAATAAGAACCTTCAAACTGATTTTTGGAAAAAGTCACCCAAAGATAAGAACCAAAAGCAGACTGATTTCTTTCCATATTCTTATAAGGTGATGCACTAATCAAGATCAATAAACCTTAAAGGGGCTGGATCACGTAATGCAAACAATTTTCCTGTATTTTTGATAGTCCATATCACAGAGGCTTTCCACTACTTTTCTCAAAATAAAGGCGTTAATTTGAAGATAGACTTCTGCATTTTGTGTAGAAACAAACCAAACACTCATATGTTGTAGGATTGTAGAGGTATTGGTTGATTTTTAGAGGTAGCTTTATTGTGGATTCACCCCATCCACCAAAATCTGAGCAGAACACAATGGCAACGTGTGGGCAACAATATAGATTATAGAGATAACAGGTTTGTTTACGGTTTCGTGACACTGCCCCTTTAACAGCCCCAAAAGCAATAAATTTCAGTCACACTGCAAAAAGCTAAGTTTACGAGTCGGGAATCTAAATATTTCTCAGATCAAGTTTAGTTCATAGAAACTCTGTTGAAGTCCGAATACCCGTAAGCAACATTGCTTGGGCAATTTGTGCAATAAAGTTGCTTTTGCCTGCAACATATTACGGTTTCCTCCAACATTCAAAATACAATCATGTGTCCCCTATGTTTATCAAATGCACATTGTAGAACTTTGTACTCATCACAGTTATTAGGGTCTTCTGACTAAGAACCTTAACCTGGATGCAAGAAGAGCACTGTGTTGATAAGAACATAGTCATTCTAGTTTGTAGAAAAGTATGTTCTTGTTTGCTAAGTTATACTGCTTGCGAAAGAAAACGTGTTGTTTTCAAGTAAGAAAGTGCATATAAGAAAATCAAGGCTTAAGAAACTGCAGCACTCGAAAAACATAACTTAAGGAACAAGTTCTTCCAATGACGAAAAATTCATTTTCGCTTGTTTTCTGTGTCAAATTGCTCGGCGGGTACTTGAGTAATGTGTAAGCACTGGAGAGGCTTCAATAAGCCAATCTTATTCATAACTGATTTGCATATGCTGGCAGCTATATGTTTTAACTAATAGTTTACCACTAAAGAATATTCTTATCTTGTTTATATAAAATGACTTCTTACTTGGAGATTTGATTTAGTCTTCTGCAGTTGTTGCTGCTCTTCTGTAAGCTCTTTTACATTATTATCTGTTGTCTTGATCTAGTCCTCTTCATAACTGATTTGCATATGCTGGCAGCTATATGTTTTAACTAATAGTTTACCACTAAAGAATATTCTTATCTTGTTTATATAAAATGACTTCTTACTTGGAGATTTGATTTAGTCTTCTGCAGTTGTTGCTGCTCTTCCGTAAGCTCTTTTACTTTATTATCTGTTGTCTTGATCTAGTCCTCTTCATAACTGATTTGCATATGCTAGCAGTTATATGTTTTAACTACGAGTTTACCACTAAAGAATATTCTTATCTTGTTTATATGAAACGACTTCTTACTTGGAGATTTGATTTAGTCTTCTGCAGTTGTTGCTGCTCTTCCGTAAGCTCATTTACTTTATTATCTGTTGTCTTGATCTAGTCCTCTTCATAACTGATTTGCATATGCTAGCAGTTATATGTTTTAACTACGAGTTTACCACTAAAGCATATTCTTATCTTGTTTATATAAAATGACTTCTTACTTGGAGATTTGATTTAGTCTTCTGCAGTTGTTGCTGCTCTTCCGTAAGCTCTTTTACTTTATTATCTGTTGTCTTGATCTAGTCCTCTTCATAACTGATTTGCATATGCTAGCAGTTATATGTTTTAACTAATAGTTTACCACTAAAGAATATTCTTATCTTGTTTATATAAAATGACTTCTTACTTGGAGATTTGATTTAGTCTTCTGCAGTTGTTGCTGCTCTTCCGTAAGCTCTTTTACTTTATTATCTGTTGTCTTGATCTAGTCCTCTTCATAACTGATTTGCATATGCTAGCAGTTATATGTTTTAACTACGAGTTTACCACTAAAGAATATTCTTATCTTGTTTATATAAAATGACTTCTTACTTGGAGATTTGATTTAGTCTTCTGCAGTTGTTGCTGCTCTTCCGTAAGCTCTTTTACTTTATTATCTGTTGTCTTGATCTAGTCCTCTTCATAACTGATTTGCATATGCTAGCAGTTATATGTTTTAACTACGAGTTTACCACTAAAGAATATTCTTATCTTGTTTATATAAAATGACTTCTTACTTGGAGATTTGATTTAGTCTTCTGCAGTTGTTGCTGCTCTTCCGTAAGCTCTTTTACTTTATTATCTGTTGTCTTGATCTAGTCCTCTTCATAACTGATTTGCATATGCTAGCAGTTATATGTTTTAACTACGAGTTTACCACTAAAGCATATTCTTATCTTGTTTATATAAAATGACTTCTTACTTGGAGATTTGATTTAGTCTTCTGCAGTTGTTGCTGCTCTTCCGTAAGCTCATTTACTTTATTATCTGTTGTCTTGATCTAGTCCTCTTCATAACTGATTTGCATATGCTAGCAGTTATATGTTTTAACTACGAGTTTACCACTAAAGCATATTCTTATCTTGTTTATATAAAATGACTTCTTACTTGGAGATTTGATTTAGTCTTCTGCAGTTGTTGCTGCTCTTCCGTAAGCTCTTTTACTTTATTATCTGTTCTCTTGATCTAGTCCTCTTCATAACTGATTTGCATATGCTAGCAGTTATATGTTTTAACTACGAGTTTACCACTAAAGCATACTCTTATCTTGTTTATAAAAAATGACTTCTTACTTGGAGATTTGATTTAGTCTTCTGCAGTTGTTGCTGCTCTTCCGTAAGCTCATTTACTTTATTATCTGTTGTCTTGATCTAGTCCTCTTCATAACTGATTTGCATATGCTAGCAGTTATATGTTTTAACTACGAGTTTACCACTAAAGCATATTCTTATCTTGTTTATATAAAATAATTTCTTACTTGGAGATTTGATTTAGTCTTCTGCAGTTGTTGCTGCTCTTCCGTAAGCTCTTTTATTTTATTATCTGTTGTCTTGATCTAGTCCTCTTCATAACTGATTTGCATATGCTAGCAGTTATATGTTTTAACTACGAGTTTACCACAAAAGCATATTCTTATCTTGATTATATAAAATGACTTCTTACTTGGAGATTTGATTTAGTCTTCTGCAGTTGTTGTTACTCTTCCGTAAGCTCATTTACTTTATTATCTGTTGTCTTGATCTAGTCCTCTTCATAACTGATTTGCATATGCTAGCAGTTATATGTTTTAACTACGAGTTTACCACTAAAGCATATTCTTATCTTGTTTATATAAAATGACTTCTTACTTGGAGATTTGATTTAGTCTTCTGCAGTTGTTGTTACTCTTCCGTAAGCTCATTTACTTTATTATCTGTTGTCTTGATCTAGTCCTCTTCATAACTGATTTGCATATGCTAGCAGTTATATGTTTTAACTACGAGTTTACCACTAAAGAATATTCTTATCTTGTTTATATAAAATGACTTCTTACTTGGAGATTTGATTTAGTCTTCTGCAGTTGTTGCTGCTCTTCCGTAAGCTCTTTTACTTTATTATCTGTTGTCTTGATCTAGTCCTCTTCATAGCTGATTTGCATATGCTAGCAGTTATATGTTTTAACTACGAGTTTACCACTAAAGCATATTCTTATCTTGTTTATATAAAATGATTTCTTACTTGGAGATTTGATTTAGTCTTCTGCAGTTGTTGCTGCTCTTCTGTAAGCTCATTTACTTTATTATCTGTTGTCTTGATCTAGTCCTCTTCATAACTGATTTGCATATGCTAGCAGTTATATATTTTAACTACGAGTTTACCACTAAAGCATATTCTTATCTTGTTTATATAAAATGACTTCTTACTTGGAGATTTGATTTAGTCTTCTGCAGTTGTTGCTGCTCTTCCGTAAGCTCTTTTACTTTATTATCTGATGTCTTGATCTAGTCCTCTTCATAACTGATTTGCATATGCTAGCAGTTATATGTTTTAACTAATAGTTTACCACTAAAGAATATTCTTATCTTGTTTATATAAAATGACTTCTTACTTGGAGATTTGATTTAGTCTTCTGCAGTTGTTGCTGCTCTTCCGTAAGCTCTTTTACTTTATTATGTGATGCCTTGATCTTGCCAAGCTAAACAAGAATAAAATGACAGTGGTGAAGCCATGGCAATAACAACTAAACAAACAGAATGACAGTTACCAAACACAACAGTTGAAATTTATACATAGCAAATGACTCATGCTAGCATAGTGACCACATCGGTTGTCATAAATCTCTATGTGATTCTATCTCTTACATAGTAAAAACCCCGAGGGAGGGGGATGCATGTCTTGCGGATGGACGAGGGTCTGCCGCCCGGTTTCCAGAAAGCTACCCTCCTCTAATTACCGATACTTGCCATCATACCCACTTTTAGGATGAATTTTGATGGAGAACTACCCATTTTCACCTATTTTTGTCCAATTTCTATAAAACCTACCCATGTTTAAGGAAAATCTGCCGCAAAAGAGACGCTTGTTTAAAGAACTTTGGATCCAAAAACCAACCCATATGGGTGGCACATACCCGTACCCTCAACATGTTAAGCATCCCCCCATGTTAAGCACCCCCCCTTTTTCGCATTTCGCTTGGGAAATAATGATTTGGCCAATCAGGATGCAGCTGATGACGCACTACTGCATTCCTGAAACGACTGAAAGCCTCGTGGGTAACGCAAGCAATTGTTTTGATTCAGAATTGGCCTAGACAATTTTCTTCAGAAAAGATTTTGCAAGAATCTTTCACACAGAGTGGAAATTGAAGAGCTAAAAAATCTCTCGAGGAAGAACTTCGCGCAAAATATTTCGCTGAGAATTTTCTGAGTGGAAATCAGGCTTAAGGTGTCATTGTAACATTATATAAACAAACAGATAGCTAAGTAATGAGAAGTGTCATGAGAAATGCACTACGCAACGCACCAATTCACTATTCTCTGTCGATACTCTATCCATTTCTTCTTGCATGACACGCAATTTTGCCTTTAAGAACCTAATCACAGCCTCTAAAAATAAGACATAAATATTGAATTACAAAGCAGTCCACTTACTGATAGTCTGAGTTGGAAGATCATTGAGGAACTCATTCAAAATGAGTCTCAAGGCGGATTCAGTGATTTTTGTCGCGCGCGTGACAGTTAGCGATCGACTTTTAGCGATCGCACAACTTTCTTTCAATTCCGATAAGTAGTCCAGAGGCATCTTCGAGCTCTCCACCATTAATAGATCTTTAAAGCCGTTGCTACTCCTACGAAGGAGATGATGTAAATGAGAAGAATAATAGAAACCAGGGCAAATGGGCACGTCGTATGGCCTAACCTTCCCTGCTGGGTCTGTTACAACGTTGGCGATCGATCGCAAAAGTAGGATGAGCTTCTACTTTTTTGTGCGATCGCGCACTCTGATCGTGCTACCAAATAACGCAAAGTACGCATGCCCAGACTGCAAATCGATCGCAAATTGTCGCGCGCGCGACGAAATGCACTGAATGGAAATCCGCCTTCAAACAATGGTCTTGAACTCCCTAAATGGGGTTTGCTCCGCAATCCTTTTGTAACCATTTCACAAAAAGTTCACAGTGCTCCACTTACAGTCTCCGTAATACTGAGAAGGATCTTAAGCTACCTCTCAAGAAGACTTCAAATGGCAAATTTGTTTACATTTTGCGACATTCAGCCCCTTTTAAAAAACAAAATTACTTTACAGATGCCAGTTAAAGATTCGAGGCCACATCTGCATTATGCACAAGACAACTGACAAGTTTTCAAACCAATTCAAGTTATGAGCAGTACATAATACATTGTCAAAGGTTTGTTCACATTTTATAAGGTCTCTTAAATAATTGTAGTGTTTCAAGCGAGGAAACAGTCTTGGAGCAGAAGTGGAGCTACAAGTCTTGGAATGGTGAAGCAAAGGAAACATATGCAAAATAATGCTAGCGAGAGTGAAATAAGCAGAATCAATAATGCTCAGGTAAGAGAGCTTTTTAATAGCTTATAATAACAATTAATAACCCCCTTTTTGAGATTAGTTTTTACAATAGTGTGAGCACTAAAATACACTAACATGATGCAATTCTACAGATCGCATTATCGAACTTATTGAGTACAAACGTTGCAGGCGCATTTATTTTCAAAAAAAAACCAGTCTTTTATGAGAGTTTTGAATTGATTTGAATTTCTGGATGACTTTATTTCATTTGGAAGAGAATTCCGAATCATTGGACCCAAAAAGCTAATGGATATTATACCATCATTTGTAGTTTTAACTTTAGGAATTGATAGAACGTCATTTCTTCGATGATTATAGCTTGTGGCTTTTGCGACAAAATAGTTTTTCGTGAAGGCAGGATTATCGTGCAAAGTTTTGCAATTTTTTTTTATAAATTTGTAAGATAAGACCCCAAATACAACATTTACCTGGTAGGTAGAAATAGGTCAAGCTTCAAGTTAGAGTGTGTGGCCTTGTATGAGTCAAACTGAAAAGTAATTGCTGATTTATGGTGGAGAAAAGGCAAAAGAAGTGGTTGCTTCAAAAACAGCACTTCTGTTGTTCCCCAGCAATATAAAAAAGGAAAGTTTTCGGAGGAAGGGTTCTAGCGTCGTATTAAATTTTTGCTAAATCTTTCAAAGGGTTAGCAGTGTTGTCTATTCATTATAGAGCACCTTCCACCTTTTGAAAATTGCAAAGAAATGTTGATATGATGCCAGAGCCCTTTCTTTGAAAACTTGCTTTATTATGACATTGCTGGAGAAAAATAGAAGTGCTGTTCTTGAAGCAACCAATTATTTCGCCTTTTCTCTCCCATAAATCAACAATTACTTTTCAGATTGACTCAAAAAAGATCCCAAACTCTAAGTTGAAGCCTCACCTATGCAACTGTGACTAAACCAACAAAATTACATCTACAGTTCCTCCACAGTAACCACTCAAACGGGACACAATTTTTTGGGACACCCTGTAGATTTGTCAAACTTTGAAGTAGAATCTAAAATGTAGATTGTGAAAAAGGCAGAAGGTATGCGAAACAATTCCCAAAGAGGAATGTTTGGAAAGATGAAGAAGCCAATCCTTTACGGGGGAAAGGGGTGTTCTGATTAGATCACTGCATCATTAGTGCAGCAATATCGATGATCAATTGACACCTTATATAACAATGGTTTCTCGGTTTTGCATTGTCTGTTCTCCAATCAAAAGGGACTTGTGTCGACACCGCTTTGAGTTATGTACAATTTAGCATAACTGAAAACAGTGGTCATTTCGTAAAGTGAGTGAATTAGGCTTTATGAAATGATAAGAGCTGGTAGTGAATGAAGTATAGTCCACAAGGAAGTGCTATTCAAAGTGATAACAACTGTCAGTGACAATGAATACAGCAATGGTCCCATTAGTTGACTTTTTCAACAGATACATTTCGTCTGCAGAGACTCTCCGTTAGTTAACCCATAAAGTACAAGAGTATCATGATAGGCCAGTAGCAGCTTTTGGGGTCCGGTTGGGCCAGGCCCTCTCCCTAAAAAATTTCCAAAAGTTGCATTTTTTATTCATCATAATAAAACATATGGTGAAAGTAGGAGGCACTTTCTTTTGCCAGTAAAGTCAGTTTTGTCTGCATCCCAAACGAATTCATTGGAGATGCCGTAACCTCGTTAAGGTCTGCACTTATGACATGCGAAACGCTTCATCTAGTGAAACGAAAAGTGCCCAGACTTCAATAATCTAAATCATATCTAAACTACGAAAGCCCACGATGACTTTAAAAAAATGTCAAACAAAACACACACAATGCTCTTCACAAGTATTCTTGTCCTGAAGTTTGGTTTAGCTAGCTTGATTGAAACACATGTGGAGTCCTAAATTTCCTACTTTGCCTCCAGGACCTCCGACCATAAATTACTCCTCAGCAGTTCACAGAAGGGCGTTGCCAAAAGAAAGGGCGTGACCCGAAAAACTCTTCGCTAATGTGGGTTGAGTGGCCGAGTGGTTTATACAGGACTGAAGTTAAGCTCAATCGACTGAGGTCAGACTCCGGATGAATGTAAAAAAAATCCCCCGACAACTTCTCGCCTCCGGCGCGAATTCATGCTCTCCAATCTGAAAAAGGCTCATACCACGATGTTACTCCCACACACTCTTGCATAGTTCAGTAATTACTATATTATTCGTTCTCTTCATATACAGTCTTTCTTTTGCCTGATTTTGCGTTGTTCAGCTGTATCCTACAAGTAAATACACCATAACTGTGACTCCGATGACTCTAAAACCTGTCCAAAATTAAGTGTTACAAGAGATTTGCGATAACGCAAAATTAATCATTCAAAACCCTTCAATTGAATTTTTTCGCAGGCATTTTCACGTTACATCTAATTTGAGACAGACTACAGAAAGAATGAGCGATTAACTAGACATTCATGGTATGATCTATAGCATAAATACCTGGGTGCATTTCATTTGCTACATCAGGAATAACATCTTCATTCATCCGCGATGGCGTATAATGTTCATCAGCCATCTCTTGCTCCAATACACTGATCTTATTGGCGAAGGTGATTCTCTCTTGTAATACATCCACTGCAAGACCACTTTCCTCTTTTTGTGTCATAAAAGCTCCTTGGTTGGAAGCTTTGCTACTGGGCCTGCTGCCAGATGAGCTAACGGAAAGTTCAAAGAGAATAGAACCTGACAAAAAATTTCAACGGTTTCGATTATTATTATTTATTATTCATTTATTTATTGTTGGATGGTAAAAGATAGCTACAGTAGATAGCTAATTAATTCCAACTCTAAAAATTAAAATACAAAATAATCCTTTAAAATACAAATAATACTCAATAAAAACGTGGATAAAATATTTACATGCCATCAAAAATATATAGTATAAAAGCAGAAATCTAAAATTGTTTTATCATAAAAAGCCCAAATTCGGAATAAAAGTGCGGCATAATCTGCATGGACAATTTTCCCCGTACCAATTTTTGATCTTTGTTTTAAACTGACAAAGCGAATTCGAATTTCGTATCGTTGGTGGTAACATTTGCCACAACTGCGGACCTTTAAATCGGACGCTTTCTGTCCCGTTGTGAACAGATTTCACTCTGGGTTGTACAAATTCGTTATTATTGCGTAAATTGTAGTGAGTTGCATTTTCACAGAAGATTTCCTGCATAAATGAAGGGTTAAGCCCGTTTTTAGTTTTATACATCTCTGTCATAAGTAACTGCAAGTTCTTTGTGTGAATAGTAACGGCACAGTCCTTCTCTAATAGTTCACTATCAGTAGATTCGGCATCCTTATAAGTAATTCTCAGAGCCCTTTCCTGTATTTTGTTAATCTTTTTGTTGAGCTGCCTGCTATGAAACATCCAGATTAAAGGGCAATATTGAAATTGACTAGTGATAAAAGCTCTCATGAGGGTTCTTAGTTTGCTCTGATCCATATATGGCGATATGCGAGCAAGTGCGTAAAGTTTATTGCTAGCCTTTTGGCACAATTTCGAGACATGATTGCCAAAGGACAGTTTGTTATCAATTTGAACGCCGAGTAGCTTCTCTTCAGAGCTATTTACAACTTCGGAATTTCCACTTCTAACAGTAACTGGATCATCGCTACTCTGCCCAAGAACCAAAAGGTGGCATTTATCTGCATTTAATTTCATGAAGTTGTCGGAAAACCATTTCAAAGCTACAACCATTTCAAAGCTACACTACAATCATGTTCAAGCCTATGAGTTATATTCCTCAGGTTCTTATCGCAAGTATAGATTGTGGTATCATCTGCATAGTTGCATACATCTACATTTTGAATAAACAGTAAAAGATCATTGATATAGATTCGACACATTAATGATTACTTTATTCTCCTGCTTTTAAAAACTGGTTCGCACAAGTTATGCTGATGCTAAAACCGCGCTTACTGTTAGCAAGTAGATACAGGTGAAGGTGAAGCTGCGGCTTCTAGCGCCAAGCACTGACATCGCAGAAATACGGAAGACCTAATCGAGTCCAGGATTCCATGACGCTTAAGTGGTGGGGCTCACCAGAAAATCCAACGAGGCTCTAAGACTGCGTTCACACGATGCCGGCACATTTTGAAAACGGTGAAAAATTCGACGGATAGGCCTCCCGTTCACACGAAAACGGCACATTTTTTGCCGGCAGATTTTGAAAACGGTAGATTTTGAAAACGGAACCGTAACCGGCATAAATTTGAAACAGCATCGTGTAAACACTCAACAAAGATAAAAACAGAACAGTTTTCGACACTTTTGGATCGAGACAGGTCTATTCTTAGGGTGTAGGTACTATTCTTTGGCATCAAATCCTGCAATGAATTTTTATCGTGAAATTTCCTACCGTTTTCAAATTGTGCCGGCATCGTGTGAACGCTAGCTCAAATTTTGCAGCCGTCACTTTTTTCATCGTTTTCAAAATGTGCCGGCATCGTGTGAACGCAGTCTAAGGGAAGACTGGACAGCCAAAAGCAGGGAATGCTAAAAGTTGTATTGAAAACAACTCTGCTCAAGGTACGATTTATTTTATTCTTACATGTTAATGCTAAAAGCTCCCTGTTGTAAATCGATGAAAAGCAGGAGGGGAAATGAAAAACAAACTCGCAGTAAGGCTTTGCGGTTGTGCGTGCATGAATTCACACAGTTTCATTTTGAAAACCACTTTTAAGAGGAGACATGTGACCTTCAAATTGCTTGCTACCATCACGTATTGTTGTTGATAGAAACAAATGAAATCTACCGGGAGAATTTTTAGCTTACCAAATGGCTTGAGAATTTATCTCTAAACACAAATTACGTTGAATATCTGGGACTGATTTTCATTTATAAATGGAAAAAAACTAAGCAGACATAATAGCATAAGTCGATTCCTTGCAACGGACTGCTCTTTCTACCGAAAATACAAAACATAGTATTTCATATAATTTCCAACTAGATTTGCCTAAAAGGCATACCCTTAGATATACCCTTGATGCCTATTCATTTCAACAACAATAACTGTTTGTTAAAGACTAAACTGCCAGAGAAAATAAAGGGATAATCAGCATCAAGATCGCCCCTACTCCCATTTCATAACTTTATCAAAACTGGCTTGCAAACAAAGGCGCTGCTTTTGCATCCAGGTAAGACAGCATGCTCGTCCATCTCAAATGACCTTAAATCTGTGTCTCTAAATCTGTCTGTGTCCTGAAATATGTGTCTATATGGTATGAGGATTTCATTACCAGTTATTAATAGTGACTTACAGACATATAAAAACGGCTACACTTTCATATATTTGACCAGAAAGTGACTAAATGACTCTGCAATAGGTACCCATTTACTGAGTAGTAATGGGTGTGGGAACAGCAATAGCGAGGATTGTTTCCGAATTTGAGTTGCGCAAGGTATGCCTTACACCACCACAAGGCATTAGAAGCGGTCGTGTTTATAAAACTTCGAGATCACTCCAACTGCTGACAGAGGAAGTTTGTTTTCACTTTGCACTTGTTTTGAGTTTGTGGCAAAGGCTTTGATCTTTGGCAGCTGTTTATTGAGTTCAGCCAATGTGTGGCTCAGGTGTGATGTACACGTGATTTTCAAATTTCTTTTGTTTATGTTGTCATAAAGCGGCCTGTTTGTATCAAGCGGCCTGTTTGTATCATTTACTTGTTCATCGCATAAATTTAGTTGATGAGTGTGTGATGAAACGCATTTTTGGTTATTTGGTTATTTCTTCTTTATTGAAGTTACTGGCTCAGTTACAGGTTTATTTGGGTTGTTGCTCTTTCACAGGAGTTAAGAGACTACTTTCCACACTTTCGACAGAGTACATTGTGTTCATTGGTTTAGTATGATCAATCCGTTATTTAATGCTATTTCATATTGCAAACATATCAAAGATTCCCTTTAGTTGCTGCATGGAAATTTAGGGGGAACGTAAAAGTTTCTCTTGGAGCCTTAAGGTGAATGGATATTTCCATTTCCCTCTCAGGAAACTATGGGGAAAGTTAAGCGTCCATTTCCCCAAAATTTACTGAAGAAAAACCAAGGGGAGATTTCAGTATTTCTGCCGTGCTTCTGCTTACATACAGCCCATTAATAGTTGGAGATGTACATTTACAATTGGAGAGGTTACCTTTGCTTTTTGGGTTTCGCTGAGCTTGTTTGAGATGATGTAGATCTTGCAGAAAGTGGTGGTTTCTATGAATTACATTGAAACTCATTAGTCATGATTATCTGTACGGAGAAATAACTAAAATGAGTAATAATGCCAAAGGGTGGTAACTTCCATATATGGAGCAACGGGAGTGTGCTGCCCATAAGGATGGGTTTACAACCTCCTAAATCCTTAATTTCGGTCTCAAAATTTAACATTTCTGCCAGATATGGGTAGCTTTTTGACTAGAAACAACAAAGTTGTCAAGTTTAGGATTTGCAATGTTGCATTTCTATCGTTTTAGCTCCAAAACTAGGTTGGAGGCAATTTTACTTTTCACCTTGTACACTTAACATGAAACAAAACTTGATTTCTGAACATTTCAACAGGCTTTTTCTTCCAAAAAGCCTACAAAATGAGCATAAAAATCGACTGAAGATCCTTAAACATGGGTCTTCTTGGGCGGCACATCCCCCTCATCCCAAGACTGAAGTTACCCCCTCCCCCAGGAATAATGCTCGAGTTGCTGCATTAATCTTTTCAGATTTCTGTAATAATTTTATATTCCTGGCAATCTGATAAATCCTAATTTAAATATTTGTAAAGTAAATATTGATGAAAGAAACAAATACAATGTCACGCTAACAGCAGGGAACACAATGCAGTAGACACAAAAGATTTTTGGATGAATAAATTTTGGACAAAATTTTTTTGGACAAAGATTTTCCTGTATTTATAGAATTTCAGATGTCTTTACAGAAATTGCAACACCTACAAAACGGCCTATTTAGGGTTTACTTGGTTATTTCATGATGAATATTAAAAGCATTGAGTCTGTAAAATAGCATGCTCATGACTAATATTAACTTCTTTTCAATCATAAACAAAATTTGTCACTTAATCCCTATCGGAATTAAACCAAAGAAATTCCTGAGGATTTTACATTGCATAAATAAGTCCTTGGTCTCCGCTGCTAATGACTTGCACTATGTGTGATACCAACGGGCCATCAGCAGTTTGTCAGCAAAAATTTAGGACAGTGTTAACATCCAAGCATTTATATGGACTCAATTGCTTGAACAATTCATGCTTTCTTTCAAATTGTCAAAGGATTTTCTGTCAGAGATTTGTATTGAATAACTGTCTTATTAGGATGAAGAAACTCTAGGAATTATGTGTAACAACAGCAATTGCAATGAAAAACGAGAGCAGAAAGAAGTAGCTGATGAAATAGAATTCCCAAACTGGACGTTCCTTACTTTTCAATCCATCACTTCATGGTGAAAATGAAATAAATTATTTACCATGTAATTTTCCAGAGGATTCTGACAAATAGAGTTGTTTTTAGGTGATTTGGCGCTGTTATCATGCACAGTCAAACTCAACACAACTAACAGTAAATAATTAATATGACACAGCTGTCAAAACATTCAAATATACCTTTTAATCCATTCTACAATACATCTGTACCTTCAGATAATGAGCATCTATAAGTTCAGTTTTGGGAAAATCTACCTGGCTGCTAAGTAACGATGGGTAATTAACTGTGGTTAATCTCATTTTTATTAGTGCTGTGTTCATGTGGGAATGCTGTGAGCATGGGTTATTTGGAACTTGGGAGGGAAAAAGGAGGTATTGAAGAAACAATAACAAACATATTCACCTTAACCTTTGAGGTCCCAGATGTTGGTCGTTTAGTTGTTTGAGACATGCCTTGAGGCTTAGAACTGCTAGAAACAGAATGAAGGCAATATTTTTCAGCATACAAGATGTCCTAGAAAAAAGCATCCACTTCTGATAGAGTAAATTCAATTTCCTGCAAAAACATAAATGACTTTCA
This sequence comes from Aurelia sp. 3 sensu Dawson et al. (2005), assembly GCA_964020215.1. Taxonomy (NCBI): domain Eukaryota; kingdom Metazoa; phylum Cnidaria; class Scyphozoa; order Semaeostomeae; family Ulmaridae; genus Aurelia; species Aurelia sp. 3 sensu Dawson et al. (2005). The sequence goes on from OZ026577.1 coordinate 14,553,850, forward strand.
GCACTTTCCTTTCAGGAAAACTGAAAGATAATTCATTGGCATACATAGTGAGGTAATTGAAGGCTAGCTTAAATATGTTGTAGGAACATCTTCATTTAAAAGAGGGGTTATATCATTGATGAGACTACAGTAGGTGCCAGAAGTAGAGTTCTTTAATTAGTTCACTATGGGATACAACTCTAGAAAGAAATAAGTGCAGTTTCTACTCTATTGATACCTATTTGCAGCTGAATAGACTCTTTCTGCATCTTCATATGCTCCCTCTAGATTCTTCTCTTGTACTCTCTGTAACAAGTGACTCATTAAGTGACAAAGTCGTCGTTAAGTAAGGTTTAGTGCTAATAAATTTGGTAATGCAAATGTAAGTAAGTCTGGAGAAAGGAGAGATGGACAGTATTGAATGAATGACATAACATATCATTCGGAAGAGAAGTGGTGGGCATGTAGTGCAGAGAGAATTCAAGAGAAGTTTGATCAGTTGTGCAGTGAAATTTGCAAAGTTAGGAAGAGACAATTAATAATAAGGAGAATACGTTATTGGCTGACCATTTACGTGTCATATTTCAAGGGTACCCTGGGTAATTTCAAGGGCTGCTGACCAGAAGTATTGCAGTCAAGATTTGCCTTAATTTATCTCACATCATAGATCAAACGAGGACTTTTCTTCTTAAATGCACGTTGGGAAGCATCAGCTCTCAGCCAACATGCCAATGGACCGTGATGAGAGTCATGTCAAAGAGGCAATTTGCAAAGCGAGGAGGGGTATCGGTGTAATTAGATATCTGTCTAAGTACGTATCCAGAGACAAACTTGATCAACTGTATAAACTTTACGTGCGGCCCCATCTTGATTATGGAGATATAATCTATCATAAGTATGATCCAGACTTGAGGTTAGATCTCACAAAGAGACTAGAACAAACTCAATATTCTGCAGCGCTTGCTGTGACTGGAGCATGGAGAGGTACAAGTAGGCAGAGGCTGTTCAATGAACTAGGCTGGGAAAATCTCTATGACAGAAGATGGTACAAACGACTTTGTCATTTCTTCACCTTAAAAACTACTCAACATCCTGAATACCTTTTTTCTCACATCCCACCGGAGCGTAAAATTACCTACAATTTGCGAAATCCAGGCGCTTATCCGGAAAAAGGTTCCAGGACTGCTCGTTTTTCAAATATATATTTCCAAAATGTAATAGCGGAATGGAACCTCCTGAATAGTGACGTGAGAAATTCAGAATCTCTCGCGGCATTCAAAAGGAAGTTAATTTCAACTGTACGACCGTTAAAAAACTCCATATATGGTGTTTATGATATTGTTGGCGTTAGACGCTTGACAAAACTTCGCATAGAATTTAGTCCTCTAAGTGAACACAGATTTCGGCATAATTTTGACTGTCTCAGCCCAATTTGTGCATGTGGATGTGCCATTGAAGATAACCAGCACTTTCTCCTGCACTGCCACTTGTTTAGTACAATGCGTATAGATCTCTTTGGTCAGCTCACTGGTATTCCAGGCTTAGATATCACGAATTTGGAATCAAACGCCCTATGCGAACTGTTATTATTTGGAAGTTCTCAACTGAACATTATGGCGAATCGAATCATTCTTGAAGCTACAATAGCCTTTATTGACAAAACGAATCGTTTTGATTATATTGCACCGGGTGAGTCAAAAATGGCGGCTGATGTTTGTGAAGCTATTCGATTTCATCTTCCAAGCATTCCCGCGTGCTGTGGCTCACCTTGTGGCGGGGGTGTTGGCTTGGGTGTGAGGTTTCTGCCTAACTGTATGTGGTGGGGGGAGTCCTTGCATCTTGGTTGGCATTTTTGCTGTGGGGTGAGTGCATAGCGCGTGGAAATGGCTTGATTACTCGACATTTTTATGTACTACACATCGGCGGACATTTTTGACTTGGCCGGTATATCATATCACAACACAAAGCAGCAATCCCTTCCCTTTACCTGTTTATCCTTTGTTTGTTTTTGTTTTCTTATTGTATTTAGTATAGTTGAATTGTAAGTGCCAGCCGCAGTGGAGACCAGATGATCAAGTGTCCTTCTCCGCCGTGGCTGGTACATAGAAATGTATCAATTTTGTATTTTTAGCGTTCTTTTTAGATCTATATATAAAAAAAAGACCGTGATGATAAAAGGTAGTTTTCAAAATCTTTGAAAAACTGCTAGTACAGTAATCTTTGCTGAAACATAGAAGAAATTAAAAAGACAGACCAAAACACTTTCTGCTTCAGTAATTAAACTGGCTGTTCTTTCCTCCAACTCAGCATTTAGACGCCTGCAGATAAATCAGAATAAGCCTATTACACTTCCAACATATGAATATTGTTTTGACAATGTCACCTTCTCTTCACAAACAGCCTTGTCAATGTATAGATAACTTCATTTAAATTCAATGTCTCAAAAGACATTGTGCCCAATTGTAAGACTGTACTTTATTATCATGCTACAAATCTGATGAAAATCAGTAATCAGTAATCAGAATGAGTTTGCCCAAAAAATCGGATGTACTTGCAACTTTAAACAATATACCACATAATATCAAAGTGTCAGAACAATGATACCTAGATTTCATGCTCCATTCACACAGCAATCTAAACCGGCTTCAACTAAACCAGGTTTTCGAATAGGGCCTTCTGATTGAATCCAATACTAATATTGTAAGATAATGAATCCAGTCATTTGATTGGTTGAAATTTAGATGGATTTAGATAAAGCTGGTTGTGTCAGTGTGAATGCATCATTACTTTTTACTGTGCAAATCTGTGTACTGTAATGGGAATTATCAAGTGAAAAGGAGAGAAATTGGTGCTTACAGAAATTCTTCTTCTTTGTTCAAAAGCTGTGTTGTTTTCTTGCTTTTACCAGATAATGATTTTCTGCTTGAGTCACTTGCCATCTTTTCAAAACTGTTGTGTAAGAGAGTTAGACACAAAATTGCATTGATAATCAAATTAATCATTAGAGAATGACAGAACCTTGATATTTCCATTCTGGAGGGTTATGGCATGTGCAGATCTGACATTTAGCGAAAAAAGGACCCACGCACTCCCAACTTTGGCGAAAAAATTGTGCTGCTATCCAGACAGCTGCATCAATTCTCCTTCAGTTCAGTTCAGATCATCAAACCACATCTTTGTCATCATCACAATAAACACCAAAGGAAGGCTGTGCAGCGCTTTGGAAATTTCACTTGCTAGACAAAGACCACTGAATAAAAAAGCTTGGCAATTAATCAAAATTGATACAATAATCACATCTCTCTTCTTTTTGATTTGTTTTGTGTGTAATGTAGGGTTATTACGACTAACAATGCTATTGTTTGCAGAAATCAGTGTTAAGGCAAAGGCTGTTATGTTGTGTAATAAGAAGATGAAATCTTGAAATCTAAAGCTTTGCGGAAGATGTTTTTGAAATGATTTTTATGATAAACATCGGGACTTTGCAGAAGGAGACTGCCCAACTACTATGTTTTAAGGACAAATGACGAGTGTAGCGTCCACTTTTTTTTTATATATCAAGCTAAGAACTTACAATACATATTACCTAATAACACTACCTACAAAATACTTTACCCTACTACTAAAACAATACCATTTGGAGCGAAAATTAACGTCTACCAAATGGCAACATAAAACTAAAAACACGAACATAGCACTAGACGTGACGATATTGAAAGACAAAGATAGCACATAAACTACACGTAACTACTACAAAAAAGAAAGAACGTCTAACTAAGAGGGGAATTAATTGACCTAATCGGCCAAGGTTTGCTTCACCCATCCCGAGTCATGTGACCAAACTCTTGGAAAATTTTTAGTATTATTCAACTGTTGTACTCATGGCTCAACTTTTCAAGACACAGAATATGTTGGAGAAATCAAAAGTTGATTTAACAAGAGACTGATCACATGAATCGAAATGTTCGTAAACAAACCCTAGCCAATTTTGTCTATGGCTTTGTCAAATTTAATTTAAAAACAATTAAAAATTAGCGTCCAATTTAAAAATAGAACAACAGATGGGCGCCTGCCATCATTTGTCCAGTTGTTTTGATAATCTCCTCGAGATCATCAAATATACCAGTTTGCATTCTTTGATTTTGGCGCGGGGAAGCTCATTCTGAAATAAATTTTGGCGCATCTGAAGGTTGGGGTTTTTTGCAAATTTCATATAAAAACAGCTACAGATGGTGTTATTACAATGGCGCGGCTGCGGCCGGAAGCAGTCGAAATGGCGCAGATCTTCCCCGCGCACTACAAAGAATGCAGACTGGCAAATATCATGGAATACAATAGACTATATTTAGATTGCCCAGGCCTCTGATCTAAGTCGCCTTATATCTCCGTCATTTGTCTTCAAGTCCACCTCTGGACAGAAACAAGTTGAGAAAATCACAAAATCAAAATCAGACATCCCACAAACAACAAAATCAAGAAGGCCCCTCATCCTGCCGTCTTCTACTAGCTCTTCTAAACACAAGCATTCCTTAGCCTTTCTTTATATAATTGATGTTATGTGTTATTAATCATTGGAAGACATATTTAAAAAGGCATCGATTTCTTACCAAATAAACCTTTCTCTCAGTTTGATTTTCGAATTCAAGCGCGCCCTCTTGAAAGTAGGCCGCTAACAACAACACAAACAACAGCAACAACCTATTTTGGACAGCTTGTTTCCATGGAAATAACTAAAAAAGAGGCCAGGTTTGTAAACGAGTCTACTGTTGTTATGGAAACAGTCAGAAGTCCACAAATGGCTACAGGAGTGAAGACGTGTTTTCTCATTGCTGAAATTTGAAGACAGAAAATAGGTTCAAAATGTACGGAAGAGCACCAAGAGCGCTAACTATGCCAATAAGTGGAACCGCTGATGACATAGGGCCAGGAACATATTGGCCTAATGAAGATGCAATGCGAAGAAAAGCAGGTAAGAACTTTTATCTTTCTTCTTTCGATGAAAATCGAAATTTTCGCGCAAACCAAAAGGAACTTGCAGCACGGAAGAAAGGGGTCGTTGAGCTGTGTACTGATGGGCAACGTTGTTAAAGGGTTGAATGAATGCTCACATGCCGCAGATTAGACAAGGAAAGTTTGAAGTGACCTTTCACATTTTGCGACGAGACGAGAGGGCCAACCAAACTGACCTTCTTCTTGATCTCCTTCTCTTCTTTCGTCTGACGTATTGGCTATACTTTGGGGAGTGGGTCTATTGTCTAGTGTTTTAATGCAAAAGGAGTAAGAGGACAACATGAACATAACAAACAGAGCAATGACAAGGAAGAGAGTTGGATTGCAATTTTCTGTTTCACATTTGTTACACAACCATTTGCCACCATTTGTGCCTATGAAGCTCTTGCTTTCTAAGGGGTCAGTCATCGATTCATCCCCCTCTTAGCATCATTCTGACATTAATGGGTGGGGGGGGGGGTCAACAACAATGGCACTGAGAACAAATATTATTTTCATCAATTTTCATAAAGACATTATTTCTGTAATATTGTGAAGATTGTGGTAATTTATGATTCATTTTCTTTCCTAAGCCCAATTTTACATGATCTGCTTGGCCAGAAAATGTTTGCTGAAGTTTTGTTGGAATGCCTAAAGAGTTGGGCCTGGACTTCCCATGCCATTCTTGTTAGGTCTACCCAGACTGTAAAGGTTATTCAATGGGCAGAGAACGTTGGTCCAAAGTAAGCATTGAAATCACACTAAGAGGGAACAAAGGCAATATATGACTGACCCCGAAGTTCTTCGTATGCCATTTTAGGCTAGAGTTCACTCTATAGAGTTGTGCTGTTGTATGTCATTTCATAAGGTTGTCATTCCATTAAGATTTTAACATTAGTTCTGGAAAAAGGCTTCTGGGTAATAGGGTACCAGGTATTGAGCTAATTCATTCATTTTCATTCATTTTTACTTATTTAGGCACGGTAGCCCCGTCAGTCCATGGGAACTGCTTTTCAGGGGGCCGTGGCAAAACATTTACAAATAGGAAGATAGATACTACGAAATAGGAAAGGTCATCATAGTTTGTTTTTGATTCTTCTCTTAAAGGTGGCAAGGGAAGGTGCCTGTTTGGCATCGCGTTCAAGTTGATTCCAAAGCTTAGGTCCACGAAAAGAAATAGCCCTCTGCCCATTGTTTGTTTTTCGTAATGGAAGCGAAAGATCAGTATCAGTATTTCTCAGTTTCCTAACATATCGAGTCGAATTTTTTCTAAACAGGTTGGAAAGGTACTCTGGGACGAGGCCATTTAACGATTTGTACATAGTTGTCGCTATTTCGCTCCTAATAATATCATCCACAGTTGGCCAATTCAAACTGCGAATTATTGGCATAGCAGGCGCATCAAAACTGCTTTTAACCACAATTCTAGCTGCTCGATTCTGCAACTTTTGCAACGTTTGCAGTTTAGTCACCCCACAGCACCCCCATACTGAACAGCAGAACCGAAAATGGGGCTCAACGATACCCCGATACATTTCACTCAACGTGTTTTGAGGTAAAAATTTTCTGGAATATTTCAAAAATGCGATTGCACGAGAAACCTTGGTACGGAGATTGTTAATGTGTTCATCCCAATTTAAGCTCCTATCGATCATCACACCCAGATACACCCAGATAGAGCTAAAAGCTATAGTCCTAACTTTAAACATATCCATATCAATATGGCCTATGCTGACCAGGTAGGCCTAACCCTAATTAATTGCCGTAAAAGCTCGCTTCTGAAATGAGCCCTTACCACCTTTTGTGGTATGACAGAAAATAACTCAATACTCAAATGCCACTCTGGCTAAACTACACAACAACCAGGGTTAGTTGGATAAGTACGAGTAATTCAGGTACTATTCAGGTGAGCTTTTCAAAAATGAATGACATGTTTCTAATGTGCTTTCTTTTCTCTCAGAGGCGTTTGCTCCATTTCTATCAATGACGGAAAGAAGCTCCTTTGTGAATGTTCCTGATCATGTTGTTGCTGCACCTGGTCCAGGACAGTATGACATGAGTATCATGGGGAAGGTTCCAGGAGGTTCTTCACTTGCTAACAAGGGAGGAAGGTTCAACGATAAAGATAAGGCTATACCAGGCCCTGGCTCATATGATGTTTCAAAGACAACTAACTGGATAAAGGATAATCAAAGTTTTGGCTTCCCTACTAAAGTGGTAAGTATTAGATAACATTTACGAGGTGACACCCAAAATATTTTCACAAGCCAGGATCAGAAAAATCTCAATGAAAGCAAGTGTTTCACTGCAAACAAAGTATTGGCCTGTAGCTTAATGGCTGAGCTATCTTTTGCGATATACTGCTTCGTCATTTTAAGTTATGACTACCTTCCTAGAAACCAGTTTCAAAAATATGGTAAATTCATTCCTTTTTCAGAGTTCCAATTTTGAGAAGGGTTCTCTTTTTAGGCCTCTCTTCATGGATTTTGAATTTACACATTTTTGTAGACTAAATTTCACCTATAATGTTTCAAATGTTTCAAAGAAGGAACCCATCACTAATATGATTCAAGGCTGTTAGCTGCCCAGAATTTTTGAAGTTTCCAGGGTGCTTCATAAAAAGCTTCCCAGTTATAAACTCAAGTGTCTCTTGACCTGCTCATCCTTGCAAAATTAATAAAGACATTTTCTAAAAGCATAGCACTAAAGTTACCAAATGAGGACTAGTTTGATGAAGTTAAGCAACTGTAGCAAAAATGGGGGAGTTGCCAAATCTGTTTCAACTTTTCAATGTTTGTAAGGACCCTTGGCAAAATTATTAGTATGTTTGGAGCATGCTTCAAGCTTAATACTAACTTGTTTCGAGTATGATTTGGATGTGTTTGAGAGCTTGGTTTGAGTAAGAATTTTGCACCACTTGCGATAGCTTGCAGCATGTATATGTTGAACAGGAAGGCAAACTCAAGTTTGATTGCAGTATGTTTAAGAATGAATTTAGTATGTGATTATTGTCAAGCTTGATCAAGCTCTAATCATACATGCAAACAGGCCAAAATTGTGCCAAGATATTCCTTTTAAGCTCCTCCAAGCCAAAATCATGCTCCTTTCAAGCTTGCGCAAGCTTGTTGCTAGCTGAACTTTTTCTTATGGGGAGCGTGTTACACTATCAACATGTAGATGGGAGTGCTTACCACTTTTTGCCATTACAACCCCCATCATGCTCACAGAATCATGCTCACAGAAACGGCATTTCATACACTCAAGATATATTTCAGATGCTGAGGTATCATTAATGTTTAGAAATATAACCAAGTCATTATGGCTTGGCCAGTTCCGCATGTTAGTGTTGTAAAAGGTTGCTTACAAATGATGAAACACTGATCCAGATTTGACGAACCCCAGTTTCTGGCTCCATTGCTCACTTTATTCAAAGTCATATGCCCTTAGAAACTGCACTATTACGCTCTTAGAAAGTGTTTTATTTGTTTTGCTAGAGTGAGCAGGTTGAGAGATACAGTAATTGAGTTTAAAACTGTGAAGCTTTTCATGAGACATCCTAGTGTGGTTGTTTATTGTAGAGTTTCTATCACAATCCACATTTGATGTCATATGGATAATCTAAAACTTATCAACGACTTTCAAAGACGTTTGCTTCAAAACGTCAATAACTATGAAATATGGCCTAGTCTCTAATTAATATTTTTCTCTTAGATTTTTCACACGGATTTGTTACATGGAGTCGTCTTGATTTGTAACTTGGAATTGTCGATTTGGAATGAAAAGATTATTGAACATGATTATCATCACAATTCTTGCTCTTTGCTTCATGCTAAAACTTTCAAAAATTCTTACGAAACTGAGTTAACAGTAAATTATTTCGAAGAATTCATAAAAATTTGAGATGTTTTAGACAGGAAAATATGCTAAACTGTATAAGTAATATATAAATGTATCTGTTGTTTGTATGTGTGGCTATAAATGTTCAAAAGTACACGGAAATATGTATTATAAATGAATTATATAGCCTTGACTGTTATGAAGAGACGTTTCAGGCATGATCCTTCATCAGTAGCAATTAAGTACAGGAGAGTATGCTAAAGGTTTTTGGAATATAAGCAGATGATTAAAAGAATAAGTGATGAATGGTATGCCAAAAAGAATGCAACACAAGAATGCAGAACAAAAAAGAAGTAGAAGGTTAAAAAAAAATTGGCGACAAAGATTCTAAGAATTCCAAGAATTTTGAAAAGTCTTAAAAGAGCTACTTAATCAAGGTTGTGCACCTCTTCTAATAGGGCCTGGCACTGTAAACCTACCACTAAATATGATACTGTGCTGTTAGAAGAGAATTCTTCTCGATGGTGGTGATGAGTTTCGCATTTGATCAACTCTTCTTCAAATTTTAGGCTGAATTCGAAAAACCAAAGAGAGTATCATACCACAGGAAGCCCGACCCACCAAGCATCCCAACTCCAGGACAGGCTTATGGATTTCATGAAGCAGCGGATGGTACATTGGAAAAGCAAAAAGCTCCAGATAGAGATACGACTCTTGGTCCTGCTTACTACAGAGTATCAAATGTATGTAAAGTTGGTAAAGTTTGCATCTTTTTAGCTTACTTTCAAAAGAAGAAAACCCTTTCTTTCAAACGAAGAAAATGAGTTTATGACTGTAAAATTTCGCACCGTTTTCAAATTGTGCCGTTATCTTGTGAACGCTAGCTAAAATTTTGCTGCTTTGACATTTTTCACCGTTTTCAAAATATGACGGAGTTGTGTGAACATAGTCTCAGAGCACCAGTATCAACAAACGAGGTATCTCTGTTCACGTTGAATATCGAGAAACATTTTGAACTTGTTAGGTACTGATTAAAGCTAAATGCTCTTCTCTGGTTCCAACCAAATATTCAAGCTTTCTTCTAGATATCTAATGTAGGATGAAATATAAAATGATTCATATAGAATTAATTAAAGTTACCTCTACAACAGAGTGATACGGCTCCAGTGCAGAAGTACAAAGGGATCCATTTTGGTAAATCGACTTCCAAGAGAGACGAGTACAAAGGTAAATGCAAATTGTAAATCAGATTGCAGTGAAGGCAGTAGAAGCGTACCACCCTTATCGTCAATATTTAAAAAAAAATCAAATCGTCATTGGATTTTGTTTTCTCTGCATAAAGAAATCATTGAACATTCTCATTCATTGTGGTTTCCGAGAAATGAACTCCCATTGTAATCCTCCATACGTTTCGCCCAACGGAAGCAACGTTCAAATCGGACGTAGGCAAATAACGGAGCAATATTCGAATAGTAATCCAATTACGAGAATCTATTTTCAAATAATCTTCGAATTTACATGATAAACTACTTCCGCTTTCATTTCATTATAATTCCTAAGAATTTTTGCAAATTTCAAAATTCACTAAAACTTTGGCGAACAGATAACAACAAACTGTGAGTGCTCAATAATGCATGAATGCTAAAAAATGGAGCATAAAACTTAGCCAAACCCTTAACCTGTGAAAGCTCCACCCCCCCCCCCCTTAAAAGTGTTACACTGACCACAGCAACGAAGATCACAGAACTTAGCCAATTTATATTGCTAGGATCTCAACCTTTAAACTCCGGCAGTCGTATTTGCAAGAATAATTGTTTATGTACTGCGCTGCTTTGACACATATCTCTTCGTTTCAGCACCTGTGGGACCTGCTCCTGGACAATACGAGCCATATGGAGGAAAACCGAAAGCTCCAATTGATTATGTGAGTATCACGCACTCGCTTGGCATCATTATGTAGGAAAATAATCGCCATAACGGGTGAGTCAAAAAAAAGTTTAGGCGTTTGGAGGGCTGTGGAATGAAAAGTATGTGACTGATATTCAAAACTGAAATGTTCATCTATCAGTCAAAGGTCAACTTAGATGAGAAAACTTTGTTTGGTAGTATCCCTCACCTTACAAAACCAGAAATGGGAACAAAAATTCCTCATTTCATTCTGGCCTATGATTTACATTCTATTGAAATTCGAATTCAGGATCTCAAACTGGTAATGTAAACTTCAATGCCTCATAAATTATGGACCAGAATGGAATGTGGAATTCTCGATTCCCATACAAGCCCCTGCAAGCGTTTTGATTATTGTTGGGTCTTAAAGATGTTTGATTTTAGCAAACAAAATTTTGTTGTCCAAGTTAGCCTTTTGGGTCTAACTTCCAAAGATCAAGAAACGTGATCACTTTCTTTCAGAGGTCTGGAACACACTTAGTGACAAAATCAAGCAAAGACCATCCCTAGCAGCTTTTAAGAATCAAATGAAGTCATGGACTTGTCGACATTGAAATAACTATTGATGCAGTTTGTAAAGGAGACAGAAAACAGGGAGGGCCTCTGGTTCCAGCTTTCGCACAAACCTGAATTGCAAATGCTTATAGCTCCATTGCTTTTTAGCGGATTCGGAAGATTCTGTCTGGTGTCAAAATTTAATTCAAAATCTCAGGAGACTGGTTACTTAACCAAGTGCCCATTCAGCATATCATGATCTTTTAACATTTAATCAAACGTCGAACAATGTTTTTGAGACACCGAGTACTGTATTCTGGGAAGACTGAGTATTCAAAATACACCTAACTCTTTTTCGACATTTTCGTTGCATTTGTACTTTGACTCATTGTTAAGCACGTCGTCTAGATCATTTATAATAGTTTTGATTCATAGTTTGATAGTGGCAATGTGTTTGACTTTACCTCTTTCGAATCTCTTTGTAAAGTAAGTGATTCGAATTTACTTTTCTCTGATTTACAGATCATAGAAGAACAACGAAAACAGCCGCTTGACACAAAGGTAACAATGATTTTAATTGCTTAGTTCAAATCTGTATCAACAGAATGCTTATTGTAACTTTGTTTCGTTTTACCTCCTCGTGATCATCGTTACAAATTTGTTGTATTTCAGACCAAGTCCTATTGAGTTTATTACCGTGTTGTGTGAAAACGATACTATTTGGAAATCATTTTTAAACCGGTACAAAAGAGAGGTGAGGCCAAAATTATGCGCCTTCGCTCGTCCTCGTTTCATTTGCACCGGTGTCTTTTAAATGGGAGTACCTATGCTCTTTCAAAGGGTGCTTTGTCAAGCCGTTTTCATTTGCACTTGTGCTGTGCAAACCGTTTTTAGGGAACTCAGTTTATCGATGGTCTGTTTCTTTAGCACCCACCCTGTATATTTTCTGGAATCTGCTAATCTTTGAAACCATTTTTAGATGCTGCTTCCTCGTGAAAAAGCCAAAGGTTTTAGACCTCACATATCCTACTAATAGCTAGCCCTGGCAACAGTTTTTATGGAAGCATTTAAGCAAATGTAGAACATGTTTTAGACAGTGTGTTGATGGTCAATGGCCACATGGTCCCTTATTTTTGCGTCCCTTTAAGGCTGATTTCCGCTCAGTAGAATTTTCCGACTGGACAGGAAATCCTTTGCTTACGTGTGAATATGTTGCTTTGAATTTGAATAGAATGTTACGTGAGACTGACTAACATTTCATTGCGCCGAATTCAGTCCGCTCGGAAAATTCTACTGAGTTGAAATCAGCCTTTACAGTAGCAACGTAAGACATTGATTGGATTTGGTGAAACCAACATTCTGTGACGCCCTAAGGACCCTTTCTTTGTATAAAAACATATTGTTGAATTCGCTACTGATAACAGATGTATCTAATGTAAAGTTTCTTTTTCCTTTAGCTGCCGAGATATCACGAGATGATTGAGATGGTTGAAGATAAAAGGGTAAGATTCCTTAGTGGTTTGATGATTTATTAGGTGACCCTATTCATTTCATATATATTTCATTTTAATTCTTTTAAAGAGGAAGGCCCTTCAGCAGAAGCTGTTTTTCAAGGAGCCCTCCACTGAAAACTTAATTACAATGTATAGTTAAGGTAACACGAATATAAAACCATAATTTTAAAAACTTATTTATAATTATAAAGTACACGTAACAGAAAGGGAAGTTTAACCGTTATTGATTTTTTCTGAGGCCATTCAGGGAGGATGTTGTCTTAGACTCAGTGGGAAGGCTATTCCATAGTTTTGTTGAAAGATATGCATCTTTGCCCATTTGCTGACTTTTTCTGCAGCAACCTTTAAGGAACTGAATCAGCATAAGAGGGGAGGTATACCCTATCTGTCAAAATCTGTCATATGAAAATAGCAGTCTTGATTGGTCAGTTCTGTATTGATCACATGAAATTGTGTGTTGTTGTGTTGTTGCTTTAGTTTGAGCTGATTCAGAAACAATGCAGAGACCAACTGATACTTAACAAATTCAAAAAGTGTTGGTCAAATCATATAGGGCTACATCGTCTTTACATAGGGTGAGTGGCCGAGTAGATTAGGGTGAGTGGCTTAGTGGCTTATACAGTCTTCGTCAGGTGACTGAAGTTAAGCTCGGTGGAGTGAGGTCAAACTCCGGATGGGTGACCTCGGAGGCATGACCTCACAATTCACCTCATCGTCCTTCGGAAGGGACGTTAACTATGGGTCCCATGCCTGGATGCGGCATCCACAATGGGCCTAAGTTAGTCAGTAGCTAAGCCCACTCAAAACTAATTAAAAACAAACAAACATACAAGCAGTATTATCTGCTGTGCCTATGGATGATAGAAATAGCCCCTCAGGACACAAGCACAGCTCCAAAGGTGCTCATGCAAATGAAAGGGTATTCAAATAGCAACAGTGTTCACCACTGTAAACAAGCAATGGAGAAACAAGATCAAAGGTTGACGGCAAAGTGATCACATGAACTTCTAGTCTTATGCTGATTCGATTCCCTTAAATCAGTTTCAGTATTCCGGAGGCTGCAGGAGAAACATTCTGACTTTTTGGTGAAGAGGTTACACAAGTATTGTGTAGCCAAATCATTGAGCGACCTGTAGGCCATTGTTTTAGACTCATTGTCGATGAGTTCTTCGATGGTCTTTCAGCCCAGCTCCTCACTTACCTTGTTCAGGGTATTAAAGCTGCTATCTGTAAACAGCCAACATTTGAAAATTCACCAAAAATTATTCATGTTACTCCATCGTAAACATTGGCACTTTCGTATTTAAATTTCAACTATGATTATTCACCTTACACCAATTCAAAGTACAGATATATATTTTGTTTTTCACCATCTTGATAGATCAGTTGGCTATAATACTAAGAATTCCCTTAATTACGTAAGAATGTTTCATTGCAGGCGGTTCCCGGTCCAGGAAAATATGACATAAAAAGTCAGTTTGATCAGGACGCTGTACAGCCTAGTGATGCTGCAGAGAAGCCACCCTTTGGCACTGCTGCAACTGTAAGTATTCTTTTCTGAAAGCTTTGTGCCATGATTCTGAAGTTTGTCATTGTTATGAATTTGAGATTTCTTATTTTACTGCTCTTCAGATAATTAGTCTAATGCAAATAGTTTTAACTTTCTATAAACATAGAAAATAATGTCAGCTTCGTAAAGGATTGTTATAGTAATGCCAGCCTATGAACAGCTTCAAGCAGCATATTGCTCTGTGATGGCACTTTGCTCCATTAAATACCTTTGCATTATCTGTAGTTGTTTTCATTTTTTTCATTTCATTTTATAATATTTAGACACGTAAAAAGTTTCAGTATAAGCTAAATGCTGTTTTTCAAACTGACGTGTTAAAAGCAACTTAATATGTATATAACAATTGAAGAAAAACATGTAGCCCTAATACAATCATTATTAGCAAAACAAAGAAAAGAAAACAAGACAAAAGAAAGTATTAGCTCTGACTGAGTGTATTGATATCATCTTTTGATAGCCGTTTGAAGGCACTGAGGGAGGGTGCCACTTTAGTCTTCCTATTCAAGCTGTCCCATAGTCTGGCCCTTGATACAAAAACGACTTTTGACCAGCGCTAGTTTTTAAAAGTGGCAGTTTTAGATCGGTATCAGTTGAACGAAGTACACGGCCGTTGCTGTCTGAACACCTTGTGAACAGATTTCGCACATATTCGGGTGTAAGCTCATTCAAAGATTTCTACATCATTGTTGCTGTTTCTTTTTGAATAAGATTGGAAATCGTTGGCCAGCCTAGACTCTGGATAAGTGGGGCCGCTGATGCATCATATGCACTATTCATGATTAATCTTGCTGCTCGATTTTGTACCTTTTGCAAGCTGTCAATTCTACGGTTACTGCAATTACCCCACACGGAGCAACAATAACTGAAATGGGGCTCAACCAAGCCAGTCATGTGTTAGGTCAGTTTAGCTGATTAATGTCAAATAATCCGTCATGACAGGACGAAATGGAACAGTAGACAACTGTGGCTGCACGAAGGTCTCAGTTAGTTTCTGATAATTTTCCAAAAGATTAACACCAAATAATTCCCAATGGTTCAACGTTAAATTTAGTTTACAAGTGACTCATGTCCATTGAATTTCTTACTATCATAGATGCTGTTTTTGTATTTCATTTTTATTTTATGATGTTCATGCATGAAAACCCTGTCAGAGCTGTTAAAAACAAAAACGAAAAAGTAGTGGCCTAAACGCTGCTTAATAGTTATTAAAAAGATGATTTACAAATAGAATGGTGTTCTAGCTGGGAATCGTGCTCAGCAACTTTGCAAGGAAGCCTTACATTTGTTTTCAGCGTTAATATTTTATGGCAATTTCTACCGTTCAACAGATATTCATTCAAAGCTTTGTCTCCAGATCAATGGGGGCTGTTTTTGTGAGAATTTTAAATTTCACCTACAATCTTAAATTTCACCTACTTGGGTCAAAATAGTTGTCCCAAGTATTTTGACCAACACTGTAGGCACGTCGATATCTAATAATGTATATGACTGGATAGTAGCGATGTTGCTGAATTTCTCGTTGAATATCTTGTAGAATACGTTGGTAGAATCTTCTTTTTTGCTGCTCTCGCATTGCTGCAAATAGTATCATCATTGTTGCAAAGCTATTTCACATTTATTATTCATAGTAATCTCATTTTTCTCACAGAGATTTGCCAAAACGAAGAAAACGACTCCGGCCCCTGGTTCATATAATGATCCAAGACACGCACTCGAATCGCTAAATAGGTAAGATCATACTTTTGCTACCTTCGTCATCATCATCATCATCATCATCATCATCATCATCATCATCATCATCATCATCATCATCAGCATCATCATCATCATCATCATCATCATCATCATCATCATCACCATCACCATCATCATCATCATCATCATCATCATCATCATCATCATCATCATCATCATCATCATCATCATCATCATCATCATCATCATCATCATCATCATCATCATCATCATCATCATCATCATCATCATCATCATCATCATCATCATCATCATCATCATCATCATCATCATCATCATCATCATCATCATCATCATCATCATCATCATCATCATCATCATCATCATCATCATCATCATCATCATAAATGCTAATTATAGGATGTAAACATAAGAATTTATCCAGTTATGAACTCGCCTTAAGGTACATATTCTTTCGTTGCAAAGCCTACCGTTGCAGTCATCATCGTTTGCTTTTATGAATTAAAAGGGTACTGGGGTCTCGTGCAGAATGGCTTTATCTCGTTGAATCTCTAACCTGGTGTTATGATCTCGCCTTTCTTCTATAGCAATTTATCTTGGAAAATCTTCATGTAATGGGTCAAAGTTCAAATGGTCCAAGAATGGTCTCTGTTTGTAAATGCCTTGCTGCAGTGCAAGAGCTATGATTAAAATCTTCGTACATTTGATATTTCTGATTAAAAAGTAAGAGAAAAATTTCGTTTATAAATGGATTACTTCATAATTATAAATCAATTTGAATAACGCAACATCAGAGTTAATTTAGTGTTAATGGCGGCATGCTCCTGGTGTTACACTCACTTTGAATGTCTCAATTTTTTCTATCGGAACTAGTAAATAGAAAGCTTTACATTAATAGTAAAAAGCTAGTAAATTTTTTAAAAGGTGAAGGTGCTCTCCTACTGCTGACCCTTTAAAAGATTTAGCAAAAATTTTGATACGACGCCAGAACCATTTCTTTGGAAACTTACTTTATTTTGACATTGCTGGAGAACAATAGAAGTGCTGTTTTTGAAGAAACTATTTATTTGGCCTTTTTCTCCCAGAAATGAGCAGCCACTTGTCAGATTGGCTCATACAAGGTCTCAAACTCTAAGTTGAAGCCAGACCAATGCAACTGTGTAAAAACTGATATGATTAAATCTACTGCTTCTCCACAGCAGCCACACAAACGAGGCACAATTTTTTAGGATAACCTGTTAGAATGGACACACTGAAGTTGAAGCTTATAATGTGCTTTAGTTTGAAAATTCATTTATCGTAGAATGACTGGTTTGAAAAGAAGTCCATTTGGTCAGACAAGTTTGCGATTCGAGAAGCAACATCATGTTAAGAAGACGCCAGGTAAATTGGTTTTGCACCTCCTCAAGGAAAATTCATTCGGTGGTAGTATCATTTCAATATGTAGCTATGTCCTTCATTTCACGCCGGGTGTCCCGAAAAAGGTAATAGGCTCTTTTAGCAGTAAGATTCGGACGTCTTTGAAAACGCAGCTACATTTTATGTTTTTAGAGCGTTCTAATTTTCCTACCTTTTCCCTCCCAGAAAGCTGCTCAGACACAGACAAATTCCCTAAGAATATTTTGCGTTCTCGCATTTCCATCATTTGTGAATATGCTCATATTACACTGTGCTTCCCTTCTTGACGTCCTATTTTTGCAGTGCGGCCTTCAAAAGTATATTGTTCATGTTGTCAGCTTCAGAATAGAACGTACAGTAAGTCTCTCGAGACTCGCAAAAGTTTTGAAGTTGATTTCACTTTGTAATTTACGTCCTCTAACAAAAGAATTATGCTAGCGTCTTCTTGACTCACTTCTTCTTGCTAAAACAGCCTAATGGATCGCTTCAGGTGAGGCAATAAGAGTTTAACTTGGATCACTCCGCAATAATTTTTGAAATCTTCCTTGACAGTTAACTTGGAAATGAATACCTCGTTCGTTGACATTGGTGTATTGATGGTTGAAATATTGATGTTGAAAGTTCAAGTTTGCATCTTATCTGTTAGCTTTGGGACACCCGGTAGCTGCCCGCTATGTCAACTCAAGGTGTCCAAATGTAACCATGAGTGTCTATGAAATCTCTGAGAAAGGGAGTATCATTCCCAGCGAATCTAGGACAGAGAAGCCAAGAAAAAGGGTAATGTTTTCTGCGTTCAAAACCACAGAAAGTCTTTTCATACCTCTGAAGGAGTACAAGTGTAAGATACAGTAAAACCCTGCAAACAGGGACATACTTTTCTAAAAAACAGACTGGCTAGGTTCTTATAAATGCGGTACTTATGACATTTTCAGGGTGTAGCTCTTATCACAATGACACTTGTGAATATAATGAATATATAAAGTAGCTACAGTATATATACAGTATATATGTGTTAGATAAACTTGAGGGCATAATGACTGCAATTAAATATTAGAGAGAATGGTATTTTTGTTGTTGACAAATCAGTTTATATCATACGGCTTGATAAAGCAATTCGCATGTCCCTGAAAACAATTAGAGGTATTCAGATATCAGTAGTTGGGAGTTTGTTTACACTAATATGATGAAATTTCTTAATCAAGTGTACCATCTCATAACAACATTGAAGTAAATCAGTCTGTTTTTGGTTCTTTTCTCTGGGTGTCTTTTTTCACAAAATCAGTCTGCGGGTTCTTTTTTGCTATGTTCTTGTTCTATGTTTTGCTGTAATGACTTTTTATAGGCCTTGATATGTTTGTTGACCTATGTATTTCCTCATCCCGATTGACAAGCCTCATCTTGTATACTTGTTGGAGAAATCCATGAAAGGGGGAGGGGGGCATTATTTTCCACATTTTCCAGAGAAAAGCCAGCAAAGACAGTTGAGTTGATTTTTGCAACCAAAAAAAGAGAGAAATAGCAGCTTGAAAAGTTGCCAGACAAGTATGGTTACACTTGGGCCCCTAGAGTAGACCCACAGGGGGTGGCTGCAACAAAGTCCTACCCTAGCTGGTTAATAAATTCAATGATTATTAACAATTTCATAGCGTCATTCATGATAAAGTAGCCATTTATACGGAGTTACAGTTCAGCAACCTGAGTGCTGTTTCCAATAAGGGATCTGTTCTAAGCGTAAACAGTCTAAGAAATACTTATTATTCGAAGTGATTTAGTTCAATCAAATGTTTACAGTAACATAAAAATGTCACTTAGCTTTACTTTCTTTCGTATGATCTTAAGTGTTCTCTCAACTTGGATATAGAAATTAGAACATATTCGAGGGAACCCATGCTTCTTAAGAAAATCGTTAAAACAGCTCGACCCTTGAAAATAAAGGGTCCGTGTGTGTCACAGTTTCAGTTTAGCGAAGTGCAATCTAAGTAACAATTTTGCGCCTTGCTTGATGTTGCTGGTCAACATTTTCTGCATATATTCTGGGATGTAATATTGAAGTCCCTCATGTAAAGTCTACGAAGGTTGCTGTAGATGGTCATCACACCTTAAGTGTAGTTGTACAAAGGCTGCTTGTTTGTTATGATCTGCTTTGATCGTGTTCGAAAATTAGTTTTAACTGGTGGCCCATTGGCTGATTAAAACAATAACTTAGTGCTGCCAGAAGCTAGAAAAATTTCAAATGATTTTTCAATCCTAGGGCCTGGTACATATAACCATATGGACATTGCCAGAGAATCGCAAAGAAAAGCCTAGTAAGTCATCTTGTTACACATTGCTTACACTAGCTCGATGTAGACTAACTAGCACTGAAAATATCTGTCACTTCGACTTTACTAAACATTCTTCGTTATGAAGTGCACAAAACTCGATTACATCGAAAGAAATCTTCTTACACAGAACTATGGTCTCGATTACCGAATAATCAACCCCCCCCCCCCCGCTTATTGATTTTCGAAAAGTTTCCCAACCTCCCGCATAGGTAGATAAAATGTTTTGATATTTACTAATCCCAAGCAAAATTTGAGGATAGTTATTGTCATCGAATTTATGTTATTTTTCAAACGCGTTTAAATTCTTTGCGACACCCGGCATTATGTCAGACGACTCAGTGCATGTTTTTCAATTTTTTCCGATTTCTTATCCTGCACTCTCGTTTTCATTTCAGTTTAACAAGCACGAGAAAAGGAGGCTTTGGTTCCAGGTCGACCCGATCTCTTCAACTCAACAAACGAGATGATGCCCATATACCAGGTAAGCAGGGCCGCAGAGAGGAGGCTAGGGTGGGGGCAATTTGCCTCGGGGTCAAGGGGCCTCATAATTGAACATTTTAGCATTTTGACGGCAGCAAATGTTCTGAAATGCAATTTAAGCTAATCTAAAGGGCATGATCGAAAAAGTTTCTGCTCCTTTTGCTTGCCTCATTTCGTAGTTTTGTCCCGCAGATAATTTTGATCCCGCGGCCCGGCAGGTAAATGCGAAACTAAGACAGTAAACACGTTTGGTGGTTGTGGAATGAAAATAAGGTGGCTGCCATTCAAAACTAAAATGCCTATCTGTAAGTCAAAGGCTAACTTAGACATCAAAATTTTGTTTCCTAAAAGCAGCCATCTTTTAGATCAAGACAATAGAATATTGCTGAGGGTTTGTAATGGGAATTTCACTTTTAGTCCACAATTTACTTTCCATTGGCTGGCATTTAAATTGTACCGGGTGAGTCAAAAATATTCACTCATTATCATGCCACTCATTATCAGCCACTCATTATCAGTTAGATTCGCTGACTATTAATATGCCACTCATTATCAGTTAGATTCGCTGAAGATGAACCTAGTTGGTTCGAAACGTTCGAATCACAAATAAAACATGTTTACGTCTAATTAATTAATTAATTTTTTTATCTTAACTGGAAATGTCGTAACCTCGAATTTGTCTCACTGGATTTGTACTGGATTTGTCAAAATATAGCTAACATGGAATGTCTCTAATTATGAAGTTGAGCACAATGATTGTCGTCGCTTGCCTCATCCTTCGGTTCTTAATTAAACTGCGATTTCCATAAAACTGTCCGATTTCAAAAATATTTTACGGGTTTGATGGGTTGTGGAATAGAAAGTATGAAACCGATATTCAAAGATGAAATATTGATCTATCAGTCCAACACTAACGTAGAGGAGAACATTTTGTTTGGTAAACTCACTCATTATTAAGACCCAGAAATTAGGAAATGCAGGTAAAGGGCAAATTTGAGAACGAGGATTCCACATTCCATTCTGGTCCATGAATTTCTTGCTATTTAACTTAAAATTCTATTTCTGAAACTGACAATTAAACTTAAGTGCCTCATAAATCATGGAACAGAATGGAACATGGAATTCTCGATTCCCATACCAGCCACTTGCAGAAATTTTTCTAATTGCTGGGTCTTAAAGACAAATGACTGATATATAGCGGCAAAGTTAAACATAGAACAAAACTTGGGCGTCTGCCATCATTTGTCCAATTGTTTTGATATAGTCTCTGGAGATCATCACATACACTAATGGAATACAATAGACTATATCTAGATTTCCCAGGGCCCTGATTTAAGTAGTCTTAGATTATGTCTTATAACGCCTAGCTTACAAAAAGAGCAAAAGATGGCCGCCTGCAATCATTTGTCCCATTGTTTTGACAATCTTTTGAGATCACAAAATATATAGGAATACAATAGGCTATTTTTAGATTGCCCATGCCCCTGATTTAAGTCGCCTTATATCTCCGTCATTTGTCTTTAAAGATGTGTGATTTTACTAAACAAAATTTTTTCGTCTAAGTTAGCCTTTGAGTGATAGATTAACATTTCAGTTTTGAATATCGGCCACATACTTTTATGCCATAGCCCGCCAAACGCGTAAACTTCTTTTTGACTCACCCGGTATTTCTGAAAGAGACAATTATATTGAATAATATTCCATGGCCAGCAGGACCTTGAATTTCTTCGACGATTGCATCCTTGCGTTGAATCGGGTCGTGCATGGTATCTTTCTTACGCAACCCAAGTTCTGAAAACATTAGCTTGAGAGTTCACAAAATAATATGTATATCATGATACTCGTTGGGGAATTCACAAATTGTTCGATAGTCATAACCTTGATCAAAATAATGTTTCAATATGCCTTTCATTTTCATTGCAACGACAACAACAATTTATGTGAAAGAGACACGCGTAGGCAAACATGTACTTGCGCGCAGAATAATACAAGTTTGCAGCTAGCAGTGTGTGCAAAGTTGAATTTGATGCTGCGGGAAAGGAACTGGACTGATTTCATGCTTGAATGAACATGAAATTGCAGCGAATAAAACTCGTTGTTTTTGCATTCAGTTTGGATTCACAAGTTGCATGCAAGAATTTAAAGTTTCATGTTGCACTTAATTATAAGTTTGAAATGGCTGGCCTCTATCGGCTTCCATGGTTTGTTTGGATATCACGGCACAAGAATCTTCTTTCTTGAAGATTTCAGTTTGAGAATTTTAATAGAGCGTCCTCAGTATCGTGAATTAGCTCATATGTTGCGCATTCCATACTCAA
Source organism: Aurelia sp. 3 sensu Dawson et al. (2005) (assembly GCA_964020215.1). Classification (NCBI taxonomy): domain Eukaryota; kingdom Metazoa; phylum Cnidaria; class Scyphozoa; order Semaeostomeae; family Ulmaridae; genus Aurelia; species Aurelia sp. 3 sensu Dawson et al. (2005). The sequence continues at coordinate 14,576,417 of OZ026577.1, forward strand.
ATCTCATACATCAGATCAATACAGTATAAGAAAACATCGCACTGTTGCTTTCTCTGTACTTTGTGCTTACTTTTTCACAAGATATTGCTCATGAAACTCATCGCTCAGATTGCCAAAGAAAAATAAGAAGCTCCTGTACTGGGAAAATACTAGGAAAATGTAACTGAAGGAACTATCTATTTTGATAAAGGAAATCCTTAGTAAATTTTTACTTTAATTCAATTGTTTCCTTTTCTGTCTCATATTACTACCAAGTGAGTCAAAAAAAGTTTAGGCGTTTGAAGGGCTGTGGAATAAAAAGTATGTGACCGATATTCAAAACTGAAATGTTCATCTATCTGTCAAACGTCAAATTAGATGAGAAAATTTTGTTTGGTAGTGTCCCTCATCTTACAGACCCAGAAATTAGGAAAATGCTGGTAAAGGGCATGTTTGGGAACAACAATTCCACATTCCATTCTGGTCCATGATTTTCCTTCTATTGAAATTCGAATTTAGCATCTCAAACTGGCAATGTAAACTTCAATGCCACATAAATCATCGACCAGAATGGAATGTGAAATTCTCGATTCCCATACAAACCCTTACAAGCATTTTGATTGTTGTTGGGTCTTAAAGATGTTTGATTTTACCAAACAAAATTTTGTTATCTAAGGTAGCCTTTGACTGATAGATTAACACTTTAGTTTTGAATATCCGTCACATATTGCTTATTCCACAGCCCCACAAACGCCTAAACTTGTTTTTTGACTCACCCGGTATGTAGATACTTGAGTAATGAGCAAACATTAGAATGGCGTCAAAAAGCTTTGCTTTGAAATTTTCACGAAGGCAGAGGCAATGAACATGAAACTTGTTATAGAACCTTCTAGACACTCGTAAGAAACTGTGAGTACTGAAAATCTGATAATTTCAAGAAAATTTCAGTGCTCGCCTATATTCTCAGTTTCTTACGGAGAAATACGTTTATTTACGAAATCGTTATTTTCAACTTTTCTCCTTAGGTCCGTCACATTACCTTGTGGAAGACAAAGTAACTGTGAAGAAGCCTACGCAGACGTCATCAGTGTTCGTTTCGATGACAAATCGACTTCAAACGCCAGCGCCTATTATTAACGTAAGTTGGTCGAATGATCAAATGCGCATCATTTTCCTACAAATCTTTAGAGTCTAATTCTTTCAATTTACGGTTGCAAGAAAACAAGGGCAGATTTTGTAATACAATAGCATCAGTCGCTTTGGTTCACACCTCAGTTCAAAGCGATTTAGCGAATGCAGACAAAAGAAATTCTCTCAAGCAGAATTTCAAAACAAACGAAGCCGCAAAGTTGCCCTGAAACCAGTACGGCAAACTCTCGTTTGGTGCATGCGAAGGGAGTTTTTTAAGAGAGAGTATATGCTTATAACGAAAGGAGAAGGGTAAATCTAAAGTTTTGTCTCGCGTATTTTGTTTATTTGATTCAGAAACCGAGCAGAGGACATTAGAGCTTTTGTATATTTATTGCTCAGATGTACGCAGTCACTCCTTAGCTCCTGAATCAAATAAACAAAATCCACGAGACAGAACTTCAGATTTCCCCATCTTCTTTCGTTATAAGCGCATACCTTCTCTTAAAAACCTCCCTTCTCCCGCACCAAACGAGAGTTCGGCGTACTGGTTTCAGGGCAACTTTGTGGCTTCGTTTGTTTTGGAATTTCTGCTTGGGAGAATTTATTTTGTCTGCATTCGCTAATCGCTTTGAATTGAGGTGTGAACCAAAGCGACAGATGCTATTGTATTACAAAATCTGCCCTTTTTTTGCAAGAATTGGCTTTAATAGAGGTAGAAGCCCCAGGGGGGGGGGAGGGATGCTCAACAGTTTTTCATGCAAGGGCATAACTCTGTGTGATATTCTTGGGTAAGATTCTCCACAATGTCATGCACTTAGGTTCATGTAAACTATTGATCAAAAATTTTTGATGATTGGCTTAAGGTCCTTTGAATAACATTATTTCACAGATCATGAGTTGAATTGCGATTCGTTTCATGCTGACTTGGACGGACGATCTCAGATACTACAGTAAAAAACCCACGTATAAGAACCTACAATTTTAAGCCTAATTAGGCTCTTATATATTGAGTATTTAGTGGGAAGTTAAGCTCTTCAGGCTCTTAAATAGGTTCTTATTTAATTCAGTGCTTTCAGGTATTTCTTTTGTTCAGACTGAGACTTCAAGCCCATTATTTACTATCAGTTCAGAGGCACCTGAGTTCATGAGGCCTTATTCAAAACATCAGTTCGTGGAAGAATCAGAAATTTTATAGCATACAATTAAAAGCTTTCAAAGCATCTTTAGATTTCTTTGCAAGATGCACATATGGCAGTATCAGGCTGTATAGGTTCAATGACAAAGCAACTGGAGTTTTGATCTGATTTGAGGATCTTGATGATCCTAGAGGCTGTTTTTCCTAAATTATGCACGTCACCTTGCAATTAAGATCCTGTTTCAGTTTGATGAGACATAGGTTCTTATTGCAGGGGTAGCAAAGTTGATTTTTGATTAATGTCATTAGGTCCATTTAGGTCCCAGTTTGCTTTTAAAGTTTGATTCTCCTCCCTAATTGGTTATTAGGTCTATAAGAATGCTTCCAAAACGAATAATAGGGCTGAGCATCTTTGTAACACTCTGAAAGGGCCTTCACGAGGCACCGTTCAAATAATAACCCCTATGCCTCGAAATTAGTCTTAGTACCCTTAAAATAAGAACCTATTTCAGCCTGGGTCTCAAAAATGTAGGTTCTCGTATGCGGGTTTTGACTGTACCTAGAGATGTGCAGCCCTCAAGGGTATATTTTTCGAACTTCTAGGGTAGCCAAGGCTATACCTTTTCGAAATTTTAGCCTAGCCATGGTCTAGCTAAGGCTATCATATGGTCTAGGCAAGGCTTAAGAGTGAAAGGGCCGCACACTTTCTGAAATATAGTAGCAGGATATTCGAAAATAATTAATCGAACATTTTCGTTGATAACCAGTAAAAGAAACAAAGCATAGATATGAGCCTAATTTTCTTCTGAGCGTCAATGAGTGTTGTCCACGATTGTAAGCCCAGTTCCCAATAATTTCACGAAGTTGCTAAATGCCTGTCTTATATTGTAGGAGAATCCACCCCCTGGTTCATATGACGTCAGCGATTCACACGACAAAACCCAAGGTAGTATAGCTCTTCTGGCCAAACGAGCGAACATTGTTTGTCAGACCTTTAAGATTTGCGTGCCACGCTTCGTCCCTTTGTCCACCTCGCAAAACGTCGTTTCGCAATTCTTTTCTTTGTGGATATCTTCAAATTTTCGTAAAATATTTGTGATATCTCAAAATCTAAATTTATCTCTTCAACCCACTTAGTGCAATTTTGGAATTATAAGTTGCAACTAATATTTCATTATGCCAGTCCAAACAGAGGCGCATTTTCGGCTGGCCAGTGTAAAACGTATGAACAAGGTCAATAGACCTTTTAGCTATTCTACAAAAGAGTCGAGATCGAGCGACACTTTTGTACATTTTTATACACGAAGTTCGACCGAGTGGCGTTAGAGCTTCTATCAGTATTATACACATTCGAAAATTCTGCAAAATGTAATGAAACATCGTTCGATCCAGATTCTTTTTTAGAATAGCTAAAAGGTCTATTGTTCTTGGCTCTATTGCAGACCAGACACGTCTTTTTAGGCAAGCTTTCATTAGAACTCACCATTATATTGCCAATTATTGGTAGATCGTGTCTTTTCTAGGATATTATATATTCCTTGGTCCTATTAGTATATTCCTTGATCTCAAGAAAGCATTCGATACCGTTGACCATAAAATCCTATTGTTGAAGTTACGAGAATATGGTGCTGAGGGTACTTCTCACAGCTGGTTCACTTCTTATCTGACCAATAGGGAGCAGTTCTGTTATTTTGACGGATCCACTTCCAGCAAAAGCAGCATTGAGTGTGGTATTCCCCAGGGCTCGTGCTTGGGACCCTTACTCTTCATACTATACATTAATGATTTTGAGAACTGTCTAAAAAGCACGATCCCAAATATGTATGCTGATGATACATGTGTGAATATCGCATCAGAAAACCTGAATGAACTTCTAATAGATTTGAAAAACGAGCTGGAAAATATATCGAATTGGATGAGGATTAATAAACTTAGTTTGAATGCCAGCAAAAGTGAATATATGGTTATAGGCCATAGGCGACAACTGAATAAGATAGGTAATGATTTGCCAGATCTTGTCCTCAATAATGAAGTTATCAAAAGGGTTGACAAGACAAAATACTTAGGGATAAACATCGACGAAAGCCTTAACTGGAAAGTGCAGTACAAAGCTATCAAAAATAAGCTGAAAGGGGGCTTGAGCTCCTTAAGAAAGCTGAAAAACATCCTTCCGCAAAGGAAACTTGATCAAGTTTATAAAGCTCTCTTTGAAAGCCATCTTCGCTATGGCAACATTGTTTGGAGTGCTCTTTCCAACACCAAGCTATCCCAGTTGCAAAGATTACAGACAAGGGCAAAGAAGCTAATAGCGAATGCCAAGTATAAGGACGGATGGACTTGCAAATGGCTCAATGTAAAGTCATTGATCTCCTTTGACCAAGGAGTCATGACATATAAAATCTTGCATGACCTCTGTCCCGAAAATCTTCGCCATAAGTTCACTGAAAGATCCATGATTTCAGAGTATAGAACCAGAAACAGTGGAGATTTGCAAATTCCTAAAGTTAGGTTAGAATATGCAAAGCGAAGTTTCTACTTTTCTGGTGTCAAAAACTGGAATGATATCCCTGACAACATTCGAGAAAGAGAGTCAATCGCTCGTTTTAGAACAGGTCTTAGAGACTATCTTTTGAACCTTTCACAGGACCCAAACACGACCCCTTGGTAGAGCAGCAACTCATATTAATTATATCTTTTCCCATATTATTTTGAACAAACATTGTTAATAATTAGTGTATTTGCTGAAAGGTAGCCCGTGTATAAATATTGATAAAAAAAAGGACGTTCATACCTATGCGGATATTTTTTGAAATTATTTCTTTTTCGTTCGTTTTAAACAAGTATCTCTGTCCTGACAAGGAACTTCTTCGAAAGTCTCTTTGCCCACTTAAAAGCGCCGCGATGTTATAAAACTCGGATGTCGGATATGATGTTGCTAGCATGAACGCAAAGGATCTTTGTCATTTGTTGTTATATGGGAACCCAAATGAAAGTACCTTGGCAAACAGAATCATTCTAGAAGCAACTATTTCTTTTATTAAGACTTCTGGACGTTTCAATTAAACTTTCTGGAAAAACAGCAGCCTAAGCCTTTTTCTTGACTGGGGTGCTCCCGATATTTGCATGGGCAGTCTCTGCTCATCGGACTGCTGCTGCGGGGGCGTCGGCTGGGGGAGTCTAGGATTAGTTGGAAGTTTTTTTTTTAGTTTCTTTTTCTTTTCTCCTCGGAGTTGATCTCTGTACCATAGATTCCATTCTCCCTGCCGGTGCTCTCGTGCTTGTGGTTTGGTGGGGGGTGGGCTGTTTGTGCGGGTTTTTGGGGTACTTCAGTTTCGATTTAGCTTTTGTTCTTGTTTTTTGTTTTGTTTGTTTGTTTTTTTTTGTTGTTTTTTTTTGTTGTTGTTTCCTTTTCTACTATTAATAAGGTGGTTGCAGGAGAAAAGCTCTAACTTATTTGATAATCTTTAAATTCCGAAAGTTTTTTTCTCCTGCGACCACCTTAAGCTACCGTTAATATTTTGTTGAAAATTGTAAGTGGCATTTGTAGTGAGGACCCGGTGACCTTGTGTCTTTCCTCGCTACAAATGTCACAGTAGTTGTATTGAATTGTTGTTTTTAAAATTTTAGATTGATAAAAAAAATGTTATAAAACGACTAATATCCGCTAGAACAGATGTATATTAGATGAGCAGAATGTCCATTAAAATTTGGTCATGACATGACACAGCACAATACGACAAAACCGTGTCGTCCAACCTGTCTACCCTAGAGAGCGTGCTCAGACCGTTTTCATTCGTCGACCAGACACTGAGGAAACAAAGCGTTGTTGGCTACCTTAAACGTCGCGTACTTTTGGACGAGAACCAAATAGATAAATAAGATGTGTTTTCAAAAATATCTGAAAACGTGTGGACAGGGTCTCGAGGCACACTATTCTTTCTGAAGCAAGACACTTTATTTTCCTTCAGAGTTTGCTTCACCGTTGTAATTCATATATCTCTACCTGCAGGTCGTGTTCTATATCCAAAAAGCAATGGAGGAATCTCTTCGACACGACAAAATGGCGCCTTCTTGTCATCGACGAAGCGATTCTCCAAACCACGAGATGTAGTCGCGAAAAACCCGGACCGGAATAATCCAGGACCTGGAAAATACGATTTAAAAACGAATGCAGCAGTACCTGGAGGGTCCTTACTTCGCAAGGAAAGCAGATTCAAAGAGGAGAAAAACGATGTTCCTGGTCCTGGAGCGTATGAAGTAAGAGTACTTTTCATCAAAAATACAGAAAACTTACTGCAACATACCAATGTTCTAAAAATACCTAATATGTTAACCTCACAGCGATGACTTTCAGCATGCTTAGCAAGTGCTTTCCTTTTGACGGATTGAAAAGTCTCTCCCCCCCCCCCTAGTGTGAATAACTTATTCAAGGGGATTCCATTCTCCCAGGAGGACAAAATACATGAACACATTCAAGAGTCATTATTACTAGGAAGGAGAACAAAGGGAAATCTTGCTTGCTGTTTTCACTCGTCTTTGCAGGTTTTGGAAAGGGGCTTTCTGTCGAAAATCCCGAAAATCTCCTCTTTCGACGGGAAGGAATGGCCGATTAAAGCTGGGTAATTTACTGAACCTAATTTGATATATCGGGGATAAAATAAGACAGTTTTCAATATCTTTGCTTTGATATTCAGGGAGCAGGATATTTTCAAACGCCGGGCGTTTTTATTGACTCACCCGGTATACCACTCTGACGTAATGCCTTCGTTTTCCTTGTAGCTGAGTCCACTACTAAAACACACGCTACTCAAAGGCACATACAATGCAACGCTAAACAACCCTGTCGTACAAACATACGAAGAAATGGAAACAAGAACAAAGATGAACTCGTCATTTACGCTGATGGCTTGAGAAGCTTACAGAAATCATCTGCTCATTCATTCATTCATACATACTTATATTTAACGAAGAGGTATTTATTTGCTCGACTTAGGTATAGTGTGGAGTTTTTATGTTTGGGCTGATGACGGCTCCTCGACTGTTGATTGAAGTGTGGTTTTGTAGAATGGATCATGGGATTTGTAGAACATATATTATGGTTTTGAAGCATCTGTTGTTTATATTAGTGAATAACAGAATTGATTGTTAATACGAGTATCGCTATGTATCGTTAAGTAAACAAACCTCTTTTTATTACTAGTCTTCTTTCATGATATTTACCAGATTCAAGGGAAGTTTGAGGGCATGTTCATATTGGGTTCATATGCAAGCGAACCATCGCGTTTACCAGGCTAGCACATTTTTCATCACTACAGTAAAAACCCGCATATAAGAACCTACAATTTTGCAAGTCAGCCTCATTAGGTTCTTATATATAGAGCATTTAATGGAAAATTAGGCTGTCCAGGTTCTTAAATTGGTTCTCATTTCACGCAGGGTTTTCAGGTATTTCGTTTGTTCTGATTGAAACTTCAAGCCCAATATTGTCAGTTCACAGCACCTGAGTTCATGAGGCCCTATTCACAACGACAGTTCATAGAAATATCAGAAATTTTCAGAATATAATAAAAATTTCTTTAAAGCTACTTTATAGTTCTTTGCGATATATATTATCAGTCTGTAGAGGTTCAATGACAAAGCAACTGGAGTTCTGATCTAATTTGATGATCTCTACGAATAAGAAACTATTTCAAATTTCAGGCTGAATAGGTTCTTACATATTGGGGGTCTAATTTCAGAATTTCAGCCTGCAGGTTCTTAATCACTATGTTTTTATATGCGGGTTTTTACTGTAAAGCAATTAAAACACAATAAGGACTACATTTCTGCTGTGACATCCAAAGCAGGAGAAGACACAAGGTCATGTGTTTCTTACCTTAACATTACACTTTAGAAAAACAGGGAAGGTACAATCAAAGGTATCTTAGTACCAAATAATAAAAACGCCGTAATCTTTACAAAAATGTGGGATCCAATCTGACTGATACATCTCAAAGTTCAATTGATCATTTGATACCAAACTACCCTGATAAAGCTAACAATGATAGGGGAAGGGTTTGCTGCTGTTTTTCCTTTTTAAGCATTCAATCAAATTGCTTTGTTGTCTCGATGAACTGTTGCATCTATGATTCGTTCTGTTTTCAACTAGGTTTAGATCTCGGCTCCCGAACAGAAGTAATTGCATAGTGCATTTGAATCCAATTCGTTCATGTCTATACCATGAAAGCTATGTGCTTTGGTGCCTATTTGAAGGTATTGTGGCGCCGCGGTGTAATCCTCTGACATTGCAGCCAGAACAGTCAGGCAGAGTGGGTTCGATACCCGGTAGGACCCCACCACTTGAGCCTCATGACAAGGGGTCTTGGACTCGATTAGGTCTGCTCTATTTCTGCGATGCCAGCGCTTGGCGCTAAAAAACGCAACTTCACTTCACTTCTCCTTCACCTTTGTCTATACCAGGAGTGGTTTGCTGACAATGAGATATCCACGCGCGCATCAAGTCAAACTGGTGGCGGTACAGGAGAAAGTGTTTATGTGTTTATTATCCTCAATACCGCTCCCACACAAACAAGTTGGGCTAGCAAAATCATGCGCAGTCTGTGTAGTGAACAGAATAACCGAAGCAATGTGCACAACCAAAAAATCGAGGCAGATGTGCACAACCGAAAAATCGAGAGAATTACATTTCGACATAGCAGTGTCAACAAGCATTGAATAAAGGTCGAATAGAAAAACCATGGTTGAAAAAGAAAACAAATATGACGTGAAGAAATATCGTAAAATGAGAATAAAAATACCTTAGTCGTTGAATAGGAATATTGTGATTATGACATGCAAATCAACGTAGTCGATAAAAAAGTCGACGCACATTTTGGCGGAAAATGCACTCCATATTTCTAGGCTGTTACACAGTTTTGCACCGCGATAAGCAAAAGCATTTTGGCCACTGATCGTTTTTAGGAGCGGTATCTTAAGATTAGTTTCTTTTCTAATGAATGCAGAAACCGCTCTCTTTCATCCGAGCATTTTGCGAATAATCTTCTCAAGTAGTTTGATGCAAGCGAATTTAAAGACTTGTAAGTTAGCGTGGCTGTCTCCTTTCTTACAAGATTATTGATAGCTGACCAGCCAAGGTTCTGAATTATCGGAGCAGCAGAGGCATCGTATGGGCTGCTAGTTACCATTCTAGAAGCTCTATTTTGGATTTTTTGCAAGACGTCAATTTTTTGATTCACTACAGCAGCCCCAAACGGAACAACAGTAACTCAAATGGGGCTCAAAAATTCCTCTATATATTTTGTTGAGTACATCAGATGGAAGATATTTCTTAGAATACTTAATAAGTCCAAGGGCTCGATTAGCCTTGGTCTTGATAGTATCTATGTGTTTGTCCCAGTTGAGTTTACTATCTATCTGAACAACACCAAAATATCTTGTGTTGGTTTACAATCATTTCAATGTTCTGATCACCCATTGAAAAGATGGTGCAGCATCAGGCTGGTTTTCGATCTTACGGATGTTTGTACCAGAGCCTATAATGAGTGATTACGCTTTAACAACGTTCAGAGAAGGTTTGTTTGCATGCAACCAATCCTGTAGTTTCAAAAAAACCTAAGTTTAGGTCATTTTGTAGGTCATAAATACTGTTTGAAGCGAGGGAAATGGCCGTATCATCAGCATACATGCTGACATGAGATTTTGCAAGGAGAAAGGCAAATCATTGATGTAAATCAGGAACAAGAGTGGACCAAGGCAAGAGCCTTTAGGAACTCCACAATTTATTCCCTTCACATCACATCAGAGGAGGTGCCATCTACCATGCAGAATTGTTTACGGTTGTCCAAGTATGATGTGAACCAGTCATGTTCCAGGCCAGTCACACCATACATTTTCAGTTTTTTCAATAGGATTTCATGATCAACCGTGTCGAAAGCCTTCTTCAAGTCAATAAAGATAAGACCAGTGTCTGGAAACGAGGTTGTCCAGCAACAACATATCAATGTTTTGAATAGAGCAGTCTTTAAAAAAGGAGGTCTGCTAAAGACCTTAATGCACTGTGCTTGGACGAGCCCATCCTCAATAACCAGAATTGAGGATGCTCTGCCATGCCTATGCTTTGATCAGGTGTAGTCTTCTCGACAGCGTAAATGCGATTCTGCTGACAAATGTTTATCTAACCTTTCTCTCCAAGAAATGACAAAAGTCCTCTTGTATGGTCATGAAAGGTTACCGGCTGATGCAAATAAGAAAATCTTATTGGCAACATTAGAATACATCCATGCTTCAGAACGCTTTCAATAGACGAATCGAAAACTAAAAATCCTAGTTATCATAGTTTCTTCTCTCATGCCACATGGTATATAGCACCTTGTACCTGTAATTTTTATTCTAAGTATCTGTATTTATTGTAATATTAATTTTATGCATGTGTAGCGTTTTGTAGTTGTTAGTCTTGTTGCATGTCTTTATGTTAAAGGCCATGGGGTTGTCATTGTCCCTTGCATCGTCCTTGGCATCGTCCCTGTGGTGTTGCATAGTTAATCTAATAGTATAGTAGAACGTAGCTTTGTAATTGTAAATTTTTTATATAGATAAAAAAAGAAAAAATAATTTAAGGACCGTTTCGTCCCATGTGGACTGATTCCTGTCTGAAAATTACTCAGTAGTTTTAAAATTAATAGAATCTGCCATTCCACTTCAGGAGTTAAAACAATACCCTAAAAATTTGGTTTCACCGTTACAAATATTACCTGATCACTGCCTCGTAACATCATTGTGGGATTAGGTGGGTTGGTCCCCTCCAACTCAACCCCACCCCTCCCCCCCACATCGAATGACAGCGTGCAGATTTCGGAGATTGTCTGCAGCCGGGATGATAACACCTTGAAGAATGAAAGGGCACAGATTTAAAGAAAATTCTTTTCGCTTTCAGCCCTTTGTGCAAGACCTAATATTTTGCTGCCTGACCCCCTGTACTTATTGTCTGAAAAGCAGTGACCCCCTGTACTTATTGTCTACGGCGAATGTTTTCTCTTGCTAACAAGGGCATAACGGAAAGACCAGACCCAGGACCAGTAGGACCGGACCCCGACATAATACCCATTCATCTCTATGTTTCCAGATAACTGATGGGGTGCATTGATAATGAGCTACTTGCTTTTTTACACATTAGCGCCTATTCCTTGGTTCCTAGAAAGCTCCTGAAGTGTAAAAATCTATATTCTAAAATGAAGGAGGCTAAGGCCCTGTTTATATGGGGAAAAGCACCTCACCTGCCAGACCCGGGGCTGACAGGCGAGGTAAATTTCAGTCACTGTTTATATGAGATTTTTCACCTCACCTGTCAGCCCCTGGCCTGAGAGGCGAGGTGGAGTAAGGTCTCTCTTCCGTGAAATCAGAAAGAACTGACCAATGAGAATCAACGAAAAATTTCATTTCACCTCACCATACCCTCGACCATACCGGTGGTAATTCGTTTATATGGAAAAATTTCACCTCACCCAAGTGAGATTCCACCTCTTGTGAGGTGGGATTTCACTATACCGGTGGTGTTGCGTTCATCATGTAAACGCGAAATGAAAATACAAAGGATTCCATTGGAAGGTGGCATCTCGCCTCTCAGCCCCGGGTCTGGCAAGTGAGGTGTTTTTCCTCATATAAACAGGGCCTAAGACAGTTGGTTGTCGTAGTTTTGCTTTGTATTAGATTTTGGCATTGTGTGTTATCTGAGTCTTGTTATGAATGGCAATGTGAATCTTGTCCCTGGGGAAACAGAAATAAGTTAGAGTGCCTTGCTAGAATTGATCATGTGTGGGTCTTTGTGGGTTTTCACTCCTTTCAACTGGAAGTTCGTCTGTTGATTGGATGATCAATGTAGCAGATTGTGCATTCTTGCAGTTAATGTGGTATCCAGACTTTAGTTATTTCTTTTCAGCGATGATTGTATTGGTCCTGTCTTCATTTTGGAATGAAACTTCTGCACCGTCATTACAAACTCACGGCGGAAAGGAATAGGCATTCATAGTGGTCTGGTCCGTCAGGGTCCGGTCCTATTGGTCCTGGGTCTGGTTATTCCGTTATGCCGCTAACAAGTGGAGTTGTGTGATGGCTCTTGCTGACATGTGAAACCCGGAACGGAAGAAGTGGAACGAGGGACCGAACGGAACGGAACCAGGTACTGAAACACAAATCTGAATTGCAAAACCGACTTCTGGGCATTGCTGAAATACACAACAGTGCAGTTATAATAGGAACTGCATCATGGCATTACTTGAATACAAAACGGCTTTGCTCTTTCACTGGATAATATCCATTGCTAAATGCTAAGACTGCTCTCTTGAAAGTAAAATCCGATAGTTTCCTTCGTAAATGATAGATTTAGATCCGTTTCTCGTTTCTTTCATCAATGATCAGGTGATGTGAGCGTGCCCTCCCGCTCTTTCTGCCACGCGCCTCCGCACTTCCCGTTCCTCCACACCGCGCAATCGCAGAGGAAAGGCAAAGAAAATTTTCAAAATCGCTCATATCATCTGATCATTGATGAGAGAAACGAAACATAAGATCCTTTTGGATGATTACAAAGTCCGTCCTGAGCTAAACAAGCATAAGAATATCTGATTATTGATTTCTTCATAACCCCAAATGATCGTTGATTCTGTTTTTTGCTACAGTCAGAGAGATGAGTGTTGCACCTAGTATAAGGACAAGAATTGCCTCAAGGTCAATGGCAATATTTTGGTCTTTATGTCAAACGAGAATGATACGCAAAAATCAAAAGTCATTACCCCTAGTTTGATTATAGTTCGTGCACAAAACTATTGGTGCATCTGTGTCAAATGAGATGTCATGTGAGATTTACGATAACGCAAAATTATCCATGCAGAACCCTACAGAACGTTTCAGTTGTTGCGATTCGCGGGCATCTAATTTGAGACAAGCAGTCACGAAGATTCCTCTGTGCAGAATGATATGCATGAAGGTGTTTTGGTTCAGTGTGATCACGTCCCTTCCCCCAGTCCATGGCGCCATTGCTTGCTGGGATTCTGCACCTTTCGTCTCAACTTCACCTGCGATGATTGCATCCGTTGCTGTGTAGGAGGGGGGTCCTTCTACCTTTGGTTATGCTGCAAATGCTAGCCTCTGTGCAGGCCGCCGGTTACATCATCCTCTAAAGTTGAGTTATTTGCATAATGAGTACTATCAATAAGTGGCTAATGATTCGTTCGTCCTAGAAAACGATTGTTTTGACATAATTAAGCTGCTAATGAAGTCAAGAACGTGCCAATTCTGGGTGAATTTGTTGCTGTGCCAGGGTAAACATCCTAGTAATTTATCCATCTTATGGTGTCAAATCTGTCTAACATGAAATAAGCCGACGTCAAATGTTGCTATAGGATCGCGGGAAACTTCTGTCTTGTATGCGCTTTATGTGCGCTTTCTTTATTTCAGTGCCAATTAGCAGAGATAAAACGTTAATCAATTGCTTTAACGAGCGTGACTTACTTACTTTCTTTCTTTCTTTCTTTCTTACTTTCTTACTGACATCGAGTCCCCCCTTAGATTACAAAGTTGGACTTTGTAATCAAAAACTGGTCTAAATCTATCATTTACCAAGGAAACGATCGGATTTTACTTTCAGAGAGCAATCTCAGCAATGGATTCCCTTCCCTGTGCCAATACCATGGCAAAAATGAACGCAATGACAAATGATTCAATTGCAGCAGTGCATTAATGGCTTTGTTCAGTAATAAGATGCAGCACGTGATCAAGAAAACGCAGGAAATTTTCGGCAGGAATGCCTCCTGTTGAAGAGCAGACAGGAGCGGATTTCAAACCTTGTTTTGAAATTTTCAGGAGAGCATGGAACTAGCTTTCAGTACTTGCCTAAAATCGTCTTTTGGAACTATCTTTGGAACTATCTTTTGTAAAGTAAAGTGGGCATAACGGAAAAACCAGACCCAGGACCAGTAGGACTGGGCCCCTACGGACCGGACTCCGGCAGAATACCCATTCATTTCCATGTTTCCAGATAACTTATTGGGTACATTGATAATGGGCTACTTGCTTTTTTACACACTAGAGCCTATCTCTTGGTTCCTAGAAAGCCCCCTGAGGTTCAACAATGTATCATCTTAAAATGAAGAAAGCTAAGACAGTTGGTTGTGGTAGTTCTGTTTTGTATTAGATTTTGGCATTGTATGCTATTCGAATCTTGTTCTGAATATCATTGAGAATCTTGTCCTTGGGAAATTGAAATGAGTTAAAGCACCTTGCTAGAGTTTATCATGCGTGGATCTTCGTGGGTCTTCGTTCCTTTCAACTAGAACTTTGTCTGTTGATTAGATGATCAATGTAGCAGATTGTGCATTCTTGCAGTTAATGTGGTATCCAGAGAAAAGTTATTTCTTTTCAGCGATGATTGTATTGGCCTTGTCTTCATTTTTGAAATGAAACTTCTGTACCGTCATTACAAACTCACGACGGAAAGGAATCGGCATTCACAGGGGTCTGGTCTGTTAGGGTCCGGTCCCATTGGTCCTGGGTCTGGTTATTCCGTTATGCCAAGTAAAGTGTGATATAATGAACGAAACAAGTGATGATAAAGTAGCGTGGATGATTTTGCTTTGGCAATGAAGTATTTTCAACTTGAGTGATCAGATAGTTAAGCATCTTGAGTTTCTTTTAAAACATACACGTTTTTTATACAAGAAACTGGTTTATGAGAAACAAGTGCTAAGTTGGCCAAAACTTTAAGAAACTCTAGTACCACCGGGTGACCCAAATTAAAACTTCACGAGCTAGATCATGACTAGCTCCCTGAAATCAAAAGCCACTGCCAAATGCTTTCTATCACAGTTTAGTCGAAAGGCATAGCTATCTTTTGACATGCTGCATGGTCATTTTAAGCAAAGATTAGCATCCGAAAAACCAGATTCAATGAAAATTTCGAATCCAGGATTTCTCATTTTGAGTGAAATAATTGCCATCATTTTCCAGTCAATATTTTGCGAAAACTCAACATAGCGAAGGATTGAAAGTCGTCTGGGGGAATTTTTTGTTTGCAAAATGATTGATCTCTGTTCCTCATTCAAATTCCATGCTCCAGGGCAAATTTAGAATTCAGCTTTCGTCACACTTTCCAAAAAATGGACAGAAAAGCGAGGGAATTGCCCAAGAAATGAATAAATTTCCTCATTTTTGAAACAGTTTTTTCGGACAGTAGGCATATTCTAAAGTGACCAAGCAACATCTCAAAAGATAACGGAGCCTTTCTGCTACATGCTGATACCTTGTTTGTCATCATAACATTTGCTGTCGAGGAGATATGTGCGATCTAGCTCGTGAAGATTTTTTTGGGTCACCCGGTATATCTTAGAAGCATTAAGAAACCTTAAGCATGGATACAATAGCAAATATATCGTTGAACCTTTATTTTTTGAGCAATATTAACTAACCATTTGTGTTTTCAGCATAAGAGAACACTGTTTACTGTTTACTCCTATATGATATTTTAACTGACAAGAAACATATCTGCAGCAGTGTTCACGACCACATTGATAATTCTGCATTCAGAAAATAAGAAACCAATTGAGAAACCTTTGTGCTAAAATGGACAAAATCTCATGTTAAATCAAGAAACTTTTAGTACTATGGCCTGATCCTTGTTTCTTATAAAAAAAACCGCGTAGATGGATTGATTTAAAATCACATTATAAAGGATCTAAGCGTAAAGGCTATACTTCCAGCCAAAGTGGAAAAAGAATAATCTTAGAAAGAAACCAGAGATCATTGAAATTAATCATTAATCCATTCTGCCTCTCACACTTGCATTTCAACGACCAGATCTTTCTAATCAAAGAACAAAGCCGTTTTGAATTTCAGTTATGTCATGATGCGATTCCCCGTTATTTCTGCACCTCAGAAATACCCAAGAATCGGTTTTGCATTTCAGTACTTTTGTTTTGCTTTTCAGCAGCTGATTTCGTTCCGTTCCTCGATTCGTTCCTCGTGCCGTTCCTCGCTCCGTTCCGTGTTTCGCTGAGCCTGTGTGACGGCAGGTAACTCAAGAGAAACACCACAGGTTGATGATTGGATTATTGAAACAATGAAACAATATTCTTTTCAAAGTTAAATGCTCCAACTTCCATATCACATGCCCAAGAGAACAGCGCTGATTGGTTCATACTTGACATAAACAATCGTCTGACGTTTATTGCATCATAAGGTCTACCACGTGAACGTACCACCGACTTTTCATTGGCTCCCTTCGCACACACCTTCAGACCATGGTCTATCGCATGACAACACAGTTTTCTGGATGAATGTGCATATTTCGAAATGATGACGACAAGAAGGTAACTCTTCGAAGAAGTTTGTTATTTACAACGATCGGCCTGAAGATTTAGATTCCAGGAACTGAATCAAGTTCAGCTAAAGCAAAAGGCCTAATGATGCAGCTCGCTGGATCCAGAAATTCGTAATCAACATCTCATAGAGAGCAGGAGAGAGCTGGCTGGCTGAAGAAGATCTCAGGCTGTGGACTTGTGGACGTGGCAACTGAGGTGGGTGTTAACAAAATAACAACACAAGTTTGTTTCTGTTTGTTGAAAATTGAAATTTTGTAAATCTTTTCTTTGATCTTAGCCCTTCCAAATTGATTCATTATGATTCATATTTTGATGAGGAACTCTGCTCTTGGCTTTGAAGTAAAATAGAAGTAAAGGTTTCTTTTGTGGCACGTTAGCATTCCATTTCATTGATGAAACTTGGGAATATTTATCGTCAACAATCGAATGCTATGATGCTGTCCAAAGGCCTAAATAGAAGAAACTGAAAGACGACCAATGTACAAACATGAAAAATTTCCATACAAACATCATCACAAGGAATATTTATAACGCCTGCATAATTTGGACAAGAAGTAGATTTTGATTTTAGTTCAGGCTGCAACATTTGATTCAACAAAAAGTTCTTGCTTTCCATTCAATGGAAACCAAGAACTTTTTGGCTGTAAACCATGTTATCGGTTATCAATGAAAGGGCCTCAGTCACAAGCAGACCTCCCCCCCCCATCATCCCGCTTGACCTTAACTGTAGGGCCATCACCACCCATTGGTCTCCCTTCCACTCCCATTCCCAGTTGATTTGACTCTGCTGGGAGCAACCTGTTCAACATTTTTTCCCCACGGCAGTATTGGTCAACGCAACGAGATGTAAATCTCCAGACAAAGCTATTTGAAGGTAAATCTGGTCGGTATTTGTTTTTGCGCAATTGGGCATTCCAAATGTGGTCGATTATGGTAACCGGTGGTTGGATGGAATTCATTGAGGTTAGAGGCTCGAAAGTGGAAGTCTTGATGAACTTTGTACACGAACAAGATTTGACTCGAGACTTTTGAGTCAAATCTTGTTCGTGAACAAAGTTCAGTTGAGGGGCATAACGGAATAACCAGACCCAGGACCCATAGGACCGGACCCTAAGGACCAGACCCCCAGGAATGCCTATTCCTTTCCGTCGTGATTTTGTAATGGCGGCGCAGAAGTTTCCTTCCAAATGAAGACAAGGCCAATAAAATCATTGCTGAAAAGAAATAATTAAGCAATGGATACCACATTAAACTCAAGAATGCACGATCAGGTACATTTATCATCTAATCAACAGACAAAATTACAGTTGAAAGGAACCGAGACCCATGCATGACCCAGTCGAGCAAGGCTCTGTACCTTTACTTCAGTTTCCCCTGGACAAGATTCACATTGACATTCAGAACAAGATTTAGATAGCAAAGAATGTCAAAATTTAATACAAACCAAAACTGCTACAACCAAATGATTCAGCTTTCTTCTTTTAGGACGAAACATTTTTACACCTTAGGAAACTTTCTAGGAACCAGGGAATAGGCTCCACTGTGTACAAAAGGCAAGTAGCCCATTATGGCATAACGGAAAAACCAGACCCAGGACCAGTAGGACCGGACCCTAACGGACCGGACCCCAGCAGAATACCCATTCATTTCCATATTTCCAGATGACTGATTGGGTACATTGATAATGGGCTACTTGCTTTTTTACACACTAGAGCCTATTTCTTGGTTCCTAGAAAGCTATTTCTATTTCTAGAGCCTATTTCTTGGTTCCTTATCAATGTATCATCCTGAAATGAAGAAAGCTAAGACAGTTGGCTGTGGTAGTTTTGTTTTGTATTAGAGTTTGGCATTGTATGTTATCTAAATCTTGTTCTGAAGGTCAATGAAGTAAGTTACAGAGCCTTGCTAGAGTTTATCATGCGTGGATCTTCGTGGGTCTCCGTTCCTTTCAACTGGAAGTTTGTCCGTTGATTAGGTGATCAATGTAGCAGATTGTGCATTCTTGCAGTTAACGTGGTATCCAGAGTTTATTTATTTCTTTTCACCGATGATTGCATTGGCCTTGTCTTCATTTTGGAATGAAATTTCTGTACCGTCATTACAAACTCACGACGGAAAGGAATTGACATTCATAGGGGTCCGGTCCGTTAGGGTCCGGTCCTATTGGTCCTGGGTCTGGTTATTCCGTTATGCCGCCCATTATCAATGCACCCCATCAGCTATCTGGAAACATAGAAATGAATGGGTATTCTGTAAGGGTCTGGTCAGTTAGGGTCCGGTCCTACGGGTCCTGGGTCTGGTTATTCCGCTATGCCCAGTTGAGGTGCACATTTTTTTCACTTTCAAATCTGTCAGATGTTTGGAAAAATTTTTGTCCAAACTTTGATTTCACGGTCAAAGCCCTTACCCCTTATCATGCCTTTAAATTATTCATATCGCCATACTTTCAAAATGAAGACAGATATGAAAGTGAAAAGTTGCTTCAACACTAAAGACTAAACTTTGTGCATAGAACAGTATTAAGACCTCTGGGGGACCATTATGGAAACAAGGTTGTATCGACCTTTAATGCGATCCCTGCCAATTTAAACTGGGGCTGTTTTTAATTTATTTTTTGCCTTTCAAATTTTCATTATAGTATGCATTTGTAATTAGATTCTCTTCTTTTTTCCTTTAACTTTTTATGATATTTTTCGTCCTTTTTTATTACTTTGATGGCAAATTTTTACTTACTCTCTTCAGCTACTACAATGTTTACAATAAATAATAAACTATGTTCCCGTTGGCCATAGCTGTGACCCACCCCAAACTAATCGGCCTCTCCCTGTGAAGGACATGACCCCTGATCGCTTACATGGGCAAGCGGGCTCATCCAAAAGTATTGTTAAGGCACAAAAACACTAACTGTTTTATTTTCTGCACATCTCATTATTTTCTCATGGACATCTCATCTTGCTTAGGTTTTTGTTCTTAATGACGCATGCACTATTAATTAAGTTGAAAATGTTTCCTGTAACTCAGCACCAATATTGTTTTTGCCGTTTAGCTTTTCCTTTTGTTTTTACTTTTGATGTTTTGATCAGTCGCACGTTTCCGCTAGTTGATCAGTTGACGATAAGGACGCTACAAGACAGAAGCAATTTTTAGGCCGCTCTTAAGCTTAGAAGTTTGAAGTTCCAGATTAGTTAGACGACAAGCCGATGAAGACGAACCGTAGTATCATTGAACCGCCGAACATAGTTGTATTGCCGAGAGACGAATCGAGACGAGTAGAATTGAGTATTTGCTGAAGATCCGCCGAAGTAGTGAATTGTTTTGTGTTTTATTTGTTATTGGCCTTCGAACACGCGCCTTGTAAAACCAGACAACGTGGTACGCGGTACACGTCGGATTTTTTGGTTTTACATTGGTGACCTCGACGTGACCTGATCAGAGCAAAAGAAGTTGGAGCCTTTGTTATTAACTGGAAACTTTATTTTACGAAATGGAAACTGTTGCGCCCTCCTTTAAAGATATGCCCTCCTGGACTAATTGGCTGAAAGAAGAACTGGCGAATACTATTCAAAAAGAAACTGCCAACTTGATGTCTGTGTTCAACAGGCAACATTCAAATTTCAGAGCAGTCAACGGTTTACCGATATGTTTCTACTGCAAGAGACTGGGACACGTTAAGAAATATTGCAGAACGCGTAAATCAAGATTAGAAAACGAAATTCAGCCTGCTGTCGACCTCAGACAAGTTAAAGAATGTGACACATACACGGGGACCTCCAGAATTTGTGAAGAAGAAGTTTGCATGGTGAAAGGGCAAGAAATTGTGAAATCTGATGAAGCTGTTGATGTTATGAGTGAACTCGGAAGGCTGTTTCGCAACTTGCAAATCATGGCTGATGAGCTCCACAAACAGATATCGTCCGTTTATAATTGCAGCGATCAGTGTGAATTATTTGGAGAATTCGAGACCTCATTATTCAAAGCAGAAATGCAAGTTGTCGTTGACAAAGTTGGTGAAATTGTAAGCACACTTGTGAAAGTCGAGAATCAAGATCCTTCAAGCAGACACATCGGAAGCGGACACGAAACATCACGGCCATACCCGATCCCTTCATGGGCGGACCTCTCACATTTTGAAGTTACGTGAAAGTGGAAGCCAGGAGGCTTCATCTGAAGAGGGGTGCTATGTTAAGGCACAAAAACACTAACTGTTTTATTTTCTGCACATCTCATTATTTTCTCATGGACATCTCATCTTGCTTAGGTTTTTGTTCTTAATGACGCATGCACTATTAATTAAGTTGAAAATGTTTCCTGTAACTCAGCACCAATATTGTTTTTGCCGTTTAGCTTTTCCTTTTGTTTTTACTTTTGATGTTTTGATCAGTCGCACGTTTCCGCTAGTTGATCAGTTGACGATAAGGACGCTACAAGACAGAAGCAATTTTTAGGCCGCTCTTAAGCTTAGAAGTTTGAAGTTCCAGATTAGTTAGACGACAAGCCGATGAAGACGAACCGTAGTATCATTGAACCGCCGAACATAGTTGTATTGCCGAGAGACGAATCGAGACGAGTAGAATTGAGTATTTGCTGAAGATCCGCCGAAGTAGTGAATTGTTTTGTGTTTTATTTGTTATTGGCCTTCGAACACGCGCCTTGTAAAACCAGACAACGTGGTACGCGGTACACGTCGGATTTTTTGGTTTTACAGTATCTAAGGTTGTCCCCACAGGCCACTTTCAAAAAGCGTACATGTACTTTCTTGATGCCCCTCTCATGATAGGGGGCAGTGAGTTGGGCCAGTGCATGAAAAGCAGATTGGAATGTTTGCCTTTGCCTCCCCTTAGGGACCCGTAGGGCTATCCAGGGTTATAAAAGTAAACTTCCAAGGGAATTTTGAGGATGGCTAAAAAGCTAAAAAGCAATGCCCAAACTGGAGGAAGCTGGTGTTCTGCGAGTGACAAACGTAAATTTTTACTCAATGTCAGTGGTAATGAGAAATTTGTTTAGCTTTGAAGCCGTGACCAGTGTCAGACCATGATATTTTGCAGTGTTTTAAATTCCTAACTCAGGCCTGAGCTCTACACGAAATGAGGCCTATTGGGGACCTTTTCAATTAGAAACATGTCATTCTCCAAAAATTTCGCCACAAAAATATTCAAATCAAAGCCCCATTTTCGCGCGTCTAAGGACAGATACTTTCTCGGAAAATGCTGATCGTTCCAGTAATTCTAACTACTTATACTTTGTTATCATATTCGTATTGTAAATTTTTAGGGGTTATCTTTTCTTTGTATAAGGCAGTTTTTTTCCTTTATTCGTTTAAAAAACAACAATCTATAAATACAACAAGATTGATTAACTACGTGCCATCCATAGTGGCAAAGGACTTATAGTCAGCGAGTCGCCACTATGTATGGCACTTACAATTTAATATAAACTGTTCTAAAGCAGTTTGGAAGGCGATTATGTACTATAATTAAATAGATGAAAATGAAATGAGTATTAAAAGTTTTACAAAGTTGATGGGTACATCCCAGCCCCTTGACTGGTTCGGTCATGGACATGCCTTTGAAAGGAGAAGTCTTTGACCACTCACCCCCTTCATTACACTAGATTAATGCGGTGGGGGTATGATGTTAAATGCATGAGATGTTTGATAAAAGCCCTCGTTGGAGGACATGCGATATGGCCTTTCAAAGCTTTCTGTTCGTGTCAAAACCTCTGCAGGCTTGAAATAACAGAATTCCTTTGTTCTCATCTTTTCTAACCAACCACCTGCAGTTGCCACAGAAACGAGAAAGACCGCTAAGGAATTTGGATGACGTTGCGTTATTACAAATGAGAAAAAAATATATATACTGTACATGTACATAACGACTAAAGTGATAGCAACCGCAATACTAAAACTCTTCGTTGTCAGTTGTTACACCCTGTAAAGCATACAAAAGAGCATACAGCTCAGATCCTTACTGGTTGCTGAAGGACGCGGAAATCATCCAAGTTCGCGGTAATCAACCAATCAAATCGCCTCTTTCCGACCACGTGTTACCAGATTGGCCGCTCGAAGTGAATTCTTGAGTACCCTCACGACAATTGAAATGGCTACCAAGTTACAATAATTACTTCGATTTTTATTTATAAATGAGCAGAAGTGATGCCCCTCTACAGGTTGTTGCGTGCTTGGAAAATTCCATTTGTAGCCGAACGAAGTTACATTCATTTTCGAATTGAAGAATATTGACCTTCGTTCAAACATCGATAAAAGTCGCTACAAATAAGATACAAGAATAGAATCTCAGTGATTATGGATACTGCCCTGATCAACAACCCAAGCATTATCCCTTCAATTGCATCTGTAAAAGCATATCGATGCGACGTTTGAGGAGATTGCTTGCGCTTGCAGAAAAATATGTAACGAAATTAAACAAAATTTGGAGACATTTAAATAGAAAATGAACTCAAATTGATGCTTCTGTCATTGGTAAATGAATCATTTGGCTCAAGGATACAAACTAAGCCTTTTCTAGGGCAACGAATGATTTTTAATCGAGAAGAAATTTAGGCCTGGATGGCAATTGTGGCAGAAATCGCTGAAAATCACCTGCGATTTTGAGATGTGATTGAAGGGACAGTGCTTGGTTATTGCTCAAGGCAATGTCCATAATCCATGAGATTTTGGTCCTTGTATTAGGTCTGAACGAAAGGTCAATTTTCTTCAATTAGAACATGAATGTAACTTCGGCTACAAACCGTAGAGAGTTATCCCTTCTTCTGATTTATCAAAAAAAATCGAAGTAATTATTGTAACTTAGTTTTGATGATGGTACTCTAGAATTCACTTCGAACGGCCGATTTGGTATCACGTGGTCGGAAAGAGGCGATTTGATTGGCTGACTAGCATGTAACAGATACTTAATCTTTCCTTAGACCAAGTAAACATATATACATATATTTTATTTATCTATTAATTTATCGATTTTAAGTTTTCTGTATTTATTGTATAAAGAAAGCTAGGTCGATATAATTGATATCAAATAAGAAGACGATTACCGTGAGATTGGATGATTTCCGTGTGCTTCAGTAACCAGTGAGGATTTGAGCAGTATGCTATATAAAAGTGGTTACAAAACAGGCATCATATGCACTGCACTTTTATGCTTAGTTTCGTTCCCCCACGTTCTTTTTTGATAGATCTTCGCCAGTGCCGCTAAAGTACCAAGGAAGTACCCAGGGGGAGCCCTGGGAGCAGCAACCCCCCCCCCAGTTTCATAGATTTTTTGGGACGAATCTTTGTCTTCACACCAGGTCTTGCCTAAATCACATGAAGGGGAAGGGGAACAACCATCGGCTGCCACTCTCGAACTCGTGGGTGCGGCAGCGATTTTAAGTCCATCAACATACTAGAACACAGTTTACTGAGTCTTTGTCCGTTGCGGGTAGGCTGCAACTTCGGACCATCTAAGAATCAACTTTAGCCTCAGCAGAGGTATTGATATTTTTTATATAATCCAATAAAATGTTACCATACGTATTACGGTCGAGACTTCTTGCAAGAAATTACTTTGCATTACTCCGGGGAGCAAAAGCCTGTCTACCCCAACGAAATCAACGTAGATAAACGAAAGAAAAAAACTTCTTAACCTTTAAACTACACAGCTAAAAGCAACACATACGGATGCTAGCAAAGATTTGATACCTAAGTCTGCTGCTTATTAAACGTCAGATCAAAGTGATGGCAAGAAAAATGAACAAGTGGAGAAAACTTTTTCTTGAGGTTTTGATATGATCTACGCTGCAGTGTAGGTGAACAGATAGAAAAGTCAACTCCTGGTGAGTCCACTCCTATACTGGGTGAGTCGAAATAAAGTTTACGCGTTTTTGATAGGCAAAAGAATAAAAACTATGTAAATCTTTCAGTCAAAGGCTAAATTAGATGAGAAAATTTGGTTACCTCTTTACGTGCAGAGTATGGCCTTTTGCCGCTTGAAACGCCTTCCTTCATTCATCAAACATTAAACATGACTGCCTTATACCACCTTATGCACTTCTCATTCGACCTACAATGCGAGGCACTGTAAAGATCTCCAGATCCCTGGATATAGAACTAAATTTGCCAAAAAGGGTTTCATTACGCAGCTGTTACATTATCGAATGATACAATTGCCGAACTGAAAACGTATCTAAAGAGCTAGACTGTCAAGCACAACTCCCTGGAAGAACAGCAATGCTTTTTTGAACTTTTCATTCACCGTAATAAACTTAGTACATTGAAGTAATTGAAAGAACTGCTAATTAAAATTAATAACGGCAATTAAATGTAACAGACATACCGAGTGAGTCAAAAAAAAAGTTTAGGCGTTTGGAGGGCTGTGAAATAAAACGTATGTGACTGATATTCAAAACTTAAATGTTAATCTATCAGTCAAAGGCTAACTTAGATGAGAAAATTTTGTTTGGTAAAATCAAACATCTTTAAGACCCAACAACAATCAAAATGCTTGTAAGGGGTTTGTATAGGAATCGAGAATTCCACATTCCATTCTGGTCCATGATTTATGTGGTATTGAAGTTTACATTGCCAGTTTGAGATGCTGAATTCCAATTTCAATAAAAGGTAAATCATGGGCCAGAATGGAATGTGGAATTTTCGTTCCCAAGCATACCAGCATTTCCTAATTTCCTGGTCTGTAAGATAAGGGCACCAAACAAAATTTTCTCATCTAAGTTGACCTTTGACTGATAGATCAGCATTTCAGTTTTGAATATTGGTCTCACACTTTTTACTCCACAGCCCTCCAAACGCCTACATTCCTTTTTTGACTCACCCGGTACAGTTGAATAGAGTTTGCTGTCGGACTTATGGAAAGAACTCATAAGGAGCTATCCTAGGCCATAGGCCCGATTTGACGTGCAGAGAATGTGTACAGTATTTGACTTGTCGACCTGTAAATCATCCCCAAAGACGAGGACTTTTAAGATAATTCTATAATAGATACTGCCAAATTTGGAAAAAATATCTACCCCATATTTGCCCCTGTTTCTTCGTTTATGAAATCGCCATATCATGACTGCTAATTTCATTTGTCATTTCAGGACCACATGACTAAATCCATAAAACGAGCAAAGCGATACTGATGTCAAAAGGAACAAAAATGGCTACAGTTACTCACGTGCAGGGAAGAGATGACAGTTTGTCGAATCTGTTAAGAAAAATGGCGTCTGCAGGCATGGGAGCCTCATTCGCTGAAATATGCACAATACCCATTGATACTGCTAAAGTTAGACTACAGGTAATGTCTATACACACAGTGGCGGCGCCACGGGGGGACTAGGAGGACTCGTCCCCCTCCCCCGGATTTCAAACGTCTGCAAAAATTGTCAAAGAAAAATGACGTAAAGTTAGCTGGGTATACCTTTGAACTGAAAACTTCTGTCCAAATCCCCCCAGTTCTTTCGGATTTTTCAGAAGTGGCTCCACCACTGTATATACGCACTAATAACTACCCTGCTGAAACGATGCCCACCAAGGTAGAAGGGAGAGAAGGGAGACTTGCCAAGAAAAATGTTCGATACACTTTCCTGACGCACCCCTGATTGAATTTTAAACTGGTCGCATCTATTTCCGCTACCATTGAATTACCAGTTGCTTATTCGGAAGCAGGTGAAGATATGCTTTTGGTTGCCAAAAATAAACGAAGATTGCTTTTCAGACAATTCTTAGTGGTACTAAACGTCTCTGGGAGAAGGGACATGACGGAACTTGAAATGAAATCTGGCTTGAGATGCTACGCACCCATATAGAATTACATGTGCAATAAGAAGCTGGAAGAGTGAATCTTACCGCGATAAGCTTCACATGATTCTAACAATAAGTTTTTGCGCTTGAAGTGATATTTTCCAAAATTGTCATTGTTCTATGTTGAGTGTTGAAAAAGCAGTTGCATTTCATT
The DNA here is from genome assembly GCA_964020215.1 of Aurelia sp. 3 sensu Dawson et al. (2005). NCBI lineage: Eukaryota > Metazoa > Cnidaria > Scyphozoa > Semaeostomeae > Ulmaridae > Aurelia > Aurelia sp. 3 sensu Dawson et al. (2005). The sequence continues at coordinate 14,602,975 of OZ026577.1, forward strand.
TTTCAAACTTTTGCTCAATTGCAAAAGTGCCATGTCTTTTTTTAACTCGATCATAAAATTTTCTTTTCGTTTCAGATACAAGGTGAAAATGTGTCTACACGTGGCTCAGCAAGCAAGCTGAAATACCGAGGCATGCTGCATACCATCTTTAGAGTTGCGAAAGACGAGGGAGTACGCACATTGTACTCTGGCGTGACAGCTGGGGTACAACGTCAAATGTGTTTTTGTGGCATGAGGATCGGCCTATATGATCACGTGAAACGTTTCTATGGTGATGACAGCCAAGGCAACAAACCTAAAGTCATGACCAAGGTCCTTGCCAGCTGCACCACTGCGACTATGGCCGTTTTGTTTTTTCAACCGACCGAAGTCGTAAAAATCCGGTTTCAAGCAGCCGGGCGTAAATCAATTTATACCGGGACTATGAACGCCTACAAGACAATCGCACGGACGGAAGGAATGCGGGGGCTTTGGAAAGGAGTGAGCACAAACGTCATTCGTTTGAGTGTCGTGAATTGCACGGAGATTGTCGTCTATGACATTATCAAGTCGTATATTCTATACAAGAAATGGATGGACGATACTATCCCATGTCATTTTACAAGTGCAATCTCCGCTGGCTTTGTTACTACCGTTATTGCCTCGCCAGTTGATGTCGTCAAAACGAGATTCATGAATTCTGGACCAGGGCAATACAAAAATCCAATAGACTGTGCAGTGAAAATGTTCAGGCAAAATGGGCCAACTGCTTTTTACAAAGGGTATGATTAACATTTTCTTCAAATCTTTAGATCATTTTCATCACTTCATACAAAATTTAATAATTTTCTCACTTGTTACAGATTTATTTCATTTGTTATTCCTTTACTGGACGTAGCAGTTTTCTTTCTACAGATTTGCACTATCTAACTTTGCGTTTATGCGTTTATTACGATGAGTCGGCCATTTCAGGCAATTTCTAAATTGAGGGTGGTAACGGGCATTTTCGTGAAACTTGATTTGCCAGATTTTGTTGTTCTTTTTTCCTCGCAAAGCGCCAAAAGCCAGTATTCATCTTAAGTTAAAAGAATTGTAGCATTTCCACGCTTTGTAAACCATGAAAATGCGGCATTACTTAGGCCCTGTTTATATGGGGGAAAACACCTCACCTGTCAGCCCCGGGGCTGAGAGGCGAGATGGATTAAGGTTTAACCGGGGCTGAGATACCTTTACGAAAAACTAACAATGGGCAAAGGGCTATATCTTTTCGTGGACCGAAGCTTTGGAATAACCTTGAACTTGATTTTAAACAGGCACCAACTCTTGCCACCTTTAAGAGAAGAATCAAATCGTTATAGTCTTAAAACGTTTATGCCACGGCCCCCTGAAAAGCAGTTCTCATGGACTGATGGGGCTACCGTGCCTAAATAAATAAAAATGAAATGAAAATGAAATGAAAGGTTTCTCTTCCGTGAAATCAGAAAGAACTGACCAATGAGAACCAACGAAAAATTTCATTTCACCTCACCATACCGGTGGTATTTCGTTTATATGGAAAAATTTCACCTCACCCAGGTGAGATTCCACCTCTTGTGAGGTGGGACTTCACTATGCCGGTGGTGTTGCGTTCATCATGTAAACGCGAAATGAAAGGATTCTATTGGAAGGTGGAATCTCGCCTCTCAGCCCCGGGTCTGGCAAGTGAGGTGTTTATCCTCATATAAACAGGGCCTTAATCTTTGGGCGTGAAATTTAGCACTTTATTTCCGTGATTCGTGATCTTGACCTCAGCTTTACCACCCTCTAAATTGAAACGACCATTGGTTACTTTTCTGACTATATTTTCAATCTTTGCAGATTCATTCCTTCATTCACACGCCTTGGTTTCTGGAATATCGCAATGTTCCTATCCTACGAACAGTTGAAGAGACTGATGAAAGTACACGTTTGAACTCCAATAATGGCCAGCTCTGGTCAGCTGAAAACTGGGTATCAACGTTTTTTCTTTTGGTGATATTATGCAAATATTAGATGTGATTTATTTTTAAGGACAGGGTGTCTCAAAAAAATTGTTCGACGTTTGATTAAATATTGAAAAATAAGAACAACATGAGCAGGCTCATGGAAAGATAACCCTGTTTCTAAGATTATGAAATAATTTTAGAGACTAAAATCGTCCAAATCGGTTGAAAATTCATTGAGCTACGAGCTCTCGAAGGTCAAAAATATGAGATAGCTGAAACCAGAGACCCCCCAGATTACTTATATTGCAAAAAGCTCAAAGACGGAGGTAAGAGAAGCTTATCCAATGTCATACCTCTCGTTGATATCAGAGCAAACCAAATACGACTTCTAAAGTAAATTATTTCTTGCGATCATCCTCAAAATTCCTTAACATTGCATAGGTCCAAAAACAGTGGTTCAAAACAAAATCGGCGAGAGATTGAATCTGTTTCCTCTAAACATCCATATGCTTGACAGTTAGGTTATCGAATACCTGTTTGAATCCCACTTGGTTCGCCCTGAAACAATTGAGAAATAACAGAAACCACGGCCTATGGGACTTTTACCAAAAATGCCATTTCGAGGCCTCTGGTTTCAGTTTTCGCACAGACTTGAACTTCAAAAGCTTGTAACCCCATGAATTTTTATCGGATTTGCAAGATTCTTGTGTCAAAATTAATTTAAAATCTCAGGACAAGGGAGACTTGACCAAAGGTCCATTCAGAGTATCGTTATTTTTTAGTATTTAATCAAACGTCGAACAATTTTTTTGAGACACCCTGTATGTCGTAGAATGAGTATAAACGTTATGCCCTTGGGAAATTGTGGATTATTTTAATAAGATGATCTCAAAATAGTTTACCCGTTTGCCGGCAGTGGCGTAGCCGACGGTGGTTACCTTTAGGGCGTACCACTAAGGGCCCCCACTGCTTAGGGGCTCCGAAGGGGCCCCCAACCGTCAAATTACGTCATAGACATAGGTACAAGAGGCTCCAGTCCCCCTTCTTCACTAAGGGCCCCGTGCACCTCCGCTACGCCACTGTTTGCCGGGCTGTGGAATAAAAAGAATGGGCCCGATATTCAAAACTGAAATGTTAATCTATCAATCAAAGGCAAACTTAGATGAGAAAATTTGTTTGGTAAATCACTCATCGTTAAGACCCAAAATTTCCAAAAATGCACATAAGTGTTTTGTATGGTAATCGAAAATTCCAAGTTCCATTATGGTCCATGATTCTTTATGCACTGATATTTTTCTGATTTAACATTTTTCTAATATTAGGGTCTTAAAGACAAATGACGGAGATATAAGGCGACTTAAATCAGGGGCCTGGGCAATCTAAAAATAGCCTATTGTATCCCCTACATATTTAATGATCTCAAAAGATAGTCAAAACAATGGGACAAATGATCGCAGGCGGCCATCTTTTGCTCTTTTTGTAAGCTGGACCTTATAAGACATAATCCAAGACAACTTAAATCAGCGCCCTGGGAAATCTAGATATAGTCTATTGTATTCCATTATTGTATTTGATGATCTCCAGAGATTATATCAAAACAATTGGACAAATGATGGTAGGCGCCCAAGTTTTGTTCTATTTTTAAACTTGCCGCTATATATCCGTCATTTGTCTTTAAAGGTGAGTGATTTTACCAGATAAAGTTTTCACACCCAAGTTGGTCTTTGACTGATAAAGTAACATCTTGGGTTTTGAATATGAGTCACATAATTTTCATTCCACAGCCCCAGAAACGGGTAAACTTTTTTAATTCACCTGGTACAGAAATTGGCAACGGAAAGCTTAGAAAGTATCTACTAACAGTGGCGGCTGCTGCATATTGCCTCTAAGGAACGCTATCAGTTTAATAGTCCAATAAGTTTAACAATATTTGATTCCAAAGAGTATCATTAACATAATTTCAGTTTTATTTGGACCCAGAAATATCACTTTCAGCAATAATCTAACCCAGAAATATCGGACTTGACTTACCTCCCTGTATGTGTTTGCTGAGTGCACCCCCGGGTGTAAATGATGGGTCAGACGAATTGAACGTGGAATCCTAGTTCCCATATAAATCCCTTTTTCAGCATTTTCCTTATTTTTTTGGTCTAAAAGATGAGTAATTTTACAACGCAAAAGTTTTACTGCAAAATTAGCCTTTGACTGATAGATAAAAATCTCACCTTTGAATATCAGCCGAGTGCCTTTTATTCACCTGCTCACCAAAAGTGATAACTTTTTTACTCACCCGGTATTGTCAAAGGCATTCACTTCAATATGATTGCTCTGGAATAATCTACACCTCCTACCAAGGTCCGAGATACAGGGGGGTCCAGGGGGGCCATGGCCCCCTCAAAATATTTCAGCAGTTGCTACAGTAAATCTTTATTCTTTATTATTTTAGTATTTCAGAATATCAGATAGGTACTCAATCTTCTTATGTCGGGTATATCTCGTTCACTTTCTACTTTTCATTAATCTAGGAAGCTCTTTGGGGGTATTTACAAGCTAACAAATTTGTCTCTCACCATAACTCTACAGTGGCCTTTGGTAAACATTCCAAACGTAGATTTACCTGTAAAGTCAATCCGTATTGAGAAACAAAAATTAGTGTACCGTTAAGCCAATTTGAAGAGTGTGGTCTCAAATTTTTTCCAGGAGAGCACTCCAAGATCCCCTCCAAGGTTCTGGATCGCTTAGCTCGTCACGCGGTTTGCCCATGGCCCCCTCAATTAAAACATTGTATCTCGGTCCTTGCCTCCTACATTTTTAGGATTTAATGTTTGAATTGCATTCGAACGTAGAACAGAGGTAACCTCATTTGGATTTGGATTGAATGCCTTGTCTTTGTCGAGAGCTCCATAAGAGAGAGTGATGTTTAAGAAGCAAAGCCAAAATTTAGACGTTGAAACATTTGTCCCGTCTCGCCTTATTTACAGTTAGGAGTTTTTGAAAAATATTCTCTAATCTTGTGGGATATGTTAAGCTAAGGCTATTAGATAGCAATGATATTGCTGGGGTTCTTGATTAGTGGACTAAGGGAGGTCATAAAAAATGGTACCTCGTTCATATGGCTGCCGTTGAGGAGCTATGACTAAGGTTGTACCATTTTCTATACAGTTGCACAGGACAGAGTTCTGCATAGAGCTTGAGACCGTTGTTTGCAATTTGTTTTCAGAGGGCTTGTCAGGATCTCTAGCCACTGAAAGCTAATTTAGGCCCACTTTGCATGCCGCATCCAGGCATGGGACCCCGAGTTTAACGTCCCTTCCGAAGGACGACGAGGTGAGTTGTGAGGTCAGGCCTCCGAGGTCACCTATCCACAGTTTGACCTCACTCGACCGAGCTTAACTTCAGTCATCTGACGAAGACTGTATAAGCCACTCGGCCTCTCACCGAACCCGACAAGTGATTTTTCATCTATGGAAGGAAAGGGAGAAGAAGTTTGCTGCTAATTTGCCGAAAATTGCTGCCAAAAACATAGCCTGCGTGTATTCCTTCTGTTGTTTCAGAACGACTGCACGCAGGCTACCAAAAACATTTTCTTTGCCCTCCAATCCCAACAATGTCAAAATCGAATACTGAAAAAGGGTTCTAGCGTTACCTCTTACTTTTTTATGTTTAAAAACGGGTTATTTTTCAAAGCTTTGAGACTTTAAATACAATCCTAAACCCCTGTCTTGTCTTGAATCATTTACTTGATTATGAATGTTGTGCAAGAACTGAGGAACTGCAATCCTTTGAAGCAATTACATATTTTGACTGTCTTGTTGCATAAATCAGCAACCACTGGTCAGATTGAATCACATAAGGTCTCAAACTCTAAGTTGAAGCCAATTCTATGCAACTCTGTTCAAGGAAGGGACAATTAAAGTCAAATCTTCAACAAGGACAGATTTTGTAATGCAATAGTGTCAGTTGCTTTGATTGACACCTCAATTCAAAGCGATCAGCCATTTCAGACAAAGGAATTTCTCTCAACCAGTAATTCAAAACAAGCACGGCCGCAAACGTTGCCCCGAAACCAATAGGGCAAACTTTTGCCTTCTGCACATTAAAGGTGGTTCTTAAGAGAAGTTATTTGCTGATAGCGAAAGAAGAAGGGTAAGTCTCAAGTTCCGTCTCGAGGATTTTGTTTATTTGATTCAGAAGCCGAGCAGAAAGCATTATTATTCTCGGGTATTTTAGTCTTAGATGAAACAAGTACCGCACAGCTCCTGAATCAAATAAAGAAAATCTGGAAGACAGATTCTTAGATTCACCCTTTTCTTTTACTATGAGCACATAACTTCTCTTAGAAACCATATTTCGCCTGCACAAGACGAGAGTTTGAACGACAAGTTTCAGTGCAAGTTTTGCGGCCGTGTTTGTTTTGATTTACTGGTTTAGAGAATTTCCTGTGTCTGCAGTCGCGAATCGCTTTGAATTGAGGTGTCAATCAAAGCAGCTGTTGTTATTGCGTTACAAAATCTGTCCTTGTTCAAAGCTTCTCCACGGCAGCCTCAAATACAAGGTGCAATTTTTGAGACTCCCTGTAAATTATTTGTATATTCATAATTATTCGTTCTTGTTGCTGCATATATCTTAAAGATTATTCTGGCTTGTTAGATTTCATCACATTGCCTTTAGGAAAGCAAAAGTTTCTCTTATTATAGAAAGAGGATGCCTTCCGGAGGCTGTTTAAAATGTCTTTCTTTTAAAGTTGTTTTCTGATTGTAAGAAGCTTGACAGTAGCGTTACGGAACTGGTGTATCTTAGTAGGTAAGACCGGCGTTCCTTGATAAGACAGGGAGGAAGCAAAGCGCTCAAATCTTTGCAAAACCTTAGAATTTGACGTGTAATAATGTTATTGCCCAACAGACCTTTTCAAAGAGGTCTTGGACTGCGCGCTACTTTTCTGGAAGATGGCGGATAAGCTGCGAAGGGGAATCCCCTTCTCACTGAAGACGTTGAAATGCAGTTGCAGTGGGCGACGTAATGTGACGAAAACCGAGATTAAAGGCAGTCTGTCACGCATTTGATTGGGTGAGTTGGACAAGACAAAGAATAGGAAATTTCAATGGCTTCTAATCCTCTGACTTTCTACAGCCATAGAAAGTCAAGACGGTTAGCCCTCCTTTGTTTCAAATACACAGATTCACAAAGAAAAATCTGTTGTGTTGAGTCGCGGCCAATCAGAGATGTGACAGACTGCCTTTAACTCCAGTTATTGTGCAATCAGAGGCCCAAAGGGCCACAACTTCTTACAACGTCAAACCAAAGAGTTGCTTATCACATTTAAGTCATATTTTATAAGGAAACGTTAATTTTTCCGAGTTAACTAACGAAACAATAAGAAAGCACTTTTGGTACAAACGTATAGAGGTAAAGGTCACCCTCCTCTCCTGGACCCTTTGAGCCTCGTAGCAAAGGAGAGACTTTGGCGGGCAAATATTCGTGGATCGAAGGGAACTTTAGGCCGTTTGCCATAATTTCAGAAAAAACTTTGTTTTACGCCATCATCATTTTTGGAATTACAGCGTTTTTAAGCCTCAAGAAAAGAATTTCGAGGGAACGTATTAGAAGACTCGACCAAGATTAAAAGCACCATCAATTTAAAATGATCGAGGAAGGTCAAAATGACCAGTACAAGAAATACTCAGTTTTTGCAGATCTACAAGATGGTGGCAAAAAATTCTTTAGCTTTTGTGATTTTACAATGTAGCAATTTGATGACGTCACAACTGCAAGGCAAGTAGAAATTTTTTTAATTCTGTAACTCTGAAAATAATGGCCATATTAAAGATGATCTCTCTGGAATTATGGCAAACGACTAACAGTTCCCTTCAATCCACCCAGTTAAAAGAATTACGTTATAACATTTCAAAGCATTGCAAAGATCCGTGCCCTGTGCTTCCTTAGAGGGTATCCATGACTTCGCCATCATTTGTTACCATCTTCAACACGAAGGTTAGAAACCACGAAGTTGTCTTCAACTGTACATATCTATGTATAAAAGGTTTTAATTTGCCATGCAATTGTGTTAAATCATTAATCCTGGCTCAACGCTTCCTTTCCATGCATTGTCCCACTAGAGCCTCGTAATGCATGGCCAGCACCGGCAGATGTTTTAAACGAGTCCTTTAAAAGAGGTGGTCGAAGTAGTCCCATTCTACGCAAAATATCCTTACTTGAAGCCATATCTGTCCATTTTGTAGGCACTTTCTGATGTTGAATGAGTGCTAGAAGGTGACTAGCCAGTCTGCCATTAGTTTCATGTTACATTCCTTTCTGTACTGGTGATGATCTGGTGTTGGATAGTCATCTTGGGGGACATTGATAGGAGTAATTGTGTGAAATTGTAGTTTCACTGCTCATCTTTATTGGTTCAAACCAAGCTTTTTGTTGGTACTATCAGGGTTTGACTTCGATGAAATTTGCTAGATACTAATGGAAATTTGTTTGTATCCAGTTACCCTTGCTTTTCATAATGCTCACGAAAAATGCAAGTCAAAACAGCAAAACAGAGGAGTAGATATGATTTCATTTGAACAGCATATATGAAACTTGGACCATTCAGGGGTGATTTATGGCATTGTTAGATTTACCCCTTACAGTTTCAATTTTCACCCGACGTTTCTTTGTAAACAGCAACATGATTTTTTCTTAACTTTGAACATTCATTGCCCAACTCTTACTGGTGCAATTTCTAAACCTTTCTAGAGTTCAATAAAGATTCAATTTTGGTCACGATTTCATTTTCTTCCTTTCTAAACTTCCAAACTTTTTATTCCAAGTAACTGATGTTCTTATTCGAGACCAAATTTTGTTATTTCATACAACTGATGCTGAGGGTGCCGAAAACATCGCGAAATAAATGCCACCCTTTTCTTTGTCGCATTTTGCGCGTTTTTAATCTGTTAGAACCCAAATTTCATTGAAACGGTTTACCATAGAAATTTCTGTATCAAGTATCGTCAGCTGCTTTTGTTTATTATTCCCACGAGCAAATGAAGCATTAGAAATCTTGACTTTACATCTCTCAAGAGACAAGGATGCCTAGTAAGAATAGCAAAATAGAATTGGTCAACTTAGGCCAGAAGATATATTTGCGAGTTCGTCGGTGAACAAAATTGTAGGTCTCCGCAAGGCGAAACTTGTCCGTTGAAGAATGAAAGCTGTTTAGTTTGTTGACCGAGGTAGGTTCTAACTTGTTGCATTTTTTTTTTATAGTTTCTCACAATTGTATCAGTGCTTAGAAATTTGCAACTTACATTTAGGATTGTGTGCAAGTTCCTCATACTAAGGCCAGGCACAATATGTTCTTCTGCATAAACCAGGCTATTTGTGATGGAGGAAAGTGCCACTTTAGTGCGGAATTTTTCGAATTGCCATTTTTGTAGCCATTCTATTTGCTATTTTGAATCGTGAAGGAAAGCGGGGATCTTTAGGTGAGTGGGATAAATATGGAGGCTCAAGATTATGGCCTGCAGCCTGAAGATTATTTGTAAAGCCCGAAGCGACGCCACAGCGGTGCTAGATGCTTTCTGGCCAATATCCTAGATCTTTCTTCAGAGGACACGCATTGTTTCATAGAAAATTACCAAGGAGAAATAGAGGCTCGACTTATGAAGCTTAGAAACCGTGCTACCGTAATAAAAGTTTTATCAAGCCCTCCGGGGGCTTGTTTGGTCCAGGTTTGATTTTTGACACTCCAGAGGAAGAAAAGAGTGGAAGGCCTATTAGAGAGGGGGGCTTATTCACACAAAATCAGATGACAAGGAGATATATATATATAGAGTAGCTTTTCAGTTCTTTTACCTCATTTGTTGCAGATTCAAGATACAATTTTATGAGTCAAATTCACAAATTCAGCACAGCTTTTATCGCGAACCAAATCAAAATTAACATGCAAGCTTTCTTGGCTCTTTTCAGCTAAATGAAAGGAAAACATTTGATAATTTCTAGGGATTTGATACAAGTGGGGTGCTAGAGAGGGGAGCTTATTAAGAAATTTTATCTCTTGGGGGAGGGACGTACTACAGAGGACGGCTTGATAGAGAGGGGAGCTAAAAAAAGCTTTCACGGCACTTGAATCAAGAAAGCTCAAAATCTTTTGCAGCGTAGGTACCAAAAACTTTGATGATATCAGTGAAATATTCACTAACCTATTCTTTGAACTGAATGGCTTCGAAGAAACTTTATTTCGCTATGATAACAATCATAACATGATATTTATGCAGGCTAAACTTGTCCAGCAACAATGTTCTGTTATTATCAAACAAGACCCTACCATTACTGTAAAATTTTCTGAAGTCTTTGATACTTTCGGAATTGGAGTCTTCTTCTTTGTAAAGACTTCAAGGAATGTTGTGAAAAACTTTAATCAATCATAATTTATGAACTTTCAGACGGAATCTTGAAATTCTAACTTCTATTCTAATTTCTAAATTCTAAACGATTTAGAAATTTCATGAAGTCGTGACAATTTCAGTTTTCGATTTCAAGATTTTCATCCCGTATTACAGGACTCTATAATTTACATATAAGTCTACGAAAACTGGGAAAAGAAGCAAAAGACAACATAACAATAGTAACTTATAATTATGACAACATGAGAATTGTCTTTTATGTAACATATAAGTTGATAAGAATTTTTTTTCTTTTCATGAATTTGGTTTTTGACACAACATCCTTCTGTTAGATTCGGACAGATACATGAAGTTTGCAAGAATCTGTACTGTGTCTTTGTCACATTTACTTAACAATTGAAGATTTTAATTTTTTCTGAAGTGCCCAATTCTGATGTTTCTCAATGACATGAAATATGAAATACTCCTTAGTTTCGAAACGTTTTATTCCTGAGAAGGGGAATAGACACAGCTTTATCCCGTAACTGCTATAAATAGGCCAGAGAAACGCCCACGAATACATTGTTTCTTTAGCCACACAATAAAACCGGATGCATCTAAATTGCTGAGTACAATAGATTTTATTTTTGACCTGGCCCGGGCCAGCTTTTAACTACGTCGATTCCCTTTAAGCCTTTTGGTTCCTTGCTTTCCTGCATTCTTTGATTTGCTGATATCACTTGGTCAAAAGGGATTCATAATATTACTATAAAAAAGTGGGCCCACTTTTTCAAAATGTCCTTACTTAGCTGGAGTTCTCGTACTCTCAACAAAATCATATCAGAGTTTAGCCTAAAGAGCTTAGGAGAAGGATACGTTTGGTACAAAGAATGATGTTTTCTTAACCAACAAATCACAAAATGCATACCTTTCAGGCGGTAATCTTCCTCTGCAGAAATGAAATAGATCCATCGCAGTTGCGAGAACTCTAGGCCTCATCAAACGTTTTTTATATGCAACAGCAACAACTATAGCGCTAGCAATTTGATTGGTGAAGATGGAATCACTCTAGACGGGCCCAAAATGGGCCAACCTTTTCAGAGAAATATCATGAGTCCCTATTGACCAAGTGATATCAGTAATGCAAAGAACGCGGAGAAACAAGGGACAAAGAGGCATAAGTCGAGTCAAAGAGTAGAGTCATAGAAATGAAGATAAAGTTCCTTTCCAGCTATTCAGTCAAGGAAATAGGGGTCATCAAACACGTATAACAGAGTGCGATAGGTTTGATGATCACGTTTTGGTGATTTGTTAAGAGGGATACTGTTTTGGAACTCCCGTTACAGATAGAGCATTGAAATTTTAGAAACGCATTAGAGACATTTCATAGCAAAGTATGAAATACGTTTGCACGATGCGATAGAGGAATTCAGTGCAACAAAGAGATATTTAGGTTAACGAAAAATTGTGTCTCATATTACGATGCAGAATTCAACGGTAATATTCTACAGGACATGAAATGCCGACATATTACTCAATTCAAATTGTTCAATGAAATAAATGAGTGAAACGTTACAAAATGGGTGAAAAACCGTGAGTTGTAAATTTCAAAAAGCAATTCTACATTTTGCTGAAAAGAAACGTTTGGGCCATTTTCTACAATCCTTCACAAAAATTATGAGACTGCATCCTCTTCCCCCTTCAGTCAATATTGGTATATGTGACTATGGGGTTATTGAAAGTCAGTTTTCATGGGAAAGATTGCCAGTGCTGGCACCAGGGGAGGGCTAGGAGGGGCTACGGCCCCCCTGTCGGAAGCATCTAGCCCCCTGTTGGAGGAAATTTTTGGTTTCTGTCGAAGGAAGTTAGGTAAAATGATGCACGAAAACTGCTTTTGTTAGCCATTTCAGCCCCCCCCCCCTGTTGGAAGTCCCAGCCCCTTCGTCGGAAGATCTCTTGCGCCGCTCCTTGACATTTCCAACAATCACAACATTGACTGAGGGGGGAGGGGATGTTAAATTGGCAGGAAAAACTATGGTTTACCAGCAGTCGAGACATAGAAGTATTAAAACTTCGGGATTTTACCTGCTGGTCTCAATATATTCTGGGAAGAATTGTAGCATATTTGACCCCACAGTTTCTTTTACAGCTGATGTCAAACTTATGAAATCCACATGATGTACTGCATAAACGCTACATTAATTAACTGAAAGCATCAATACACGTTTTTTATACATAAAACTAGTACCAGGATGGCCAAAAACCTAAGTAGCACTTTAGTACTAAGACATTAAAGGATGTAATCGCTAACTCGTCGTCGAGTTGAAACCTTCATTTTTCCGTATTGCGACCAAGAATCTAAAGAAAATCTTTGGGACTCTGCAATGCTAAGCTTATTGGAGCAATGTCCTGGCCCTGCTTCTCGATGTTATCACATCATCACCACATCATCACATGACTCCTTTAGCCTCGAATTACAGATAATTCACCCTGCGTAGCTGATCCACTACACCTCTATATAACGGATGCAAAGTCAAACCTGCCCGTCTAGGGCTATTGAGCACAGGGCTCAAATCTTTCAAATCTTTAAAAAGGTGGGTGTAAAACTGTATCGCATTTTTCTTTGAATTAAAGTGCATGAAAGAAACTATGGGTAATTTGCTGTAAATCTGTCATGGCAATTTTTCATATCTTGATTATTTTCAAAATGGCGGCATTTTGATTATTTTTGCTAAAAATCATCAAAAATTATGAAGAAATTAAAATCATCATAAATCTTATATTACTCGAGGGAAATTGATAAAATCTTCGAGAAAACCAATGTTTATGAAGGTCTACAATATGGTTGCAAGCAGAAATCTTTAGCTCTTCTGGCTAAAGTGCTTGGACGGAACTTTGGATAATTTCCTGTAAATTTTCCGTGGCAATTTTTTGATAACTTGATTATTTTCAAAATGGCGGCATTCATTAATTTTGAGGCTGTGACGTCATCAAATTACTAAGTCCTTAATTCAAAGAAAAATGTAATGGACTTTTACACCCACCCTTTAAAGATTTGAGCTCTCTGCTGGGCTATTGTTACATTGTGTTTGATTGGTACCAATTCTGAAAACGGTTGACTTCGAAGACTCGGAATTTGTGTTTGATTGACTCCTCAATTCCGAAAACGGTAGGTTTGGCAGGTTTGGTAGGCCAGCTGAACCTTCTGCTCCAAAAGGCAGAAGGTTTGGCAGACTTTGGAGAGATTCTCAATTTCATTTGCATAACTCTGAAAACGAGGCGATTTCCTCGCGTTGCTACGGTAATCGGTAACTTTACTTTTTGTTGCCAAGCACCAGACTCTTCTTCGTGTTTTTCAACTGGAAACCTCGTCTTCGCCAGGATAAATCTGAAACCTGCTGTTTTGAAGAATTTTGTGTTTGATTGGGAACTGTGTGTCCATCTCTGCGAAGTCTACCGTTTACAGAATTTGGTAGGTTTGGAATCAACAATCAAACACACCTATAGTTTGTCCTTGTTGGACATTTGCTTGCCATATTGAGTTTGGAAGTAAAAGGGAAAGGAAGGAAGGAAGGAAGGAAGGAACGGGCAGGGAAAACGATCAAATTAGTGCGTATAAACCTTACGGACAATCCATTACAGCCATGAAAGCGACGCAAAAACTACTTTCTCGTTTAGACAGTCTGCCTTGCCTCTGAGCTTGGTACAATCTTTGCTACAATAAGATGCCCCAAGCCATTTCACAGCCTGACTGTCGATCATCTGTATCATCCCTGTAAGACGCTGTCCATTCATTGACTGGTACACAATGATGCTCGCTGCTCTGAGGCATTCCCGGCATACCACACTGGCCACCTGTTGATTTCCAATAGAAGCAGAATCTTGCACTTTTCATCCAGTTTGGCAGTGTCCCTTAAAAGCAAGTTAAAGGCACTTTTATGAAGGGCATTACAAAACATTGCTTCCAGTTTGTGTGGTTGTTGCGGATGGGTTTATGGCAGTGGTCAAAAACTATAGTAATAATTAATGTGTTTTGAGTTGGTTACAGTTTTAGTTCTGCATTCAGCTAATGTAAAAAAATTTACGCCACCTATTTACAATCTTACATGAAAAATAAACCTATTATATAATACAAGTGCTGATGTTTATCCTTTATGCAGCTGCATAGGTTAGACTACAACTTAGAGTTTGAGACTCTTTTTGAGTTTATCTGACAAGTACTGGGCATCCTCAAAAAAATTGTGCCCCGTTTGTGTAGCTACTGTACAGGAGCTGTGGATTTAATTATCTCGCTTTTTACACAGTTGTATAGCTCAAGCTTCAACTTAGAGTTTGAGGCCGTATTTGAGTGAATCTGACACGTGGTTGCTGATTTATGGCAGAGAAAAGGTAACATTAGTGGTTGCCTCAAAGACCCTTCTATTCTTCTCCAGCAATGTCAGAATAAAATAAATTTGCTTAGAAAGGGTCCTGGTACCCTGGGTACCAGCTGGTACCCAGGGTAAGGTCCTGGCTTCGTATTAAAATTTTCAGTACACTTTTTAAAGGTATAAAGTACTCCCTCATGAAAAGACAACACTGCTAGCCCTTTAAAAGTTTCTGCAAAAATTTCAATATGACGCTAGAACCCTTTCTTTGGAAACTTACTTATTTTGATATTACTGGAGAACAATAGCAGTGCTGTTTTTTGAAGCAACCACATATTTTGCCTATTATCTGCCATAAATCAGCAACCACATGTCAGATTGACTCAAACAAGGTCTCAAACTCTAAGTTGAAGCTTGACCTATGCAACTGTATAAAAACCAAGATGATTGAATCTACGGCTCCTCCACGGCAGCCATTCAAACGGGGCACAATTTTTTTGGAACACCTTGTATTTGCCGATTTATGAAAGGGAATAAGTGGTTAAATGACAAAGAGCGCTTCTGTCGTCTTTCATCTATGTCAAAATTAATTTAACTTTAAAGAAAAAGTTTCAGCATTTACTTTGTAATTTTCAAAAGGAATTTTGAATTATTTTTTAAATGTTTATCTGTAAGACGGCACTTTCGACTTTTTTATAATTGTAGAGAGAAGCTTTGAATTTGATGCCCGAACCCTTTCCTTCAAATGCTTATTAAAAACTTTATACAATAATTATATTTCATTAGATTTTTACTCAGTGTGTGTTGGTGATTACACAACTAACACCATTGTTTTGCCTTATTCCATTATTTTCAGATCTATAGGACCATCTTTTGGAAACTCAATGGTTATGCAGGAATTAAACTTGGAAAATGTCGTCAAGGTGCCAACTTGCTTTAAATCCGACAGTCCGACTTGCATTGATTTAATACTTACCAGTGACAAGAAAAAACTAGCTAATATTAAAGCAGTTGAAACTGGACTGTCGGATTTTCATGCAATGGTGGTGACTACATTGAAAGGCAGTTTCCATAAAAGAGGCCCTAGGATTATCACTTACCGAGATTACAGTAAATTTGACAACCATTCGTTCAGAGAGAAGGTTGGAGAAGAGTTAAACTCAAAACCTTTAATGAAGCAAGATTTCAAAACTTTCGATTCAACTGTTAAGAGCATACTAGATAAGCAAGCACCTCTTAAGAAAAAATACCTTAGAGCTAACGATGGACCCGTTATGACCAAAGAACTTAGAAAGGCAAATATGAAGCGCACACGGTTAAAGAACAGTTTCAATAAAACTCGAACAAATGAAAATTGGGCTGCTTATAAGAGGCAAAGAAACCTGTGTGTCAAAATTCTTCGTCAGAATAAGAAGTCTTACTATGCTCAACTTGATCCAAAAGTTGTCAGTGACAATAAGAGGTTCTGGAAAACTGTAAAACCCTTGTTTTCAAATAAGATTCAAAGTAGCTCTTGTATCACCCTTTTAGAAAATGGTGTTGTTGAATCAGATGAGGGCAAAGTTGCTGAAATTCTAAATAACTACTTTGTTAATATAACGGAAACTTTGGGTATCGCCAGTGAACATGAGCAAGAGCCTTTGAATGATCAAGAGGACGATCCCTGCTTAACGTTTGTAAAACGTTTTCAGTCACATCCCAGTGTCCTTAGGATAAAGTCGTCCGTCAAGAGCACCATAAACTTCTCCTTCAGGAAGATCACAGTCGAAGAAATGCTAGAACAGTTGCAAAATTTAGATCCTAAGAAGGGTTCACCACAGCAAGCAATCCCTGCAAAAATATTAAAGTCCAACGCAGATTTGTTCTGTTTTCCTCTCACCGAGCTTTTTAATAAACTTGTTGAGGAAAGTAGCTTCCCAGATGATATGAAAAATGCCGATGTTTCTTCACTCTTCAAGAAGGATGATAATATGAGCAAAAAGAATTACAGACCAATAAGTCTCCTTCCTACAATCGCAAAAATATTTGAGCGACTAATGCATAGGCAATTATCTGAATTTACTGCACGCTTTTTTTCACCACTATTAGGAGGGTTTAGACAAGGGTACAACACACAGCATGTCTTGTTGAACTTTTTGCAATACTGTAAGAGCAGCATTGATAATAAGGGACTTGCAGGGGCAGTGTTCATGGATCTTTCAAAGGCTTTAAAGATTGGAATACCCCAAGGGTCGGTCCTAGGGCCTTTATTGTTTAATGTCTTTGTAAATGACATATTCTGGTTTTCACATCGCACAAAGATATGTAACTATGCTGATGATACCACAATCTTTGCATGCCATCCGGATCTTAAAACTATTGTCACACAATTAGAAGAGGACAGCTCTGTGCTAGTAAAATGGTTTTCTGACAACTTTTTAAAATTAAATGATGACAAATGCCACCTGATGATATTTGGCGATGAAAGTACTGAAACAACAATCTCAATTGGAAATTCAAGGATTAATGAAAGTGATAACGAGAAATTATTAGGTGTGACTTTCAAGGACCACGGAGCACATTTTGGATTGGGGGGGCTAAAAAGTAAAGGAGAACCTGAGGGGGTCAGCCCCCAGAAAAATTTTCTATGACCACGCCCTCTACTTTGGCTATAAATGCAACCAACGTCCTTTTCTATGGGCAAACTCGCCTTGGAAAAGACAGTTATCATCAGCACATCCAATCACTATTACATTCTATTTTCCATAGCGAAAAGACTCAGCCTAGAATGAAAGGAATAAAGTTAAAAAAGCTTTCACAATCTCGTGGAATTATTATCTCCAAAAAATAATGATATGGAAACACTGGCTCTCTACTTTCAGAAGCAAACATTTTATACATAGAGAACCTAATAACGTAAACACTGTTTCAGTTTTTAAGACCAGACGGAAAATGAGGTAGGAGTAACCTGGAGCCGAACTTCATTAGGTAATGTTTTTCTGGTGTAGAATTTTGCGCTGAATAAGAAAATCTTTGGTAAACAGACCGTATCTGCTGCGTTTACCATATATGGGCATTTTTCGAGACGGGGGTATGGTAATTAACTATTTTGCACAAAATTTCTTTCTAGAGTTGGTCTGGATGTTAAATGTCCGTCTCACACCATTTTAAATACTGATTTGATCCTTTTCTGTTAATTCTGCAAAGTAGTAGCAAGTTGGAGCAATTTACAAGTGTAAAAACGGGGGTTGCATCATGTTTTCCAGTGGCTCAAAAGAAATCATGCTTGCGTTTTGCGAGCAGCCTTCATCACTGTCATTAAATTCTTCTCGCTTTCGTCACTGCTCTCATCATGGTCATCTTCATCCAATAAAAAGTGCCCCAACTCTTCAAGGAAAGCAGCATCCATCAAGATCATTTTGCCATCCGCTGACTATCAATTGTGCTCAGTATCAGCAGAGTCAGTGCTCGTTTGTAAGCAAGGCCTGCGCACTTCTGCAATCTAATTTGATATTTGTTAGTGCAACTGCAATAACTGTCAACATGGAGGCAGCGAAATCATGAATCCTTCCTTTCTTTTTTCATAAACGTTGCTGAAGATTTCACAGGGAACTGCGTTGAACTCGTTCTTTTTGTCCAAAAACATATTGCACACATTCTTCTAATTCTGAAAGGAGACTTTCAGCCATACTCCACTGAGCTCGTATCTGGAGAAAACGTGGACCTACAGATTATGCTATTCAACCATTTGCCAACAGTGATCCTTGCACTTTCAAAAGTAGGAAGAGATATGGTCATCGCCAGTGAAGGAATAGAATCAACCAGGGCTTGATCGTATTCATCGTTAAAATTAATGGAGCTGCCGAATCTTCCTGGAATTTCTACAACCATCTTCTCGGGATTTTCATACAATACACCGAGAAGCAACAAGTTGATATCGACTTCTTCTGGTGACGAACGAACAAGCACAGAGCCAATAGCATTCTCAGAAAGTGCGTGCGCAGCATGCAGTATTAATGTCATGTCTGCTTCTTCCTGATTTTAATTGTTCAACAACGGCAACATCCGAGGCAGTGATTTGTAGCGTAACTGACCCATCAAAGAATATTATTTGTGGACACTCTAATTTCTGCATTAATGTTTCTTTATTTGGATCATGATCTTCTTTTATGGTTTCTACCAACCGTGTCTTATTTTCTTAATTTTTAGAAAATTTGAAAAAACTTGGGATACTTTTTACTCGGATGAGATCACAAAAGACTCTTCCAGCAATTGGAGGTTTTTCACTTGCTGGATGTTTCAAGTCACAATGCCATGTCGTGGTAGGTATCAAAAAGCCTAAGCATTGTCCGTAATAAAAGCGACGAGGTCTAAAAAACAGCCTGGATGACTTTACTTGAGGTTTCTACAGAACTTACATACAATGACCAATGTCTGGCGTATTTTTGTTCATTTGGTGCAAAAGTCAAAGGCAAGACTTGTTTAAGCAATGCAAGCGCGGAACAAAGTTGTTTTTTTTTAAAGTAAAATGGATCAAGATCAGGTACAGGCTCCACATAATAACAGGGTAACAAAAAAGCCAGAACTGGCTTGCTTTGCCAGGAATGTCAGTCCTCACATCCTCTTCAAACTTCATCTCCTTGTCGAGAAATTCACGTTGGAATGGCGTTCGAAAATACCGTTCCTCGGACAGGCAACGGAGCAATTTGATTGGTTCTTGATAAGTCCGCAAAAGCTGCATTTTCGAAGCCGTATGGACCGGCGTCGCCTTTAAAATCAACAACAAGGGAGGAGGCTCTTGTGCAGGCTAGGCCGCAATAATTGAAAGCCAAAGTTTAGCTTATTCCCCGCGGACTTCTTTGCTGTAAACTTTGAGGGAGAACTTGCAATCATGCTAGAAAATATTTGGACCTTGGTCCCTTGTACGGACCTTAGTGCGTTGGGTCCGTATGTCAAACTGAAGTCCAAATGTTTTCCAGTATTGACCTCGTAAATCGTTTAATAGCCGCATAGTCTTCGACATTCGACAAGTGCTTGAAAATACTCTTTCACACACGACAAGGTACCATTTCTTCCAATAATTTTGAAATTTTGTTAACCGTTGTCAAAAACCTTTCAAACAAGGTGGTACACGGTTGATAGAAATCATAAAAGAAGAGCATGGTGCAAAAAAATGAGATCTGCAGAAATTAGAGTGTGGACAAATAATGTTCTTTGATGGCCAGTTACGATACAAATTCACTGCCTCGGATGTTGCCGTTGTTGAACAATTAAGCAATAATCAGGCAGACATGACATTGTTACTTCATGCTGTGCACGCATTTTCTGAGAATGCTAATGGCTCTGTGCTTGTTCGTTCGCCACCAGAAGAAGTCGATATCAACTTGTTGCTTCTCGATGTATTGTAAGAAAATTCTGAGAAGATGCTTGTAGAAATTCCAGGATGATTCGGCAGCTCCATCAATTTTAACGATGAACACAATCAAGCCCTGGTTGATTTCTGTTCCTTCATTGGAGATGGCTATTTTTTTTATCAATCATAAGTTAAAAAAAAAAACAAAGTTAATGCAAGATACCATGGCATTTGTAGCGATGAAAGCTCGCAGGGTCACCGAGCCTTCACTATGAGATGGCTATGGCTATGCCTCTCCATTCTTCGAAAGTCAAAGGCTCACTGTTGGCAAGTGGTGAAAAGTATAACCGGTTGGTCCACGTTTTCTCCAGATACAAGCTCAATGGAGTATGGCTGAAGATCTCCTTTCAGAATTGGAAAAATATCTTCTTTGGACAAATAGAACGAGGTCAACAGAGCTCGTTGTGAAATCTTCAGCAACGTTTATGAAAAAAGAAAGGAAGGATTCATGATTTCGCTGCCTCCATGTTGACAGTTATTGCAGTTGCACTAACAAATATCAAATTAGATTGCAGAAGTGCGCAGGCCTTGCTTAAAAACGAGCGCTGACCTTTCTGATACCGAGCACAACGGATGGTCAGCGGATGGCAAAATGATCTTGATGGATGCTGCTTTCCTTGAAGAGTTGGGGCACATTTTATTGGATGAAGATGACAATGATGAGAGCAGTGACGACAGCGAGAAGAATTTAATGACAGTGGTGAAGGCTGCTCGCGAAACGCAGGCATGATTTCTTTTGAGCCACTGGAAAACATGATGCAACCCCCGTTTTTACACTTGTAAATTGCTCCAACTTGCTACTACTTTGCAGAATTAACAGAAAAGGATCAAATCAGTATTTAAAATGGTGTGAGACGGACATTTAACATCCAGACCAACTCTAGAAAGAAATTTTGGGCAAAATAGTTAATTACCATACCCCCGTCTCGAAAAATGCCCATATATGGTAAACGCAGCGGATACGGTCTGTTTACCAAAGATTTTCTTATTCAGCGCAAAATTCTACACCAGAAAAACATTACCTAATAAAGTTCGGCTCCAGGTTACCCCTACCTCATTTTCCGTTTTGACATTCCAGAGAGCGAAGCTGAGTTGATAGACGTCTTGCTAAAAAAAGTTATCGTCGCACTCGTTGCTCGTTGCTGGGTTGACATTCTGCGATCTACAGGTTTGGAGAAGTCCCCTCATCATCAATCTTTCAAGAACTGAAATTCGCTTTAAGAATAGCCGCATATCATGAAAGCATTTTACTTATGAAACCGTTATATCTCGGCATAATGCTATTCGACGCATTTTATTTGAGACAAAACCTTTTAAGACATTCTGCTTAGCTTGATTTCTGATAAATGCATGAAAAACAGTACTGTGGGGTATACAGACACTCGCATACAAGAGCGTTATCAACGTAACAAAGCAAATGGCGATATTTAATCATAAAAAAAATTGTGGAAAAGCTAAAAACTATCTCTTGAAAATTATTGGGGGGGCTAAAGCCTCCCCAGCCCCCCCGGCTCCGCGGTCCCTGGTGACTTTTGATAAGAAATTAAGTTTCAAAAAACATGTTGAAGATTTGTCTAAAAAGGCCAACCAAAAGCTTCACGCGCTTGCTCGCTTGTCAAATTACATTGATCCCATCAAATCAGAAATTTTAATGAATTCTTTCATCAGGTCGCAATTTAATTATTGTCCACTTGTATGGATGTTTCATGACAGAGCAACAAATTCGAAGTTAAATCGCATTCACGAAAGAGCATTGCGGTTGGTATGCAAAGATAGTGAATCAGAGCTAGAAAAATTGAAGAAAAAATATGGAACTATTCATCAGCACAATCTGCAACTGCTAATGATTGAAATATTCAAAACGAAAAACAATCTAAATCCAACATTTATGAAAAACATTTTCACAGAGAGAAATATTCCATACAGTTTACGAAGTGAAAATCATTTGCGGTTGCCAAAAGTTAAGACAACAACGCACGGAATAGAGAATATTCAGTACAGAGGTTGCCATTTGTGGTCCTCATTACCGAGGGAAATTAAAGATTCCAACACACTCGCTGAATTCAAACGAAAAATAAAATCATGGGATGGAAATACTTGCATCTGCAGATTTTGCAAAGTTTTTATCAAAGATTTAGGGTTTTTGTAGGCTTGTTTTGGACATTGTAAAGTAGGTTTTAAATTATTTTGTTGGCTTTAATTAGCTTATTAGCTATGTATATATATATATTTTTTCTTGCCAACGTAAAATAAATTGTTAATAATAATAATAATTATCACTCCTGTGGAAGACCCAGGCCCGTCGGAAGCGGGGGGGGGGGGCTGGGGCGGCTTCAGCCCCCCAATAATTTGCAGAAGTTTGATGATTTTGTAAGTGAAAAAGGCTGTAAAAGCCAAGGTCCTAAGAATGAAGATTCAAACTCGTATATATTCGAGGAAGCTACCAGAATCTATCCAAAATGCAATATCTTTTATCATATACAAGTCAAAAATTCCAAAACTTTCATGGAAAGACCTTCATTAGTCGTGATCCTTTGCCTCCGTCAATGGCACATTTTCCAAAAATGGGGCGTTTTCCAACGATCTAAAGGGCGTGGTCATGAGAAATTTTCCCGGGGGCAAGCCCCCGGATCCCCATTTTTGCTCGCTTCGCTCACACCTTGTTTCAGCCCCCCCAATATCAATTTCGTTCCGACGGGCCTGAGACCACATTCATTAGGCTCCCTTTGATACGTCAATGGCCCATAAAAATGGTCTAGAGCCAGTCTGCCACTGTTTAGATTATCTGAATTCCAAACACGTTTGGCTGGTTAAGGCTCTCCACTCTCATCTTTTTTTAGAAAGGTCTTTTTGTTACTGAAGAACTTCCCTACTTTGTGGGCCTTTATCTGATTTTTTTTTATACATCAATTTAAGATCTTACAATAATAGAACATGGTTGCAAGACGATACCACAAGGAGAATGAGAATACATTGCAACCCTGTGGCTTTAACAATTAACATGAAACATTTAACATTTGCACGAAGATATTACAGCATAAACTACAAACTACGAAAAGAAATGAAATGATACAAAAATGATACAAAGGTTGGGAGGAAGAGAGGAAATCTCATTGAAATGACTTAAGAAAATCTTTTTGATGATTCGATGAACTCAAGTGTTGCTTTAATGATCGCTTTATTTGATTTAAGGGGTAACCTTTCATCACCATACAAGATTATTGAAACTAAATCCTCATTGGAAAGGTTCGACAAACCGCATGAAAGCAAAGTTGCTTGTACGTGGCTGAGGAGACTATTTCCGAGGGGCAATTCACTGATTTTTTTTCGTACACCTCCCTTGAAATCACAAAAAAATCACATACAAAATCACAAAATCACAAGAAAAATCACATGCAGAAAGCACCAAAAATCACAAATCACTGACAAATTACTGAAAAATCACACGAAAAATTCATTAGAAATCACTAGAATCACAAAAATCACAGAAAGAAAATCATGTGATTTCAAAATCACAAAAATCACGTACGCTGTTTTGAGAAGTGATTTGCCCCTCGACTATTTCTCTGCAGATGGTATGATTCTGAGAGATCTTTATCTGATTCTGCAGATGGTATGATTCTAGGAGATCTTTATCTGATTCTGGGAGATATTTTTCTACCTCATAGCTACAATAGGACAAACATGACTGAACACGATTGACTTGCAATTTATTATCTATCGAAGAAACATTCAAATCTCAGATCCCCCTTGCTGTCCTGTTGTCCTGTCAAAATTTCAGGGTTCTTCCAGAATCCTTCAAGGAACTAAAACAGTGTACAAATACGAGGTGGAAGGAAATTTGTAATTTTGAATAATCATTTAAGTATGATTTTAACATATTTGGGCGTTTGTGTTTAAAGTGAATGACCTGAGATATATAGCCCTTTTCTAAAAATAGGACAAAGAGACACCTAGTCCTTGCATTGTTTTCTTTGGCCTTGCTTTCTTTAGCCACGAGCTGGATCAGCAAATAGTATAGGTCGTATAGGCTATTTATAAACCTATGCAATCTCATCTTTTAACTCAGGTTATTCACTTTGAAATTTAGCATACGGGGTGAGCCAGAAAAAAGTTTCGATTTTTGAAAATTCATAGCATCAAGAGTACTACTCGGAATTGAATGATTCAAATTCTAGTTAAAAGCGAAAATATCTATGTATTTTTGTAACTTTTCTCGATCTCTCACGATCACTAGAAATTTAAGTAAATTCAATTTTACAAAAATTTGGTGGTTGCAAGATGACAGAAAGAGGGCCTAAAACATTGATCAAGGCATAAAGGACTCCTCGCACAGAGTAATGAAGGATATGCAATTTCTCATGGGTGAGAGATATCCTCTGCACATTTATTGCCATGGGATTGAAAATCTTTCGTATTTGTTTGAAAATCGATGTCTTATATCTCTGTAGAGAAGTGAAACACTCATTGCCTATTGTTCGTTGTGAATAGAGTCCTTACGATTTGATCAATGTTTTAGGCCCTTTTTCAGTCAATTTGCAGCCATGAATTTGTTTAAAGTTGAATTTACCGTTATTTTTAGTGCTGGTGGGACAGCAAGAAGAATCACCAAAATACTTCGATCTTTCGGCTAGTAACTAGAATTCGAATCATTCAGATCCGTGAAGTAGTCTTGCTGCTATGAATTTTCAAAGTTGGAAATTTTGTATGGCTTTTAAGTATTTACTGTTGACGTAGATCTCACACAGGTGTCATGGTCTTTTGTCTTTGCATTGTTATTTTCATCATGGGTTTATATATACTTAGATTTCATTTAAGGACCAAATTAGTTACAAGGATGTTTAATGATGACTTTGAATTAGGGCTAAATTTTTACACTTCGTGGTACCTAACTTCGGAGCTCACAGCGAAATATGCACATTGAATAAGTTATTTCTATTTTTATGACAAACAGAGAATATAAAAAGGAAAGTTTCTCGTGCAATCGACCTTAGAGAATATAAAAAGGAAAGTTTCTCGTGCAATCGACCTTTTGAAATCCTGCGAAACTTTGTATCAATAGAAACATTGAAGTACATTTATCTTAGTATTGCAGAACCACATCTAGACTATTGCTGCTCTGTTTGGGGCTGTAGCGGTATTACGAGAACAGAGGCTCTACAAAAACTACAAAACATGGCTGCTCGAATCGTTACGGGTAGTCTTTATGATGCACCTTCTGTGCCGTTACACAAAGAGCTTTGCTGGTTGTCCATCAAAGAAATGATCGTGAAAGAGACATCTTCTGTGATATATAAATCTTTAAACGATCTCGCTCCACAGTACCTTAGTGACCTATTCGTTAGACTATCAGATTTCCACACACGAGAACTACAGAACACTAAAACTGATCTTGCATTACCGTTAATGCGAATAGTAACTGGCCAAAATGCATTCTCTTACCGTGGAACGAAAGTGTGGAACAAGTTTAACAACGATCTCAAAGAGGCCCGCTCGGTATACTCATTTAAATCCAAATCAAGGTTGAGACAGTTGAGTTTTCGTCAAATGTTTTCGTCAAATGTATATATTTTTATCTAATTTATTTGTAAATTGTTTATTAGGCACTTCAATTTAGGACCCAACGATGCACTTATTGAAATTGTACCTTGTATAAATATGTTCAAAATATGAAATATGAAATAGTTCTTCGTCACATCTATCAAAAAGAATTTTCCTTTTACTTTTTAGGTCCAAAAGAAGATCATTTCATGCAGAAGACAAGTAAATCGTTTGATGCATTAGCAGTCACACTGCATGTTGCTCGCCTGCAGGCTTGGAAAAGTTGGGTAAAAATTGAGCTTCCGAATAAAGAAATTAAAACAACTACTGCTACCAAGACATGTTTTGCAACAATCAGAGTCGAATCAAATGGGGGTGAGTCATATTACTACTTAATTTTGTCTCTCATTTGTCCCCAAAGTTGAAATCACAGAGAACCAACCAACCGATCATATTCTTGCATACAACATCACATCCCGGGTGAATCAGCATCGAGCTCAAATATTTGAAAAGGTAGGTGTGAAGTTCTGTTACATGTTTCTTTGAATTAAAGTACTTGAAAGGAACTTTGAACAATTTGCAGTAAATCTGACGTGGAAATGTTTTCATTTCTTGATTAGTTTCAAATGGCGGCATTTATTAATTTCGGGGCAATGACGTCATCATATTTCCAAGCTACAGATTTCTGCTTGGAACTATGTTGTGGACCCTTCTTACACTATGGTTTTCTTGAAGACTGTATCAATTTTTATCGAGCAATTTAGGGTTTATGATGATTTTAATTTTCTTCAAAATTTTTGATGAATTTTTACAAAAATGATCAAAATGACTCCATTTTGAAAATAATCAAGATGTAAAAAATTGCCACGGCAGATTTACAGCAGATCCCCAAAGTTCCTTTGAAGTCATTTTTTTTTCATGAAAAAATTGATACAATTTTACACCCACCTTTTTAAAGATTAGAAAGATTTCAGCCCTATGCTGGGTGAGTCAATGAAACAATCCCCGTTTGTAAGGCCATTACTTCCTGGATATCGAAGGCAGTAAATAGATAATTTGATAGCGAGTATTGAAATCCATTTTAAAATTTGCCTAACTCAAAGTGGCTACTCTGTCTTAAAATTGTGAGTGATCTTTTCAAGAAAGCCATTGCTGGAAAGCAGACAATTTGGTAATGATTTTTGGCCGTTTTGATGGTTTCTTGAAGGCGCATTGTGGAGGAAATCCCTCATGATTCAAAACGGATTTGTTAGTTTCAGTCTTGTGAATCTTGAAATGGGTTTGAACATAAAGCCCCAAAAGAAAATCTTTAATATGGTTTTGCGGTTTGAAATCTTTCTGTTGCTTCGCGAAGGCGCACAGAGATACAGAAATAAGGCGAGTTATATTCGAACATTCGTCACTCTTGAGGCATTTGAGGAGACTAAGCCGAGATTCGAGACAGCTTGTATGGTTTATGAATCAACAAATGACCTGGCTCCAGACTAACTGTCAGAAATTTTTACAAAAAACTCGGCATGCAGTAGGAAAATTTTGAGAAACATCGCAACTGATCTCCAAGTCCCACTAATGAAAACGTGTAATGGTCTGTGAGCTTTCTCATATCGTGGTGCTGGAGTCTGGAACCACTTAGATTCGGAAGTCAAGCAGGCATCCTCTTTCAAAGCATTCAAAAAGGCTTTGAGATAATTTTTGTTTCTTCTTTATCATTCATTTATTATTGTAACTAGAATAGGGTTTTATTTTATATAACTTAATTTGCAAGGTTTTGTGCACGGCCTCCTGAAAAGCAGTCCTTCTTGAATGACGGGGTAACCGTGGGTGAAATATTCAAAATGAAATGAAATGAAAGTAGCTAAACGCTTCCTGGACTTGCCCAAGTCGTCCTGCAAGAAAGAAAGAGACGACTTGCCGCGAATAGTTCACAGCTGGAAAACACAGCTGGATGGCCGGACGGTTTTTGGTACGGCAGGCGGCACCTTTGATCATGATGTTTGACCAATAGCAGACAAGACACTGCTTTTCCATGAAGGAAAATGACGGGGGCAGACCAAACATTGAACGAGCAGATGCTTGTGTATTGACGCCACCATTTCCACAACAGCGCACCAATGTAGACAGTTACAATTGACCCCCTGGTTTTCAAATTCCTTGCGATCAGGTCCTATTACAAACATTGGGTCAAGTCAAGTCGCACATCCTCATGAATAATTAATAAGGAGCTGTTCGCGACAAGTCTTCTCTTTCTTTCTTTCAGGACGACTTGGGCAAGTCCAAACGCTTCCTAAGTTCATAATGCAAAGTGACGTCATTTAGCGCAGTTTCTGCTCCATCTAACAGACGTTCAAAGAAGCAACAAAAAAGGAAAACAGTAAATGATACCTAGATATTGCATCTTCCAGCTTAAAATGCATCCACCAGGCCGACTATCAGAGTCATCCACATAATTCAACCAGTTATTTGATCGTCTACATACTTCCGTTGATGGTCTACCATAATTACACTGGGAATTTCGCAACTCTGGATAACTATACAAACACAACTGCAGCCTTGTCGAGAACCAGGCAGGCGCCTTCTTAGCCTCGATCATCCATGACAATCGACAGCCTCCATTTCGATTATCAGTGTCATCGTAATAAAACCGTGTCATGCTTCCGATAGGTGCGCATATCTTGCCTTTGCCCTCGTTATCACATTGATCTTTGACGCCGTTGGCTTTCCATTTGAAACAGAGTTTGATGTCATTAGACCAGTTAGGCCGTCCATTTTCCTCCGTTCTGCACTGAAACCCTGTGAAGCCGCAAGGATAGCGTCGCACTTTTTCCTTGCATGTCTTGTAACAGCAATCCCCGTCATCATAATCGAATTCGGCTGTATTGCAACCGAGGTCACAGTAGCCATCCCCTCTCCAAAACGGAAAACAAATTGTGTTGCTTGAATTTGAAACTAAATTTCGGGCAATTCTTGATGAACGTCGACGAGCACTTAGTGTTCCATAACATGAAAACATTGTCTTTATTTCAATGATATTGATTGAAACATCTCTGAATAGTGTACCCTTGTTCTCCGATCCAAATGTCTCTAAAAATTCGTTAATATCTGCTGTCATTGTAGCATTACACCTCCCACCATTACTGAATAGCCTCCCACGGTTGAAATTCTTCAAGCTTCCCAAAAGTCTGCCGAGGGCGATGAACTCGAATCTATCGGCGAACATTGCCCGAAGTGAACTGACACAAATTGCTGACTCTGCAATAGAGCATATTCGATTCTTTATGTGCAAGGGTATCGATGATTTTTTCATCTGTATTTTCTGTGTTTTTAACAGTGTTCCATCCAGCTTTGCTACCAGTAACAGGCTTATCAATAGTAAGGCAGGTTTACACCAAAGTTCCATTTTGAATGGTTCAATATGCTTCACTTGCAACCTTGAAGAAATATGAGAAAGAGATATGTCATTTTTGCATTGGGTATTCCTGGCGAAAACTGTTTAAGCCACTCGGCCACTCACCCCGTAAGCTTCGTTTTTGTAAGGGTGTTTTCAAAAGCTTCGTTTTCGCTGACCGAAAACACCGTCTACGTGAGGACGCAACCCAAAACGAATAAAAAGATGCTTTTTCAAAAATATTTAGACACAGGTGCACGTGGCCTAAACCTTTAAAATAGCTGTGTATCTACTGAGTGAGTCCAGAAAAATGCAACCTCCATTAAAAGGACTACTGGCCTAGTCAAACAAAGTTTGCGCGTTTGGTGGGCTGTGGAACAAAAGCATGCGACCAATAGTCAAAAGTCAAAAGGGAAAAGTCAAAAGTCAAAAGTGAAATGTTAATCTATCAGTCAAAGGCTAACTAAAATGATAGAGTTTTGTTTGGTGATATCCCTCATCTTATAGACCCAGAAATTAGGGAAATGCTGGTAAACGGCTTGTTTAGGAATAAATAAAACACATTCCATTCTGGTCCATGATTTACTCGCTATTGAAATTAAAGTTCTATTTCTGACATTTACAATGTAAACTTCAATGATACATGAATTATGGACTACCATGGAACGTAGAATTCTCGATTATCATACAATCCCCTTACAGGCATTTTTCTAATTGTTGGGTCTTAAAGATGTGTGATTCTACAGAAAAAAGTTTTCTCATCTAAGTTAGCCTTTCACTGATAGATTGAAATTTTAGTTTTGAATATCGATCACACACTGTTTACTCCATAGCCCACCAAACGTGTAAACTTTTTTTGGCTCACCCGTTACTGCGCTCTGGATGTCAAGGAAACGTTGGCAAATATATGATTTAACTGCAGACATGGTCAGATCTATTTTCAAATTTACCTGACTAGGATCGGCCATTCAGTTTGGAATTTTGAGGGATCTTCATAAGAATGCCCCTTATGGGAACGTTTTTAAACAGGCCTAAACTCACCACCAAACTTTATGTCTTAGGCTCCGTTCACAGTAAAGGCTCGTTTTCGGGTACATGCTTTTGCTTGCGTAAACACTATTTTGTTTGGCTTTCCCGTTCGGATTGACATGTCCCTTGGATCAAATATATATACGAGTTCTTTTTTCTTCTTCTGAAATGTAGAGCTCAAAATCCATCTCTCTCGCACGCGCGTGTAAGTAATTTCCTTGCTAACTAATAATCTTTCCGCATGTGCAAGCTTCTTTCCGCATGTAATTATTTTGCACTCGGAACACTGTAAGGGATTAGTATGGCGGAGATCTTCACGGGCGTTTAACCGCTTACAAAAGACTGTGTTCTGTCTGTTCTGTCAACTTATTTTAATTCGAAATTAACCTTGCTTCTTAAATATAAAATGAAAGAAACTAATCCAATTCGAATATTTACATAAACTAAAATATAAGCTAAATTAAACAGTGTGAACGCAGCCTTACCAATGGCTTTTACATGCTCAAACATGTGTTATCCTTTGAAGGATGACAGTGTCATCCTAGGAGCACAACAGCATTATTCCTGGTGATTCCATCCTTCTAAGGAGCGATAACACGTGCTAAAATATATATAAGTCATTGGTGCAAGGCTGAAATATTACGAAAATTCGATCGTCCTTTTGACGCTGTTTTGAAGGTGGCGACTGCTTGGGAAAATCCCTCATAATTTCCTAATGAAGTATTGAACATGTCCGATTTTGCCATGTCTGCCGATAAACATTATATTTGCCAACATTATCGTCTTCATATCCAGGGAGTAGTGACCTTGCAAACGGGAGCTGATCTGATTGCAAACGTCTTCAATTATTTTCAGAATATTTCTGGCTGAAATCGGTCAAACCGTTAGGATTTTTCAAGAGATTTTCTAAAAGACTTTACATGATGTTGCTCTTCAGATGTTCAAATAACGTTTGCTACTATTTTCGCAAAAATCCGTTAAAAGATGATGGAGCTATGGCCTTCAGAAGACCAAATTTTCTGATAAAAGAAACCAGCGGTCGGCCATTTTATCTTACTATTTTACGGCGATAAACAGCTTCATGACTGAACTGAAACAGCAATCTCCAATGTCGTAACTCTTGCAAGAATTCCGATGATAATCAGAGAGTTCAACTTATTCTTACCCCACGAACTGAAAGAAAGAATCTCAAGTATACCGGGTGAGCCAAAAAAAGTTCCCACTTTTGAAGATTCATAGCGCAAAGAGTACTTCACAGATTTGAATGATTCAAAGTTTAGTTAAAAGCCAAAAGATCGAAGTAGCTTTGCAATTTTTCTCACTGTCTTACCAGTACTAGATGTATCGGTAAATTCAACTTTACAAAAATTTCATGATAGCAAAATGACAGAAAAAGAGCCAAAAACATTGATCAAATTGCAAGGATTCTCTTTACACAGAACAACACGCAACGGGCGTTCCACCACTCTCAAGAGTTCAATTTTCAAACAAATACTAAAGATTTCAAACGACATCAATTTTCAAACAAATACTAAACGATTTTCAGTCAGTCCCATGGCAATAAATGTGAGTGGATATGAACAATTGCATTTTCTTTATTGATCTGTGCGAGGAGTCCTTTATGATTTGATCAATGTTTTAGGCCATCTTTCGGTCATTTTGCA
Organism: Aurelia sp. 3 sensu Dawson et al. (2005); assembly: GCA_964020215.1. NCBI lineage: Eukaryota > Metazoa > Cnidaria > Scyphozoa > Semaeostomeae > Ulmaridae > Aurelia > Aurelia sp. 3 sensu Dawson et al. (2005). The sequence continues at coordinate 14,634,668 of OZ026577.1, forward strand.
ACTACGAAATTTGAGTAAAGTTCAATTTACCTATATTTCTTGTGCTTTGAGACAAGGAAGAAAATCACAAACTTCTTCTATCTTTGGGCTCTTAACTAAAATTTGAATCGTTCAAATCTGTGAAGTACTCTTGGTGCTATGATTCTTCAAAAGTGGGAACTTTTTTCTGGCTCACCTGGTATGAACAGTAGTCGGCCAGTTGTCGAAACCAAACGTGGAGTACATTTTGTTATTATGTTTGGATTTTGGATTGCTTATTATCTTGAAAATCCTTGTCTTCATTTTGACATTCCGTCAAAGATCGTGGGGTAAGAAATAGTTAAACTCCTTAATGGTTATACGAAGTTTTGCGAAGAGGATTATGAAACTGGAGGATGCTGTTTCATTTCATCCAAGAAGCTTTTTATCGTTGCAAAGAAGTAAGACAAAATGGCCGGCCACTGGTTTCAGTCATCAGGAAAATTTGCTTTTCTGAGCGCCATGTCTCCATCATTTTTCAACGGAATTTTATGGGAATGGCGGTAAACTTTATTTGAACAGCTGAAGAGCAACGTCATGCAAAAGTTTGGCGGCAATCCTGTACTGTATTGTCGCAATCTTCACGCAAACGGGGCACAATTTTTTAATTACACCCTGTATATGATAGTAGCACACATAATTAGGAACAACAAAACTCTATTTATAAGAAGTGAGAGGTTTATACATAATTTGAAATATCGAAAACATCTGTTCAATAGACGTGAGGAGCGTATACAAAATTTGAGCCGTTAAAAGACATCTATTTGATAAATGTGAATACATAATTTGAAACAACAAAGAAATTCTATTTGATAGCGGTGAATGGCTTACTCATGATTTTAAATACCGAAAACCATCGATTTAATAAATGCAAGAGGTTATACATAATTTGAGACATTGGACAACATCTATTCAATAGATGTGAAAGCTGTATACATAATTCAAGATCTCAAAAAACATCAATTTAATAGATTTAAGAGGTTTATGCATAATTTGAGACACTGGACAACAACTTTTGATAAATTTTAGGGCTATATGAATAATTCAAGATGTCGAAAAACATCTATTTGATAGATTTAAGAGGTTTATACAGAATTTGAGACACGGGACAACATCTATTTGATAGATGTGAAAGTTGTATACATAATACAAGATGTCGGAAAAAACATCTATTTAATAGATTTAAGAGATTTATACATAATTTTAAAACACTTGACAGCAACTTTTGATAAATTTTAGGGCAGTAGACATAATTTGAGACACTGGACAACATCTATTCAATAGATGTGGAAGGTTTCAACAAAATTTGAGATACCGAAAAAAACATCTCTTTGATAGTGTTGATTTAAATTGATTAGTTGATTGATGAAGTTTAACTGCTTACATATACCAAAATTTGTTCACAGCATAGGACCACGCATCCATCTATTCCCCAGAAGATTTCTTCACAAGATCATCTTTGAGAAGACCAGCCTTTAAAATTACTACAGATAATAAGAGCTCCTATTTCTGTCAGTTTTGATTACAACTGTTAATGAGTGGTCCTGTCTCTCTAAATTTGGCACCCGCAAAGTCTCTGCCAGATAACAATTTGTGGCGATTCGTTGGATTCATTGTTTGAAAAACTTGTCTGAAATTCTCTCCGAGCAAACATCTAATCTATCATTTGTAATTCCCAATCCCTCTGGGAAAAATATCCAACCAAATTTATAAGGTTGATATTGAAAGATTTGAACAGTCAAGATGAAAAATTTGGCTAATGTGTTTGTGGATCTCTGCCGCACAAGGTAACCACACACGTTAATGGGAAACTTTATTTCCATTAGCGTTTATTCATTAGAATTCAGCTACAAAAGTTTACCAGTTTGTAGCAGACTAATTGACATAATTTGCTAAGGTTTGTTTTACCCATTTCAATCATGTGACCATACCCTTTGGGACTTTGAGGATTATGCAACCTTTTGCACTTGTTGTACAACTTTCCATGGCACGAAATATGTTGGACAAGTCAAAAGATGTTTTATCAAGGGATTGATCGAATGACTTGAAATGGGTGTAAACAAACCTTCGCCGATTTTGTCTATGGACAGTTTTGATCTAGGCAGTGAAATTTATAAAATGTATGTAGATTGCCAATCATTCTTTCCACTGTTGCTCAAGTTGGTGAGTGAAGAGTTACAGAAACAGGGATTCCAGCCTCGTGTGAAAGATTATAGAGAGTTTATGAAGACGGCAACGCCAGCCAGAACGTCATCTGATATTCTGCAAAGCAAGTATTGTTTCCATAAGCTACCGTTAATGTATTATTCACAAGGCCAAAATGGGGCCTCCTATAACTCAGAGGTGCCTGGAAACCATATTTTTTCTTTTACGACAAACATTGAAAAAGACTGATTCTTGCTTTGGAGGCCTATATCTACAATACAGAACCCCAGAAATGGACTATCCAAGTCGTGAAAGTGAAAGGACAAATTCAGAGTCCCTCAAGGGACACAAATTCGAACAAAAAACAAGGAAGCTTTTGAATCTAAAATTCTGAAACAAAAGCAACATTGCGTTGCAATTGCCGTTGCCGTCGTGGTCTCCTAAACTCCCTTATGAACTTTCTAGAACGTTCTTCAGTGACATCTCTCTGTTTGGATTTAAATAAATCTCATTTTAGTGAGAGGTAAGCCATTTGATTCCAATTTCACCAAATCAATTAACACTCTCCACAGACATTAGCCTTCTTCTTATCATTAATCCCCTTTGCTGCCCACCAGGTTTTTCCGTGGTTTCTTCAAAAATCTTCTTTAAAACCAAATTCAGTCTTATGGAGAGACATTTCAACAGCTTGGTAGCTCAACCCCAACAGATAAAGGGAATATTGGCCTTCTAAGATGTCAACAACCACGCCTATTATCTCACACAAGGACCGCGAAGTGACTGTCCTTTATGGACTAGATTTGCCATGCTGCGCCTGCGGTGCCTTCCTCGCCCACTGTTGTGCTACTCTTTCTTTATAACGTTTAATTACTCACGAGTCAATTTGGGTAGCCCAAAATTGAGGGCAACATTTTTGTTAACAACAAATTCTGCTCACATCTATTGATCATGTTTGATACCAATGACCATACAAATCATCATACAATTTCATCACATAGTAAGGATGATATCTCCAGGGACTTCATACTTCGAAAGACCATCATTGATTGGGTAGCTTGCTTTTGACACCGCCCACAGTGCTGCCAAGAATGAACATGTTCCTCCTCATTAACATGAAGGCTACATTTTGGGGAAATATACGAACACGTACGCAGGATTCAACATTTGGGTTGAACAATGTTTGCATACATGTTGCTAGCAAACGTTGACCCATGTTTAATTGCCCTTTGGGAAGGAGATAACATATATTACATCATAGATAGAAACACATTACATCATATTTTTTATATTTCTTTGATTTTTTGCTTCGAGATTAATGCCACAAAATTCAAATTATGAGCTGTCTACACTTTAATGTATAGTGGCTTAGCCAAAGCAAAAAGGTAGGACATTTTATCCAAACTAAGGGTGTGTTTGATTGGTACCAATTCTAAAGATAGTAGACTTGGAATTTGCGTTTGATTGACTCCCCAATTCCGAAAAAGGCAGGTTTGGCAGGTTTGGCAGGCCTGCTGAATCTTCTGCTCCAAAAAGCAGAAGGTTTGGCAGACATTGGAGAGATTCTCAATTTTATTTGCAGAACTCTGGAAACGAGGCGACTTTGCTCGCGTTGCTACGGTAATCGGTAACTTTACTCTTTATTGCCAGCACCAGACTCTTCTCCGCGTCTTTCAAATGGAAACGTCGTCCTCGATAGGGATAAATCTGAAACCTGTTGCTTTAAAGAATTTTGTCTTTGACTGGGAACTGTGATTCCATCTCTGCGAAGTCTACCGTTTTCAGAATTTGGTAGGTTTGGAATCAACAATCAAACACACCCTAATATAGTGGTTTTAGAATCTGGTTACGCCATTGGCCACGCCTACAGAAAAGCAAGCGACATTCTTGTAGCATTTAGCATTGGTTTAACCCTATTGTGCTCTTGTAACACAAATCGCAGGCTAGGTTAAATACTGGGAAAGTTCCTGGCTTCCTGGAGATTTGTTGTACGACAGGAAAAGAAAGGTGCAACCAAAAAGGATCAATTGCTTTGATACAAACGATATGGGCTGTCGTCCTGATAGCTAGATATGGCCACTATTTAACCCGTATCTCTCACAGTGAAAGTTTTTACATTGTCTTTTTTGGTGCAGTGTTGACTTTGCAAATCGTGCAATTGCACTTAAAATCTTGACTTTTCAAGACCAATGATTAAGATGGAGTGAGTAATTCTTCAACCAGAAAACAACTGCGGTGTTCTTCAAGGATCCTGTTTTGGACAACTACTGTTTCTTTTTAATATATTTGTTGTTTTGAGTAATGCTGAGGGAATAACTTATTGGAGCTGTGTAATGAATGATCTTTCGTCTTAATATGACCACACCTCATAAGTCCTTAAGCCAGGAATAGAGAGTTGGCGGTTTTTGTCTTCTAGGTTCTGTCAAAGTAAGGACTCAAAAGACCTACTTTTAGAGTGATAGGCCAAATTGCCACCGCTAAACAATAATGATATTTATTTATCAATTCTTCAAGTACAGCCAGTCCAAACCGATACTGAATCTCCAGTTCACCCATTTTGTGGAAAGGACCGGACTGCCAAAAGTTATCTGTTCTGTCAACTGTAGGGGTCCAAGTGAAACCATGCATGTATAAGAAATCTCTAAGAAAGGGGCCTGAATATCTGGTGAATCTACCGGGTGAGCCAGAAAAAAGTTTCCACTTTTAGAAATTCATAGCATCAAGAGTACTTCACAGATTTGAACTATTTAAATTCTGGCTAAAAGCCAAAAGATCGAAGTATTTTTATGATTTTTCTCATCTTGTCACGAGCACTGGAAATATAAGTAAATTCAACTTTACAAAAATTTCATCGTTGCAAAATGACTGAAAAAGTGCCTAAAACATTGATCAAATCATAATGTACTCTTCACGCAGAACAATAAAGAAAATGCCATTTCTCATGGGTGAGAGATATCCACTGCACATTCTTTGTTATGGGACTAAAATCCTTTAGTATTTGTTTGAAAATTGATGTCCTATAACTCTTGAGATAGGTGAAACGCCAATTGCGCATTGTTCTGTGTAAAGAGAGTCCACACAATTTGATCGATGTTTTAGGCCCTTTTTTAGTCATTCTGCAACCATTAGGTTTTTCAAAAGTTGAATTTACCGATACTTCTGGTGCTGGTAAGACAGCGAGAAAAATCACAAAAATGCGTCGATCCTTAGGCTATGAACTAGAATTTGAATAATTCCAATTTGTGAAGTACTCTTGGTGCTATGAATTTTCAAAAGTGGGGACTTCTTTCTGGCTCACCGGTAGGACAGAGAAACCAACAAAAAAGACAATGTTTTTGTTCTTTACTGTAAGAGTTTTGCATGTATTACCAGGTCTATTTCCTAGCTTTTAGAATTATTTTACAAAGAGCTGTTTGTAATCTTTTTCATACCTCTGAAATGTAGAATTGCAAGGGAACAGACTTATCTGGGCTAACCCTTGTTCGCCAAGGTATTTTTCACAGAGGTTGACAAGCTGCATCTTATATATTTCTTAGATAAATCCTGGAAAAGGGGGCAATATTTTCCACATTTGTCGGAGAAAAGCTCGTATAAGGGGTTGATTTTTTCAACCAAAATCAGAGAAAAGGATCAACTGCAAAAACTGCTAGACAAGCATGGGTACATTTGGAATTCTAGATTTAACACATCGGGAAAAGTTAGCCCACATACAAAATAAGACGAACCGTAATGTTTATCAGAACTCGTTCATGCGTATTTCTTCGTTGCTTTATATTTAATCTTAGTTTAGTTACACATTCCTTATGTTAATGACTGTGGAGTTGTCATTAGTTTTTTGCAAGTTAAACCACTCATTACGTTTGATCGATCAGTCTTGACACGAAAGATCATGAACAGGCTATGTCCAGAAAACCTTTGGAATAAATTTCAAGGGAGATCTCATTACTCTAACTATAATACTAGATTTTGTGAGAACCTTCAAATTCCAAAGTATAATCTGGAATGTTCTAAAAAGAGATTTGCCTACACAGCTCTGAAGGCTTGGAACGAGATTCCTATGAATATTAGGGAGCTCCCTACCTTGTATCAATATAAAAAACAGTTAAAAAGTCATTTGATGAGCTGAAAACCAATGCAAACACGGTCCACTGGAAGATCAGAAGTAGTTTTTTTGTTTTAAAAGAATGATTGTAATTAGATTTCTGTTTTTTTTAGCTAAAGTTATTTTGTTGCTGAAGGGTCTCAGTGTATAAAGAATTAGAAATAGAAACAGGTTCGTCAACCGCACTCCGTGTATCTCCATTGTAGCGTAGTAAAGTCGCTCGTACGTTCAGTTCAGTTCACCACGTAACCACCAAGTCCCCTCCGTTTTCTTTGTCTCTTTTTGTTCGTAAGTCCACATGGTGGTTTTTTCATACCACAAGGAACTTCATGGTGGTTCTTTTTTCATACTTCAAGAAACTTCAAGATAAGTTTTTCTCCCCTAGCTACATTATCTTGCCATCACTTTTATGTCTAATATGCAGCAGACATAGCTATCAACTCGTTCTTATTATCTGTATGTCTTGTTTTATCATTTGTTGTTCTTTCTTTTATCTATGTTAATTCCCCCGGGATAGACACAGCCTTTTGCTCCTCGGGGGCATTTGTCCCAGTAGTATTGTAAAGTAATTTCTTGTAAGTAGTGTAATTTCTTGTAAGTAGTGTAGACCACAATATGTATTGTAACATTTTATTGAATTATATACGATATAAAGAATGTTCAGGTTCCTGTCTCATGACCTGGTTTGATGTAAAATGATGTAAATCGCTCAGTATGAACACAGAATAGGTTACAAATAAGATTTAATTCTGAACCCTTTTGTCGTATTATGATGGTGAAAATACTCTGTGAACTGCTGGTTTTAACTGGAAAATTCGCGGTGGCAAACTGGCTTTTATTTGAACTACTGGGAGTTCAACATTTAATGCGCAGTCTTTGCGGTAATCTCATGTGAGTTGGTCAAGAATTTCGCCAAATCCATGAGATCTTTTCCTGTTTGCTTTTTGGAAGGAGTCCAAGAGGTTTTGGGCGATCGATGAAAAGATTTTTTGAAAGATATTTTGTCTACTTATCTTATCATCATCAGCGTTTCTTTTTATCTCCCAAAAAGACATGTCGCGATAGCATAGGTTTCAAGTATTTAAAATGCTGGGTGTAAAGTTTATTGACCTATTTCTTTGAACTGAACGCCTTCAAAGAAAATTGAACTATTTTAAAGAAAATCTGCTGTTGGACTTTTCTGAAATCTTCAATATTTTCAGAATTACAGTGTTTTTCTTCTTTTTAAGAATTCAAGAAAGTTTTCGAAAAAAATTTAAAACTGTCGTAGTTTTTAAACCTCTTGACGAAAGATCAAATGATTTTCAAGGAAACCATAGTTTATGGATGCCCACAATATGGTATCAAGCAAAACTCTCTCACTCTTCTGGTTTGTGATTTAGAAATTTGATGACGTCACATCATAAAATGAGCTCAAATAGAAAAGGGGCCGTAATTTCGACAAATGAGCGGGATTTCTGAAAAGACCAAAGGTAGAATCATAGAAAAGTGGCTTAAGTTTCTCTCAAGTCATTCAGTTTAAAGAAATAGGTCATTAAATTTTACACCCGCCTTTTTTCGTAGATTTATAGATTTGGAACCTATGCTTGTCACGATGCCTGGTAGGATCACGGGGGGGGGGGGGGTTCTCGACTAAATTTCGGGTAGGGGGTGCCGCCCACAGTTTCAAAATGTAACCGTTGGCTAGACCAATTTTTGTGAAAATGATACCCTTGGCTAGACTAATTTTTCCTTCAAAAGTGCTCTGAATTGGCATTTTCTAGGCAAAACTTGCCAAAAATTTTTGCATTTTCTGGACCAAAATTTAAAAAAAAAAGTTGGGTTTTTTTTACAAAAATTACCGAATTTTGACATCTCTTTGACCAAAATTTCCAAAAAGCATACCCTTGCCTAGACTTAACTCGACTAAAATTGCTAAAAAGTACACCCTTGGCTAGACTAGATGTCCGAAAAGGTATACCCTCGCGGGCGGCACATCCCCAGATACCTTTACTATGGAAGAACCCCACCCCCCCCCCCGTGGGTAGGATTTTACAATAACTTTTTTAATGTCTCATTTCATATGTTTTAATTTCACTCATACAAAGCGATAGCAACAACAACAATGAGCGTAAGTTAGAGGGACTTATGTAATGTAGTCTAAGTTGAAGCCTGAACTGTGCAACTGCGTAAAAGCCGAGATCATTGAATATACAGCTCCTCCACAGTAGCCACACAAACGGGCACAATTTTCTGGGACACCCTGTTTGCTTTAATATCCAAGGAGCAGCATTTTGTCGAATGACGAAATTCTTTATATACTCACCCGCTAATCAAAAGCATAGGCTCCAAATCTTTAAATCGGTGTAATAAGGCGAGTGTAAAATTCAGTGACCTATTTCTTTAAATTGAATGACTTGAAGGAAACTTTAGCCACTTTTCTATGATTCGACCGTTGGACTTTTCAGAAATCTTGAGTAGTTGTCGAAATTGCAGCCTATTTTATATTTCAGCTCATTTTATGATGTGACGTCATCAAATTTCTAAATCACAAACCAGAAGAGTGAAAGAGTTTTGCTTGATACCATATTGTAGGCATCCATAAACTATGGTTTTCTTGAAAATTGTTTGAAATTTCGTCAACAGGTTTAGAAATTACTATAGTTTTAAGTTTTTTTCGAAAATTTTCTTGAATTCTTAAGAAAGAAGAAATTCACTGTAATTCTGAAAATATTGGAGATTTCAGAAAAGTTCAACGGCAGATTTTCTGTAAAATAGTTCAAGGTTCTTTGAAGACGTTCAGCTCAAAGAAATAGGTCATAGATTTTTACACCCAGCTTTTTAAAGATTTGAAACCTATGCTGTAATCAAACATATAATTTTTGAAACAAGACACTTTTCAGTATTGTTTTCTTGATATTCATTCATTAAGCAGCATAATCTCAAACGCCGTGCGTTTTCTTTACTTACCATGTAAATTTCCCATCCCATAGCTTTGAACTTTCTCAAAGATGAATGTCTTTCCTGCTCCGAACTTCTCGTAATTTTTAGAATCGTGCTCATTTGCTCCGAGACACGCTTTTAAATCCTGCTCTCTTGCTACCAAAACCCCTGTCAGAGCCTTAACATGACAAACTTTGACGGAAACTTCTGTTGGCAATGGTAACCATATACATAAAGGTCGATTGCCACTTGCAGTAGTTTCGGTAGGTGACCAGCGCTAGACTACATTACATAAGTCCCTCTAACTTACGCTCGTTGTTGTTGTTGTTATCGCTTCATTTGAGGGACTTATGTCCTTACACTTCAATACAGGGACTAATTAGGCCAAGTCCGCCGCGTTCACGGCGCGACCAATCAGATCGCTACTTTCTTAACATGGTCAACCCAGTGCCTATTTGTAGCGTTTGATTGGCTCATTAGTTCAAAGTTCGACTTCTCGAAGCGAAGCAACGTTCGAAGTGACGTTCGAAGAGACGTTCGAATTTTCTTTTGACGTTCGTAGGATGGAAGATGTTCTAAGTTTCTTCTGATTTTTCGTAAGATTTTAGTCCCTGCTGTTTAGAATCCATTTGGTCGTGAGTCCTTTGTATGAGTGAAATTAAAACATCAGATTATAAATGTTGAACGAATACAAGGAATCACGTCGTCAGTCTAGACCAGCGCGCTAATTTTGTCCGCATGTTCTGTTGCTAAAGATTTTCATTTTCATTTATTTTTCATTTTCATATATCTATGCACGAGAAAGCATATCAGCTATAAACAACTTATAAATCCTAATAACAACAAAACCAAATTACCTAAGACAACCAGTGTAAAGAATTAAAAACACAAGTCTCAATCATGGCCTAATCTATACAATGCTGTTCTTCCTAGGGATCGTGCTTTGGGAATCCTTGCCGATTGAGTAAATAATCTTTCAACTTCTTTTTGAAAGCGTAAATCGTAGGACCACGTCTGATACCCTTTGCACCAGTACCCAGGGTACACGTCTGAAGGCAGATCTCCACTAGACGACTTCCATGACGATTGTCTGAAAAATTCGCGACGACACATGTGCAGAAGAAATAAAAGATCGTCAATGAGATCGTCAAGCGCTCGACGAAAAGTAGAAACCTGTTCTACTTTTCGTCGAGCGCTTTGCGAATCGTCATATTTTCAACCAATAGGATTTCACTTTGCACTGATTCAAAATGGCTGCCTTAGGAGAGAGTGAAGATGGATCAAGTGCAGCACAACAAGTACAAAATCTGGTAACAGAGTTTCTTGCTTCTTCGAAGAAGTAGGTAGTTAAGGTAAATTTGATTCACTGCCGCCATTTTACCTGCTAACATTGAACTTCCCGCCAGCAGTTTTCGAGATCTTCAAACTTTTCAGACGACCGCTCGACGATCTCATGAACAATACTGCGCATGTCTCGCGGCGAATTTTTCAGACGATCGTCATAAAAATCGTCTATTGGAGATCCGCCTCAAAGGCCAATCTCCAGAGTCAGCGGAATTTTCTGAGCGGGCGGAATTTAGACAATAAAGGTTGCTCAACTGTAACTAGCTATCTATTCAATTTCCGAACGAAATTTACTCTCGTACACAATAGAATTTCCGCCAATTGATGATTGAAGAATATAGGGCCAAGTTTTTCACTGTTTCATTATGAGTCCCTCTTGAGCAAGGTTTGCCACAGGGATACAAGGGACTCATCGTCATAAGTCTAGAATGCGACTAGGCAAAAGCGCACGTCACCGACCAAAACTACTTCATTTCATTTCATTTTTTCATTTAATCATATTTAACCACAAGTCCCTATCAGCTTATACAACAAGGAGATAATAGTTTGAAAAATAACAATAGTAAAAAGAAAAATAAACAAAGAACAACGTACTATATTATATCTACAAAGAATAATATGGAATGTAACCGTGGTAAGTGCTGCTCTTCCTAGGGATCGTACTGATGTGGAGGTCAGCCTTAACACACAATGTACTTTTTGGAATAAGATATGAATACAATTAACAGCTAATAGAATTACCTGGATCATATGATGTCAGCGTGATAGTGAGTTCATTGTTGTCTTTTATATTAACTGAAACTTTTTATCTTTATTCAATCTTTATATCAAACTTAACCCGATTTCTCGAGGTTGACAGCGTCAAAGCTAATTTAGAGACGATGCTTTGATCCTCTTTCATGGATGATTTCAACTGTTTCACTTTCAAAACAGCTGTGGTTTCTTCCTGGAAGCAATTTCGCTTTTTTGCCGGATGAGCCAGAAAAAGTTCCCAAATTCAGGGACAGTGCAAAGTTTATTTTGTAACATGGCCGGTGCAAAACGTAACGGGGCAACTACTTTTTTGAGCTTGCACACAACTGGGTCAACACTTTCTATTAGCAAATTTGAACGGGCTTGAACGGGACAGTATCTTTTTATGAGCTGAAGATAAGATGAACTTTTAGATTTAAAGTGGCTCACCTTGAGGACAGAATTGTGAATCTTGCAAGTTGAGAATTGCATGCAATGATGTGTATATGGATTCAAGAATTTACTATCACCTTTCCTTAAAAAATGCATCTGTCCCGTATTCATGAAGAGCAGATGTTGTATAGTACTATAGTACCCGGTGGGTGCAATGCTAATGAAAATATTACACCACGCTCACACGTGAGTTCGCGGAACAAGGGGTATATTTGAAGCAGAATCCTAGGACCTAGAATCTAGCAAAAGGGGGTATTTTTTTTTAGAAAATTTCCCAAAAACAGTTGCACACTACTGGAGTCGAGACCTTGGAATTTCACCTGGCCCAAGTTTGATATCCTCAGTTTTACGAGACTCCGTGCTGTTTTTAAGTAAAGAGATTTCAATGAAGTGAATGTCCTTGAAATGCAACAGTCTCAAACCTTTTTCTCGGAACTGGTATTTGTACGGTAACAATTGCTTAAAGGTTGAGTAATACTCCTTTAAAAAGGGATTACCTTCGACAATGTCCCTTGATAAAGGGTCTTTTCCCAAAATGAAAAGTCAGAGAAAAGAGTATTCTATGAAATGGTATGGACGAGCGTGGTGTAACTTTGACTACTGAATTGCACCCACCGGGCTATAGTACCACAGACGAATTAGCTTAAGGCCATAAGAAAGGCACCTCATCTTCTTAAGAGTCTTTGTCAATGACTGACGGATCCTTCTTGCAAATGTTATTTGGATTTAAACGCAGTGAAAAAATAGGCTGTAGTCATTAGTCAACTATAGAGTATGGTTAGTCATTAAAGTGAAGAAACCGGCCTGTCGCTGCGCAGTTGTCAAAAAAGCTACACAACTGGGTCAACACTTTTTATTAAGCAAATATGAACGGGCTTGAACGGGACAGTAAGTTTTTATGAGCTCAAGACAGGATGAACTTTTAGATAGAAAGTGGCTCCCCCTGAGAACAGAATTGTGAATCATGCAAGTTGGGAAATGGAGGAAAACAAATCAAATCGAAACGTTCTATTGATATGGCTTAGCCACCGGATTTTGTCATTTGCTTACTATTAATTCTAACATGGACTTGTCCACTTCTTAATTATCATCACATGGACGTTACTAATTATCAAAACATGGATTTGTCAACTTAATTATGATTGAAATATGAAGCAACCAACAGCGTGATGATTTTTATCGCTGTACTTGCGTAAGATTTCTAATCAAGCTGCGTTTTCCAAGTGATGTTCTAACAGCGCGTTAGTCATTAGCCTCACTACCATAAGGACCCTCATGTTACACTCATCTCATTAAGTTGAATTGTTGTTGTTGTTATCAGTTCAGGCAAAAGCAGAACTACGACATGAAATCGAGTCTATCCATTGAACAGCATACATATTCAAGTAGAGCTCAAAACCTGAAATTTATCTGCCTGAAATCGGCACTGAAATTTATCTCCCTGGGTACCAGAGCCACAAAATCAATCAATAAAAGAAAATTTTTTAATTTTGAGGCTTTTAAATTTTGTAAATAGGCTTGTATCGGAAGGCAGGAACACCACAATACAACGCAAAAGAAATGACCATCATTTGGATTAAATGTTGATTATACATGGTATATAAAAGAAGATATTTCGCCGCGGCATACGAGGCTTCCTCAGAGCTAAACTGACGTAATCACAAATGTACAATGATTTGAATAGAGGTAAAAACTGTAACATGATTGGCTAAGGTGTGCTACATCGCAGGGGTAAGTGTAGGTGGATGTGGGGGATAAGTATGTGTTGCGCAAACATAATAATGTGGAGGAGGAAAGTAACAAGGAGGAATACAAAATGATAGGATAAGTAGAGGATATGTATATATAGTAATTGTTAGTAGTAAGTTACAACTTAGTAGTATTTGTGTTAGCAGTCAGTGGTCCTGTTAATCTTTGTACAGGGCAGGCGGAGTATGAAAATCAAATCAAAACCATAAGACAGGAAAACTTTGTACAGGGCTTTCATTGTGTGGACAGAGCAGAGCGGAGTAAGAGAATAATATTCACTGATAATATGATAATGAAAATAAAATAATGAAAATAAAATAGAAAGGAAGGGTAGTACCTTCCTCATGAATGCGAACCAATACCCATCCACCCAGCTGCGCTCAACGAGGTTAAAGATAAAGTGGCACATTTGCAAAGCCCTGTAACTAAGGAGAAGTGCGCCATCTTTGTATAAGCCGCTAGTACAGTCTCAGTGATCAATATGTTTAGCCATAATGGTAAGGTTAGTTGTTATGCTGTATGTATAATTTCAAATATAAACCATAATTACATATGGATACAGAGTTTATAGATGCAATTCTTCAGCCAATTCCTGCACCAATACTTTACATTTCGGAGCAATTAAATCGGAATGTTTTTTTGGTGCAGGTGCCCCAGCAGGCCAGCGTCCTGGTCCCCCATTGCATCTGTCGTTACTTAGTTTCTTAGTTCATTGGTTACTGTTATCATTATCACCTGTTGAATGTAGGCCAAGCCAGTGTGTCTTGCAGACATGGGTCGTATGTAAGAGCCACAAAAAGCTTTATTGTTCAAGGATTGCCAAGAACACCAATATTTTAGTATCTTAGTTAATTGGTTATTGGTTATAGATTAAACCATATCTGTTGAATTTAGGCCTAGCCAGTAAGCCTTCTGGTTTTAATGTTTCGTGAGCGTTACAAAAACTTTATCATCTTAGTGTGGTGGAGGACGCCATCATTTTTCATTGTGTGCCTGTTTGGTATATGTATGCTACCGATTTGTTCAACGACGTTGCTATATGGTCTTACAACCGGTATCTCCAGTGTTTCGTGGTTGTTGTTGGTTCTCGTATTGAATTTGTAGGGCTTTGCAGCCTCTAATTTTGTCTTTTAGCCTGGCTGCAAATGAAACTCCTTGTGCGGATTTCTCGGGGAAAGGAGTTATTATCAAATACTTTGCAATGTCTCTTGTGATTATGCAAACAGATACATAGATATAAGAGTGACTCACCACTGTTAGTGTTATAGCTGGGGCTGGTATCTGATCTAATCATGACGTATTAACGTTGCTGAACCCGAATATCGGTTAACTTTGCGCATTCACGGCGATGGTCTCTCTTTGTGATGCTGTCAGCTTCAAATGGGCTCAGAAACATGTGACTAGGCCGTATAACGTTGACGATAGGATGTTTTTGCAAGGATGGGTCATAAATCACTGACAGATGACAGCGGCAGTGTAAGGTGGCGTAGAATTTCAGTAAATTAAATGTGCAATACGCACAATGTAAGCGTAGTAATAGAGAGCCATTCAATGAAGGATTGCCTTTGGCCAAGGATTGGTTGAAACAATAATATATAAAGTTGCGGCACCCAAACTGATGAACGAATGAAAAAGGAAATAAAAGATAGGGTGTGAGTTATTCGCCATCCTCGCACCGCTCCAAGGCAGTCCAAGCAAGCCCTTGTGATATCACATTTGCATTGCGCGTGAACCGCGGTAAGCGTGTTTTTTGCATTTTGGTGTGTTTTGGAGATACAATTGTCAACTGAACCGACCGTGAGAGTGTTTCGGGATTTAAGGTCAGTACACTCTGTCGCTCACGGCTTATCCCTAGCAACCTTGGCCAAAGGTCACCTTGTATCTCATATGTAGCCAAAAAGGTAAAAGTGTATCGTACCTCTCATTCGTTCTTCAGATCTGTGTGTACGAGTATGTCCCCAATGTTTTTGTTCCTTTGTAGTGCCAGGAAGGGCTGGTTTGGCCAGATGGTTTTCAGGGTATTGTTTTCATGGATTATTTTCCAATGTTTTTTCAGAATTTTGTTGATTTGTACGGTGTTTTTGTCATAAGGTACTATGAAGGGGAGTATTCTCCCTTGTTTTTTCGGTTGGGAGTCTCCAAACAGGGCATCTGTTTGTGAAAGTTGTTGTACCTTTTGGAATTGTTGATCTATTTCTTGGATTGAGTAACCTCTTCTGATGAGATTAGTTTTTAGTTTTTCTAACTTTGTTCTCAAAGTTTCATTGTCGGTTATGATGCGGCGATATCTAAGCGCTTGGCTGTAAATGACGCTTTGTTTGCAAGTGTCAGGGTGGAATGATTGTTTGTGTAGCAAGGAGCAAATATCTGTGGGTTTCACATACAAAGTGCTCTCTAGATTTTGTTCCTTGTTTATGAATATAGTTGTATCGAGGAAATGCACTTGGTTTTTTGAGTGTTCCATCTCGAATTGGATTGTGGGATGCATTGTATTTATGTGATTTAGGAATTGTAATAATTCGACTTCACTGTGAGGCCAAATTATGAATATGTCATCAATGAATCGTTTCCACAGGAGTGGTGTTTTGTAATGTCCTGCATTGTGTAGTATTTGGTTTTCGATTTTTGTCATAAATATGTTAGCATAATTTGGGGCGAACGGTGTTCCCATGGCGGTTCCATGTATTTGCAGGTAGAATTTGTCATCAAATGTAAAGTAGTTGTTTTCAAGGATGAATTTTAGCATTTGATGTATGTGTTTTAGTGGGAGTGGTGTCTTAGGCTTGTAGTGGTTTTCAATTGCCTCGAGGCAGTATTGTATACCTTCTTGGTGTGGTATGTTGGTATATAAGGACTTGACATCCAGTGTTGCTAGAATTGTATTTTTTGGCATTTCTCCTAGTCCATGTATGATTTTCAGGAAATGTGTTGTATCCTTTATGTATGAGGGAGAAGTTTGCACGATTGGTTTCAGGTAGTGATTGAGATATTTCGAGAGGCTTTCTGTTGGAGAATTGCACCCTGAAATGATTGGTCTACCTGGTGTGCCTTGTTTGTGTATTTTCGGTAGTAAGTAGAACACTGGGGTTCTGACTGTGTGCTGTGGTTGTAAGAACTCATAACATTGTTCAGTGATGAGCTTTTTTGTATATAGAAATGTTAAGAATGTTTCAATTTCGAAGGCCACATTTGGGGTGTGGTCTTTTGGTATATTTGAGTAGTATTGTTCGTCAGTGAGTTGTTTTTGTGCCTCTGCAAGGTACATTTCACGTGGCCATAGAACAATCCGTGCCCCTTTATCGGCTCTTTTAATTATGATGTTTTTGTATTGTATTGTTCTTTGGCTCGCCTAACACTCTCGCGTTCGGTGTGCATTTGTAGCAGTGGCAGTATCTGTAGGTCATTAACAGAGTGTCCGGGTTTACAGAAGTGTTCTGCGACCCCGGATTTGTCAGTTTTTCTGTTAATGATGTCTCTGCGGTGTTCGTTGAGTCTGTCTCGTTGTCGTCTTCCAGTTTGTCCGATGTATTGGCAGTTGTCGTTTCCTTTTTACATAGAAGACAATGTTAGTCGAGTTGCAGTCAAGTCACTGTTTTATGGTAAACGTCTTGTTGGTGTTCGTAAAAGTGACAGTGTCATCCCCATCCAGTATCTGTGCGCATGTGTTGCAGTTGCGTCGTGAGTTGCATTTGTGTGACCCCCGTGGAGCACTGGTTGCGTCACTTTTTAATTTGGCGCGAACCAGCTTGATTTGATGAATAATTTTTATAATTTACTGTTTCATTATAGAACGTAGTCAATGTTCTTATCGGAGGGCCTTTTTAAAACAAACTTATGCAGAAGGGCAACCCTCCTTAAGAATTAAATATGAAAAATACCGGGTGAGTCAAGGGGAAGTTTACGCGTTTGGGGGGTTGTGAAATAAAAAATTTGAGGCCGATATTCAAAACTAAAATGTGAATCTATCAGTAAAAAGATAAATTAGAAGAAAATCTTTTGTTTCTTAAATTCATTCACCATTTAGACCCAGAAATTAGAAAGATACTGATAAAGTTCGTGTTTCAGAACGGGGATTCCAGATTCCATTCTGGTCCATAATTTCCTTGTTATTGAAATTAAAACTCTTTTTCGGAAAATGACCATATAAACTTCAATGCAACATAAATCATGGACCAGAATGAAACATGGAATTCTCTATTCCCATACAAACTCCTTACAGGTATTTTTCTACTTGTTGGATCTTAATAACACGGCCCAAAAAAATATTTTTCTTCCTGGTAGCAAACCAATGCACCTTCATTTCTTTTTACACACATTCTTCTTCTTTCCCAATATACCATCCCATTCTGTCCCTTTACCTTTCTCTGCTTCTTTCTTTTCCCATCCTCCCTCCTTTCCCTTCTCTTCCCATTCCTTCCGATTCTTGTCCTTTTTCCCTTCTTCGTTCCTGGGAAATTTGATCATTTCAGCTGCATTCCTGGTAGAGCCGCCCGAGCGCCGCTACCATGCTACTTGGCTTTTTTAGCTTTTTCATCTAAGTTAGCCTTTGACTCACGAATTATGACTCATGACTCATGACTCATGACTCATGACTCATGAACTTTAGTTTTGAATATCAGTTGCATACTCTTTATCCCATTGCCCGCCAAACACACTTTTTTGACTCACCCGGTATATGATATGAAATATGATAGGTCATAAAGAAAGGCTAGGGCTGTCACTGTTCTGGGAGTCTGTTAGACTTATGACGATGAGTCTCTTGTTTCCCTGTGCTCTTTGACTTGATGATGGCGCTTCGGTCAATAGAGACTCATAGTATTACTATGAAAACATGGCCCTATTTAGGCCCAAACTGAGCAATTTCTTCAGTACCAATCAGATTGCGAGATTTGGCTAAGAACAATGCTGTCAAATTTTCAATTCGAATGATGCAGTAGACTAGATTTTGAGCGGAGTTGCTGTGGCAGGTTGTTGTAATTTGTTCTGGTTTGTTTTGGTCTTAAAAACATCGAAAATGTAGCGTTGAAAGACTTATTTTGCACTCACCAGGTAAAGTGAACTTTCTTCTTTAGATTTATACAAAGTGTCCTTGATTAAACGTCTGCTTAACGTGGTTTTTATCCCATTTTCTTTCCGAGGAGTGACTGTTGAACAGAGCTATGGCAGTTGTTCGATCATGATTCGATCGATCGAATGCCTAAGATAAGGCCAGGTTTTTTACTGTTTCATTATGAGTCCCTCTTGAGCAAGGTTTACCGCAGGGATACAAGGGACTCATTGTCATCAGTCTAGGATTGAAGAATATCGTAAAACGATTCCGACAATGTTCACTTTGATGTAACTGGGTTGAGTCGTGGCTGATAATGAGGTTTATTGCATAACTAGACACTATCTTTGTGTTTATTCAGTCGGTCTGTAAAGTAAAATCCCACACTTGAGCCAAATATAATTACCATTAAAATTTCACGAAAAATGAGCAGACAAAGTAATTGATTTAATTTCTTCCAAGATTCAGATAGAGAAATGATTATTTAAAATTGAATTTAAATTGTATCAGCTGTTCTGTTTTATCTCAAGAAAAATTATTGGTTTGCAGTCACATGAAACCTCAAAAACCAACTGAAAGCCAAATGATTCGCATAATGGCGTATTGAGAGCCTTGAGGGGAATTGGTAGACTTACGCTTTTTCCTCCCTTGTTTCCCTGTGTTCTTTGATTTGGATATCACTTGTTTAATAGGGACTCAGTACATTTTCTGAAAAGTGGGCCCACTTTAGAACCATGTAGAATGATTCCACATCCGCCAATCAAATTGCTAGAATTTAGCTTTCAACTAATCAGGAGGCGCTATCTAGACAGTTGTTGTTGTTGCATGCAAAATAGGTTGATGAGGCCTTTAGCTGTTACAGCAGCGTTGGATCTACTTTGTTTATACAGAGGAGGATTACTGCCTGAGCTGAGAGGCATGCACTTTGCGATTTGTAGGTCAGGAAAACGTCATCATTTGTACTATATGTCTTCTTTTCAATGTTCAAGCTCTTAAGACCAGACTTTGAAGCAATTTCGCTAAGTGTATGAGAACTCACGCTAGTTTAGGTAATTTTGAAATAGTAGGCCCACTTTTGAAGAGCAATATCATGAATCCTCCCTATTTCAAGTGATATCAGCAAAGCAAAGAACGCAGGGCAACGAGAGACGAAAAAGCATAAGTCTAGGCTATTGGTAAATTGAGTGTATCTGCAACAAATATTAAACTAAAACAAAATATTGAACTAAAACAACTAATACCCCGTTTACACGGAGCAAAAATATGGGATCGCGATCCAGATCGCAATCCCGATCCTGAATAAAAGTTGCCGTGTAAACACTTGATCGCGATCTCGATCCCCTAAAATTCGATCTCACTTCAGAGGTGGATCGCGATCCAGATCGCAATCCCGATCCTGAATAAAAGTTGCCGTGTAAACACTTGATCGCGATCGCGATCCCCTAAAATTCGATCTCACTTCAGAGGTGGATCGCGATCCAGATCGCAATCCCGATCCTGAATAAAAGTTGCCGTGTAAACACTTGATCGCGATCGCGATCCCAATCGAAATCCTTTAAGCATGCGCAGTAAATACAAGCACTATTGTCTTGGTAGTGTTTCTAGGTTCCGTAACTATGCACAATACGCATGTGCAAGTGGATCGCGATCCTGATCCGTGTAAACGCAACTCGAATCGCGATCTCGATCCTTGTGGGATCGCGATCCCATATTTTTTGTTCCATGTAAACAGAGTATAAAACTAGATTACCAAATTTTAGCTTGTAGTACAAGACATGGATCAACAGAAAGATTTAGGAAACAAAATCTCACTTTAAACCAGCAAGTGCAGGATTGAAAATGTTCTTTGAATCTGGTTTTTCGGAGAGTAATCATGGGTTACAGTGATCATGTGGTGTTTCAAAAAATAGCTCAGAATTCGAACTAAGCAGTGATACAAAGCATTTGCAGGGGAGGGGGGTAACTTCAATAGGCGGGTGATGGGGGTGTGCCATTGAAATCACACCCTAAAATTTATAAATTTTCGCAAAAACGATACCCCACAAGTTACAGTTTATTGAAAATGATGTATGCCCTAAAATTGTGACAGCCATCCAGCCTTTTAACCAAGTAAGTGAAATTTGAGCAAAATCAATACCTGAAAGAGTTATTTTTGTAAAATGACACCCCAAAAATTTATGGCCACTTTGATTTTACCAAAAATGATACCCCAAACTTTATTTTCTGCTCGAAAAAAATACACCCCAAAAAATGGCACATCCCGTACCTGCATATATGGTAGTTACCCCCCCCCCCCAGGAGCATTTGTCAATAAACTTAGTTTTTTATGAGAGCTAGTTGTGATCTGCTCGTGAAGTTTCTTTGGGTCACCCCGTAGTCCGGGGTTGTAACTTCCATATAATGTGCCGCACATAAGAATTTAGGTATAGAACCTTGAGAATCCTTAAGAATGAGTCTCAGAATTTAAGTGTTGCACTAGAAATGGTTGATCTTTTGATTTGCTAGGAAAAGCTTGTCGAGATTAGCATTTGCAATGTTGGATTTTTATCATTGTCGCTCTGAACTCTGAAACACAGTTGAAACGTGGCTGGTTGCAACTCTACCTTCATATTGTGCATTTAAAGTGAAATGAAGCTTGATTTCTGGGAAGTTCAACAGGCTTTGTCTTTCAAAAGTCCTTAAAAATAAGTATGTAAATCCATCGAAAATCCTGAATGTGTCTCCTCCTAAAACTGATTGATAAACAAAAAAAAATTTTCCACGAAAAGAACGCAAATAAAGAACCTTTACATCTCGAAAGGGTCTTACGAGATGCAAATGAATTTGAAAACAGACTCATGTCTGCGGCAACTTTGCCTGCATCTCTTTTCCGTAGGTGCATTAGTTGACAGCCCAGCAAAAAAAACAACACTTTCGACAACAGAACCCAACCAATGAAAACTTGATTCATAAAGAGCCGCAGCAAATGCCTTGTTGAGATTGAAATACAGACTCGCTGTGTGCAATAAATTTGCTTCTATCTGTGTCCACTTACAACATCGGTTGACAGCCCAACCAAAGACATTTGTTTCTCAAAGAACCCAACCAAAAAAACACTTAACTTCATCAATGAGTTGTAATAGATGGGTTATGAATTGAAATACAGCTGTACTGTCTAAGTAACTTACATTGTTTGTGACCTCCTGGTGACTGATGATATCACAATGATGGAATATTCGAGCAAAAAAGTAATTTTGGAAGCACTAATAAATATGAAAGAATTGTCAATTGATTGATCTTTACAGCGAAGATCGAAGGCGATAGAACCCACCTCATGAACTTTTACTTGTTTGTACTTCATAAAAGGGTTTACGGAATGCATATGAATGAAAATACAGACCCACTGTGTGCAGTAACTTTGCTTGAATCAGTTTCCTATTGCTGCATCGGTTCACAGCCCATTGAAAACCGTTTGTTCCTCAAAGAACCCAACTAATGAGCCTTTACTTCATAAAAATTGTTGCACCAAATGCATGTGAATTGAAGTACAAACTCATGTCTCCGACTTTGCCTGTATCTCTTTCCCATTGCTACGTCGGTTGACAGCCCAACCATGAACGTTTGTTCCATAAAGAACAAAAAGTGGGCCAAGCAAGCACCCAAGGTATCATATTCCCTGAAATTTCTATCGTACTGCATTTTCAGCCTTTATCATAAACTTATGTTACTTTAGTCAGTAAAATTGGATCGCGAATAGATGCAAGCGATCTTAGATCGCTTGCATTTTGTATGAATACTTTTGGGCTCAACTGTTACGATAACTACTAAAAAGAGTTAAACTGAAGGAATATATATAAATCGAAATATCAACTCACCTCTTTGCTCTATCTAACTTTGCTCGTATCTCTTTCCCGTATTTGAATCGGTCGACAACTCAATCAAAACATCATTTGTGATCCACATGTCTACGATCAAGGATTCCTTCTTATAATCTATGGAATTGATCAAAAGCAAAACCACAGATAGAGAGTTTAGGATTCTTGGCGAAATCAGAATTCCTCTGACCTACCTACAAAACACTCTGATTGACACAGCAAGCTTGTTTTAATGCTGATTATTAATCCTCCTATCGCTACTAAGTTGTCTATAGCATGCCCTTTCTCTCAAAGACTTAGCCCGTCCTTAGTCGTTCGTTTAACAGTTGAGATCATGCCGTGAAACCAAAAACTCATCCAGTTCATTGTTTCAAAACCAGAACGTGTACGGGGTTTTTTAAAGGGCAACGATAAAGACTGTCCACATCCTCTTTACCTATCTTTTCTTTTCAATGAAATGAGCAGAGCCCTTGATCATTTACTGATCCCTTATAAAAATTCTAGATAGATATGACTACTCCTCTTTCGATATGGGTTTTCATTTCTGAAACGTGAATACCCTGTCTATTGAGTATACAATTTTCCAACAAAAACGTCGTTTATTTGAGACTCCCCATAACTTCTACCTATAGACTCTAACAAAAGTGTTGGATCCCTGCAAAAATGTATGTCATTCGTAAATACTGTCAAGTTCAGAGGCTTGTTCGTTTTCAGACACCCCAGCTCGGGGCTTAAAATGAGGGGGACTTATTAGAGAGGGGGCTCATTCACAAAATCAAATGATGAGTACGGGGTGAGTCAAAAAGTTTATGCGTTTGGAGGGGACACCCAGCATATACCTGTGAGTAAAGAAAAATTTAGGCCTTTGGAGGGCTTTAGAATGAACAGTATGAAACCGATATTCAAAACTAAAATGTTTATCGATCAGTCAAGGGCTAACTTAGATGAGAAGATTTTGTTTGGTAAAATCAAACATCTTTAAGACCCAACAACAATCAAAATGCTTGTAAGGGGTTCGCATGGGAATCGAGAATTCCACATTCCATTCTGGTCCATGATTTATGTGGCATTGAAGTTTAAATTGGCAGTTTGAGATGCTGAATTCCAATTTCAATAGAAGGTGAATCATGGCACTGTGATCCAGGCCAGGGAAGAAATAGGAAAAACTGAAGTTTTGAATATCAAATTTCTTTTACACCATCACCATCTTCATTGAGCACACCATGGGAGTTAATGTAAAAAAAAAGATATTTCAAATCGGTCAAGGGACCGCCCAGATATTGATTTTTGAACTTTGGCCTAATTTGTTTGTTTGTCTGCATTACCATTTCCGGAATAGTGCTGTTTTGAGGGCATTTTTTAAATCCTCATTTCTCCATCTAGGAAAGTCCGAAATTCTTCATTTTTGTCTCAAATAAAACTACTATTAATTTTCTTCGAAGAAATTTCAAGATATGCTAGAGTTTCTTCACTTTTGATACTTTTGAAAGCAATTTCATAATGGCGGGTTTTCGAGAAATTTCAGGGCTTAAAGAGTTAATTGTGAAATTCAACACTGAATACAAAAAAATTGTATCAAATTGCATGAACCAAATAAATTCTATGATTTAAAGCCACTTCCCTTTGCCAAAGGGCTTGTACAAGTTCATTGCCATAAAAAATCTACAACCATTCAAAGTTTTCAGGTATACCTACATTTTGATGCATTTTTGAAGGATTTTTGACGAAAAAAATTATATTTTTGAATTTTGATGCTTTTTCTTGCTAGAATGTGATTTTTACAGCACAAATCAATTGATTTCTTTGCTGTTAGCCTAATTCCGCCCTTTTAGATAGATTTTCTTGCGAAAATAAGCGTTTGTGCTCATTCGTCATCATAATAAAAATCGAAAAACTTGTAAATCATCAATTTTATTCAACGTTACAGTTTG
This sequence comes from Aurelia sp. 3 sensu Dawson et al. (2005), assembly GCA_964020215.1. NCBI lineage: Eukaryota > Metazoa > Cnidaria > Scyphozoa > Semaeostomeae > Ulmaridae > Aurelia > Aurelia sp. 3 sensu Dawson et al. (2005). The sequence continues at coordinate 14,658,962 of OZ026577.1, forward strand.
CAAGCTGGTATAAATGTTGCTTTTCTTGTTTCTGGACCATATGAATGACATTTGGTTTTTGTAAATTCACTTAGTGGGCCTATGTGCTAAGATTTTTTCAAAATGTGCGATAAAATAAAAAACACAAAAGTGGCCACGCACAAATTTTGAACGGTCAGAAAATTTTTATGGCCACGAACTTGTACAAGCCCTTTGGCAAAAAGATGCAGGGGAAGTGGCTTTAAATCATAGAATTTATTTGGTTCATGCAATTTGATACAATTATATTGTATTCAGTGTTGAATTTCACAATTAACACTTTAAGCCCTTAAATTTCTCGAAAACCCGCCATTATGAAATTGTTTCAAAAGTATCAAAAGTGAAGAAATTGTAGCATATCTTGAAATTTCTTCGAAGAAAATTAATAGTAGTTATATTTGAGACAAAAATGGAGAATTTCGGACTTTCCTAGATGGAGAAATGAGGATTTAAAAAATGCCCTCAAAACAGCACTATTCCGGAAATGGTAATGTAAACAAACAAACAAATTAGGCCAAAGTTCAAATATCAATATCTTGACCATCCCTTGACCGATTTGAAATATCTTTTTATACATTGACCCCCAGGGTGTGCTCAATAAGGATGATGTAATAAGAATTTGATTTTAAAAACTTCATTTTTCGAATTTATTCCCTTATTTTGCAGTTTTGGATCACTGTGCATGGACCAGAATGAAATGTGGAATTTTTGTTCCCAAACATGCCCTTTGCCAGCATTTTCCTAATTTCTGGGTCTGTAAGATGAGGGATACTACCAAACAAAATTTTCTCATCTAAGACTGCGTTCACACGATGCCGGCACATTTTGAAAACGGTGAAAAATTCGACGGATAGGCCTCCTGTTCACACGAAAACGGCACATTTTTTGCCGGCAGATTTTGAAAACGGCAGATTTTGAAAACGGAACTCTAATCGGCACATCTTGGAAACGGCATCGTGTAAACACTTTAAAATGATGAAAATAGAACATTTTCAGACGATTTTGGAACGAGATTGAACGATTCTTAGGATTTAGGTTCACTGAATTGGCATCAAAGTCTTGCAACGAGCTTTTTACCGGCAAATTTCTAACCGTTTTCAAATTGTTCCGGCATCGTGTGAACGCAGTCTAAATTGACCTTTGACTGATAAATGAACATTTCAGTTTTGAAAATCGGTCACATGCTTCTTATTCCATAGCCCACCAAACGGGTAAATATTATTTTGACTCGCCCGGTATATACTGGGTTTCCAAAAAATAGTATATGCGTTTGCACAGTTACTGCAGATGAGCCTTTGAATCAAAAGTTCTTATTTTAGTAAATGAGATCTCAAATTAGATTTTGCGACCTTGCATGCTCGAATCGGTATTGTATTAGCAGAGTAATTCACCTAAACAGAGCGTGGGTTTCAAATCTTGAAATTTGCGAAAAAAGTTGGGTGTAAAATTCAATGACCTATTTCTTTTAACTGACTAACTTTAGCCATTTTTCTATGATTCTACCGTTGGACTTTTCAAAAATCTTGAATATTTGTCGAAATTACAGCCTATTTTACATTTCAGCTCATTTTATGATGTGACGTCATCAAATTTCCAAATCACAAACCAGAAGAGTGGAAGAGTTCTGCTTGATACCATATTTAGGCATCCATAAACTATGGTTTTCTTGAAAATTATTTGATCTTTTGTCAACAGGTTTAGAAATTACGATAGTTTTAAGTTTTTTTCGAAAATTTTCTTGAAGTCTTAAAAAAGAAAAAAACACTGTAATTCTGAAAATATTGAAGATTTCGGAGAAGTCCAACGGCAGATTTACTGTAAAATAGTTCAAATTTCTTTGAAACCGTTCAGTTCAAAGAAATACACCATAGAATTTTACACCCAGCATTTTAAAGATTTGAAACCTATGCTCCTAAACAGGCAAAATTTCTGAGACAGCCTAAGATAGATGGTTATTGAATCATGCTTCTACCATCTAGCTAAGCTAGTACTGTACATTAATCTACAAAATCAATATCTATCCGGAGAAAATTTTGCGTCAGCTTAGCCATCAAAATTTCTACGGTATTCTGAAAAATTTCCTGATCAATCAAACTATCTTATTGATTAGAGAAAATGTAAAGGACAGATGCATGTACACTTTGGCAGTTCACAGCGCAACTTTCCAGGAATGAAGGACTGAAGGAACAGGAACGGTGTCAAGCAGTGTTCTAATACCAAAGGAGTTTCGTTACTGTTGTGATGTTTCATTCATATTGGGCTTTACGCTGAGTACCAGAGCCTTGATAAATAGATGGGGGACGAAAATAGAAAGATAAGAAGAGGGGAGAAACCTTCTTTCCTTTCTTTCCACTCCTCCCCCCTTTCCGTTCTTAACGAGGCTCTGGCACCCAGGGCAACTTTGAATTAGTGAAGAGTAAATTTCATTCTCATAGCTCAACAAACTTCCAAAAATGATTTGTTATTGAGATGCTCAAAAGCTTTTTCCATGAGATGCATTGATGGTAACTGTATTATTCAGTAACCATTTGTCGTAGGCTGCCTCACAAATTTTGCCTGGTTAAGTGAATTGCTCTGCGAATACAAACCCGGTTTGGATATGCAAGTTTGAGATATAATCTACGCGATGAACTAAAAACAAACATTTTTAAATGCAAGGTTGCTTCGCAGTAATTGTTGAAACGCTTATACTCTTTTTTGGGACACTCGGTGTATTATCAGATTGTTGAACAACCATTTTGCATCAGGATTAATCTTTCTTTGTCACATAAAGAGTTAAAAAAACAATGCCAAGAGGCAACAAATTCGTCTCAAGCAATTACTCGGGAACCTAATCTTTCTTAAGTTGGCATAAAGGCATAAACGAGGCTCAGTATTCACACTAAGCGACATTAGGTCAAAAATGAAATGACTTACATGAAAGATGCATACAATACAAGATTGACAACTCGGCAAACAATTTCCTCAAAAGTACGCAATGACCAGTTATCAGAAAAGCAATGCTGAAAGTAATTCTGTTTGCAAGTTTCCAGCATTGGATTCGTTGGCACACCACTTGCAGACGTACTTGACAAACTGATCTGACTTTATTTCATATAGGGAATTTAGAGTCAACATCGAAAACACCCAGTATTAGTCAAGACTCAGCAGATGGCTTTCATTAGTCAGTCGATACCCTGGGTACCAGACACGCCCATGACCCAGAATGACGTGATCTTCCTTTTGGGTTGGCCAAGCTTTTCAGGGTAGCCACTCTAGAATTTGTGGAACTGTGTTATTGAAACAGTATCTGCACAGGGAAGCCAGAAAACAATTGTTTGCTAATGAAAAAATTTCTTTTCTTTGCCCTCTGTGCGAATAGAGATTTTGTCTTTCTTTCACCCTTGTGGGCATAGTGTGCTCTGTCTTCTTTACTGCAGTTCTCTGTTAGATTGACGGCGTGATTCCTTGTCTTCGTTCAACATTTATAATCTGATGTTTTAATTTCACTCATGCAAAGGACTCACGACCAGACGGATTCTGAACAGGGACTAAAATCTTACGAAAAATCCGAAGAAACTTAGAACATCTTCCATCCTACGAACGTCGAAAGGAAATTCGAGCATCCCTTCGAAGGTCACTTCGAGCGTCGCTTCGCTTCGAGAAGTCGAACTTTGAACTAATAACCAATCAAAAGCTACAAATAGGCACGTGGGTTGACCATATCAAGAAAGTAGCGATCTGATTGGTCGCCCCGTGAACGCGGCGGACTTGGCCTAATTAGTCCCCGTATTGAAGCGTAAGGACATAAGTCCCAACTGAAGCAATAACAACAACAACAACAACAACAACAACGAGCGTAAGTTAGAGGGACTTATGTAATGTAGTCTAGTTCTCTGTGTTCTCTTTGTGCATCAACAAGTTACTAAGGAAAGAAATTTTCGAAAGAGCATAGGGGCCTAAGAGCATAAGTTACAAAAATGACCCAGCACACAAGACAAAATGAGACATTTTTTATTTATGGCAGCAATCATGTACTGCTTTCCCTGTGGTATCTGCCTGCGCTTGTCATACTTAGCGATTTCGTCATGATTTGCTTACGCTGAATATCATTTAGAGCGCATAGGTGACAAAACTTAGTTATTGAAGAACAACGGTAAAACTTGTTTCCTTAATGCTGCATTCAATATAACTTGTGCCAGATGTTTTTTATATCCATAAAAAAATTACAATACATGCTACGTCTACGTTGTACTATGCTTTCTAAATTACTCTACAACAATACAACACTACAGGGACGGGACCGCAAGGAGCAAGAGACAATGACTACCCTGTGGCCATTAATAGGGGGGGCTCTCTCCTCGATTAGTTTACCTATTGAGAGAGCTCCTCCTTAAAGTAATTCTCTGCATGCAATTTATTTAGCTCCTCTTTGTATTTGTATATTGTATTAATTTTCCGTATCATTGTATTAATTTTCTGTAATATTATCTTTAGTTGTTTAGTTATTCGTTTGTATATTTAGGACAATAAATTGTATGTAGTGGAATTTAAATCATATGAAACTGAAACTGAAACTGAAACTGAAACTGAAACTGAAACATTAACATAAAGACATGTAAATAGATAAAAATTTAGTAAATTAAGATCAGAGACTAACACATACTGGAATCTGTTCCACATTGGATGCCATGCCAGCATAGGCGCATGACGGCAAACGTATGCTGTCAGGTCAGGGTTTAGTTAACAGTATCATTGGTCATTGACCCTTTATGTGCTTAACATCAAATGTGAAACAGACTTACAAAAGAAATAGGTAAAAACGTACTGTAAATAGTACGTTTGTAATAGTAACAGTAATAAAACGAACTGCCAGATGTTTCTTGTCTCTTTGTGGCACTTACCTTTGATGCCACAAAGATGCAAAAGCTTAGTTGTTGTAGGTCAATCTTAAAGGGAGCATGCTTTGCGTGAAGTAAATGACATCACCTTCAAACTTTCCAGAATAACTGACTGTACAAAATTCACAAAAACAAACACAAACGATGGTAAAGGCTGCTGGTCTTTGTACTCCCTTTAAGGCATCTTTGCATAAGTACCAAGTTGTTGACACCCAGCATCCTTACTATGCCTGCCACATATGAAATAGCTGACACAAAACATGGTCATTTCACTGGGCAACCGTCAAACATATTTTTTCATCAGCAGTACATTCAAAATGACATGAAAGTTTTCAATGAAATTGTCTGTTTGTCCCTCAATGGTGTACTTAATTTTGTTGACGGCCAGTGCACTTTCTATTCCATATTTGAGATAGATGACTAAATATATTCATGGGGAGAGTGGGGGTAATCATTGAGACCACGTTCAAAATAACATGAAAGTTTTCAATGAAATTGTCTGTTTGTCCCTCAATGGTGTATTCAATTTTGTTGACGGCCAGTACACTTTCTGTTCCATATTTGAAGTAGATGACTAAATATATTCATGGGGAGAGTAGGGGTAATCATTGAGACTACGTTCAAAATAACATGACAATTTTAATGGAAGTTGTCTGTTTGTAACCCAATCAAATAGGTTGTTTGAGTTAGAATTTGTTAACGCCTAAAGCCCGTTAGATGCCACACAGATAACCAAAATTAGTCATTTTTGAGTCACTCATAAATCATGCCATCATTGGTACTACATTCGAAATAGCCTGACAATGTTCAATAAAGTTGTTTGTTCCTCGAATGGGCATTTGAATCATGGTTTGTTGGCGACTAATGTCCTTCATCTGCTTGTAGTGTGGATAGTTGGCCTTGTCTAGTTGGCCTTGCCTAGTTGGCCTTGTCTAGTTGGCCTTGTCTAGATGGCTTTGTCTAGTTGACCTGGTACATGTAAGACATTCATTTGATTTCATTTTCATTTCAATTCTTTGAACAGGGTGGATACATCAATATTCAATATTTTGCGTACCATGGAAGTCAATGAAAATGCTCGCCATTTCAAAAAGGCCAGCTCTTTGAATATCACAGCAATAACACTGAAAACTGTCTTGTTTTATTCCCGATATGTTGAATTAGGTTCAGTACATTACTTGGCTTTAATCCGTCATTCCTTCCCGTCGAAATGATGATTTGCTGCATAAAGTCCCTTTCGAAAACCTGCAAAAACGAGTGAAAATACCAATCAAGATTTCTTCTTGTTTTCCTTTCTTGCAATAATGACTCTTGGATGTGTTCATGCATCTTGTCCTCATGGGAGAATGGAATCCCCCTGAATAAGTTGTTCCCATTCGGGGAAGACTTTTCACCCCACCAAGGGGAATGCACTTTCTAAAGAGTGCTAAAATTCATCGCTGTGAGGTAAACATCGCTGTGAGGGGTTCTTGCTTGTAATTTTAGCACTTAAGGTTCTCAAAGGGATATTTTCTAAAAAATTGCTTACAGAATCTGAACGGAGTGGCCGATTTTAGCCAGAAAAAATTCTAAAAATAATTAAACATGTCACCTATTCAATCAAATACTGCAAAATACCATTGCTTATAGAGCAGTAGCCTTTCCAACGCCGAGCCTTTCTTGACTCACCCGGTATAAAAATATAAATACTGCTCTACAGCTTGCCTTGTCAACAAGTAAAGAAAACTGAAACCGATTTTACAATGCTATTTCAAACATAAGGTTGGGATCACATTGCACAATCTTTTGTAAGCGCTTAAACGCTCGTGCAGATTTCCGCCATACTTATCCTTTAGAATGTTCGGACTGCAAAATATTTGCATGCGGAAAGAAGCTTGCTCAAGCGAAAAAGCTTGTTGGTTAGTAAGCAGGTTACTTAAACGCGTATGCAAGCGAGATGGATATGGAGCTTTTCATTTCATAAGTAAAAACGACCTGCTATATGAGATCCGAGGGAGGGACATGTCAATCTGAACGTGAAAACCCCAAGCAAAAGCATGCACGCAAAAACAAGCCTTCTTAATTTGAACGCAGCCTAAAGTAGCACAAATGGAATAATAGAATCAAAATATCAGTTTGGTTCACGCGAAAGCTCTCTTAAAAGCAGAGCAGCTAAATGATACTAAGTGTGCGAAATATTTTCAAGTGCTTGAAAATTCCCAATGCTTAGTAGCTGTCAAAATGTCAAGTATGAAACCATTTTACATCTATCTGGTGTATCCAATTTTTACTTTGACAAAAAAGTCCAATCACTGACAATGGTGTAAAAGCATTAGAATATTAATTTTGAAATCATTTTGTTTCAATTTTTCAGTTTTATTTGAAGTGATAGTTTGATAATAAGATTTAATGTCAACTTCTAAAGTCTTTACTTTCAACTCATTTTGGAGACAAGATGAAACATAAGTTCTCTGAAATGGAATGTAACAGTAACTATCAATAGTATCGTAGGAGTGGAAAAGTCAATTTTCAAATCATCTTTCAATTTTTCTGCTTTATTTAAATGATAGCTCGATAATAACATTGAATGTCGATTTCTAAAGTCTCTATTTTCAACTCATTTGGAGAAGGGATGAAACATAAGTTATTTCAAATGGATTGTAAGAGTAACTATCAATAGTATCGTAGCAGCAAAAAATCAATCTTGAAATCATTTTGCAATTCTTTCGCTTTATTTGAAATGGTAGTTTAACATTCAATGTCAGTTTCTAAAGTCTCTATTTTCAACTCATTTGGAAAAAAAGATGTAACATCAGTTATTACAAAACTTATTGTAGCAGAAACTATCGATACTGTCACAGCAATACACTTTTGCTTTTCAACTAGTTTTGAAATTATTCTTTCATTTAGCATGACAGTTTGATAAAAACATCGACTGTCAACTTCTAAAGTCTCTATTTTTAACATTTTTTAGTGAGTGGAGATGAAACATAAGTTGTTATAAATGGATTATATCAGTAGCTATTAATGGTGTCACAGCAACGTATCTCAGTTCTGAACGAATTCTGAAATTATGCTGTTTCATTTCAAATGACAACTTAGCAACAACATTGAAAGTCAACTTCTAAAGTCTCTATTTCGAACTTTTTACTGAGTGAAGATGAAACATAAGTTATTATAAATGGATTATAACAATAGCTGTCAATAGTAGCACAGCAATAGACTTCAATTTTCACATAATTTTGAAATTATTTTGTTTCGTTTGGGTTTCATTTAAAATGATAGTGGAATGAAATCATTGAATGTCAACATCTAAAGTCTCTGTTCCGAAACTTTCGCATAGTGGAGATGAAATGAAATACAAGCTATTGAAAGTTGATTGTAACAGTAACTATCAACACTGCCATTGCAATGTATTTAATTTTTGAATAATTTTTCGATGATTCTATCTTATTTGAAATTACAGTTTCATAAAGACATTGAATATTAGCTAAGTCTCTATTGCCTATATTTTATCGAGGATTTGTGAAACAGTGGATCGTAACAGTAACTATCAATTGTGTCATGGCAATGTATTGTCAGCCTCAAATAACTTTGAAGTTTTCTGCTTTTTAAATGGCAGTTTCATTGATTGAATGTCAACTTCTAAAATCTCCAATGCCAACTTTTTGTCGAGTGCACACGAAACATCTGTTATTACAACTGAGTTGCAACGGCGAGCATAAATAATGTCATGGCATTTGATATCCAGTGATCAGCCATTTTAAAACCATTGTGCTTCATCTAAAATACAAGCTTGATACCAAATATTGAATGTCAATGGCAACAGTTACGCAAGCGGTATGTCAGCAGTAAGGTTAACTGTAACGGTGGAGGTGTTAACGGTAACGCTAAGATCCTGAGTTAAAGATGAGTCCAGTGTATTTGATACGTAATCTGCGGGTGGCAAAGGAATAAATTTTCTTCGTTCCATTTATAGGTCGCTCCATATCATCAGGCAGGCAGTAGGGGAAAATTACTACTAAATCGATGATAAGCATCGCTGTTTTTATTGAATTGCTTGCAAAACTTTATCAAGCACTATTACAAACAGAGAGGCACTTGGACTCAAGTCGTTTACTTTCTGTTTCACTTTTGACAACTTTTTTTGACAAATCTTGTGGAACAGAAAAATCGGCTAGTGTTTGTTTTACTTATTTCAAGTCATGTGACCATACTCTTGTGAATTTTCAGTACTTATCAAACTATTTGGCATCTGCGGTAACAGTTTTCACGGCATGAAGTACGTCAACTAATTCAAAAGACGTTTCATCTGGAGATCACTTTACATGAAATCGTGAAATGGATGTAAACAAACTTTGAGCTTTAGCCGCTGAGCTGCATTGCTAGGACACCACGGACGAAGCTTGAAGTTCTCTTTGTTCTTGTTTTATGCAATATGATTGGCTAAAATTCTGGATTTTTGTCACTTGTTTTTTGACCAGTCAAGTTTTGCAGCCCTTACCACAGAGAGCGGCTTTGTTTTGTTTTGAAAACTGGTCGGAGGGGTCTGGAAACGGATGTATCGGTTTCAAGGATGTTATTTAGATTCGTGGTTTCGGCAGTGGCCTAAGTTAGGCCAAAATAGAATGTTGTGAGGAGTGCGGTGTGAAGATTTTGCATGAATAATTGTCACAAATGGAGGATAAAGGATCATCCACAGAGAAGCAGAAACGTTTGGCAAAGACCCTCTCTTATGAGTGAGTGATTGATCTTACTTCTCCTCTTTTGTATGAACTTCTGTGCGGGAAAAGTATGCTGACCTTTTTCTTCTGGCATTTGCATATCCTTTCTCTTCCGCAGCCTGTCCAGTCCTTCCTCTTTCGATTTCCTGTCAAGATTATAACGGTGATAAGCCCTCGCGTTGAATCCAAATATCACGGTAGAGGTTATTGATTTATTTACTGTTGTAGCCAAAATGTAAGTGAAATGCTCAAAAGCATGAAAATAGACTGAAGTAAGAAAATAGTGTTGGGATGCGGGAACCCCGGCCGGGCAGGTCAAAGTGTCAGGTCACTTTTGTTTGTTTGTTTGTCCGTTTGTTTTGATGCGTAATCTGAACCTGATGTGGCGATGCTGCAAGGCAAAAGCAAGGCGTCAAAATTTGCGCCAATTACTTTTGCTCAAAGCTTGGGCGTTTTCCTCTTGAGAAAATTAGTGCGAACTTACTTGGGTTAAAATGATTCTCAACTACTGTTTGCCTCGTATCATGGTGATTGCACAGCACAAATAATTGGAACCAGTAAAGATTGCATTGAGCGCACTTAACTATGAGATGATTTCCGATACAACCCAGTGCAATCATCCAAGGGTTTACCATTGTGCATTGCATCCAGTTTTCAGAATGTGCTGGACAGCTAAATCCCTTGTATATGGCTATATGTTTGTATTACTAAACAATAGACATATTGTTTCCTTTTGTTGTTTCATGATAATTTCATGGTTGGAACTGCAAATAAAATTGGAAATGTGTGGCTAAGGAATCAACCACACAAGGCAAACTTTCCAATCTGGCATTGCATTGAATGTGATAGAGACAGCCTGCACTGCTATTTTATCTGTGCAGTCCACCAATAGTACATAACACACATGTAAAACAGTGGTACAATCTCCAGTAACAGTGATAAGTCACAAAGTAGACACCAATGTTTTCAAAACAGCCTGTTTAGCTTTCTGTAAAGTGTGTCAGTTGATAAAGATAAATTGCTAAACTCAGGAACTGCTTGGGTGCATTTCATGCACAGGCCCAAAGATCTGCAGCGTATATCTGACCCTTTGTTGGCATAGCAGCACCATTCTTAAATAAAATCGGTCCTTGGCATGATGGTGTTTGAAAATCTGCCTACTTTGATGTGAATGTGAAGTTGTCCTTGATCTTTTAGTAGCTTTGTTCTATAAGAACTGAGAATTTGTGCCTCAGATTTGCAAATTTTTCTGCATGCACTTGCAGTTTCTGCTGTATTAATTTGATAGGATCGTGATTATAATCCTGTAGAACATTTTTACTCATTACATAAGTCTCAATAGTATCGCTATTTTTTTATTTTTTGGCTCACTTTGTATGGGTGATAATAAAATATCAGATTGAAATAATGATGAATACAAGGAAACATGTTGTCAGTCTACGGAACATAAAGGTAAGGTCAAGGACAAAAGAAACCAATAGAAAGTTGGGTGGCAGGACATTGAATAATTTTGATGATATTTCTTAAGATTTTAGAGTATGGTTATAAAAGAGGTAACTTCTAACGTTTGAACAATTTAAAACCATTGCCTATAACTGATGATTTCCTTGAACTAATGCACATGAAATAGTTTTTATAATTGGCAGCATAATCAGATTTTTATAATTTTTCAAAAGGTTCAAGTGCCTTTATCACTGGGTGCATTAAAAGAATATTTGCTGTATATGCATAAGTTTGTTGTAATGTTTTGATTTTTCTTTATTGCTGGAATGCATGTGGATCATCGTTAAGTTTTTTAGATT